>JASSKH010000022.1:11022839-11622839 GCA_031763025.1 Macrocystis pyrifera
AGAAGCGCTTACGCTAGAGATATACGGGGGATTAAGCGAAGGGATATGAGTGAAAAAGTATTTGCACGGCCCAATGGACTTCGCGAAAACGCTGAAACCGCAATTTCGTGTAGAGGACCTGGACCTACCAGAAAGAAGCGGGAGCATGAGGAAGCAGATACACAGGTATGCCCGTGTGTGGCAAACCAATAGAGTAGAACTCACATACAGTGGTAGGAAAATGTGAAATGTACAGGGAGGAAAGGGATGTGTTAGAAGAGGAGATTAGGCAAAATAGACGAATGTGACATGGAGGAGTTTGATACACTAGAGAGTAACGAGAAAACGATCGCTGTCCTAGGAGATAGATGATGGCCACAGGCGACGAAACAGGAAGGAGATAAGAATAGCAAGAAGTTTCTGTGTAGTATATGGAAACAACGTAAAGAGCTCCCAATTGTTGGAGGCGTCTCTATTAGGAGTAGGAGCGGTGCTTCGTCTCGAAAGGGATGCGTAGTCAATGGTCAAATGACTAGGGCAAGCAACAAATGAGTATCACTCCCCCCCCCCCCCCTAGTTAACTCATTGAAGCTGTCAACCATGTGCAAGTCCGCCTCACAAGCGGTTATTAGCAGGATGCAGCTCACCCTTCATGCCGCTCGCTGGACACCTCTCGGTGCTTCGCGCTTGGTGCAAGCATTGTCTGCCTGGTCGGTGAAAGCCCGACATGCTCCGTCCCGGCATTGTAGGGATGCGAGGGTCCATGGCCATATGCCTACGGCCATGCAAGAGATCGAGTACATCTCTCCTATCGAGCCCCCCCCCCCCCCCCCCCCCCCCCCCCCCCCCCCCCCCGCCTAAACGCCCTCACCCTCAACCCCCCCCACCACTATGTCCCTATATAAGGAACTTTTGTATAATAACGTTTAGTAAAAACGGTGCATACATTTAGGTACATAGTGGTGTTCCTCAAACCCCGCCCACCTCAACCTCACCTTCCCTCCCCGCACGGTTGATCCTCTGCCCGACAGGCATGCAACGCGGCCGGACTCTATTCGGTCGCCCTGCGGCTATTCGACGAGCTCACCGCCGCCGCCTCCACGGACCCGTACTCCGATTCCGGTAACGGCTCCAACAACGACTCCGAATTCGATTCCGAATCCGACTATACCGATTCGGATCCGGATTTTGCCGATTCGGATTCGGATTCTGACTTTACCGAATCGGATCCCGAATCGGACGACGGCGCAGAGGTAGATCGGCCAACAGACTCGTCTCGGGAGGCGAGAGCAGGGGTGGAGGGGGTGGAGGAGGCCGAGGAGGCGGGGCAAGGGGAAGGAGGGAGGGGTGGGGGGGAGGGGGAGGATTGGGGGATGAGGTTTGTCGGATTGATTGATATTCCGGATGGGGAGCTGATACCGGCAGCCGCGGCGACGATCGCCTTGGAGAGCTGTTTCTTGGGAGGCAGCCGGGACCAGGCCATGGAGATTGTCTGGCAGGTGGGAGAACAAGAATTGTAGAAACGTCGGGGGGGGGGGGGGTGGTTAGGGGAGGGGGAGTGAGTCCATGGAGATTGTCTGTCAGGCAAGTGGGATGATGGAGTTGTATTAAAGTGGGGTGGGAGGTGTATTGAGGGGGGCAAAGGGGGAATGAGTCGATGGTGATTGTCTGGTTGGTGGTATGGAGTTGTATTCAACGGGGTTGGGTTGGCAGGTGGGAAGAGGGCGGGGGGGGGGTTTACCTGTTTGTCACTCGCCTTAATCATTTGACCATTGAACACGCATCCCTTTCGAGGTATACCGGAAGAGGAAAGGAGGGGGGAGGGGTATAGGCATACCAGGCATTTGCACGCATCCGGAGGGGAAGAATGAGAGAGGGGATAGGGGCGTGGGCGGGGGGAGGGCAGATGTGAGTAACACGGGCAAAAAATGATGAATCGAGGAGGAGTGGGCGGGGGGGGGGCTGTGTTTGACGTGCACCCTCGTTTAGACGGGACCGCCAAGCTTGACTTCAGAGACTGGCTGGTGAAGATGGCAAGACCGATAACATGATGCAGGCCGAGATCGGGACGGGGCCGGACGAAAGGAAGGGCTATGATGTCCGCAAGATACCCTTGCCTGTGCAGCGACTATAGTAGCTCAACAACAGTAAATTAATCAAAGTAAGGGAATTGACTCCAAACCAAGTTTTTTCCTTCTTCACGCACGTGGCTTCACGTACAAATGATTTTTTTATACGGTCTAACTTCCTTTTTTTATCGATCCCTTCCGTACGCTTTTTGTGCTACATCTTATTTGAAGTGTTGCTTTTTGTTGTTTTGGTGTTTTGTATTTCAATCTTATTCACTTTTTTTCTTCTTTTTTTTTCCCCTTTTTCCGCTTCTGTTCGTATAATTTGGTTTTTCTTCTACTGTAGTTGTACTATTTTGCTATAATTTCCGCTCTTTGCTCAGTGCTTCGGTTTTTGCTTATAAGTTCGCTTTTTGCTTATAACCTCGCCCTTTGCTAGCTACTGGGAATATTTTTTTAATGTGTTTTTTTCTCTCTTTTGCTTTTGTTTGTGCTTCTCCTTTTTTTTTTTTTCGGCCGTCTCAGCTTATTCGACGGCGCCGCCCTCTGACCGAAGCCTGCCGAAACCGAGCGATCGTCGCCCTCACCGAGGGGGGGCAGCCGGACATGGCCCTCGACATGGCAAGGGGGATGGAGATCGACGACCACTACACCGACCGCGCCACTTTGGAGTTCGTTGAGAAGTACCAGCAACGGAGCTTCGACGCGGCCGCGGCCGCAGCAGCAGCAGCACCAGCACCAGCAGCACCAGCACCAGCAGCAGTTGCGGACGACTTTGGGGAGGAGGAGCAGCAGCAGCGGGTTGGGGTGACCGGAGATGGTAGCGTGTACGGCATCGGAGGGGCCGAGGCGGAGGAGGAGGAGGAAGAGGAGGAGGAGGAGGAGGAGGACGAAGAAGGGGGAGAAGAGGGGGGTGAGGTTTGGGAACAGGAAGATGAGGGGGCGGAGGAGGGGGGGGGGGGCAAGAATGGCGCAGGGGGAGGGGCTATTGGATGGCAGCTGGGACAGGGTGTGGGCCGACGATGAGGAACAAGAACGAGAACGGAGCCGAGAACGAAATCAAGAACGAGGACGAGAACGCGCTGGAGAACACGACGAAGAACAAGGAAAATACCAAGATCGAGAACAAGACCTTGGTGAAGAACGAGAAGACGGAGGAGAGGATAGAGAAGAAGAAGAAGAAGAAGAAAGAAGACGAGGAGGAGGAAGAAGAAAACGGAGGCGTGTTTTCCGGAGGGATGGCGCCCGTGTCCCCCGTCGTGCGCGGGGACGGCCCTTCCGAGCTCGTCCTGAGGTTCCTACCGCTCCTCTCCGAAGCTCTCCGGAATAGGCTCAGACCTGACGAGGAGGATGGGGGAGACGAAGCCACGGCCCAGAAGGGGAATGAGGTAGTGGAGGAGGAGGGGGGGGGTATGGAGGAGGAGCAAGAAGGGGTGGAGGGGGGGCAGGAGGGGGAGGGTGGTGGGGAGAAGGAGCTGGAGTGGGTGCCGGCGAGGGGGTGGAGGAAAGCGTAGCCGCGTTAGGTACGTCCGGCAAGGGGAAGAAGTGGAAACCCCGCCGAGCGAAGCAGGCGTTTTTGACAACATAGGATGGCAAGGGCTAAGGCCCCTTTGTTTTGGTCTGTAAGGCGATTCTGCTTCTTCGGCTGTGGCTCACACGGTTAATAAGGTCCGGCGTAAGGCGTATTTTGAACTATTTTTCGGATGTTTTTACTGCGTGTCGCAGAAACACCTTCGCCCCCCCCGCCCCCGGCCTTTCTGGAGCTCCGGTGGTTCTGCTGCTTATCGTTTGGTGCCTCGGTTGGCCCGCGGGAAGGGGCATTAGGCGAAGGCGGGAGGGGCGGGGGGGGGGGGGGGGGTCGAAGATGTCGTACTGATAAGGCTAGGTGGCACGTCAGAGCGGGTTGTGCAATGCGAGAGGCGGCTTAAACTCTCTAGCTAGAACTGCGGTAGATCCATTCGCAGCGGAAAAACGGCTTTTAGTACCCCCTCTCTCGGGACTTGAGACGGGAAAAAATGACAAAAAACAAGAAAAAAAAAAAAGGACGATTACAGCAACAACGGCCACTGCGCGATTTGGGGGGTGTTGATAGACAAAAGGTCGTGTCCGGGTTACGGTGCAAGGAGGAGTGGTATTGCAGGGGCGCTACGTGGTCCTGTTCGCCCTTAATGCTGGGCGCTGGTGCTTCTGGTAATCGGTTTATAGATCACGCCGAGATACAATTTTTTTCTTGTTTCTATCGCTGGCTCGGTGTGTCGGGGACCCGATGGGGTTTTCACCGCGTTTCGAGCGGCATCCACACACGTCTTAAAAAAAGAAACTACTACTGCTGTATGATACCTGATATTTGTTTTTTTTTTTCTGTTCCGAGGTGGAGCAGGAGCTGGAGGAGGAGGGAGCGGAAGGGGAGCGGGAGAGGGACCCCCGTCAGGGGGGGGGGTTCTTTGTCTTGTTTTTTTTTTTTCTTATTTCTTTTTTCATTTCACAGATGGTATGGGTGCATTCCCGAGGTGGGGTGGTGGTATCGGTGCCGGCGGTTGGGTGGCGGAATAGTAAGCCCCTAGCGGTACGTAGGGCACCGTATACCCCCTCTCTGTCCCGAAAAAATAGACACGATTTGGTTCAATATTGATGTACGGACGGCCCTTACGTTTTTGGGACAGAGTGATGAAAAACACGCAAGGTAACCCCCCCCCCCCCCCCTATGCCCCCTATGTATATAGCAAGGATTTTTTTTCCGGAGCTGGTTTTCTCCGCGACAAGAAGAGAAGCGCCACTGATGATGATGCAACGTGCCCAACTGGGCTAAATTGACACACGACACGAAATTGGGAACGTGGAAGTGTGGTGAGCTTAAGCTTTTATTTTTACCAATCCGCCGAAGGATAAAAAAAAAAAAAAAAAAAAAAAAAAAGATGATGATGATGCCCATGCCGAGCGACACGCACCATTGTATATGCGGAGAGATTCTCGACGAGGAGGCCTTTCCAAAGCTGCCACATCTATCTTCGCCTTGTTTGTCTTTTTCTCTGTGTGTGCCTCCCTCGATCTGGAAAAAGCCGCCTATCAAATTTGTCCATGGAGGGGTGTGTTACCTCGTGCGTCTCGCTTGTGTGTAATAAATAGCAGGCAGACATTCGCCGTTTTAGTACCGCTGTTGAGACTGCAGTCCTGTTTTGGAACAAACTACTTACAACTTGACTGGCTTCTGCCCCACACGAGACGACCGCAGTCCGACAAAAGTAAATGAAGTACTGCAGTAGCTATTTGAAATGCGAGGCGTGCGCCCTGGTGTGTGTGCGGGGAGGGGGGGGGGGGGGGGGGGGGGGGGGGGGGGGGGGGGGGGGGGGTTGGATGAGGTTGGTTTGTCGAGAGAGAAGGCAGGAGGCGAAGCCAAGACTCGCAAAAAATGCGTTGTCGGCGAACGGAACGGAAATCGGTCCGGTCCCGGCTGCGATATGGTTTTCCCCTCTCTGGGGGTTTCATCAAGAGTTAATTTTTTTTGGGAGCCCGGGTCTTGTGACTTATTTCCCCCAATGGACTATACACGGGGGAGCATAGTAAATAGGACCAAATATTGTTAGTAAAAAAATAGCGAAATATTTAGGTTTTCGGGGGTGTATCGTAGGTCCTATTTGATATGATCCCCCGCAATAAACTCTGGCGGCGAGTGTTTTGGGTCGTTTGGTCAGTGAAACTACCTGGGAACTCGGAACAAGCAAAACAAGCCCCTGAGTACGTGCGCGGCTGTACTTGACCTTAACCCTTCCAGTGTATGCTGCAGTCCCGTTATAGGGGCAATCCAGTCAGATTCTAAGTGGTTTGTCCCCAAAACGATACTGCTGTCCTATTAGTAGCAGTCTTTTCGGCGCTCGATTTTTTCTCAGAACCAGGGAAGGTGATGTCCCAATACCGAACAAGGCGTATTCGGAAATATCTGGTCTCGAACGAGAACGAGAGAGAGAGACTTCTTCCGGAAATATGTTCGACTTTTATTTCTGAAGAGCGCCCATTCCCGACGTTGTTAACCCATACAGGCAGAACCCGCCAAGTAACCGCTAAAAAAAAAAAGAAAAAGCTCAAGGGACAGCGCGCGCTGGAAAAAAAAAACGACCACACTCCCTTCTGTGCGAACTAATTCAATGCTTTCTTCACGTTACTTCCGGGTGGGCATTGCAGTCAGCGTGGTGTGACAGCATCGGAGAGTAGCTTGTTGTCCTTGACATAGCGACTACTATTAATACTACATAGAAAAAAGCGACTACTACTAGTACGTGAAAAAACAGTACGTAAAGAATCGCGGATCATTCCGACAACAAGAATTTTGTTTTAACCTTGCGTTTTCCCTCCGTAAAATGGCGATCCAATCGATGGGCTCCTAGATTTGGCACGAATAATGGAACCATCGATGATATCGAAATGTCTCGGAATTGGTATCGCAACGAGGTCAGTGTTTCTTTTCGCTCCCGAAACCTCGGGAGTAGAGTTGGAGTCGCAACATCTCTTGAGACCATCCCACCCACCCGGCAGTAGGATTAGTATTCTTATGCTTGTATACCCAGATCATCTAAGAGTACAGGTACTAACCCCGCGCAGAGTACGTGATACGCTAGTCTACTCAGCGCGGGGGTAAATACCAGACGAGACCTCCTGCCCGGCGCAGGAGGCCTCATCCAATCCAATACTTACATTAAATGATTCACGGTAGAGAGACAGAAGAAAATACAACAGGACTAAAAATCCCAAACCGAGAACTGTTCTATAGGTCCGAGTGTAAGACAACTGTCTACAACATACCAGGTGCGTACACAGAGTAGTATTGAAGTATCATGCTGCTTGTGCACACAACGAAATACTTTTCACGCCTACAGCGGGGCAGATCATCTGCAGATCATTCCCACTTCATCTAGGTC
Organism: Macrocystis pyrifera; assembly: GCA_031763025.1. Classification (NCBI taxonomy): domain Eukaryota; class Phaeophyceae; order Laminariales; family Laminariaceae; genus Macrocystis; species Macrocystis pyrifera. Next base: position 11,029,801 of record JASSKH010000022.1, read on the forward strand.
CTTCAAGGCAGGCCTATTCCCTATCGATCTTGTATACCAGGGTATGGTTTGGCTCATGCCGGTGGTTGGGACCCGTAGATAGTCCGCATGATCTAGCGCACACTGCCTGGGTTGGACGTATGCGGACTTCGAATGATGTGAAGAGAGTGTGCCAAGGGGTGGTTGGCGTACTGCTGTGGGCAGCGGGTATCACGAGCTTTCATAATCATGTCTGACTTAATACACGGATGAATTCAAACGTTCGCGGAAGAAAAAATCACGGAACAATCCTGCTTGCCGTTCCTAGCACCCCCCCCCCCCCCCCGCTCAATAGGAAAACTCGGACAACCACCTCACCACCCGGACCTTTGCTGTCAGAAAAACTACTTAAACTTGCCTCTGAAATCGATCCCCCCCCAAGTCCCCCAGCCCCCCCCCCCGCCTCCTGTCTAAAAAAAAACCAAAAAAACCGTTACAAGAAAAGAAGAATACAGGTCGTCGACAGCAAACAACGCCTCCATACGAAAAATACCGAAACAAATTGCAATTAATAGTGCTCCGTAACACAACGACGCTGCTACACGGTGGGTTGTGGTAAAACTAGTGTGGTTCTCCGTTTCCGTCTCGACACTCGATCCGCCCTCGAACCCTTAACACCGGGATCACTAGCGGAAAATTCCTGCGCCTTGCGCCGAAGAACATAGCAAACCCTGTCCCTCCGTCTCGAGAGGGATGCGTGGTCAATGGTCAAATGACTGAGGCAAGCAACAAACGAGTACGCCCCCCCCTCCCCCCCAACCAAAAAAAAACAACATAATAACTCCTATATACCAGCAGGGGTACGCGATAACTAAAGCAACACACCACAAGATGGTCTATTCCGGCCTGAGGGCGCCTCTCAAAATCGCGGCATGCGTCTGTATATCCGCGTCTACTTTCCTTATCTTTCTCTCTCTCTTAACACAAGACCAGGAGCGACAGAGCAGGAGAGGGGAATCTCTTTCGCTGCCCCCCGTCCAGGCAAAAAAAAATAAAACGAGGTGAAAACCGCTGCGGATCCGCATCCCCCCGACTCCCACCAGCGCCTATAAATAAGTAGCCCTGACCGGGTGGTGCGGGGGGGGGGTGGGGGGGGGGCGTACTCATCTGTTGCTTGCCTTAAGTCATTTTAACCATTGATTGACCACGCGTCCCTTTCGAGACGGAGCGGTGGGTGGGGGGGGGGGGGGGGGGGGGGGGGGGGGGGGGGGGTACTCGATATCATGCAAAACGCCATAGACCCTTCTCATACTACCGCAAAACGTGTCTCACCCTAAATCCAAGAAAAAACTGTCCCCGCAGCGTCAAGGGGTTACAACCACAGTAGTGCCGTCCCCTTCATAATAATGCCGGTGCCTCTATATGCGCCAGGCAACAATACCGGCACTATAGCGTCAACCGGCACTATTCCCTCCGCACACTGCCACACAATTAATAGGTAATACCATTTGTGCCAAGCGATTTCACAGGCATTATATATAGCTATAGCGGGCAACCGGCACTATTCGAACGGCACTACTATAGAGGGCAGCCGGCACCATTTCGCCGCTTGGGATTTACTCCCAAACACAAGGAGAGCAGGGTCACCTCTGACATTGAGCATTCGTCTACTGTAGTACTGCTTGTAGCTAGAAAAAGTCTCACGACTATGTGTGAGAGGTCTTGGTTGTCTCAGAGCCCGGAGACTACGCTGCCGGGAGGGACGCCCCCCCCGCCGACGAGGACGGTGCGCAGCGTTCGCGGCATCGGCTCCTTGCTGAAGTTCGACGCGGAGAGGATCCGGCCGCGGCTGGGCAGGCCGAGGATGGTCTCGTCCTCGAGGTTGGCGGCCATGAGCACGGATTTCCTGAACAAGGTATACATACGCAAAGCGGAGGGAGAGAGAGAGAAAGAGGCAGGGACAAAAAGAAGGGGGGGAAGGGGGGGGGGGGGGTGAGAGAGAGAAATATATATATATATATATATATATATCAATGGAGAAGGAGGGAGGGAGGGAAGGAGGGAGAGAGGGAGAGAAATAGACAAGAGAGACGACATGTTATGCAGCAAACGAAGATTGCCAGAGTGAGAATTCAAGTTTATGCTGAAAAACTGCGTGGTACGTAAAAATATACACGTCCGTTCGGCACCTGTATAAGGCAAGCTCATCTTGCGGTAGGTACCCCGGCAGGCAAACGTACTTCACCGTGCCTCGACAGGGTACACTGCTTCCGCGAGCCTTGGAAGGGTAGACTACCTCACGGTGGCTTGACGGGGATAACTAGGCAGGGTTATAACTTACTTTCACCGTGGCTTGGCAGGGTACATACAAAAACTTCACGGTAATCTGCGCTAAGGTACCTTACGTTCCGCACCTTCGCAAAAGCACCATGCCCCCACGGAAGCATGGTGGAGACCTCTTAGCGACCGCTCGAGAACGTATGATCAAACCAGCGCATAGCGCGTACACCATTACACTGTCCGCAAAAAAAAATAAAAACAGCTACTCGTAGCTCGGGAGGGTACCCTTGATTGAACCAGGACACGGCGCGTACACTACTACGCTGCCCACAACATAAAACGCAACAGCAACCCCCTTAGGCCGCTCTCGAAAAAACAGGAGATGCGAATCGCGAGCATGGAACGAAGCGGCGCGGCGCACAAACAAAACAAAAACACGCGGAACACGCAGCATTCACGAACACTAAAACACGTGGCAAACACACAGAAACCCCACACGCACATATAAATCATGGACACACACACACATCGGTTAACGCTTCTCTTTTCTACCGTCAACATGAAAGCGAACACATAACAAGCGCTTCGTACCAGGCAGATGATATCGAACGATTCCAGGTTCAAAAAAAAGACGGGTACAACCCCCGCCCTCCACCCGAGAACAACACTTCCACATACCGAACCGACCGAAAGAACCACCTCCTCCCTCCCGCTCGGCCCCGCCCTCCTACCCCCCCCCTTCCTCCTCGCCTCTTTCGCCGTCTCCTCTTCCTCACCGCCCCCCCCCCTCACCCCGCACAGTCACCCCCCCCTACCCCCCCTGTGCTCGAAAACAAACACTTCCGAATCCCGAACCGGCCTCCCCCCCGGCACCCTCCCCCGCCAGTCACTACCCTATATCTGTGGTGCTCCGTCTCGAAAGGGATGCGTGGTCAATGGTCAAATGACTAAGGCAAGGAACAAATGAGTATGCCCCCCCCCCCCCCCCGCTAACCCTCTCCCCCAATCTCCGCCGTGGTCCTCACCCGATGGCGTCCTCGACGTCGACGATAGACCTTACCGCGCTGACCACCCTCCTCTTCTCGCTACCCAAGTCCACCACGAGAGACAAATTACTTGCGGCTCGGCTTGTTGCCATGGTCCGGGTCAGGCACCACATCGGCCCCGACGATACGCCTGGTCGTCGTGGAGGCGTGATGGTGGGGGTGGGGGTGGGGGTGGGGGTGGGGGTGGTGTTAGTAGCACATTAGCTCATCGCCATAAGTTTATTTGATACGGCTGTGGTAACATAAGACGGGCTCCAATGATGGAAGGGGGAAGATAAAAAAGAAGAAAAAGAAAATCGGGAACAGATAATAACGATGCTCTGACTAGCCTGAGGGAAATCACACCCAAGAAAACAAGACAAAAGATGCAGAGAGCATCGATGCCAACAACAAAAGGGTGGGGGGGGGTGGGGAGGAGTAGCGCTACATACAGAGACCCCCTCAAGTTCCGGCACGACGTTGTTGAACAGCACGGTCAGCGGGGAGAGGGGGTTGGGGGGGCGTTCTCGTAAAGAGTGAGTGCAAGCGAGCCACGAGACGAAACCGCCAAACGGCAAGTTTTTCGACGCCGCGAGCACAAAAATGCCTCTGCTAAAAAAGGTGAGAAATAAATGCTCCAGCAAAAAAAACATGGATCGAGACCGCTCGGGCAGCAGCTACACAAAATACCACCAGTGGTACCAGTCAGGAGACCAGTAAGCCAGCAAGGGAAGGGTAGAGCCTAAATGATCTCAAGTAGGGGTGGACGCAAAACCTAAATTATCTGAGGTAGGGTCAGAGGTACCTGGTAGCACCTAAATCACCTGGGGTTCCCGACTTGAGGAGCTCAACACCTGACCCCGAACACGGATTTCTTTCAGAAAACGCCAAAAAAAAATGAAGAACGCAACAACAACAAAAAAACAAAGTGTAACGTGCCGATGAACAAATCCGAAGCCTACGTAGGCAGTAGGCATTTCACGGACGACACCGCTGTACTGTGGGAAAAAAAAACTTCTAACATCAATAAAAGCTACAGTACTTCCAAGACTATTTTGGGCTAAGGAAACACCCGGCCGGTCAGAAATATTTTTTTTTGGACCACAAAGTGCCACTTACTGTGCCTCTATCGTGGCATGTCAGACAAGACTGCAGCATACACTATTACGGGGGACCGTAGAAAATAGGACCTACAGTACACACAAAGACATACATATTTGCCTATTTTTAATAACAATGTTTGGTCCTATTTCGTCTCCCCGAATTCGAATAATAAATAATTACCTCATTGCTCGAGTACAATCAAAACCAAGCGTTCGTACAACAAATCGTTCGTACGGCAGCGTTCGTACAAAACATGCTTACGGCCAGCAGTAGTTACCGACTGATGTGTGTCCTACACTGCTCACCGATAGATCCTACAGCCAGCTGGAAGGGGATCAGTTTTTGTACTATGTTTCATTGCAGAATATATTTCGTTCTATGTATTTTACCAAGGTCCCCCGAAATAAAAGGATGAATGAAGGCACGCGTGTTGACATCTAGAGACGAAGATGCCCAATCCCCGTTTATTTTTAGGTTGTTCAAGTGTTGTCCACGTTTTTTTTTTATCGACCTCGCTAGGACGGGCAGGCGGGCGGGCGGGGCGGGCGGGCGACAGCGGCACCTTTTCAGAGGTGTGGTCGGTCGCTCTCCATCTTTTTTCTAGGACTGCAGCCCCGTTCTCGGGGACAAGCTACTTAGAGCCTGAGAGCTTTGTCCCCAAAACGGGACTACAGTACTATTTACGGGGGACCATAGTAAATAGGACCGAATATTGTTATTAAAAATATGTAAATACATAGTTTTTTATATATACCATAGGTCCTATTAACTATGGACCCCCGTAATAGTAAAAGGGTTTCTACATACAAGGTATTTCTTGCGAGCTGGATGCGAACTTCGACTTTGTGACGGCGCTCAACGAGTAGGGACCCACCTCTTCCTCGAGATCGCCTTACGTACGTACCACAAAAAGTCTGTGACCGACCTCGTCTCGTTCTACTCGTGTATTATCATATACATCAGCGGATCCTTGATTTTATCCACATCGGCATCCGCGACAATCCAAGTCTCCAAAACGTTCAAGAACTAAAAAACCACAGTTTTCGTTTTCAAAAATCCTTTTCACTGTCGTACTCTTCTTCGTTTTGAATTTCCTTCGTTCGGAACAACACGACGCAATCACCCACGGCGAAGCCAACGTGCTATAGATAGAGAGCACACGCTCACGGTGAAGCACTAACCATGAACACGCATGCAGCAGAGCCGGCACCTGGCGCACCGTCAGTACTTGCTGGCTGTGTTGCCGACGTGTAGGCTCTGTACTACCCGCCACCCACCAACGTACACAAGTTGACGACATCTACAAAACAATCCCGCTGCGCGAGCTCGCTATCATCATAATCTGTAAAGCTGCCATCGGCCGCTGCTTGCTTACCCCACCCTGATATCCATCGCGTCGAAGGCACCCAGGGTGGCGGGCTCCTTCAGGGTCGGCACCTGCGCGTACGCCAGGCAACGCGCGCGACCGACCGGGCGATGGACCCGCGAAGCGGCATCGGAGATGGCCACAAGTTAGCTCCCGGGCAAGCTATACAGCAATATCGCTATCAACCATATGCCTGGTGCAGCGTAGGCGATCGCGCGAGTGACCGACCCAGGGAGCGGAATCGGAGATGGCCAAAGCTACTTACGGGGTGGAAAATAGTGATCGGGACCAACATATGCTTACATTGCAGTGGTATAAACACACGAATACGTAGGTTTTGGTGTGTGTGATGGGTCCTGATCACTATGGGCACCCGTAATAGCTGCCGGAGAATCAGACCATGAACAGAGTACTACATGATAAATACCGTACGGTACTCTGTATCGACAGTCGATGGCTCTTGTTTCTGCTGCTGCTGCTGCTGCTGCTGGCTGATTAGCTGCTGCTACTGCTGCTGCTGCTGCTGGAGAGTGACCGGGACGAGAGCGAGGGTCACCTACATGCTCACATCTTCAATGTTGGAAATCTCTTCCGCAGCGGCGTGCGAGACAGCCATCCGCGCGGAGCCGCCCGCCTTCCCTCTCCCTCTCCCTCTGCCGCTAATACCGTCTGTCGCCCGCTGCTGCAGCTGCTGCTTCTGCTGCTGGTTGTGTTGCCGATCTCCCCGGAAGCGAGACATTGAGATCGTCGGGCGAACGAAAGCTTCACATTCACGAGTGGAAGAGGCTAGCAGCAGACCCGCGAAGCACAGGAAACAAGCAACTGATGCGGAGGACATCTGGAGCGTTCGGAGGGAAATAGAGCGGGGGTCGGGGGGGGGGGGGGGGGGGGGGGCAGACGGGGGGCAGGGGCGATGGGGGAGGGGTAGGTTGACTACCAGGGGTATAATATATCTCGTGTACCAGGCCGACCAGAAAAGAACTGGTCCCAATGTCTATCAGACGACCTCAGGGTTTTTCAAGCCACCGAGGGGTCCACGGAAAGCTCCCCTTTGCTGTTCGGAGTAGAGGCGTTGTTATGGCCTAGTGCGGCTAAGGGGAGCGGGAAGTGGTACCGGGGGTCATCGAAGCGGCGGACTGTTTCATGGCGAGGTGGCACGGGGACGAGGCGCAGAGAAGCCAGCTGCGCCACGTAGCAGAGGACGCCTAGAGCGGCGACAAGGGGTGGGGGGGGGGGGGGGGGGGGGGGGGAAGGGCAGCCGTACTGACACAGCTGTCGACGAATGCAGAAACGAAATGATAGATCGGGTGGCTACGTATCGGTTCGACCAGCTGATGAAGTCTAGCAGTTTTTGTTTGTTTCTTGTTGAGTTGGTCAATGGGGGGGGGGGGGGGGGGGGGGGGGGGGCGACAGCGGCAGCCCTGACACTTGACACCGCTGTTGACGAGAGTAGGAAGGGGATGGCAAAGGGGGTGACTACTGTAGGTTCCTTATTCTATTTTCTGGGCGAGACGGGCACCCATGTTACTATCACCGCCTGGAGTACAATTCTCTCTTTTTTCCCCCTTTCTCTCTTCCTTCCAGATTTTTGCCTTTGTCTCTCCCTTCGTTTCCTTTCCCCTCCCCGCCGTCTTTATGTATGCCGGTATCTTTCGTGCTGTCTCCTTCGTGCTGCTTACGCTTTCCGTCTGGCAGCTTTTCTGGTATCCTTGCGTCATTTGTATTATTTTTCATTTCATAAAACCATTTTTTGTTTGGTTATCTTTTTCTTCTTTTTTTTTTCTTGTCTTGCTGTGCTTTCTTTCGTACCCGGTCCGCTGGTATTAACACAGTTAGTTTGCTGGCTTGACCCACGAATTTGAGATTACACATGCCTGGTATTCGTTTTTGGTCTCCCTCTGTCTCACCGTCTGTGACCACACAATTGGTATCTCTCTACGTACTCCAGGACAGGGAATCAGGACGGACACTGACTGGGTGTACTGACGAAGCTAGCTGGGTAGAAAATACGATTTAATGTGACGACAACACGAAACACACGGCCATCTCCTGTACCAGCCAGGTACATGACACAAGCAGCTTGGAAGTACTACTATTACGGGGGGACCATAGTAAATACCAGGACCTACGATACACACAAAACCCTAGATATTTCCCTATCTTCACTAACAATATTTGGTCTTATTAACTACAGTATGGTCTCCCGTAATATCAGTAACATTTTTTCATTCCTACTACTACTACTACTGGTATTATTAATAATCATACACTGCCGTAATTGGGTGTAAAATATGTACCAGGTAGTCGGGAATTGGGCCATGTACCCGTATTCCGTGAAGATAGGCTGCGGCTTCGAGACCCCTGCTGCCAATCGCCGACACGGACACCTGAAGCCGCGGCTATTATGCAAGCCGCCGCCAGCTTTGGATCGCGGGGCGTTCGGCTTGGGCTTCCTTGTCAAACATGAACCGGGAGCGATGTATCACAATGATGTTCATGTTGAGTACAGCATCTGCGGCAGTCCCAGTTTGTACATCTCAAAGGACGGGAAGTCGCGTACACCGCAGATTGGCTAGCTTCGACAGCATGCATCGCGAATTGCGGGGCATATCTCTTCCTTTCCTTCTTGTTTCGAGTGCAGGGTGCTATTAACAGAACGCACCCAGTGGCACGGATGCTTCGCTGTCCGCTCGTGCTCAGCATAAGAGTGGTACTTCTATGCTGCAGTGTTCATGCTCACAGATCATCGTGCTGTCTTGTACTCATGATCAAGGCAGAGGCCATAGGGGAGAGAGCAGTCTCTAGTTCAATATACGTTGCCGCGCTGCCGCAGACCCAATAAATCACCCACCCAATGGCAGACAGCGACGATCACAACCTTCTACACCAGGCTAACCGACAGCATTGTAATCTTCACCTTCATGCTGTTCACGGGAAGTGGACCAGAGGTTGCACTTCGTGGGACGGGAGTTGAGAGTTGAATGAGCAAAAGGGAGGTTGAAAAAGATCGCCTCCGAATATATTACAAAACTTTAGGTTTTTCCGCACGAGCGACGAGCGGTGCCCGCACGCACGTTGGTAGACACTTGCATCAAGCTCCTTGCCGCTCTCTGTGAGGTATGAATTGCATTCGCGCGCAACGAGTTCCTTTGTAGTAAATTAGTGGGGAACATATTGAAGCTACCCGTAGCGTAACGCTACTCGTAGCGTATGGGGTGTTTGATGGGGTCATGTTTTCGAGTGCCTTTGCTGCGCACGGAAGGATCAACACGGCGGTGATAATAAACGGTTTAGTTGCAACGTGCAGCAAGATAAAGCAGGAGCAACAACATCCAAATTGCCAGACACCACGCGCCACAAACAACTGTCAGTAGCAGCACATAACTTGTTTGCTAGTACTGCACCCGGCATCTCGACACGCGCGTTTGATAGAAAGGCTTCCTTCACCGGCTGTTGTTCTGCCCTCGACTGCATTCGGTTGGAGACCTCATGTGTCGCATTCGAATCCAATTCTCCATCGCATGTATCATTCCGTTTCACCGGTCGGCGAGGGGTAGGGGCGAAGGCAAGCACACGCTTGGGGCTCGGCGCTACGACGTGACGGCGGGGCGCTTGGCATGCTGGCACCCATGTCATCTGTCGCACCTATGCTCGTGCCAGCTGCAGTGCTTGCCGGAAACGTAATTGCGGTGTAGGTTCGTATGTAATAGTCTTGAGGTCGTTGAGTCGACGTGTGACGCGTTGAGAGGCAAGTGTTTCTGCCCAATCAAAAGACGCCAAACGCTGCGGACACCAACATGGTCTCCGGTTGAGCGTACTTTCGTACGAGTATGCACAGGAGCAGTGCCAGTGTGTCTGGACAGATAGATGCCCCCAGTACCCACTACACCCGGAGTATCGAGGGTATTCCGTGCTAAGAGCAACTGAAAGCATTGCAGTACTAAAACGCCCGAAATGCTGCGAGTACTGGCTGAATATCCGCCCAATTTGCTGCGAGTTCAGTATTAATAGTATTAATAGTAGTAGGGGCTGTACACGGCTGCAGTACAGCTCACCACCCACCAGGTATTCGAGATTTGGTCCGATTGCCTCTTTTAGAACTGCAGTCCCTTTTAGGGAGGACAAAGCACTCTAATTCCAAGTACTTTGTCCCCAAAACGGGACTGCAGCTCTAAAAAGGGCTTCAGGGTCGGGCTTACGGTGGCTCTGATTGGGTTAGTGATCAGGGTTGCGGTTAGTTTCTATTCGCCTCGTACACTACAGCTGTGTATCAGCCGTTGTCTCGAACAAGTACACTGCAGTGTGTATCAAACCATTTTTTTCGAACAAGTGGCAATAAACAATATACCCCCACAAACAAAAACAGCAGTATGCCCGCAGCATCGAGCCAGCCCCATAGGTATAGAAGTACTGCTGTAAATACTTTTATTATACTTTTAATAGCAGGCAGTGTCCGCTGCTGTACAGCACCCGGAAACGTCATACGCGAGTACTGCCAGGAATATCAAGTACTTCCAGCGCCCCCCCCCCCCCCCCCCCCCCCCCCCCCCCCCCCCCCCCCACGGCCATGCATAATAATGAGTCCACCCCCCCCCCCCCCCCCCCCGACACACACTCCGAAATTGATGTGCCCTAACGGCCAGCCCATTCCCGGCAGCATTTGTGAATGTACTTCGAATGTATTGTAAGCATGTTACCTCCGGGAGAAAGTGAATGAAATGTCGAAGCGGTGCGCATTCAGATGCTCCGCGTGTATCCTTCGTATTCAGAGCACCCGAAAGCGTTTAGCGCTGCGAGTACGAGAGCAGCATGTGCAGCAGAAAGAACCGGAATCGGCCGTATCCGCAAATACAGGAAACCCCGAAATGCTGCGAGGACGGGGAGCGTCCTGGGGTGTCGAATATCGAACCCCGGGATACTTGGAAGAGCAGGCAGTGTCCACACGCAGTGCAGGACGCACGAACTACCGCGAGCAACAACATGAAATGCTGCCGGTACCGTAACGAGTAGAGAGGGTTGAATTTTTGCACAGGGGGGGGGGAGGTGCGACCGATCGTTTTTTTTTTTTTTTGCGCCTCGTCTTCTCTCAGCGGCCGCAAGGGCGCTATCAATAAAATAAAGTCGAACATACAACACACCATTTTCACAAAGGCTCTCTCTCTCTCTCTCTCTCTTTTTCTCGATCAGATATTTTCCGAAAACGCCCTCGGTTGTGTTGCTTCGGTGTTGGAAAAAAACAAAACAAAACAAAACAAATCGAGCGCTTAAACACGATCGCGCACCCCTGCTCGCGGACGCAACGGTCTTTTACGGTACTCACAGTCGTACTGTCTTGCGCGCGAACTCAACGGTCTTTTACGGTACTCACAGTACGTACTGTAGGTACCTCCAGCGTTTCCCCACGACAAGTAGTGCGTGCCCTTTGAGAACTGCTGTCCCGTTTTGGGGGACAGACTACTTAAAAAAAAAGCTTGGGTGGTTTGTCGCCGAAACGGAACTGCAGTCCCTAAAGGATTGCAATCCTTTAGGGACCCGGAGACACCGACCCAAACGATGCTTGGTAATGAAAACAATGGTTGGTAAAGTTTTGGTGCTGTCAACCATGTAGGAGCAGCGTGAGTGCCCAGCGGTACGGGTGGGGTCAATATGCGGCCGTGCCGTGCGACTCCTTGCTTTCAGCCATTGTAGATCGGACATCAACGTGTACAATATCATCTCCCCCAATCGTATGCAGTGGCCGTTGCTGCATTCGTCGGGGTTTTTTTTGGTCGTCAAGCTTCGCTTCTGAGGTCCCCAAGATGGTTGATCTTCGCCACTCCCGGGAGCATCTGTGCGCATACTGTTAATATCACAACACCGCATGTGGCATGTGGCAAGGGCACTCGTAGGCAACAACATGCATGTGGGGGATATGCCAAAACCGCTTGCAAAGCAGAGAGTACCCGACGCACAGACTTGCAAAGGTTTCAAAGGCGTTGAGCAGATCATGACCTTGAGCCATCTACCTCGTAGATCCTGACCCGCTGTCATGAGCTGGCGTGCAGAATGTGCACGAGACATTTTCAATCCAGGAAACATTCGCTACATGGTTAGATCATGCTGGGTTTTTTAAGGCTCCCAGCAGGCAACATGAGCTGTCGATCACACAGATCAGGAACAGATTTCCCTGAAATATCCAGATCATTAGTGGGGATGCGATCTGTAGGTGATCCGTCCGATGCGTGAGAGAGTGTGCTTTGTAACCACTGTAACCGTTTCGCCTACGCCGAAAGAACAGGGCTATTCACGGGTCGGGTCAAACCTCGCGGGTCAGGTCGGGTCGGGTCGGGTAAGGGTCAACCGACCCGACCCGATCCGTGAGATTGCAAAGACTTTCTGGCCCGACCCGCGGGTCGGGTCATGACCCGCGAAGAGCCCTGAAAAATAACAACGTAAAAAAAATCCACTTGCAACGAAGAACTCGACAACTGTCTGAACTCAACTAACAACGGCTATGTTTCGTCGTGCACCCTTTGTATCACCCACACCCCGCGGGCTGCATCGGCCTCCTCGCTTGCGGAAACCCGCGTTGGAACGAAGACGTATACCCAAAAGGATCGAACGGCACGCGGCTCTCTCGGCGACTGTAAACCTCTCGAACGGAATAATGACGACGGAAGTGTCCGGAGACTTGGTGGTGAAGGTTGTCAGGGGCATCGACCTCCAGGTACGATATTGTGTTCAGTAAGGGTCCCCCCCCCCCCCCCCCCCCCCCCCCCCCTGAGGCGATCTGAGTGAAGCGTTATCCTGATCAACATAAGGCGGTCAGAATCGCTTGGCGCGACTGGAGAATTGCCCTCATAACCTGGAATAAAGAAAAGAAGGCGGCCTCCCCTAACAAGGCGGAAATATTGCTCTGGCACACCACCCCGCCTTACTATTACGGGGGTCCATAGTTGACGGGACCAAATATTATTAGTAAAAATAGGTAAATATATAGGTTTTTGTGTATACCGTAGGTCTTATTTACTATGGACCCCCGTAATAGGAGGCCCCATGCTGCTCTACCGCTGTTACGTGGGAACGTACTATTACGGGGGGGGGGCATAGTAAATAGGACCTACGGTATACACAAAAACCTATATATTTACCTATTTTTACTAACAATATTTGGTCCTATTTATTATGGCCCCCCGTATTAATAGTGCTGCAGTAGTAATCAGAAGCAGACATGCTGTGTAAAGGTGGAAGGATACAGGCGCTTCGGGTTCATCGTGGTTTCTGATTTTTTTGCCCCCCCCCTCTGCAGTACGTGCAGTGTATGGTCTATTGATGGTCTATTGATGGTGTCACGTACTATGTCTCATGGTTTGCTGTTACTGCTGTTGTGTTAATAGTTATAGTAGTGATACGTATCAGGGACTCTGCAGTATGTCATGACATGGTGCGCGTATTCACTAACACGTACCAGTACCGGATACGTGTACCGTATCACCCCGGGTGATCGGATAACACACCCCCTCTGGTACGGATTTCCTATCAATAGCTGGTTTTCTCGGCATCTTTAGTATATACCACGACGAGACTGCAGAACAATGCCAAAAAATAAAACGGAAAAAACCAAATGAAGAAAATGGAAGGACAAAACGTTGTGATGCCTGGAATCGAACCCTCGACCCAAAACTCAAAGTACTCACTTATTAATAGAACCTCATGCTACTGTTGAAACGACCATATAATTGAGGAGAGAGAAAGGAGAGTGCAAACGCCGAGCGATGCGTCTAGCCGGGAGAAATCTCGAAGAGGTATTTTCCCGAGCCACTGTTTTCGTCATGGCGCCCCGCCCCCCCTTTTTGCTGTCGAGAAAAACGCCTCTGAAATTTGTCCCTGGGCGGGGGGGGGTGAATATTTTTCCACCCGGGTGATAACGGCAGTGGTATACAGCGGTGGTCCCTCTATAAATAGTGCCGGTATGTATGAGCCAGGCAACAATAGCGGTACTATAGCGCCACTATAGCGGCATTAATCCCTCCGCACGCACACCGCCAAACTGTTTTTAATCCCGTTCGTGCCACGCGAATTAGCAGGCACTATAGGTACCAGTGGGCAGCCGGCACTATTACACTCGACCGGCACCGTTGAGAGAGAGACAGACCGGCGGTATATGCTGTATACAGGATGGTGTCGCTATTACCAGGCACCGGGTACAGCATGCGCTGCGCTTTGAAACAGTGTGGTCTGGTGTTGAGAATTCTATGATGCGGAGTGCAGGGCACCCAGTCTTGCTTGCCTTGAGTTAGTTACGGGGGGGGGGGGTCATACTGATCAGAACTCACGATGGACCGAAAACCCTTGCTGGTGTGTATTGTCCTGTGTTTACGCCCCGCGTTTGGTTCTTATTGCTACGCTGTCCCGTATTACGGTAGTTTGATTCCGTTCTCTCGGGAGAGGTGGAGTCGTGCATGCTTGACTCAAGCGTGGGGTGGGGTACTCCGTTCGGCTACTGTAGTAGGGAAGGGCTACTGTTCTTGTTTTTGCTGTGCGTAAGCAGGCTACTGTTGTAGGCTACTGTTGTGTGGAGAGAGACCTCTGCTGCTGTTGTCGGCTATGTACTGTAGGATGCTACTGCTGTTGTACTGTAGCCTAGTGTGTGTAGGCTACAGCTGCTGTACGTTACTTCAATTAGGCTACTGATGTTGCAGGCTACTGCGAATATTAGGCTACTGCTGTTGCAGGCTACTGTTGTAGTATTCCACTGCAGTAGGCTACTGCTGTCCAACAGCAGCAGTCTGCTGTCGTAAGCTTCTGCTGAAGGCTACTGTTTCAAGCTTGGGCAGAAATGCAGAGACTGGAGTCCGACGCTTGCATTCAGCAGCCAGGCAGGACGCAATAGTAGTGACTTTGGTGTCTCCGGCGAGGCGTGGGCCAAACGGAGCGGTCTACGTAATCCGAGGGTATTCATAGTATGACTGTGACTGCTATGTGTCTCCCCGTTGTCCGCCTGCTTCGTTCTCGTTTTCTTCACGATTTTTCCCCGGCATCGTAAGGGTCAAGCCTCGCGGGTCGGGTCGGATCGGGTTAGGGTTAGGTGACCCGACCCGACCCGACCCGATCCGTGAGAGTTCCGAAACCTCCTGCGCCGACCCGACGCGTGAGACTTCAAAACGTTCCCGACCCGACCCACGAGTTGGGATCATGAGCCGTGAAAGAGTCCTGTTTTTTTTTAATTACCTTCCTTCTCCTCCCCCGCCGTCGCCACCGCCGCCGCCCAAATTGTCTGTTTCACTACTGCCTGTACCTAAATCTGACTCGAATCTCATTTTTTTGTGCCGCCAACGAGAGTGTGTCCTTAAGGCCTGAACGGGTGACCACTGACATTTGTATATTGATCGTTTCGTCGCTTTTTCGTCGTCGCGTCCGGGTGGGTGGGTGGGTGGGTGGGTGGGGTGGGTTGGTGGGTGGGTGGGTGGATGGCTGGATGGGCGGCGGTTTGTTTTTTCGCGGCAGAACCTTGCGGTGTTCGGCACCTGCAACCCCTACGTCCTGGTGAAGCTCAAGTCTTCGCTCGACAGCCTCACCACAGCCGTCAAGGTGCCACCTATTTAATTGTTTTTTTTTTTTTTGTTTTTTCTTACCTTCGTTTTTTTTTTGTGAGTTTTTTTTTGTATGTGGTAATTTTGTGGTGTGCTGTACTGTAGTGTGGTGTTTTATTTCTTTGTTTTTTTGTTTGTTTGTTTTGTTTTCTGTGGTGTAGCGTGGTGTGGTGTGATGTGTGGTGTTTTTGTTTTTTCGAGAGGGTTAGCCTTGGTGTACTTGGTATGATATCCTCTCAGCCGTGTCTTGCGTGCGTTTTTGTTGGGGGGGTTGGGCGCATCTATCGCACGCAGTGCCCGGTATATCGTGTCTGGCACCACCCGAGTGCGACGCCCGATAGTTGTCGGTATCGATCAGTGCTACGCCTTCCACGACCGTAGGCGCATCGCCTCCCCACCTATACAAGGAACCCCCCCCTCCTCCTCCCCCCCTCCTCCGTAGAGGAGGGGAGAGGTGGGCTGGCGAGCTTGATACCCTCCTGTCTGCTTACATGCCTGTAATTTTGTAGGCTATCTTGTTTGGGCACCCCTTGGCACCCCTTTCGTAGGTGCGGACGTTTTTTGTTTTTCGGTTGTAATTCCGTCGATATCACGGGTCGAGACCGCTAACCGGCAACCAACTCTAACAAAAAAGCGATGGTGTGATGGTGTATATACTGATAGAAATTATGAGGGGCATGGAAGAACGTCTACGTGCGTGCGTGCGTGCGTACGTACATGATGATGGTAGTTGTTGTTATATTTTGAGCTACACTCTCGCACTGCGGCGATGTCGGCGTTTTCCACGGACCCTGTTGGGACTTGCAGAGCCCCAATCCACGTTTTTGTTTTTCTTGATGATGGCCGCCTCGTCTTCCTCTCGCGTTTTGGTTTATCTTATTTACCCACGCTCGTCTCGGAATATCTCTGAACATGTGATATCGGGCCTCAAAATGCGTGGAAGACGATCGATCCTCCAAAAACATGGAAGGTTGGAGAACTTGAGAATTGGCTGTGCTCGGTTTTGTTCTGTTTTGATCCGTTTTTGTTTGGTTGGTCTGATAAGTGATGCCTGGTATGACGGACCTCGCTATGCGTGACGATTCTCCCAAAACATGAAGACCATGCAGTGCATGCAGTACCTTATGTCTGATAGGTTTGTGTCCTAGTTTTTTGTTTTGTTTTGTTTCCTGGTTAGTTTTTTGTTGTTGTTGCACCATCAATATTATGTTTGCAATAGGGAGCAGAACCCACGATGGACGCAAATCAAACATACCCGCCTATGTTTACTATTTCTGCACAACAATACCAGTATGTCCCCCTGTACTGTCAATGGTGACGGCCCTCGAAATGGACGGTTTACCATACAGGGCCTGCTGTCTGATGCCTGCTGATGTTTTTGGTTTTTGTTCTGTTTGGCTGTTTTAGTTTGTTTGGTTTCCTTTTTTATTTTTTTTCTTACGCGCTTGGTGCCTTGACGTCCGACGCGGTTCTCTTTTCTCCCAGGACTGCGATGCGAACCCTTCTTGGCAAGAGACGTTCACCTTCCGTAACGCCTCCAGCACGTGAGAACAACAACGCAACGCGGCTCTCAAACGATCGCCGATCGCCGCACGCTATTCGCTACGTGGAGCTTTCGTTTGTTCGTACAAGTAGGACGCCCGGATAGCTATTGGCTAGAGTTTTTTTTTTTGTTTCTGCATGACACCAAGATAGCTATTGGCTGGGTTTTTTTTGGTTTTGGTTTCTGTAAGACGCTTAGATAAAGTCATATCGATACCTCCGTCCCCGGCGGGTACTATTAATAGATACCTCCTTACCCTCGCCTCTTCAACCCCCCCCCCCTCTTCGCCGATAGTTGACCGTTACAGAGTCTGTTCTAGTGGGAATGCATGCGAACAAGAGGGGTGCACGTACAGGACTGTTTTTATGTTTGTTCCTCACTTGAAATGCTCCGCACATCACCCAAACACGACACGGCTTTTAAGGAAATTCGCACGCTAAATTGATTGACCCCTTTGGGACTAGTTGCAGTCCCGCTTTGGGCGTAAAGTACCTATGGTTGGACTGGTTTGTCCCGAGGCGGGACTGCAGTTAGTTCTATGAGGGTTAAACCCGTGATAAATCCCATGGCCGACGAGGTTTATGTGTAAAACGGAGTCTCAGTTTCGGTAATTGCAAATCTCTGTCTGTCTGTCTGTCTGTCTGTCTGTCTGTCTGTCCGCGTGGATTATATTTTCGAACATGTTCCAATGATCGATATGTAAAGGTCGATACAGATGATATTCGTACGACGCATTCGACTCTTACGGACCTTACATACTGCTGCTGCTGTAGTGTACAAACAAACGATAAGGCGTCGAGGCATGCCTTGCTGGGGTGCCTGCTAATTCTTGCTGGTAGTTCTTGCCGTACAAGCAAGGCATTGACCCCTTTGGGTGTGTACAGACAGCAAGCAGCGCCAGCGGCCAGAATTGCCGGTAGGGTCGTGTTGCACCCTCTGTGTGTGTTCTTCACATCAAACCGTTTTTGCTATACCCGTCGGCATCTATAGAGCAACAAGCGTCCCCGCCGATTTTTCAATCCTAGAGACATGGGAGCTCTGTGGTCACAAACACTACACCACAGAGATACTGCATTGTTGCGCAGTGAGCAGGATAGCCGATGCGATGCCATGAGCATCATGCTGGATTCGACAGGGACGACATACACAGCATATGAAAGAGAGACAACAAGCGAAAAACGAAAAGAACGCCAAATCGAAAAGGAAACGTGCCGTGCAGACGACTCCTCGACATTGTAGCTACCGTAGGACCAGCCACCAGTTTGTGTCTTCCCTCGATCACGCCTTGACCGCTGCCGTAATCGTCAGTTTTTTTTCGTCAAGTTTCCCGCGAGGGCTATAAGGCATGCGCCCTGTCGCAGTATGCGTCGCGGGTGTAACGGAAACGCCAACTAGATCACAAACCCCACGCAAGTAAAACGGACCTTAAGGCACACGTTGCCGCATGTGACGCAGGGCAGCATGCCCTCCAGGACTCTCCGTGTGCGATACTGTATACCTGGTATACGTATGTAAGCATAGATGAAGCAGGAAACGTGGTCGACAATGGATGTATCGCTTTGAGAATGTGTGCATTCCACAGTAACTTGATTATTACGCCCCCCGAATTATTGGTTTCCCGTATATGCATACCAGTTTTACTTTGACTTTGACCCAGCCACAACACATATTACATTTTTATTTTTTCTATACCGATTTCAAGTAATTCGTCCCCGCAAAGTGCGCGCAGTTCTAAATGAGCTATTACTTTATCGACGACCCCACGGGAACCTCATAATTTGTGTATGTAAAGGTGTTTTCCCACCTTAGTATTGTCTCCACAACCCCGGAAGCCCTATGATATGATTTCTGTAAAGCTATCCCCGCCTTCGCCCTTCAACCACAGCAAAAATTATTTACGTAGTCTATTTTTTCTATTTTCGACTAGTATTATTAATGCAGTATTAATAGTTTCTCCCCAAAAAGCGGGTGCAGTTCGAAGAGGGTTAGCAATGCACCCCCAACTCTGTGGAAACCCATTAATAGTGCTTATGAGTAAATCCATTACCGCCTTAACAACGCCTCCCCAAACCCCGTGAAAACCCCATGTATAGCGACGGTCTGCAGATCTGCCTGATGGAGAAGGAGGGGCCAGGGAAGGCGTCGTGAGCGTGGGCAACTTCATCCCTTCCTCCGCGTGGGGTTACCCTGGGATTGGGGGGGCGGATCATGTGACCGAGATTAAGATGCCTGGCAACGGCAAGCCGGAGACGGAAAATATGGGCACGATCATCTTGAAGCTTCAGTACCACGTGGAGGTGTGTGAAAGTCGCATTCCGCTGTCTGTCTGCCTCCCGTATACGCCTGCACCCCTTGTCTATATCCCCGGCCTGCACCGCCCCGCCCTGCACCCCCCCCCCCCCCACCCCCCCGCCACCCCCCCATCTCTGGAAGTGGCTACACCGGAAATGAAACTAACTCATTGAGGCTGTCATCCATATGCAAGTCCGCCTCACAAGCGGTTCTTAGTAGGATGCAGCTCACCCTTCATGCGACTCGCCGGACACCTCACGGCGCTTCGCGCTTGGTGCAAGCAATGTCTGCCTGGTCGGTGAAAACCCGACATGCTCCGTCCCGGCATTGTAGGGATGTGAGGGTCTATGGTCATACGACTACGGCCATGCATGAGATCGAGTACATCTCTCCTATCGAGTACACACCCCCCCCCGTCCCCTCTGCAGTCTTCCGTCCCAGCACTGTAGGGATGCGAGGGTCTATGGTTTACGACTACGGCCATGTATGCGATGAG
Source organism: Macrocystis pyrifera (assembly GCA_031763025.1). Taxonomy (NCBI): domain Eukaryota; class Phaeophyceae; order Laminariales; family Laminariaceae; genus Macrocystis; species Macrocystis pyrifera. Next base: position 11,049,437 of record JASSKH010000022.1, read on the forward strand.
TACCCCCCCCCCCCCCCCCCCCCCCCCCCCCCCCCCCCCCCCCCCCCCCCCCCCCCCCCCCCCCCCCCTACCCCCCCCCCCCCCCGCCTCTCGTATGTGGTACTCCCTCACTGCCTCCCTCGCTCTGCTTCCCCGCTCTGCCTCCTCTCCGCTTCGCCTATCTGTCCACCCTCCTTGCATCCCCCCCCCCCCCCCCCCCCCCGTTTATGCCTCTCCTGTTTGCCTTCTCCTGTCTGCCTCCTCCCTCTGCCCCCCCCTCAGTTCCTTTCCTGTACGAATACATTCCCTGGTTGCCCCCCCCCCCCTCTATGTCGTGTATGGACAAAGCGTAGCGCCCGAATGTTGGAGGTGTTTCTATTAGGAGTAGGGACGGCGGTGCTCCGTCTCGAAAGGGATAAGTGGTCAATGGTCGAAAGATTACGGCGAGCATCGAATGAGTACCCCCCGTCAACTCCCCCCTTTATGCCTCCCCCGGTCTGCCCCCTCTCTCCCCCCCACCTCTCTGCCTCTCCTCTGTACACCCTCTGTTTTCCCCTCCCCCCTCTGTGGTCATACGACTACGGCCATGCATGATAATGGGTACCCCCCCCCTCTCCCGCTTCCGCTCTCTGCCTCCGCTGTCTTCTGCGTCCGGCTGCCTGTGTGTACGCGTGTGTGTACGCGTCGCCCCGCGGTGATTATGGCCTTTTTTGCTGCAGCTGAACTTCCGGTCGCCTTTGATGAAGCTGAAGACCCCTGTGGCCAAGACAGGCGCGCTCACAAAAATGGTGGGTGCGGTGCGGTGCTGTGCTATGCTGTGTGTGTCTCCAGAGGGGTTGGTGGTTTGTTTGTTTGGGGGGGGGGGGGGGTAGAGTGATTGGGATTGTATGCCGTGACGTGTTGTGGAGAGATGTGGCGTTTTTTTTTGGGGGGGGGGGGGGGGGGGGGGGGGGATGGTGTCGTAGGGGTTGGTGGTGTTCCGCTATCCGTTGATGAAGTTGAGGACCGCTGTGTCTTGTGTCTAAGACACTGAGACAGGCGTGGTCACAGGTATGGTGGGTGGGATGTCGTGTTGTGTATTCGGGCGGGGTTTGAAGTGTGGTGTCGGGGGGAAGGGGGGCTCGGTATTGTGCGGGGTGGTGGGGTGTGTGGTGCGGAGGGGGGGCTCGCCAGCATATGCGAGGTGTTCTTAAACCCTTTTACTGCTGTAGGAGGGAGGCGAAATCGGACGCCGGCGCCTACTGCATCCCACAGAAAATATGTGCCCAAATGTAAGCACCGTTTGGACTAAATGTCGACTATACAAACATATTAACATACTATTACGGGGGACCATAGTTAATAGGACCAAATATTGTTAGTAAAAATAGAGAATTGTATAGGTTTTTGTCTGTACCGTAGGTCCTATTAACTATGGTCCCCCGTAATAACATATCCCTATATTTCCGGACAGAGTGGTCATAAAAAATACCTAGAACGCAACGTACATGCCTTCTACAATTCCAGCGCACAAAGCTCACGACAGCACGAGAGCCACGACAACGCAACGCGCGCAACAACCGCAGACCTCTTCACCTTGCTACTACTAATACTGCAAAAACGACTATGCACCCTTCTGGTCGGAAATCTAAGGACCACTTACGGGTCATGACTCCACCCGCGGTTTTGGTGAGAAGGTCTTCAATATCTCGTGGGTCGGGTCGGGTCGGGTCGGGTCGGGTCGGGTCGGGTCGGGTCGGATTGAATCAGGAAGATTAAGTGACCCGACCCGACCCGACCCGACTGGACCCGCCCGACCCGCGAGGTTTGACCAGGCCAGTGAACAGCAGTCCTAATAAATTTGAAAAACCCGCGTTTGTTCGTAAGAATACTATTCAGTGATTAGGGCATGCGAATCCCTTGTGCACGAGCTGTTAACAAATAGCGCGTCTTGGTTGTTTTGGCCGATTTTTTTGCGCTGATGTAGGCGAAAATCGACGTCGTGGTGGACAAAGCTCTGGACCTCATCTACAAGCCCGTGGCTCTCGTCGTGGGTGGACGCATGACTAAAAACCAGAAGCTGGCTTCCGGCGGCGCCGCGGCCGTGGTCGGGGGCGGGGTTTCCATCACCTTGATGGCGCTGGCGGTGCCGGTGGTCTTCATGGCCGTGCTTTTCCTGCCGCTGACGCTCATGGGAGGGGTGAGCAGCGATGGCGCAACGTTTTCGCTTTGTCGGTCCTGCTTGTCTCCATGTTTTTATTTTTATTTTTTATCACGTATTTTTTTGTTCTCTCTCTTTTATTTTCTGTTTTTGTTTGGTCTTTTTTGTGATACCGAGCGATGCCGATTTTTTTTAAAATTATTTTTATTTGTTGGCACCGACGGTTGTATGTACAGCAGCAGCTGTGTGTGTTGAGGTTCAGCAGACGGTGTGTTCCTGGTTGCGGCAGTGTTTTCTTGCCCCTTTTTTCTGTAGTCCATTGTTTTTGTGTGAAGCTGTCTTGGGGGAACCCGAAGGGCAGCTGATGACTGAAACCCGTCTTGAGAAAGGCGTTTCTGTCGCGGGGAGAGGGGCGAGGGCATGGGGCGCGCTTGCAGACGTTCACGAAATGATACGTCGTTTTTTGTCGCCGTTCTGTGTGTACACTGTCTGTGCCATGAAAGCGCTTGACGAGTCGCGTAAACCGCTTCCCTTTCGCACACGCAAAGAGCTGGCAACGAGCTGCCCTACTTTATACTTTCCTTGTTCGGCACCCCTCGGCGCTTTGCGCTTGGTGCAAGCAAGCGATGTCTGCCTGGTGGGTGAAAACCCGACATGCTCCGTCCCGGCATTGTAGGGATGCGAAGGTCTATGGTCATACGACTACGGCCATGCATGAGATCGAGTACATCTCTCCTATCGAGCACATCCCCCCCCCCCCCCCCTTGCTCGCATGGATATACAGCAGTTACATATTCACTTAGAAAGCCAGAGGTGCTATACATACGTACATACATACACACACATACATCCATCCATACATACATACATACATCCATACACACATATGGGCGTCGTTTAACCCCGCAGTCGACTTTCCTCGTGTATTTAAGTTTCTCTAAGATTGACATGGGGGGCCCCAGGCGTGTGATTTTTTTTTTTTTTTTTTTTGTGTCATATCGATGTTGGTTTTTTCATCAATTCTAACTGACGCGCCCCGCCCCCGCCCCCACCTCTCCCCCTCATTCCGTTTCGAAAGAGACGAGTGGTCAATGATGAAACGGCTACGTAGGGCACGCAACAGTAACTGAGCACCCCCCCCGCGCGCGCGCGCTCCCATTCGCCGCACGCTCCCGTGAAAACATGAAAAACGAATCCCGCAGTTTTTTTTGGCTGCGGTGGCGCTCGTGTGCCTACCTTTCGCCCTGGCGCTTGGATGGTTGATTTTCTGTTCCCGTCCGGTGCAGTGCCGCGTGTGGATGCCGTGGCTCTTCTGGGCCGTGTGCAGGTTCCCCCTGGTCAACAAGGTCAGCGCCCGCGATAAAAAAAAAGTCACGAGAGTGTGTTAAAAAATACGTCTACTGCTAAGGCGAGAAAGAAATCGCAGAGTTGTGGTATTGATACCCTACTGATAGGACGAGGAAATCTGTCAATAACGTTGACAATGGGGTACTGCAATAGAAGAAGGACGATAAGTTGTCGCTATTACGGGGGACCATACTGCCTGTAGTAAATAGGACCACATGTTGTCAGTAAAAATAGGTAAATACATAGGTTTTTGTGTGTTCCGTAGGTCCTATTTACTATGGCCCTCCGTGGTAGGACGTTTTTTTTTTTCAAGAAATAGTGTCTTGACAATAGGCCACTACTATTGTTAGGACAAGTCATGCTCAAACGGCCTGCACACTAAGAGAGTGGCCTTACAACCCCCGCCACCCACCCGCCCCCCGGCACCGCCGAAGCGGCCGCAGCCACTGCGATAGTAGCCCATGCGTCGGCCAAGGGTCAGGATGGGTCGATCGCGATACATACATTTTGTTTTTCATCTGTTGCTTGTCGGTGGTGTGCACTGCAGTATCAGCACCAGTATGTTATTGCATACTTGGTACGCTCCATAGATTCCGCGTTGGAGCTCTCTATCTGTATATGTAGCGCTCTGTCCCGAAATATAATATCCGTTTGGTTTAGAATTTTGTGTAAAAAAGGTGCTTGTAGAATTAGACAGAGGGGTACGCTGCTGTACGACCCAAAATGGTTGTGAACTCGACGGTTTTCCTCTCTCCTTGATGCTCTTGCCGCTCCCCCCCCCCCCCCCCTTCTCGACAGGCCCTTCTCCAGCCTCCCCCACCCGGCACGGAGCAGTGAACAAATAGCGGCTGCTGGTGCTACTACCCTGCCATAGCCTAGCCTAGCCTAGCCTAGCCTAGCCTAGCCTAGCCTAGCCTAGCCTAGCCTAGCCTAGCTTAATCTAGCCGTCAAGTCCCCGCCGCTACTGGACGTGGTGTTTAGGGTTGCGCACGCGATCATGCCCGTGGCCGTACACTGCACCTGCACTGCGGTCCACCAGTGTCGTGCGGGTGGGTGCCGCGCTCATGCGATCTCTTGAGCTGTCTGGGTTGCCCGTCGCCGCTCGCCGTAAGCAAAGCGCCCAACACCCAGCCTACCCAGAAGGCGCCCTGTGATGCAGCGGTGAAGCAGTGCAGCTGTACCGTGTGTCGCCGAGGTGGTGGTGGTGGTGGTGGTATTGGTGTTGGTGTTTGTGGTGGCGGTGGTGCTGTGCAAGTGCAACCGGTGCACGGGTTTCACGTCCGGTTGGGAGGCGTTGTTTTGCGTACGGTGAGATAACGACGACATCACACACCAATCGGGTTGCGGGCTGTACCCATGGCCCCGGTCACCATGTTGTTTAGGTTGGAATTTCGGGGGTTTTAGCATTGCCTGTACTTGTAAGCTCGAGCGGCGTTTTTAGCGCGTGGAGGATAGTGTGGAGGAGATTATTAAAAACGCCTTTCGGGTGCTGTGTGATGATTGGGGGGTTGCGTGGTGTGCGTGCGCCGTGTCGATCGAGGGTCCGGAGGTGAGAGCGCCGTGGCGTTTGTTGATGCGGGTGGGTGTCTCGGGCTGTGCAGATGGTGATGGTGCTGTTTGGGGGGGGGTGGCGGATTGATGGGATGAGTATCGGTGTGCACGCTCGTACTGCTCTGAAAGCAAAAAAGCGAATTTCGAGTTTTGATCTATTTTGCTGCGTGTTTTGGATTCATTGTTGTGAATGAAGGTTGCGGTGTCTGCTTTGCTGTTTTACCCCCCGCGCTTGCTGGTGAAGAAAGGGCGGAGTAAGGGAGGGGGTGTGTTGGGCGGCTGGAGATTTTGTTTCTGCCTGAGGCCTTCTAATGAGTCGGTCCGGTTTTGTAGCGTGATGTGTGCATGTGTACATGTTTGTGCGTTTTCGTTTTCTTGTTCACTTGTTTGTTTGTTTTGTTTGTTTTTTTTCCATCTTAATTTTTTTAGGCGAGGGGTGATCGTTTTAGGGTGTTGTTGTGACTGCTGTAGTGTTTTCCCCCGAGTAGCGACCCCGAGGCCCCACCAGTCGTTGTTGCACGATTTTGTTGTTGTCGCTCGGTTTGATGCGGTGGTAAACTAGTGTCGGTAGGAGAGCAGAGCACGCACGCCGGGGGAGGGTGGGTGAGGGGACTGTCTTTGGGGTGGAGATGTTTTCGGTGGGAAGGGCGCATGTGCGTATGTGTAGTATACAGGTTTGGATTTTTGATTTGATTACGAACTTACATAGAGAGTATTGGACGTGGCTGGATGGAATGAGACGGAATTCATGTCATCACGAGCAGGCAAGGAGGCGGTTAGACGTCCTTCCCGCCCTCAAACCTTGACCACCACCACCATCTCCGATGCGCGTGGGTCAATGCTAACACGAGCTGACAGGGAGACAAGGCGGGGGTTTACGAAATAGCGCAATAACGGTGTCGGAGGGAGCGATAGGGACAAGGACAAGATTGAAAAAAAGATACACGGTTGCATCTTGTCGCTGCTTGTGGGAGGATGTCTGTCAAGCTTGAAACTTGACAAACAGAGGTTGGGGCAAACTTTATTTTTGCTGCTTACTTTTTATCGCCATCACCTCGCTATTTCCCACTGAAAACGCACACTCTGGTGCCGGTAACACTACTGACAACGTGTTCTATTAGTAGTTGGTGTGGTCCTCCATGCCGCTACTCGTACTTTTAGTGAGTGCCGCACTGGTGGCTGGCTCTCTCTCTTTCTCTTTCTCTCTCTGCTATGTGATACATCCGTCTGCGCGTGCGAATGAATGCTCTTCTAGCCCTTTTTATACCCTTAACACGAAATACGAACTTTAAGTGGTACTATTACAGGGGTCCATAGTTAACGGGACCAAATTTTGTTAGTAAAAATAGGAAAATATATAGGTTTTTATGTACACCATAGGTCCTATTAACTATGGACCCCCGTAATAATAATAAGGAGAGTCTACTACGTGTTATGGTACCCCCCCCCCCCCCCCCCCCCCCTCCTCCCGAGGTACTCAGGTGTACGTCGTTAGTGCTTCTTGGTGCTGTTGTGCTGTTTCTTGCGATCTCGTCCATGAGGCATCCCTTCCCCACTCTCATTCTGTCTCTGGCCGGGGAATGCCGTATTTTACTTATGTTTTTGTGTTTGCGGTGACGTTATGGTCGCGCCACATGCATGCGCACGTGGTCTCATTGAGGTGACACTGTTTTTTGGGAAAGAGCGCATGGTAGTAAACGTACAACCTGGTATTTTTATTAAAAATAGATTAAACCTTTTGTTTTTGGGGGGTTGTTGTATGAGCATACATATTATCGCAAGAGAACCACGCGCTAACCGTCACCACAGGAAGAAAATATACTATTAACGCAACCACACGAGTCACCAGCTACTCCGAAGACTCGCATCCATCGAGTACATCTACTTACAATGAGCTGCCGTCGTGGACATATCCAGACGGAGAAAGGGTGGGGGGAGATATTGACAAATGCTGTGGATACCTCCATGTTAATCGTAGCGTTGCTGCAGTTGGGGCGGTTGGGTTTGCTATTTATAGTTCACCATGTCCGCTCCGGTGCCTATCATACACCGCGGCACAACTCAATCCATAGTGTTGATGGTGTCGCAGATGCTCGGATTCTTCGCCGTATGCGAGTCATGTCCCTCCTATGCCCTAGTCACAGCGTCACAGCGGCAATACTGCCGTTGTTCATCAGTCAGAAATCTGTGCGTTCGTGAGAGCACACCGATCAAACATCAAACCCCGATCCCCGGGTTGCTCTCAAGATCTCCTTCAAGAAATTTATTTATATGTTGATTTTACTTCAACAAAAACTTCTGACACATCTATACAAAACCCTTTTCGTCGAGGCCCTCGCGTACTCGTTTCTATATTCTGCTTTGGTTTACTAGAACGTGACAGTTATAGCTCACCACGTCTAGCTTACCACCTCCCACGCCAATTATGAAGTCTGTGATCGCTCTGACGGCCGTGCTAGCCAGGTGAGCGCTTCGTGAGGGACCATCGGCGAGCAATGTGCTTACATGCGTATGTGTGTTTTTGCTTGGCGTGCCTCTCAAGATTTTCCTCCTTCATGAGTCAGTCACCGCCTTGGTTTGCCTCGGCCCTGTGAGGTCGCGTGTGCAACTGGAGGGGAACTACGTGGGGCGGCTGGTGCTGGCGGGACCGCTAGTGTGGAGCCAGGCCCCGGTTAGCGTGCTCGACTAGAGCCCTCGGTCAGAGTGTGTGCAGCACCCGGCTTATTGTTTTATCGCGATGTTATTTTGCAGCAAGCATCAGTCACACACACCATCCCTACTCAATAGTCCTCCGTGAGGCTCTGACCATCGGATGCACCACGAGCCACGGGCTCACTGCGCACTAATCTTGAAGGCAATCATGGCGCACCCCGAAGAGAGGGATATATGCACTCCAGCTGTACCCAGGGTGCCCCCCCCCCCCCCCCGCGTCTCACGACGTCGCCAGATAGTTCCCAAGCGGCAGTGTGTTCGAAACACTATTGTTGTGTATAAAACATGTACATGTTGCATGTGTTGCCTTTTCTAGCGCCCTTAAAAGTCGCGATTTGCACCTGAAAACATGAAGACCTCATCATCGCTTTTTTTCAGTCTTTTCTTTGCTTGTTTTTGCCTCGTCCGGCGTCTGTGGTGTCGTGTCGTGTCGTATGGTAGGACGATCGTACGTATGTAGACGTGGCGATCGGATCGAGTTTTACCCAGCAGAGCAGAGGTTGAACCCTGAGTGGCAGGGGGTGGTGTCTGGTTGGGGCACAGCAGTACTCGTACATTTTGATGGAGGCGTACTATTGTTATTGATCCGAACGGCAGCCATCCACCCTTACACCTCCGCAGCTTTCTCGGCTCGCCACCAGCAACCAGGCGCCTCCTGGGCGCCACGCAGCAGTGTAGTATTAATAGTGGAACCGGCAGTACGTACTCGTATACCAGGCACCAGGTACAACGGAGTCGTCGATGCGTCCTTGTACCACGAACTGCTGACCAAGTTGCAGGAAGCAGTACATCAAGGGTATTTACTAACGTTTCTTGAGTCAACTACCTACCACCCCTTGCGCGGTTTTTATACCCCACGTACTCGTCCTCTCTTTCAACTCTGCTCTGGGATCACCCACCTCCCAAAGCTCCGTCGTGTTCTGCGTCGATTCGTCATGTGTCACTGAAAGTGCTCGTAAACAGCGCCGACGGTTGATACAGCAGCAGCAGCAGCAGCAGTATAACATGGATGTAGTTTGAAGTCATCCGTATACCGTTTTCACTATCCCGAGGGTGAGTGTTCTTGACGCTGAACCGTTCTTTTCTCGTTCTACCTACCCGTCGGCACCCAGCACAACCAGTGTGTCCGTCCAATTTTTCAATCCAAGAGAGGAAGGTACTCGTACGAACCCGTACACGTTTGACTTCAAGCACAGGCTGTTCAGTATGCTCAGTATCTTCAGCACCTGGTGTGCATGAGTGTGGTGTGGTAGCGCTGAGCGGTATTCCAGGTATTCCTCTGCCACTATTAATGTGATAGTAACACCGCGTATTATGCTTTCATAGCTGGTAAATTCTCAATAATAGTCCGAACGCCGAGCGACGCGCCTAAACGTGGGAGGCGTTTTCAAATCATTTTTGTTGTGTGTGCCCATAGTGTGATCTCCTTACAGCAGTGCCGCTTTGGGGACCAACTACTCAAATTTCAACAGATGATCTATTACGGGGGTCCATGGTTAGTAGGACCTATGGTACAGATAAAAACCTACCAGGTACATATTTACCTTTTTTTACTATTAATAGCAAGATTTGGTCCTACTTGCTATGGTCCCCCGTAATAGATGATCTAGATCATCGATTCCCACATCATGCACGTTCAGGGAGCAAAGGTTTTTGGTATGTGTAATTCAGCATGTTGCCTACCCGTATGTAGTAGAGATGGGTGGTAGTGAGGCGCGACCTCAGTAATACCTGCAGTAGTCCAGTATCACACCGCAGCGGTGTAAACGTACCTGTAATATACCTAACCAACGCAAAAAGTCTAACTTCAAGCAGTCTGTCCCCACCCCGGGGGAGTGGGTGCAGCCTTGGAAGGGGTCAACAGTCAAGACTTCCTCATCATATGCTTACCCCCTTAAGGACCCCAGTCCCATTTTCTGGCCGAAGCAGTCTAATTTCAAGTACTTTAATTTAAAGTAGTTTTTCCCCAAACGGGACTGCGGCCCTAGCTCAGTGAGTTAAGGGGCACAACTCTGGACTACCACAGTATAAATGAAGGCCTTGAAGTCCAGACCTCACGCTGGAAATTTGAGTGCTGTGTCCCCTGCTGTAGACGGGACTGCAGTGCTAACGGTACCAAAAGAACATCCAACGGTGCTCACTTTATCGTCCAGACTGCTGTGTATGTACATGCATTACTGCTGTAGTTGTGGCACGCACCCCACCTTATCTACCCCGGTACAGCATGACACCTCTCGCTGCTTGGTCTGGCTTGGCCTATGCTGCAAGATGTACGACCTCCTCCTAAGTGACATTGTTTGCCCCAATTCGGCCCATTAAGGGGGTTTGTAACTATTAATATTACTGTAATATTATAGTATAATATTAATACCCGAGGGTATTTATTGGTTGATATTGATACCAGGAACTCGGTGTTAGACGTCAAAAAAAAAAGTGGACGACGGCAGCAAGTAACGGCCATGCCGTGTGATTCAGTACCGATTGGTGTCTTGAGAGCTTTTTGACATGGGTATTGATTGCATCAGCTGCATCAGTGCACGGAGGCAGCAGCAGCGGCACCGGCGCGACACATTCCTACAGCAGCAGCAGCAGCAGCAGCAGTACATGTAGTAGGCGCACACTGCTCACGCTGCGAAGGGTTTGATAGCACCGCCGTATGGTGTAATATTCTATTTTAGTCATAGTACTGACTGCTGCAGTTTGTTTTGTTCGCTTGCTCGGAGGACCCAGGGGGGGGCATTCCGTAGCAGGTGACGGCAACGGCAAGTTGAATACACACACTACTGCTGCTGTGTCATGATTGATACCCTCCTACCTACCATGCTAGCATGCTACCATGCTAGGAGTACAGCGATAGTGTTGTGTTGTTAGTACTGCATCCCCCCTCTCGTCACGACACGGCATCCCACACGACCCCCCTCCCTCCCTCCCTCCCTCCCTCCCTCCCTCCCTCCTCTCCTCTCCTCTCCTCACCCCGTGCCCCCCCCGCCTCCTTGCTCCCTCAAACCCCACCCGTCAATCGCTTGCTGACAATTCTGTGTTTCGAGTAGCGCATCGGCGTTCGTGCCCACCGGGCCCTTCGTCGGCTCCCGCGTCACCTCGGTTGCACGGCCGGCATCCTCTTCGCTTTCCATGGCCGCGGCGGACATGGTCGGCGCCAGCGCACCCCTTGGCTTCTTCGACCCAATGGGCTTTTCCAAGGGCCCGAGGAACGCACGAACGAGTACCGCGAGGCGGAGCTTAAGCATGGCCGCACGGCGATGCTCGCGGTCGTTGGGTTCCTCACCCAGGTCAGTTTTCTTTTTTTTTTTTCTTTTTTTCGTTTTGTCATTCGCGATTCACTGGTCCTTTTTTTTTTTTTTTTTTTTTTTTTTCTTGTTGTTGTCTTTAAAGCTCGACGTTCAGTCTTTTATCATGTCGTTCGCCCCGCCTGACACGGTTTACGTGCCTCTTATAGGCTATCTTCTCCTTAGGGTGCCCGTGGATATGGTGCTGTTTGGGCACAGCCACGTCCCCAAAATAACTTTTTTTTGTATCAAGTATTGATGTGAAACAGTCCCCCGATGTTGTGGGAGAAAGTGATATTTCTGACACATACTGGTACTGATTGTTGCATCGACGTTAAAAAACTTTGAAAACGGTTCTCGCCGAAGTAAGTCTATTGAACCCTTTTATTGCCAGTGCACTGCTATACATGTACCTTACTTCCTGCCGGCAGTGCAGTGCAGTCCTGAAAGGATGTCTTATTTCTCAAGTCTCGATTATCTATCTCGCTTGAGTCTGCCTGTTACTCTCTCGATCAGTTTTGGCATGATTACAGCAGTGTGTATACAGCAGGTGTCTGCGAGGGTGTCCTCTCTGTCCGTGTTGCAAATCACCCGGACGTATCCATTCAATACGACGTGCATGAATTCGTTTACTCTTAAGGTCTTCACTTGAGTTTTTGTCCGTTTCTTGTTTTGGTTGTCTTCGATTCCAGTTTAGTCCATGAATATGCCAAAGGCTGATATTGATCTAGACTCCTGTGTGTGATGCACTCTAGTGACTGTATCGCACGAGGGCCACGTAGGATGCTACTACCTTTTTGTTGCTGCAGCATTCCGCGTTTGGAGATTACTGTCCCGTGGGGTACATGGTACGATACCGCTGTTTACACTTGCCGGTGTTGTCGATAGCTTCAATAACCGCAGCAGCAGTCAGCGTCATCTTTTCTTGTGGTCACGTCGTGCGAGTTGGCAATTATCGCAGCTGTGTATCGTGTACAGGTCTGCGTGAGTCGCGCGCACGACAGACACGCTGCTGGCTAACCCGGTCTAGTTTCTGTTGTGCGTATTATATGTGTATCAGGCGTCACGCAACACGCGGGGGGGGGGGGGGGGGGGGGGGGGGGGGGGGGGGGGGGGGGGGGGGGGGGGGGGGGGGGCAGGAAGACGTTCTTCTTAAGGTCCAGTGGTTGTAATGTAAAGCAGTACCATGTATAGTTTACCTTCTCACGAAGAAATAGAATGAACCGAAGCTGTGAGATCGAACATTTCTCATCGCTCTTGCGGTAAGCGTAATAACCGCTTGGTCTTAATATTTATGTCTAAACGGTGCTTACGTTTCCGACCAAAGTGGTGCCTGGTATTCATCAACACTCTAGCGATAAGATAGATAGATAGATAGATAGGTAGCACACACCTCTTGTCATCCGCGCTGCCTGCGCGGATCGCAGGGTCGCAGGCAGGCACGTCGCCTTTTCTGGGAAATCGGAGGCGTTCGTGCGTGGGTGGGGGGAGAGGGGGAGAGAGAGGGGGTGTAGGTGGGGTCACAATTTTTGCACCGCGTAGCCGGTTTATCTCGGAGAGAACGAGAGAAAAAATCTGCCCTGTACGATCCCCTCCCGGCCCGCCCCCCGTGAACCCCGTCCCCCGTGTTTGATTGCCGTTTTTGAGGCGTCTTTTTTTTTTTTTTCTCAAGGTTGATGTTATCTACCTATTCCAGCAGTACGGGACAGTGCTTCCAAATATGGGGAGTTCCTTAAGAGTTGTCAGGCTCGAATTTTGGACGAAAATAATAATGTGGTGTGTCTCCTTTTCTGTTTTTGAACATTGAAGGTAGATTAGAATCCCGGCCTGATCCTAAACATGAGAGATTATTATATGGTGCCGCATACTGTACGAAGCGACGTCTTAGAAGGGGACGGGGTGAGGGGGGGGGGGGGGGGGGGGGGGGGGGGGGGGGGGGCGTGTACTCGTTGTTGTGTGCACGTACGGCCTTAGACCATCGCACCCCTGCAATGCCGGGACAGAGCACGTCGGCCATTCACCGACGTGTCTAGTTCAGCCCCAAGGCCTTCCGTTCTTGTTGTAGTTGTGGTCTCGGTCAGGCGAAAACATTAGGCGTTTCAGCCCCCCCCCCCCCCCCCGCCCCCCAACCGCGATTGCTTTGGAGAGGGCTTCGCTCCACGTACCGGATCCACGGTACGAGTAGTAGAGTAATATTAGTGAATACCAGGTGTTCAGGTGGTACGGCTGTAGTTTAGTCCTCACTGCAGTACGTTCTATGGTCGCTGCCGCGTTGTCCCGCTGTTGAAACACGACAAGCGAGGCCCGTTTCGACGTAGCACTCGGGCTACTATTCCGTAAGAGGCGTGTTGAGTTGGCACAGGGTAAGCGAGCGTTTCTCAGGGTCAGCGATCGTTTTTTTTTTTTTTTTTTTTTTTTTTTTCTGGTCCAGAACGAGAAGGTTCTTGTTTTGCAAATACCCGGATGCCCAATGCCGCGCAAGGTGTGTGTGTGTGTGTGTGTTTTTTTTTTCGGAAATATCTGGTCGAGATCCTTCCGAAAACATGTTGTTCTACTCTTATTGATACTGTAGCACCCTTGCCGCTCGTTGTAAGGGAGAGAACGAGAGCTGGAAAAACGATCGTCGATCGCACCCTTGTGCGACCTCGCCAGGCACTGTTATCACGTTGCCCGGGTGCTGCTCATACACGCCTTCCACGTTTTCTATTACGGTAAGGGATCATAGTAAACAGGACCAAATGTTGATAGTAAAAATAGGTAAATATATAGGTTATTGTGGGTACCATAGGTCCTATTTACTGTGGTCCCCCGTAATAGATAGCCATCGTTTTCGGGAGTTCCATCGAAGGTGGGGTTATATAGTAGTGGCACGGCCCTGTGGCAATAAGAGGGAGCCACCAGCATATGCCATGAAAATGCAGGGTACTACTCATGGGGCAGATTTGTGCCGTCAATCGGCGCCGGCTTTGTGCGGCCCTTCCCTTCCCTTCTCGGGTAGGTTGTGCTCGTCGCTCGTGTACATGCGGAAGAGCACACCGCCCCCCATGCCCCGATATCTGAAGCTCCTTTGGATTGATGGGGTGTCGGACGACCGGTTCTTGGTGTTTCGGTTCAGAGTTGCACGGAGTGTACGATCGATAACTCGTTTATTGTCATTTTTTTTTTTTTTTTTTTTCGGAAAGCGACCGTTCATGGCTTTTTTTAAGACGGCGACCTCCCTTGCCCTTATCTCTCCACGCGCGGAACAAGAAAAAAAAAATGTCCGGAGAAACCACCCACACACGCTTTCTTCTTGCCCCCGCCCCCAAGGATGTTACAAATAACGCTTTTGAGTTTGGGGGGGGGGGGGGGGGGGGGGGGGCGTGGTGTGTTCATGGTTTACGGTCATGTGTTTTTTTGCAAGGCGCTGCTGGTTGCTTCGTCGCGCGTTTGTTGGACCAGACCTGGTATGTTGTGTAAGCTCTCGCTCGACCAGTCCAGCAGCGTTTTTGTTTTGTTTTGTTTGTTTAATTTGGATTTTTTTTGGCATGACATAACGCGAGGTCGTCGTCCCCCTCCCATTTGACAGTACATGACACTTGTTGCTGTTGCTATTACTAGCGTTGTTTTGCACGGGCAGGCCCCCCCCCCCCCCCTCGCGTCTGGTTCTATATTATCCCTTTGGAGGAAGCAACTATTACGGGGGTCCATAGTTAACGGGACCAAATTTTGTTAGTAAAAATAGGTAAATGTATAGGTTTTTATATATACCATATGTGCTATTAACTATGGACCCTCGTAATAATATATCATACACTAATACTTGCGTAAGAACCCGACCACCACCACCACCACCATCACCGTCGTCTGTCACGTCAAGGTCTAATGATGCGCTTGCTGCAAGCAATGTTTGCCTGGTCAAGACGTGCTCCCGTCCCGCCGTTGTGAGGATGCGAGGGTCTTATGATCAAATGACTACGGCCATGCATGATACCGAGTGCACTCCCCTCCCCCCCCCCCCCCCCCCCCCCCCCCCCCCCCCCCCCCCCCCCCATCCCTCCCACCATCCCTCCGTTAATTCGACGCTGTCAACCACATGCAAGAACGTGCGCCTCACAAGCGACTGTTTTTTTCGCCAAGGATGCAGCTCGTCCTTCATACCATGCCATGACACTCACTCGCCCAGCAAACAAACACCTCACGTTTCGCTTCGCGCTTGGTGCAAGCAAGCAAGGTCTTCTGCCTGCTCGGCGAACCCGACGTGCTCTGCGTCCCGGCACTGTATAAAGGGATGCGAGACGGTCACAACTACGGCCATGCATGACATGAGTACCCCCCCCCGCCCCTCCCCTCCCCCCCAGGGTCCAGCGTCGACAAAATGGTTGAAATACGCTGTCCAGCCTCGATTCAATGGTTGAAATAAGTTCGATTTTTACTGATGTAAACCCGCCGACCCCGACGAGACCGTCTGGGAATTTTGTCTAGCCGATACTGGGCCAGGTCGTTTAGACTCGACTGCTGCTCCCACCCCTCCGCCGGCTTCGCCCGAGCAAATAGTGTCTGCCTGGTCGGTCCCGACGTTGCTCCGTGCCGGCATCCATCGCGGGGCTGCGAGGTTCCATGGCCGAACAACTACTACGGCCATGCTTGACATACGTGTACTCGTACACCCCTTCCACGACCCCCCCGCCGCTCGTGTTGTATTTGCTTTTGATGCTGTCGTTTTTTTTATAGATGTGCGGGTATACATAACACACGCAAGATAACCCCGCCCCCCCCCCCCCCCCCCCCCCCCCCCCCCCCAACGTAGTGGGCGCCCACATGTTGGAGGTGTCTCTGTTAATATTTGGAGTAGGAACGGTGCTCCGTCTCGAAAGGGATGTGTGGTCGATGGTCCAATGATGAAGGCAAGCTACGAATGAGTACGCCCCCCCTCTCTAGGATTGATTTCTGAGCCAACTTTCTACGTAGCAAACGTAGCGGGGTTAGATATTTTCATAGACGAGTGAGTCCCTCAGCATTCACTCTTACGGTGAACAACGGCGGACCTTAAGAGAAACCGATATATTCCAGTATTTTTACCGATATATTCCTGTATTTTTACGGATATATTCCTGTATTTTTCTGTGATAACGTTTCTTGTGAACTCTTTCCGTTCTGTGGAGAAGAAGAATCAGTATAGAAAATAGTGCCGAAGGCGTGTGTTTTCTTGCGTGTTGTGACAAGATATTACGGGGGACCATAGTAAATAGGACCTACGGTGCACAAAAAATCCTATATAGTTTGGTATTTTTACCTATACAACATATGGTCCTATTTACTATGGCCCCCCGTACTAGTTTCTTCTGTAAAAAAGAAGGGAAACGCCTCCCATTTTCTATTTAATTAAAAAAATGCGTTACAAAAATGTCGGCTGTGACTTGTGGACTGTTTTACTTTTAGTACTGCAGGCCCGTTTTGAGGACCAAGACTGCTCGAAATTCAAGTGGTTTGTTATCCACAACACGGGACTGCAGTTGTAAAATGGTTTGAGAGGTGGTTGATATGATACCTGGTGGTACTTTTTTGCAGTTTTTTTTTGCGAGCTGTGTGTGTGTGTGTGTGTGTGTGTTTTTTTTTTCGTTTTGCCCTAATTTGCCTCTTCCTCGCCCCCCCCCCCATCCCCCCGCTGAACATCCATCATCGCTTGGTCTCTCTCTTCGGTCGTTTTCGTTTCCGTTTCCGTTTCCGTTTCCGTTTTTTTTTTTTTTTTTTTTTGTTTCAGGAGAACTGGCACCCTCTGTACAACGGAAGCCTCTCCTCAAACCCCTGCAAGGCCATCTTCGAAGTGCCGCCTGAGGGCATCTTGCAGGTATTCATACCTTCTTGCTGCTGCTGCTGCTGCTGCTGCTGCTTGGTGTTGGCATCTTGCAGTTCTGTTGCTGTTGCTGCTGCTGTTCCTTGATAGATTGTTGTTCTTTTGTTGGTGTTGTTGGCATTCGTTGATTGTTGTATTTCGCTGGTGGTCTCGCGTTGGCTCATCGCCACAATCTACTCGGTCCGTGGTCACTCGATGAATTGGCTCCTACGCCTTCTTTTTTTTTCTCTCTCTCCTTTTCTCTGATGGGCGGCAATCTACATGTATGCGTGTACGCGTACGCAAGCACCTGTTTAGTAACCCTGGTGAAGAAAATTCCCGACGGGCTTATGTTGTTTTTTTTCTTTCCCGGTCACAGGCAGGTTGCTCTTGAGATTTCCGAGAAAACCCCAAAATCGGGAGCCGTTTGCGGGAAGGAATACTGCCGGAGTTTGCGTAAAACGCGCCGTTTTGCCGGTTGAAAAAATCCTATCCGGCCTGTTTTGGAACATGAAAGAGAGCCAAAAGGGGACGGTAATGCAGGCGTGGACACTTTTCTTGAGCGTGTTGGTCAAACGTACCAACTTGGCGCCGCTGAGATATGGCGTATAGAGGGTAATCCACCTTTAGTACACTCGGTTATAGAATACCTGTACGTCCACAATATAGAATATTACGGGGGGCCACAGTAAATAGGACCAAGTTTTGTTCGTAAAAAAAAGGTAAAATATACAGGTTTTTGTGTGTACCGTAGGTCCTATTTACTATGGCCCCCCCGTAATAGTGTGTTTTTATCCCCGGGGAGTTGGATCTACCGCACCGCGTTTTGTCATGCATGTACGGTGTCGCCCTGTGATATACCGTTGGGTTCTAACGAACAATTTGCTGCTTCTGTTTGCTTGCCGCATGTCGGCGGTGCTGCTAGTTCTGGCCCCGTAAAAGCTGTAAAAGCGTTCCGCTAGCAGCCACCTCATGCACCGTGCCCTGCTTATCGGTCTCCCCGCCCACCCCCCCCGTCCCCCCCTGTTGCGACGTTGTAGGGATGCGAGGGTCTATCTATGGTCTTACGACCACGGCAATGTACAATATCAGGTATCGAGTATCCCTCCCCCCCTCCCATACGACTGCGGCCATGTGTGATCATGAGTAACCCCCCCCCCCCCCCCCCCCCCCTCCCCTCCACTTCTGTTATATACCGGTGTCTGTCTGTATGTACTTCGAAGTGTGTACTTATATTTCCTATAATCGTTGAAATATTGTGGGAAATGGTTTTGAGCCTATTTCCAAAAACTCTATATACAGAGCAACGGATGGATTTATGAACCAAGACTGCAAAATTGTTTAGCTCATTATATCGAGTCCCCCCCCCCCCCCCCCCTCCTCCCTCGTCCCTCCTTTTTTTGTGCTCCCTTTCGTTTTTTTTTTTTTATCCTTGCTTCATCCAGATCGTCATGTTTATCGGATTCCTCGAGTACGTCATCTCGCAGATCAAGCTCACGCCGGGCTACACCCCCGGGGACTACGTGGGGTCGACCGACCTCTTCGACGGAGGGGAGGGGGACTCGACGTGGCGCAACTTCCAGGTGAGAGAGATCGAGAGAGAGCCGTCAAAGCCTACCTGTACTGTACTGTACTGCCCTGCCCTGTACTGCCCTGCCCTGTACTGCACTGTACTGCACTGTACTGTACTGTACTGTTTTTTTTTCCCGGTTTACCGCTTTTGGTCTACCAGATATTGACGTTTGTGCGTATAAACACCCTTTTTTTGCGTTTGTTCTTGGTTTTTATTATTTGACCTTTTTGATAATAGTCTCTCTAAATATATCTGGTACCTGTTTTTGCCGTCCTCGTCCCTCTTTTTTGTTGACCGATGTCGTCACGTTTTTCGCGGCCGTCTTTTTCTTTTTTGCATTTCTGGTCACTTTTTTTTTTGCCTTCCCCATATATGTATATCCCTGGTATGGTTTTTTTACTTTTTTGCCGTTCTCTTCACGCCATTGTTTTACTCCCGTTCTCTCTTCTCCTTTTTGCTTTCCTTTTTTCTTGTTCAACTTTTCACATCCTTTTTTTTCTTCTTCTACCTTGTGTTTTTTGCCCCCCTTTTTACAGCTCAAGGAGCTCCACAACGGACGCGCGGCCATGATGGGCATCTCCGGGCTCGTCACCCACAACCTGATCACGGGCGGCATGCCCGCCTTTGAGCAGATCTCGCGCGGAGTGTACACCGGTGGCATCCAGTAAAACCGGACCGAAGCAAATACTGAGAG
Organism: Macrocystis pyrifera; assembly: GCA_031763025.1. Classification (NCBI taxonomy): domain Eukaryota; class Phaeophyceae; order Laminariales; family Laminariaceae; genus Macrocystis; species Macrocystis pyrifera. Next base: position 11,068,535 of record JASSKH010000022.1, read on the forward strand.
AAAGATGGAAGACAGAGAAAGATACAGGCAAAACGGGCAGAGAGAGGGAGGGGGGAAAGGGGACGGCCACTCTTCTGTTCTTTTTTCTGCCTCTCGGGTTATTGTGTTTGTTTTACTTTTTTTTTTTTTTCCTGTGACGTTGTTTTTTTTTCTTATTTCCCGGACAAATTTGTCGTTCGTTCCCTTTTCTTTTCCCCTCTCTGACGTTTTTGCAAGGGAAAAGCGATTGAGGGTCCAGTTCCAGGATTTTTAGTGGGCGTTAGTGGGCGCGTAGATCGGACACGGCACGACGGTAAATTTTTCGTCGAAACCGAAGCGAGGGTTTCGTTTGCCCTCTTGGAGGCGTTTGATTTCTGTGTTGGTAGAGGAGGGGGGGGAGACGCGGTCTGCGATGGCATTCCTTGCCCTTGCGTGTTTTCTTCGTGCGGCGTGTCACTGTCCTCGCTTTTTATGAAGTCCACTTGACACCAGCCCGATATTAGAAGTTGACATTCCTTGCGCGCAGATGAATAGACGACCGAATTATCACCCCGCAAATCTCCTCCGCGGCCCTCTTTTAATTGTTGGACTCTCTCTTAATTTTTGTCGACTTTTTCTCTCCGGTCCCCGAGAACCGAAAAAAAACAAGACAAAAAAAAAAAAACTGAAATCAGAAAAAAACCTGACAACAAATCACATTATAATACGTACCAGACACTCTACTACGTGAAACCCCCCTGTCCACCTGGAAGGGCGTTTCTCTGCTCAAACGCGGATCGGCTGCGGTTATAGCTACAACACAGGAGGCGCTTAACACATGCGTAGGGAACTCCACCACGAGCTCAGGGAAAGGAAGGAAAAAGCGAGCGGGCGTAGTGGAGGAAATGAGGCGAAGGGAACACCACGCGTGCCTTTTGAATGCTAGAAAAAGCAACTGATTTTCTTTTCTTTTTTCTTCCTTTCTTACGTCTACGCTTTCGTTTTTTATTTTTCTAGTACAATTGCGTGGCGTGAAACAGAGATGGAAGAACTGAGGGAGGGGGGAGCAGGAGGGGGGTGGTGGTGGCGTTCAAGGTCTTTGGTGATTTTGGGAGTGATTTGGCTGGCGATAGGTTTAGAGACGACAGGGGGGTACTACTGTAGGTAGTAAACTAAGGCGGGCGTTGCCCTTCACGCCGTGCTGCAGTCTCGCGTGACTGTGTGACACCTGCGATTTTTACCGAGAGTCCGCCGTCCATTTGAGGAAGTACGACAAACAGCTGACTTTGGGTCATCTCCTTTTTCCTCTCCAACATACTCGGTGGTGTGCGCCACGCTACGCAAGCGGGAATATGTGGTTCCCAATTGGCCAGAGTACCTGGATACCTTCCTTGGCTTCTGTCGCGGGAAGTCGCAACATGCCCCATCGCACGCGAAAAGTGCCATAAAACGGTATACCTGTGTTAGTTTTACGCCAGTTCACGGTATATACACCGAGAGGGAGAAGACACCCAACTCAGCTCAAGGTACAAAAACCTAAAGGAGAGATGTGGGGAGCTATATGTAGACGTACCTGGTATTTCACGTGCTGTTGCTGTTGTTGTGCCTCTGTTAACGGAAAGTGCGCGTACCTGTTGCCTTGGTATTACGGGGGTCTATAGTTAACAGGACCTATGGCATACATAAAAATCTATACATTTAGGTATTTTTACTAACAAAATTTGGTCCTGTTAACTATGGACCCCCCCGTAATGGTACACGCTCCTGTCCAAATGACCTTCAAAGTCGAGACAGAAAACGCTACCGGTGTAGGCCATGGGCGTGTCTCCTCCACCGTTTTACAAAAGGCGCGCCACTTGTATCGTCACCAGGTCTAAAAGGCATATTAAACCTTACTCTAAGGTACGAGTACACTTGACTCCTATCTGCTCACCGACAGGTTGACTTTCGCCGTTTTACAGCGATGCCTCATCGCAACTGATTAATAAAGGTGGCCGGGACCCCCCCCGCCCCTTGCACAAATGTGGGCTGGCGTGAAGAAAAATCTTGCTTGGAGATAGTTGAACTTTGTAGTAGTACAGTGGCAGCAAAATGCACCTGACCTCTGCGGTATTGCAGTGTCATCGTATCGCTGCTGCTATTATTCGCTCCTACCCCAAATAAATAAATGCACACGTTGTTGTTATTATGACTGCCATTCGACAATGTGTAGTATTGTTCCAAAACAGAAAGATGAAGAACTCTCCAGAACAAACGCGAAGCAGTTAGTAAGTATTGTTTCTGGCCGACGTGTTGCGAATGTATCGTTTCCGTTTTTGGCCGCTTTTCTAAGCTCGACCAATCCCTGAAATTTCCATACCTCCGTCCGATCTTGTACTAAATGGTACTGGGTACCGTAACACCCAGGGAGCAGCAGAGAACCGAGCTTTGCAGTGTTACGGGGGAGCATAGTAAATCGTAGGACCAAATATCGTTATTAAAAAAAGGTAAATTATATAGATTTTTATGTGTACCATATGTTCTATTAACTATGGACCCGTAATAGCACAAACTTCACAACAAGGTGATGACAATTTCTCAATTCGGTACGCCACATGGTGTGCTACATACAGCAGTGCTCAATATTTGCGCAACGATAAAGTTACGCCCACGCTAGGCAAACGTAGGGGAAGGGGGGGGGGAGTGGGCACCTGTGAAACCGTAAAACGGCGCTAAATAACCCCCAGGTGGGCATGCCTTTTTATTTCCAATTCATGTCGTACTGCCTGTAGGTAATTGTCATTCCGTCCATTAAAAAATAAGTGTGCAAACAAATTGGATCAAAGGAGAGGCGTGTCGTGTGTAGTTGCAAAATATATTGGGATCTTCAATGTATGGTGACGCTGGTGTTTGCTGGTTACACTTGAGTTTTTGTGCCGTAGTCAATCAACTCACCATGTAAGTTCACTGCGGCTCGCTACAACGAATGGAAGAATATCACTTACACGGACAGCTATAACATCACCAACCTAATTCGCGGACAGCACGGTGTGATTGCGATCCCCCCCTTTTCTCCAGACCGCGCGAATTAATGAAAACGTACACACACACGGAGACAAGAAACAAGAGGAAGAAAACATGGGCGCCAAAACACATACATACCTGGTACACTGATTCGCACACGCGCTCTGTGATAAAAGGCGTTGCACGCGCGGCTCTGCCGAGGGTTGGTGAGGGTCGTTGCAGTGCACACATATATGGAGCTCTCGAGACGCCTCAAAATCAGCTGAGCGGCTCGTCCCCCGTATGTCTGTCTGTCCGCAGTCAATTGCGCTCGCAAAACCAACACCCACCATGTTCGTAGAGTCCAAGCCTGGATGCCCTGACCACCACGTGGTCTGATGAGTTGCTTTATAGTCGTTGTATTAGAGGACAGATGAGGGGAGAAAGAGCGGAGCCTAGCTCGTAGCTCGGAGCAGAGAACGGAGCAGAGAACGGAGTGCTCAAACTCTCCTCGTGAACACACGGCATAATTCATAATAACGCCTGCGAAGATATACGCAACCCTCTACAACTTGTAACCGTCGCTGCTGGAACGATCCAAACGAACACCCTCCCTGGCTCTTCACAGCACAGTGACGAGACCGAAAAGACATTCAAGACTTGCTAGGACCTAAGAACAGCCAACGACAGTCCCGCAGGAGGAAACCCGGCCACCGGTCAAAACCCCCTGTATAACACATATACTCCAAACCATTGCAATTGAAACAACGGCCGCATTCCAGACGATGACCATGGCCAGAAAATAAAATGCCAAGCGGTGCCCTACTCCCCCATGCCCCTCAAAGTAGCGCAGGGTTGGCGACCTGACAAATTATTCCTCGCATCACTCAAACATGGTACTCATCGAATAATGCTCATACCCCTCACTCACCCTCCAGAGGCAGATTCAACAAGAACCTACGATGAGACTTAAAAGGGGTCGCAGCAAGGGATTTCGTCAAAATATCCGCGTGCTGCTCTTCCGAAGCTACGAACTGAATGTCGATCTTCTTAGCACGAAGTAGCTCTCTGACAAAATGAAAACGCACGTCGATATGCTTACTCCGAGCAGAACTAAGAGGGTTTTCAGCCAACGCTATGGCCCCCTGGTTATCCTCGAAAACCCGGACACATGATCCGCTTAGCTCTGGACAGATAAACGACAACACCGCGCTCGTAAACAAAGCTTCCTTCACCCCTTCACCCAGGGCGACATACTCTGCTTCTGCTGTCGACAACGTAACACACCTCTGCGTACTACTTGCCCAACTGACGGCCGCACCCCCTAGGGTAATTACCGTCCCCGATACCGAGCGCCTATCGTTCGACTTATCCGCATAATCAGCATCACTATACGCAGTCAAATCCAAACCCGAGCCCCGTACAAAAGTCAATCCCATAAACCTGGTCCCGTGGAGGTAAGCCATAATCTTCAAAACTGCCTTCCCGTGCCTCTCCGTTGGGTTGTGGGAGTGGCGCGCCACAGCACGCACAGCGTTCGAGATATCCGGCCTCGTCATGGTCGACAGCCACATCAAGCTGCCCACAGCCTCCCTGTACGGCCAGTCTCCTCCAAGTTCGCCCTCCTCTCTTGGACCTAGTTCCACACCGGGGGTCGCGGGGATATCAGAGGATGAGTTAACACCAAAACGATTCAGCATGCTCTCAATGAACGCCTTCTGCGTAATCTCCAATGTCCCCAGTTCCCAGTCGCGTTTGAAAGCACAACCAGTGTACCAAGTCAGTTCGCCAAGGTTATTCGTGGGAAATTTCATAGCTAGCGCGGCATGGAAATCTCTACAAGTCTCATCCGATCCTGCGATCACGATGTCATCTACATGAACGGCCATGATCAGTTCTACCTTGCCGTCCACAACCATGCGAAACACACACGGGTCAGACCTACACTGCTCCATTCCGTACTCTACCACGGTCTCTACCAATAATCCGGCCCACTGCCGTCCGCTCTGCTTTAGACCATACAGTGATCTGTTTAGGCGTACGATCTTTCCTGACATGTCACCACACCCACCGGGCAGTTTCATGTATATCTCGGCGTCGAGTTTCGCGCGAACAAAAGCTTGTGCGACGTCTAGATGAAAAATCTTTAAACCATGTTCATTTGCAACAGCCGTCAGAATTTTAACTGACGCTGACGAGGGAGTCGGTGCAAACGTTTGAAAATAATCTACATCCTGCACCTGGCTAAAACCCTTAGCCACAAGTCTGGCCTTTGTCTTTACTATCAAGCCATCCTTATCCGTCTTGTAGGTAAACACCCACTTCGCACCTACAGGTTTCCGCCCTTTTGGCGGTGTCGCGGCTTCGTACGTACCGGTCGTTTTGTGACCGTCCAACTCAATTTTCATGGCCTCGTGCCACGCCGCTTTGTACTGAGAACGCTCTACATCTGCTACGGACTGTGGGGGCGGTTCTACGTCTTCCGGGAAACCACTCGGCATGCACACGCTCAACTCCCCTTTGTTCTCCACAGCAGGTCCTCCGGCCATCAAAGCCACTGCGTCCTCCGTCGTCCAGGGCGTACGATCCAGCATACTCCCAGGCTTCGTCCACGACTCGTACGCTGCCACAAGCAGCGCGTCTGCGGCTCCTTTCATCCATCCTTACCTGGTGCACAGCAGGTTCACCCTCCAGGCGTTGGCCTTGACCCCGGGTCCGGCCCCGTACAGTCGGGGGGAGCCGGCTCCAGGTGCTGAGCTCGTGTGCTGGCCTCCCCGACAGGACCGCAGGGGGATCCTCACCGTCCCCTTGCCCGGTGTCGGAGGCTGATGCTGCGCCCGGGTCGTTTCCGGCCCTCCCTGTTGGGACCGAGGAGGCGTACACGGCGCCCCCTTGAGACGAACGCATCGTCTCGGGTGTTTCGGCCCTCCCTGCCGGGACCGAGGAGGCGTACACGGCGCCCCCTTGAGACGAACCCATCGTCTCGGGTGTTTCGGCCCTCCCTGCCGGGACCGAGGAGGCGTCCACGGCGCCCCCTTGAGACGAACCCATCGTCTCGGGTGTTTCGGCCCTCCCTGCCGGGACCGAGGAGGCGTACACGGCGCCCCCTTGAGACGAACCCATCGTCTCGGGTGTTTCGGCCCTCCCTGCCGGGACCGAGGAGGCGTCCACGGCGCCCCCTTGAGACGAACGCATCGTCTCGGGTGTTTCGGCCCTCCCTGCCGGGACCGAGGAGGCGTCCACGGCGCCCCCTTGAGACGAACCCATCGTCTCGGGTGTTTCGGCCCTCCCTGCCGGGACCGAGGAGGCGTCCACGGCGCCCCCTTGAGACGAACGCATCGTCTCGGGTGTTTCGCCGCCGGCCTCGCCGGCGGCAGGTGCCTGCTGTGCGCGCTCCAGCATAAACGCGTCCAGGTCAAAACCCCACGTGCCGGGACCGAGGAGGCGTCCACGGCGCCCCCTTGAGACGAACCCATCGTCTCAGTGTCTAATTCCCCTACGGGAATGTACTGTGGTGGATCCGACACGAAAGCAGACCATAAACCAACTCCTTTGGCGTAATACCGAGCATCTCTTGTCCAGGGGTTGAACGCAGATTTTAGCCCACTAAACGATGGCACAGGAGTGTGTTTGAAGGTCAAATGGCGCGATAGAGGCAGATCAAATCCACCACCCAACTCACCGCCAGGGTATGCACCCCATCCTCCTGTCCTCCCATGCTGGTCTGGATGACCCCTCGGTGGGCCAACCTCGACAGGCAACGCAGTTCTTCCGCGTCCAGTTGCTCCCAAATCTGGCGAGGCGCCCTCACGCAAATTTGTCTCTTGTTCTGCTGCAATCTCTCTTACAGCAGTGGGTACTGCCCCTTGTGGGCTCTCCCCTACAGCAGCGCTACCCTCAGCGCTGCCGGACTCCGATCGACCAATGCCTGCTTCAACAGCAGCAGTAGTCTCTCGTACTTCAGCAGTGGGTACTGCCCCTCTTGGGCTTTCCCGTACAGCAGTGGTTCCTACCTCTGCTGGACTTTCTCCTACAGCAACGCTGCCTTCAGCGCTGCCTGGCTTCGATCGACCGTTGTTCCTCATGAACTCGGTCATCATTTCCCTCATGGCGTTCAGCATCGACGCCTCGCTGTTCTCCATCGCCAGTTCGATCTCGCGTCGCAGCGTTTCAACGTCAATTGGAGAGTCGCGCTCTTCTTGAGCCGATCCCTTCGAGGGCATCGTGGGCTTCTGGTACTAGACCTCATACGCACCATTTGGCCTTCAAACACACTCCTGTGCCATCGTTTAGTGGGCTAAAATCTGAGTTCAACCCCTGGACAAGAGACGCTCGGTATTACGCCAAAGGAGTTGGTTTCTTGTCTGCTTTCGTGTCGGATCCACCACAGTACATTCCCGTAGGGGAATTAGACACCGAAAACTCGATGCTTGTCGCTAGGGGGTTTAGCCGCGAAAGTGTCCACGGCGCCCCCTTGAGATGAACCCATCGTCTCGGCTGTTTCGGCCCTCCCTGCCGGGACCGAGGAGGCGTCCACGGCGCCCCCGTGAGACGAATCCATCGTCTCGGCTGTTTCGGCCCTCCCTGCCGGGACCGAGGAGGCGTCCACGGCGCCCCCTTGAGACGAACCCATCGAGTCGCCGTGGACGCCTCCTCGGTCCCGGCAGGGAGGGCCGAAACAACCGAGACGATGGATTCGTCTCACGGGGGCGCCGTGGACGCCTCCTCGGTCCCGGCAGGGAGGGCCGAAACAGCCGAGACGATGGGTTCATCTCAAGGGGGCGCCGTGGACACTTTCGCGGCTAAACCCCCTAGCGACAAGCATCGAGTTTTCGGTGTCTAATTCCCCTATGGGAATGTACTGTGGTGGATCCGACACGAAAGCAGACAAGAAACCAACTCCTTTGGCGTAATACCGAGCGTCTCTTGTCCAGGGGTTGAACTCAGATTTTAGCCCACTAAACGATGGCACAGGAGTGTGTTTGAAGGCCAAATGGTGCGATAGAGGCAGATCAAATCCACCTCCCAACTCACCGCCGGGGTATGCACCCCATCCTCTTGTCCTCCCGTGCTGGTCTGGCTCACCCCCTCGGTGGGCCAACCTCGACAGGCAACGCAGTTCCTCCGCGTCCAGTTGCTGCCAAATCTGGCGAGGCGCCCTCACGCAAATTTGTCTCTTGTTCTGCTGCAATCTCTCTTACAGCAGTGGGTACTGCCCCTTGTGGGCTCTCCCCTACAGCAGCGCTACCCTCAGCGCTGCCGGACTCCGATCGACCAATGCCTGCTTCAACAGCAGCAGTAGTCTCTCGTACTTCAGCAGTGGGTACTGCCCCTCTTGGGCTTTCCCGTACAGCAGTGGTTCCTACCTCGGCTGGACTTTCTCCTACAGCAACGCTGCCTTCAGCGCTGCCTGGCTTCGATCGACCGTTGTTCCTCATGAACTCGGTCATCATTTCCCTCATGGCGTTCAGCATCGACGCCTCGCTGTTCTCCATCGCCAGTTCGATCTCGCGTCACAGCGTTTCAACGTCACTTGGAGAGTCGCGCTCTTCTTGAGCCGATCCCTTCGAGGGCATCGTGGGCTTCTGGTACTAGACCTCAAACGTTCAAGTACACTAGTGTGTTCGTAGAGTCCAAGCCTGGATGCCCTGACCACCACGTGGTCTGATGAGTTGCTTTATAGTCGTTGTATTAGAGGACAGATGAGGGAGAGAAAGAGCGAGCCTAGCTCGTAGCTCGGAGCAGAGAACGGAGCAGAGAACGGAGTGCTCAAACTCTCCTCGTGAACACACGGCATAATTCATAATAACGCCTGCGAAGATATACGCAAACCTCTACAACTTGTAACCGTCGCTGCTGGAACGATCCAAACGAACACACCACCACCACCACCACCACCACCACCACCACCATTCGAGGCCTAGCTTGGAACGAATTTGGGCATGATCAGAAGCCGGCGACATTGTGTCGCGCTGGGACACGCATGCCTCCAACGTGGTTGCATGGTTCTGGCGAATGACTGCGCCGCCGCTGTCTCACAATGGCAACTCAATTTGAAATAAGGTTTGGCCCCCGCCAGCTCTGTGCATTGCAACGTAAGATACACTTCGCCGTATATACGCAGGCCGCCGCCCCCCCCCCCCCCCCCCCACTGGGGGAAGAGTCACCGCGCGGCGGCGGCGGCGGCGACGGTGGCGGGGCAGTACTCTCCGTCCTCCCGTGAACGGTAGCACCTTTCGTACACAACGATCGCATCAATCTACATTAACGAGCGGATGGAAGGCGATAGCACTATACAACATCATGGCTACCACCGCCTGTCGCCCTGGAGGACGGAGCAGATCATAGACGGACGGACCCGCGTTGCCACAAAAGGTATTAATAGTACTCTATAACATTTTGAAAAAAAAAAAGGTTCTCTTGACATGTTTGCTTCTTCGAAAAACCGGGGAGCTACTACAGCAGTACTCTACCCGATCTCGTGGGAACGACACTCCTCACTCATGTTTTTTTTTTTTTCACAACTTTGCGTTGCATTGCGTCCGTGCGAAGGACAAGAGGGGCGGATTATTCATCTTGGTATTCGGGTTTTTGCCAGTTTTTGGGCAAAGTTCAAAGCTCAAGCGAGTCTTTTTACAAAATATTTTGTTCAGAGCACGAGTTTTCCCCAGCCGTACCACGCGTCGAACACAAACAAGGAAAGTTTAGGCATCAAAACAAGTACGAGGACTGAACGTCCCTACTGCTGTGTAGTATTTCGGCCCAGAGTCGTGCGATACTGTTGTTACGGGGGACCATAGTAAAAAGGGCCAAATATTTTTCAAGAAAAATTAGGTAAATATACAGGTTTTGATGTAGTATACCAAAGGTCCTACCTATTAAATATGGACCCCCGTAATAATATACAATTTCATACACACTCTGTCCCGCAATGCTGATACCTTTTGCATCAAGTTTTAGTATACTTTAGGGTCCCTATATTCTGAAACAGATCGGCGGTCGCCCTCTTCACTAAGGAGGTAAGATTGTACACACGGCCATTGTCACATTCTCGCTGGTCGCGCTCCACCGAGGGACCGGGCGGCCCTTCCGAGAAGCCCCCACCCCCACCCCGCGCGCGCGGTATGCTTCGACCAGCATGACGGGGGCAAAATCAAGTGCGCATTTTGTTCCCCACGATGAAAAACAGGCGACTTAATTGAAACCCGTTTCAGCACCGTACTTAAGACATGTTTTTTCAAGAACAAATTACGTGGAATTGGACACAGGGTCAGACATGTTGTTTTATGTGCTGTGCTGTACTAAATTGGGTCAGCAAGAAACATGTAAAATAAATGACAATACATTCGTGTCCTCTGTTTCTTTCTCTCTCTCTCTCTCTCTCTCTGCTTCCGGCAACAATTAACTATCAGTCTAACGGTCAGACGCTCACACAACCCAACAGAACACAACACAACACAACACAAGCCACAAGCTTATGGCGAGGTCTCTTCATAAATCGTGTTTTCCTTCCCCGCATGAATGGTGCGGCAAAATCCCCCCCCGCCCCCCCCCCCCCCCCCCTCACAACTTGTACAGCGCCGCCTGCCACGAAAAACGAAACCCCGATTCAATCATCGACGGGAAAAAAAGAGCACAACGAAATATTTTACACTACGGCTACCCCCCGCTTCCCACCCCCCCCCCTCCCGCACCCTCCCCGCCACCGCCATCAGCGCCATACGAAGCCACCAACGTGCTACTGGTAGACGTCAACACCGCACCGCCAAAAACAAGAGCCGCGCACAGGATAAGTGGCGGGTGTGAAATATATATATATATACGAATAAAACATACCCCCTCTCCCCCCCCCCGCCCTCCCAACCAAAATCTCGCAGACCCAATCCCCTCGCCCCTCCACAGCGTGCGGTGGCCGGCCGGCAGAAACGCCGGCTTCTCAAAACAGAACAATAACTTATCCGCGTCTCCGGTTACAACCCGGCGATCACGTTACGAAAATGAAAAAAAAAAATCTTATCGTTTTTTTATTTTATTTTTTATCGTGTATTGAACACACGCACCTAATAGACACCTGCCGAGCAAAATGCGCGGGTCAGGTCAGTTAACCCCCCCCCCCCCCCCCCCCCCCCCCCCCCCCCCCACCTCTTACCCTCACCCCCTCGAAAGCTACGCGAAACTCCAAGCCCTGCGTCATGCGCTATCAGAATCATTAAGCCCGCTGATCAAATCTTCCACCGCATCCTCCGCGCCCCCGCCACCCTCGTCCCCAGCGCCCCCCCCTCCCTCCTCCCCTTCTTCGTTTTCTTTCGGAGGCAGCAGCGGCTTGTTGGGGGAGTTATCGACGAGGTGGCAAACGATGCTCGTGCCCTCGGAGTTGAGCCACTCGCTGGCGACGACGAGGTCTTTGTAGGGAGACATCCCTTCGGCGTTGAAGATGTCTACTCTTTCCCAGCCCACCGAATCGAGAACTTGCGCCTATCAGCGTATGGAGTTCAGTGGCGATCGGCCGACGTTGGGCAGCGTTGGGAAGGGGCGGGGGCGGGGGCCGAAGCGAGGTGACAAAAGGGAGGGCGGATGGTGTGTGTGTGTGGTGTGTGTGTGTGTGCTCAGACCCCTCCCAATCGACGCCTGCGGCCAACAGCTTTGTGCAAAACCACGGCGCGCTTCAGCAAGACTACCTGAAAAAAGGTCAGGGGTGAAACGGTTAATTTCGTACAGCAGTCTGCCTAGTACCGCTGACTTTACCTCGAAGGTCCAGGTGTCAATAGCAGTCTACCCCAACCCCCTCGAGCAGTCAATGTCTGCCTGGACGGTGAAAACCCGACGTGCTCCGTCCCGGCACTGTAGCGATGCGAGGGTCTATGGTCACACGACGAACGACTACGACCATGCACAACATAAGTACCCTCCCCCCAACTCTCCTGAGTACAACACCCCCCCCCCCTCCTCCCCTCTGCTCCCGCTCCTCTCCTCCCTGCCCACCATCAACAGCTACTTACATAATAGCACACGTCAAACGATCAGTAACATATCCGCCAGGTTGCCCAGCACCAGGTGCGATAAAAAATGAACTAAAACCCCACCGATATCAAATAAAACGCATCATCAACTGTTCACCATTCAACGGTCATATTTCACCAGCTATATATGAACGAGCGACTCCCCGCGCTATTTGTCGTATATGGAGCTTACCACCAGCACACACTTACGACGATCTCCCCAACTGCTACAATTTAAACCATCACCGTATTTCACCGACTGCGATTCACCGGCCGATCTATGCGCATAAATCGTACAACCCTAAGTCACCACGCCATACACATGAGCGGCTCTATCTCAGAAAAAACCAACGGCAAGCTGATGGCTTATTATATAGTACGTCTACCAATCAACACGATTGCCTCATATGGTAAAACAAGTGCTACTCCTAAGGCCGATCCTTATGCCGTCGGATTTGCGGTCGGTCGAAAAACTCTCTTTCAGCACGTTCGCATGATAAAGCTTTTGCCCCGGGAAAGGTTGGAAAATTGGTCTTTCTCGCCTCAGAATGCGTCGGAGTTCTCTCCAAGATTTATCAGGCAGTGTTTCCCCGCTTTTCGAGGGGCCCGGTTGCAAGAAATCGCCGTCGGCGCTTTTTTCGATCAAGACGAGGTGAATATGATTGCGATCGGGGATCCGATCGAAAAAATACGTTTTTTTTTTTTTCGATCCGATCTGGCGTTTGGATCGTGTTTGACCCCGTTGGATCGAAAAAGTGCGGACGGCAACTTTCCTGTATCTGGGTGCCTGGAGAAGCGGGAAACACCCCCAGATAGATGTTGGAGAGAGATCCGACACATTCTGAGGCGAGAAAAGACCAATTTTCCAACATTTCCGGGACAAAAGCCTACCATGCGAACGTGCTGAAAGGGAACTTTTTCAGCCTACTGCCAATCCGACGGCGTAAGAATTGGCCTCACAAAGGGCCCTTTTTCCCTTTGCTTTCGTCTCCTTCTTTTGTTGTTTGGTTTCTTCTCCCTCCCATTCATCATCTCCGCCCTCATTTTTTCCCTCCCTCCTCCTTTTGCGGGGGACCATAGAAAATAGGACCTATCGTACACACAAAAACCTATATATTTACGTACTTTTACTAACACTATTTAGTCCTGTTTACTATGGCCCCTCCTACTATTAATAGTCGTGCCTCAGATCAGGGGTCACAAAATGGCAGGTAGGCACAGTAGGTGCCTTGGCACTTTTTATCGCGAGGACGGGTCCAGCACTTTCTCCCTCCACCCAAAGCTACAGCACGCACATGGACGCTCACCACCACCACCACTCACCATAACCTCCCACATCCCGCGCTCGGGCGCCGCCTCCGCCAGGTCTGTCGGGAAACCCCCTCCCGGTCCCTGCGCTATGGCCGAGTTCATGCCCTCGCGGTCGCCCGGACTGCTGTTGACCATCACGTGGTCGTAGTGTGGAGAGCACATGCGCGCCCTGGTAGGCATTTTTTTTTTTTTTTTAAGGGGGGGGGGGGGGGGGGGGGGGGGGGGGGGGGGGGGGGGTGCAAAGGGAAATGTTGAGACGAGCTTCAGGTTTGGCTCACCGTTCTTGTACCTATTGCGCTAGAGATCGGATGAAGGGGTGTGGGAGGGGGAGGCAGGCACACGATTAGCGTCGGGTGATTACTGGTGTACGGGGGACTGCGTGAGGAACAGGCAGGGCGGGTTCGACCACATGCCCTCTACCAAACACAAACACGCATGTCAGAAAGAAAAAAAAAAAGGTCAAATCAATAAAATCTGCAGACGTCGAGCACATATTCGATTCCCCACTCCATGATATCGTAGACTCATTTCTACTACGGGGGCCATAGTAAACAGGACCAACTACTGTTGGTAAAAATAGGTAAATATATACGTTTTTGTATGTACCGAAGGTCCCATTTACTATGGTCCCCCGTAATATCAAGCTACAATCCTGATCTGAGCGGTAGCTCACGTTGGCCTGTGTACTGGGTTGAACACGTGCTATTCAGGCCCCGCCAAGCATCTCTTAACCGTGCCATCAATAGGACCGTGAGCTGCCCGACGCGTGAGCTGCATCCCCACACTCCCCTCTTCCTCCCTGCGAACCAACGCCTTTTGGCACGTATACTAAGGTACGCCCCTCTGTTAACCTCTCCCCTCATCCCTCTTAAGCATTTTAGGACTGCAATATAAAAAGACGCACATCTCCGTGAATTACGCCATGCAACTAATATTGCTGGGGAACATACTATCACTGCAATCAGGACCATAAGGACCAATGATGATCAGGAAATGTAGGGGGATATACGCTTTTTGGGTCCATCAGGAGATTTGTCATTAGTAAAGCCCCTCGGAGTAGCTGAAAGCTGAAACACCTACAGTAAACAAGTATGTAAGCCAGCTCAAAGCAAGACATATACAGTCACGCTTAGGAAGACAAGCAGGCACAACCGGACACTCGAAAAAAAAAACACACACACACACACACACACACAAAAAAGACACCCCCCCCCCCCGCCCCCCCCACCCTCGAAAAAAAATACTCCGGCAAAACGCACAAAAACACAGACACTCATCAGACACCCGCCCCGTAAACTACTGTAACACCCAAGCAAAGCAATGTCTATGTCCGCCTGGCCGGTGAAAACCCGGCGTGCTCGGTCCCGGCATCGTAGGGATGTGAGGGTCTCTTATGATCATACGACTACGGTCATGCACGGCAATGAGTACACTCCCCAAGGCAAACGCCTGCCTCGTTGGTGAAAGCCCGACGTGCTGGTCTGACTCAACATCGTAGGGACGCGAGGGTCTAAGATCATATACGACTACGGTCCATGCGTGATATTGAGTACACCCTGGCAAAAAAAAAACCACCCCAAAACACAACAGAACACCCGCACAACACAACACAAAACGAAAAAAATAAATAAACAAACACCCGCAGACCCACCCCAAATCAAACAAAACCAGTTCAAACCAGTTCAAACCAAACCGAACCAAAACCTGCCGAGAGGCGGAGAACTTCCACGTACGTGCCAAGGCTCTTCAGATTTGCGAGTAAATTCTACGTTTGGATGTATGCCAGGAGTTGTTGCAGATATGTATGGCCTACATGGTACCAAACGGGTTCAGGGTACCAGATGGTATAAAAAAAAAAGGTGCAAATCTAAGAGCGTTGCACGTGCGTACAATCTGTCCGCTGGTGCTCGACCAAACAAACAGAATGAGTCCAAAACCAAACAAACCAAACCCAACCCAAATCCAAACCAAACCAAAACGAAACGAAACAAAACAAACCCCCGCCCCCCCCCCCCCCCCCCCCCCCCCCCCCACCCCCCCCCCCCGAGGCCACCCTCCCAAAAAAAAAAGAAAAAAAAAGAAGAAACCAAGAAAAGAAGAAGAAAAACTTACAGGTCTTGCTCCGGCACGTAGACGAAGGGATCGTCGAACCTCACGCTCGCGCTGGGGTATTCCACCGTGCTGTCCAGCTTGACGTTCGCGTACAGTACCCGGCGCTTGAACAGCCTCAAGGCGCCAGGTAATCCTCTCCCCGTCATCCTCGCCAGGATTGGAGGCCTCGTGCCCCCGGCACCTCTCCTGATGCCCGTGGGTGCGCCGTAGTTTGAGCCTCGGCTCATGCTGTTCGCCCCACCTTCCCCGTAGGCGTCTCGACGTGCCCCGCCCTCCTCCCTGGTCACACCAGAAGATTCCAAGAAGATTCCACGAAGATTCCAAGAATATTCCGGGGAGGGGGGGGGGAGACGGGAGGAGAAGGAGGGCGAGGGCAGTGGGGTGGAGGGTGGGGGGGGGGGAAGGGGGGTGTACTCATTATCATGCATGGCCGTAGTCGTATGACCATAGAGGGTGGGGGGGGGGGGGGGGGGGGGGGGGGGGGGGGGGGGGGGGGGGGGGGGGGGGGGGGGGGGGGGGGGGGGGGGGGGGGGGGGGGGGGGGGGGGGGGGGGGGGTGGGGGGGGGGGGGGGGGGGGGGGGGGGGGGGGGGGGGGGGGGGGGGGGGGGGGGGGGGGGGGGGGGGGGGGGGGGGGGGGGGGGGGGGGGGGGGGGGGGGGGGGGGGGGGGGGGGGGGGGGGGGGGGGGGGGGGGGGGGGGGGGGGGGGGGGGGGGGGGGGGGGGGGGGGGGGGGGGGGGGGGGGGGGGGGGGGGGGGGGGGGGGGGCGTGCGTGCAAACAGAAATGGGGGGAGGGGGGTGTTATGCTCGCGAGGGAGGAGGAGACGAAGGAGGGGGCGTGCGTGCAAAGGGAGAGGGGGGGGGGGGCGGGTATGCGGTCTTTTTTCGGTTCTTTTCAAGGCCGTTTGGGACAGGAGTGGAACGAGAGGACGTTCGGCTGATCGAGGGGGGGGGGGGGGCAGATGCGTGTCGCGCCCCCTCGGTGTGGCTATAGCCGTGCTACGGAACAGATATATGCAGTTTTAGGCCCAAAGGCTTCACACCTCTGCAGAACAGATATATCAGATAGATCGTCATCTGTAGATCCTGACCTGCCGTCATGAAAGGTTACGCAGGATCTATGTGTCACGGGGGGGGACCACAGTAAATAGGACCTACGGTCCACACAAAAACCAACATGTTTACCTATTTTTCCTAACAATATTTGGTCCTATTTACTATGGTCCCCCGTAATATCTGCACAACTAACACATATCCAACCCAAAAAGCACGTCCTACCTACATCGTGCAGGTTATTATACGGCTCCCACCCGGCAACACGAGCTAGATCATTCAGATCATACAGATCATACAGATCATACAGATCAAACAGATCGTGCATATCAATACAGATCATGCAGATCAAACAGACCATACATATCATGGAGTGGGCATCGATGATCTGTGTGACCTGCAGATGATCTGAATATTGCATACAACACACAAAACATCTTTTAAGTTCGATGTTCGTTAACACAACACTACTTCAGATCATCGACACCCACTTCCGAACGATCTATTAATACATCTTTTTTTCAAGACAGATTAGATCATCTATATTCCCGACCTTCTATGTGTGATCTGCGTGATCTATTATGTTCAGCTCGCGCTTGCCCGGTGGGAGCCGTACCATCTGCACGGTCTGGCGCATGGTGCCTGGGTTGGATCTGTACTACTCCTATGCAGGCCCTGCGCAACTTCTCACAACAGCAGAAGGAGGTGAACTATTTTACGGGGGACCGGACCATAGTAAATAGGACCAAATATTGTTAGGAAAAATAGGTAAATATATATATAGGTTTTTGTGTGTAACGTAGGTCCTATTTACTATGGACAGCTGCTGTTCGAGGTGCGCACTACTTGCAAGCCCGTTGATGGTGTACCTCCGGCACTATTTGCAAACCCAATATTTTTCCGAATTCGGTCCGTTGGGAGAGAGGCGGTTGGGAGCTCCAATACCCATAAAAGGATCTGCCTGGTACCATATATAGAATTACTTTCATTTTATTTCAAGACAAAAACAAAGTTTGGGCTCGAGGAAACTGAGTTTTATGGGCCGAAACTACGCACGCGTTTTAATCGGCCGGGCAGTCGATCCCACAGCAGGTCAGTTTATATTACTTCAAAAGAGGTTGCGTAAAAACCTCTTCCTACTTCGAAGTATTAATATTAATATCACGCGCGATTGAAGCGTCGACGACATTCTCGGTCTCACCCGCAGCTCACGTTCTAAAAAAATGAGTAAATCCATCTGCTGTAATTACAGTAGGCATGCGCACTGTTGTTGTTGTTTGCTGTTGTTGCTGCTGTTGTTTGTCAACAATAACTCATCACCTACCAGGTGCCAATAGGCACAAAAGTACCTTCTATTTCCGATCAGACTATAAGGAAGGATCCAAGAATATACCCACCAGGCTGCTAGCCGTCTGGATCGCCTGCGTACAGTATACAGGGCGAGAGATGCGTTGCTCCAAGCTTCTTTTTTTTTATTTTAATACAACAAAGCATAACGACAGCTGCCAACGTAAAATAAAGCCAACCAAACTCGAGGTTTCGGTTTTAACCCGCCCATCGCCCGAAACAAAAAGAAAAGAAAAGAAAAAAACTCGGGTGGGAACACAACACGAACAATGAGAGAGCGTTACCACTGAACGGAAATATAATGATCTCTTACACATTAACAGCAAGACCAAATGATCCTTAATTTCTACGATAGAGATTCACCCTAAATTTTCTTAGGTTCCTTCCTCACTTGACCTTAAGGAGCTCCACACCTCACCCGAAAACTGAATCCAGCCAAAAATCAAATTGCCTCAAGTATGTATACAACTACGTCATTTTTCGAAACAAGATCGGTATTATTCAGACGATTTGGGTTAAGGAACTCCGTCATTCAGAAAACCATTTTAGCGTAAATGTGCTACCTCTATTATAGGAGAACGCGTCCGCGTTGACAGTCGACGACGGAAAGATTTTTTTTTTTTTTTTTTTTTATCGTCATGGGGCATCTACGTGCCGACGTTTAGGGGTTCGCTTCTGGTCAAAGGCAAAAGGAAGACGGGAAAGAGGAGGCTCACTCTCCGGGGCCCCTTGCTCGACGTGCACAGCTAGCTGCCTGCGCGACTAGAGCAGAGGCACACGAGGGGACACCGCGACACCGCCCGCTGCTGATTGATAGGCCTGGAGGCTGCTGTAGGTCCTGTGTTGTGGTACTTCTCGCGACGACGACGGATGGCTGTGCAACGCCGGATGCATGCGGAAATGAAATACACCTGGTACATGTCTTTTTTTCGTTGTTTTCGAAGTCGTGTTGCGACAGGCTGTTGATCTGCCGACGCCGCAAGAATGGTTGGGGCTTATTACCTGGACATGTCGGTGTCCTTGAGGGCCAGCTGGTCGGCCGTTTCGCTGTCCACGATGCGTCCGATCATGCTACCGCTCGCCTGAATAGCCCATTCATTGATTCAACACCCCCGGCACACGACAAAAAAAAAAACAGAGAAAACAACGGGGCGCGGGGGGGGGGGGAGGGTGTACTCGATATCATGCATGGCCGTTGTTGCTCGCTGTTGACGACGCAGTCCTTTCGAGACGGAGGGGGGGGGGGGCACTATTACGGGGGTCCATAGTTAACGGGACCAAATTTTGTTAGTAAAAATAGGTAAATATATAGGTTTTTATGTATACCACAGGTCCTATTAACTATGTACCCCCGTAATAGAAAAAACGTCCGTACTCGTGCACAAAAAAAAAAAAACACGACAGACAGGTACACAAAAACGCCAATAATTCAACATTGAACAAACATTCCAATAAAACGGCCAAGAAAAAAAAGATGCAAAAAAAGGGGCACACAAAAATAAAACACGGACACTAACCAACAGAGCAAGGAAAACGGAGCGAACAAAGCTATAGTACATACCGAGCAAACCAACAGACGAAACACAAGAGAGCAAAAAAAACAAAACAAGCCAACAAACAAGCCTCAATACAAAACCAAAGCACACAGCTAACCCCCCCCCCCCCCCCCCCCATAATTCATAGATGGTGGCCACAGGAGGCCAAACAGGAAGGGGATAAGATTAGCAAAAAGTTTCTATGTAATTTATGGAAACAACGTAGTGAGCGCCCAATTGTTGGAGGTGTCTCTATTACGAGTAGGAACGGTGCTCCGTCTCGAAAGGGATGCGTGGTCAGTGGTCAAATGACCAAGGCAAGCAACAAATGAGTACGCCCCCCCCGCCCCCCCCCCCCCCCCCCAAATAATTCTGCATCCTGGACCTCTGGCGTGAGGATATGCTGCTATGCAGGCTCTGCATCGAATACTGTAGATCATGCTCTTTAGACGACTCCTACCCGGCAAGATACGCTACGTACAAGTAGCTAGGTCATAGAGCAGAGGAATACATGCGCCCTGAAACACCTGGAAGGTGGGGTGGGAATAGATGATCTGTACATTCACCTACTGAAGATGGCGGTCAGTCCGACCAGTGCAATCAAATCAACCATCCAACCAACCAACCCGATGGAGCAGAGCGACCGAACCCACCCACCCACAAACAGAGCGGTGGTGTGAAAGGAGTATACGCAGAATTTAAAAAAAAAAGAGAACCACAAAAAAAAGACGCACCACTCGTGGGCGGGAATACACGCCCCGTTCGATATTCACATCACAATCCAAATGGTGCTTATATTGTGGGTCAGAGCGGTACACGGACATGTAGATCATCTAAAGATCAGATAGATCATCTACATATCAGATAGATCATCTACAGATCAGATAGATCATCTGCAGATCAGATGGATCATCTACAGATCAGATGGATCATCTACAGATAGATCATCTACGGACAGATCATCTACAGATAGTTCATCTACAGATAGATCATCTACAGATACATCATTTACAGATAGATCATCTACAGATACATCATTTACAGATAGATCATCTACAGATACATCATCTAGATTCTAATGGGTTTTTATTCTTCCGGTCGAAGCGACACACTCCACTCCTTCCCAAGGTCAGAAGTGAGAAAAATAAACCCCCAAAACGGTGATACTTCTGGACAAAATAAATAAGCAAAAAAGGCGTCTACGACTTGGTTTTATCTAGGCTACCCCCACCGCCCATCAGGAACTTAAAAAAAAAAAAAACAAAACGTGTGGTCTTCTGTCACTTTGTTTGGTTTTGTTCGTGTGCCCCTCCCTCCCTCCCTCCCTTCTTTTGCTGCTCACCAGTAGAGAGCCAAGGTGCGGAGTGCCCAGGGTGATGAAGTTCAATGGGGTAAGCCGGTCGGAGAAAACGGAGGCGTCGTTCAGCAGCCGCAAGGCGTACCTGAAATCGCGTTGGTTAGCAGGCAGGGGGTGGGACATGTAGAGGGCGCGAGGGAGGGGGGGAGGGAGGGACGGACAGAGGGAGGGAGGGAGGGAGGGAGGGAGGGAGGGGGGAGCGAGGGAGGGAGGGAGAGAGGGAGGGAGGGAGGGAGGGAGGGGGGGAGGGAAAGGAGGGAGGGACGGAGGGACGGACGGAGGGGGAGGGAGGGAAGTCGTGATCAGCAGTTCGCAAATCGTCTTTCACCAGTCAGAATAGCTCAAACTCGAACGCGGCGGAGCGACGTTTCGGGTCCGTTTCGGGCCCGGGTTTTTTCGTGGTCAGGCTCAAAGTCAGGGCTATAGGCGTGTGGGGTTTGGGGTGTACGCCTGTCTTCATCCCACGATCGGAAGCGCGTGCTAGTCCGCCAATCGCTACCAAGCAGCAATCAGCAACCAGCAGCCGAACGAACCCTATAACATGTATCCCGAGTCGTTATCAAGAACAAGTCTCGTGTGGGCTTTGCTTGTTTCGTGTGGGGCCGTCATGTAACGTTCACACATTTATTTCCCATCTGAAAATTCCAGGAACTTTCCAGAGGGGGTACGTAGGCACAGTAGCACATGTTGGAACAGGCGATAACAATTGTTCCGTGGCAAATGAAACCACGAAAATAAGGCGAAATTACTCGTAAACAATTAATTGCACACTGGCAAATCGCGAAGTCCAACGACTCACAGAATACGTTCGTCCTTTACTATTACGGGGGTCCATAGTTAACAGGACCTATGGTGTACATAAAAACCTACATATTTTCCTATTTTTACTAACAAAATTTGGTCCCGATAACTATGGACCCCTGTAATAATCAGCACATTCATTAATCCATCGATCGATATCATAGCTAATGAGTCCACTCGATGCAGAAACTAAACCGATTAACAACAGCAAAATCAACACCTTCATAAATCTTTTCGATGAATCCACAAATGCACTCAATACCTGCAGCAGTATTTCATTGACCATAACCCGACACACCGTTAACCAAAAACCCTCTCATCGACTTGACCAAAACCTAATTTTTTCAATGACTGTAACCTACTATTTTCATGGACTTGCCCAAAACCTAATATTCCATTGACCAACACCTACGGAATCTTTTCACCGACTTGACCAAACCATGTCGCCAAAAAAATCAACGAAGCGGGGGTCGCGATTCAAAAGAGAGGCTAACATGGTACGGCACGGTCATACCAATTCATCTGTGTGTATATATATATATAGAGAGAGATATCTACACTATCGTATCCATTTCGGTTGAGCCTCTTTGGGACTCCGAGATAAGACACAACTTCGGCGTTGCCAGCCGTCTACGAGCAGCGGGGAACGAGCGCCCAGCACTTCATGCGGGATTCTGCCGCTGCGTTAGTGCCGTGCGACGGCTACTAACAATATAATTTGGGCACCAACTTGCAGCATCCTCCAACCAATCGCGGAGCGACCGTGTTGCGCAATCCTCGTCACCTGCTTGCTCGTCAATTAATTTCACACTCCCCCAAGTCTCAAAGAGGTACAGCACAACAAGATAATTATCATCGGACCCTTCCAGGACAAACTACAGTCCCGTTTTGAGGACATGGTTCCAAGTAGGTTGTCTCCAGACGGGACTGCTGTCCTATAACCCAAAGGGTCAAGAGAGCCCCAAAAATGCTTGATGCCCCCCTCCCCCCCCCCCATGGTGGCCACAAGCGGTCAAACAGGAAGGGGATAACATAAGCATTTCTTTTTTCAATTTAATACATGGAGACAACGCAAAGAGCGCCCAATTGTTTTTTCTTAGGTGTCTCTAGTAGGACTACGAACAGTGCTGCGTCTCGAAAGGGATGCGTGGTCAATGGTCAAAATGACCTAAGACAAGCAACAAATTAATAACCCCCCCCCCCCCCCCCCCCCCCCCACCCCCGCCCCCCCCCCCCCCCCCCCCCCCCCACCCCCCCCCCCCCCCCCCCCCACCCCCCCCCCCCCCCTTCCCCGCTCTAAAACCGCCTGCCCAAGTCCAATTAAAGTGCTGACCTTGCGTAAATCCCGCCCAAGCCGTGTCCGATGAACGAGAAGTACTCCGCGGTGGGGACGCTGTCTATTGCCTGTCGAGGACGGCACGCCGAGACACAAGGGAAGGGGAAAACATGCATAGGGAAGGGGGGCGGGAAGGGATTGCCGACGAGAAAAACAAAAAATAGTGCCAATCGCACAGTATGACTTTTATTCTCATTTTTATTTTTATTTTTTTATATCCTCCGGCGGATTGGTAAAAAAAAAGCTTATATACGTATATACATATACATATATATATACATGCAGGGAAGTCCGCCTCACAGGCGGTTCTCGGTAGGACGACAAATCTCACCCTTCATGAGACTCGCCCAACACCTCGCGAGGGGCTTCGAGTAGGGGATGCAGGTCATAATTTATCGCGACACACACCTCGCGTTTTCGCTTAGCGCAAGCTACCACCGTCTGACCGGTCGGTAAAAAAAACCTCGACGTGCTCCGTCCGGGCACTGTAGGGATGCGAGTGTCAATTATGGTCATACGACTACGGCTATGCATGATACGAGTACACCCCCACCCCCCCCCCCCCCCCCCCCCCCGCTCCCCCCTCCCCTTCCCCGATACCTACTGACAGCAGCAAGAGTGCATCAGGATATATATATATATATATATATATATACCTGGTATATATACATATCGCAACAACACTGTTGCACGACACCACACAAAATGTATTCCGTGAGTGCAGGATGAGAGGGAGAGAGCCTCTCGGCCCTTTTCGTGGTGCACTGTCCAGAAACAAACACTCCACACTAATTCCAAGTAATTTGTCTCCCAAGACAGGACTGCAGTCCTAAAAGGGGGTTATATCCCTGGCACCGTTTTTTTTTTAGTTCGTCCACTCGTGGACAAAACCTTCAAAAAAAAAAAATAAAGCACGATAAAAAGCAACATTCAGTAGATTTCCTACCTGCATGACCTCCTCGTAAAGCCTGGTCCCCCCCTTGCTGATGCCGTCCAATGTCTTGAACGGCGCTGTGTTACACTCGGCCACCACGACGCGCGCGTCGGACCCATGCCTAACAGCGACCAAAAAAAGTTGTGATTTCGCAAAAGCCAGACCAAGGACATGCGGGAGGAGGGACGGAGGGAGAGAGGGACGGAGGGAGAGAGGGACGGAGGGAGAGAGGGACGGAGGGAGAGAGGGACGGAGGGAGAGAAGGACGGAGGGAGAGAAGGACGGAGGGAGTGGGGTGGGGTAAAAATAGAGCGGAAAGACGAGATGGGGAAGCTACGCGAGTCTATACCGAGACGAAGTATCCAACAGGGCGAGAGGCCAAAGCACAGAAAAAAGGCTTCAAGCCTGTCGCTGCGGCGAACTGTTTTCAACACAACAACTGCACCAACACCAATCACACCAGTAACGTTAACACTACTACCGCTACCACCACTACGGCCACCACTACTGAGCAACAGCAACAGCAACAGCAACATCTTCAACACGACTGCCGCCTCAACCCGTCATCAACACCATCGAGAAAAACCAAAACATCACCACCACCCCCCCGACACTCCCAGAACCACCCCCACTACCATCGCACCCCTCCTCCCTATAAACCACCAGCACCAACATCACCAACACCAACATCACCACTCCCACCCTCCCATCACCATCACCACCAGCCGCCACCATCGACACACACCTCGAGGAAATGGCCCCAGCCATGTGCTTCATGTCATCCACGTCCCCCCTCATCCCGTGAACCAGGATCCAGATGTGCTTCGCCGGCCTCGTCGGGCGGTACGCCTGCCTATCCGTTACGAACGCCCTGCTGTGTTCGCTCCAGTCCCCCCAGACCATCTGCCCCCTGTCTAGCTCGTGCATCGCGCGCACCTGAAACACGGCCGAAACGTCACGTTCAGTCCAGTAATGGAGTTATAGTGTGGAGCTGGCGTTATGCCGTTTCATCTTTGAGGGGTGTCGATCCCCCTCCCGCCACGCTGGAAGATAAACGGTTACCACAAAAGGCAAGACGGGAAGGGCATGACGTAGTAGACCATTTTTATTTTATTTGTGTAATATATACCTGTATCGTACCTGGTGCGGGAAAACGCGTGCTGAGGGCACAGATATTGGAGGTGTCTCTATTTACGGGGGTCCATAGTTAACGGGACCAAATTTTGTTAGTAAAAATAGGTAAATATATAGGTTTTTATGTATATCATAGGTCCTGTTAACTATGGACCCCCCGTAATAGTAGGAGTAGGAATGGTGTTCAGTCTCGAAAGAGATTTGTGGTCAATGGTCGAAGGACTACGGCAAGTAACACATGAGCACCCCCCCCCCCCCCCCCCCCCCCCCCCCCCCCCCCCCCCCCCCAACGCCTCCACTGCAAAGCTCATTTCACACTAATTCCCAGTTGCTTGTTCCCCAAAAAGTGGTGCTGTTCAACGGGGGTGAAAATCTCCCCCCCCCCCCCCCCCCCCCCCCGTCTCGAAAGGGATGCGTGGTCAATGGTCAAATGACTAAGGCAAGCAACAAATGAGTACCCCCCCCCCCCCCCCCCCCCCCCCCCCCCCCCCCCCCCCCCCCCCCCCCCCGCCGTCATTTTACGCTGTCATCCACAACGCGCAAGGTGCCGATGGCCGCCTCACGAGAAGTTCTTGCTAGGACGCAGCTCCCACCCTGCGCGCGACTCGCCGAACACCTCACGCTTCGCGTATCGCGCTTCGTCCAAGCAATGTTAGCGTGGGTCGGCGAAAAACCAGACGTGCTCCGTCTGTCCCGGCAAAGCTGCAGGGGTGCGAGGGTCTACGGTCACACGACTACGGCCATGCATGATAATGACGGCATCATACCCCCCCTCCCCCCGCGCCTCCGTCTCGGAAGGGATTCGTGGTCAATCTTCAAATGGCTCAAGGCAAGCACCAAATTAGTACGGCCTCCCCCTCCCACCCCTCCCCCTCCCCCCGTCTATGAGTACACCTCCCCCTCCCCCGCTCCCCCCTCCCCGTCTCACCGCCTCCACAGCGCATTTCTTACCTTGACGAAATACCTCTCGCCCTCCTTGAGGCCTTTGATGGCAAACTTGGTGCTGTGGGCTTCGTCCGTCGCCATCGTCCACTCTTTTAGCGGGTTCATCCCCTTCTTGTACGCAACCTGAACCAACAACAACAACAAAACAGCAGCAGCAGCAGCAGCAGCAGCAGCAGCAGTATAGACGCCTTTGGGTTCCCCGAGATAGCGAGACCCAACACAATGGTTGGTAACCTTTTGGTGTCATCAACCATCTACTAGGAGCAGCGCGCGCGGGAGCACAAGACAGCAGTGCGGACAGCGTTCATGTCACGACCGTGCCGTGTAAAAAACACGACGACCTCTTGCACCGCACATTCTCCGGGGATACCGATTCGCATCGTCCCCCGCCCCCCCCCCCCCCCCCCCCCCCCCCCCCCCTCCCCCCGCGACTTCAGGCGGAGGAGCCGTTGCTGTCATCATCCCAGCTTTTACCGTCAAGGTATCCCCTCTCAAAGAGTGCCCGAGAGGGTTCCAAGAGAGGTCCAGCCAGCACAGTGTTACGTAAAACGTCCGGTGCACCTAGCAGCACACTTCACGTACGCTCACCGGAATAGCGGTACAAGTACACAACGTCGATCGCCTGCTGCACACCTGCTACTACATATCCCAACAAAACACACCGCCGACCCGCCGCCTATCCACTCTACCCCCCCACGAACAGCACCAACAACACCAAGCCCTTTCGCGGCATTTCAGGCGGAAAATCACGACAACCACAACGATGCTGTGTATGGGAGAGCCTGCTATATGCCCCCCGAATCTGAGTTACCACCGGAAGGGAACAGGAGCAAGCAAAGGGCGGACACACTAATGGGGATGGACGGAAAAAAAAAAAAAAAAAAAAAAAAAAAAAAAAACATCGGCCGCTGATTGGTTGCTGGCTGATCGAAAAAAAAAGAAAAGTTTCCGTGCCCCATCACACTAATGCAAAAGAGTCGATCGCACGAAACAGGCACATCCGTAGTAACATCACCTATTGACCTTAATGTTCTAAACTCTCGTACACCCTACCAACCCGGAAGTCCGCACCCCTCCCGACACCACCGCCTACCATCCTACAACTCCCTACCCGCCCCCTATATATTATACACACCACGGGCTGGCGTCGGTTGGCAACGATACTACTGTAGAACATGCCTCTCACTACTTGCGCTAGACAACCAGGATAGCGTTTTTTCCTTCTATTGCGGTCGGTCACAGCTGGCGGTCGAGTTGTAGATCATTTGCGCGGGGGTGGAGAGCCTTTACTCCGCA
The DNA here is from genome assembly GCA_031763025.1 of Macrocystis pyrifera. Lineage (NCBI taxonomy): Eukaryota > Phaeophyceae > Laminariales > Laminariaceae > Macrocystis > Macrocystis pyrifera. Next base: position 11,095,632 of record JASSKH010000022.1, read on the forward strand.
CGAGGGCAATGCTCGTATCACGCAGTGGGTATATGGTGAGGCACCCAAGAGGCAGTTACATAGTAAACCCATCACTGTCTTTGGAAAGTGGCCAAACCGGCAAATGCATTACTGCAGCTAACTATTAATGGAGCTGTCATATATGTGCAAGTCCGCCCCACAATCGGAACTTAGTAGGATATGCAACTCGCCGAACACCTCACGGTGCCTCGCGCTTGGTGCAAGCAATGTCTGCCTGGTCGGTGAAAACCCGACGTGCTCCGTCCCGGCATGGCAAGGATGCGAGGGTCTATGGTCATACGACTACGGCCACGCATGATATCGAGTACACCCCCCCCCCCCCCCCCCTCCCCTACACCACAACCCCACCAACTTGGAACTCCCAACACCTTCCCCCACCACCACCCTACAAACCTGAACTCCCAACCCCTCCCTCCTCCACCACCCTACCAACCTTGAACTCCCTACCCCCCCCCCCCCCCCCCCAGCACCACCACCAACCGACCAACCTGGAACTGCCTACCCCCCCCCACCCACACCATCACCCCACCAACCTGAAACTCCCTACTCCCTCTCCCCAACACCACCACCACCCTACGAACCTGGAAGCTGTGTACGGAGTTGAGGTAGGGCTGTCGCGGGGGAAGCCACATGACGGTCAGGCTGCGATGGGACTTCGACACCATGTAGGGGGCAGATGGTTCACGGAACCCGGACGTTCGAGCCCCGGGTCCGATGATCATGGCCGTGTTGAGCTTGCGCATCCACTGCGTCAGCGCGTCATCTTTAGCAAACGACAGTAGGTACACCTGTTCGAGTTTTCGATGTCGGTGTTATTGCGGGGGACCGCAGTAAACAGGACCAAAATGCTGTCAGTAAAAATATAGAGAAATATATAGGTTTTTGTGTGTACCGTAGGTCCTATTTACTATGGGCACCCGAAATAGTGTTGGTGGTGTCCGTAGTGGTGTTGGTGGTGATGCTGTCGGCGGGTGTGGCGGTGTTGATGTTTGCGGCGGCGATGGTGGTGTGCCACCGGAGTTGGTATTAGGCATTGGCGTGTGTTTCGGTGTGACTGGCGGTGTTACTGATGACGGTGCTAATGGCGCACGCCGTTGCTAGCGCTGGTGTTTTCGTAGTAGTTGTTGGTGTCACTGCGGGAATTCAAAGGTGTTCAGGGAGAGTAAGGGAGGGAGGGATGGAGGGAGGGAGGGAGGGATGGGGGGGGGGGAAGGGCGGGGGCGGGGAAGGGAGGACGGACGGAAACGGGTGGCCTCCGTTCCTCGGGCGAGCGGAAAAAAAACAGCCAAGGCTGCTTTCGGTAAGTTGGGGAGTACGACTCAAGAGGGGGAGCGCAACATCTTGCGTTCGGTGCGCCGTGCATTCTGCGTTTTGTTACTGCTGGAGCTACCTAACCCTGCGGTGTCAGACAGGCAGACAGACAGAGAGACAAAAAAAAAACAGAGAGACAGAGAGACAGACAGGCAGACAGACAGGCAGACAGACAGACAGACAAACAGACAGACATACATACAGACAGGCAGGCATACAGGCATACAGACATACAGACATACAGACATACAGACATACAGACAGACAAACAGACAGACAGACAGACAGACAGACAGACAGACAGACAGACAGACAGACAGACAGAAAGACAGACAGACAGACAGACAGACAGACAGACAGACATGCAGACATGCAGACAGACAGACAGACATACAGACACAAACAGACAGGCATACAGGCATACAGACAAACAGACAGACAAACAAACGGACACAAAACAGAGAGACAGAGGCAGAGACCGACAGAGAGAGCCGAACCATTGCGTCGGGTCTGAGCGGCGGCATGCAAGTGACGCTGAAGCGTAGGGCTCTCGCCTGATCGTCGTGGTTGACCATACGCAAGTCCCTGTGACCCTCCTCGCTCGACCGCGTAGTCGCCACAAGCTTCACCTGGCAGCACATGACATACATTGAGGGGTCGAGGCATGTAGTGAGGGAGGGGGGGAGGGAGTGAGGGAGGGAGGGAGGGGGGGGGAGGAGTTAGTCAAGGAACAGCCAAGGGCAACGTTCCAGCATTGCCAGGAGGAGGTCGCTGGTTTTCTTGTCTCCACATTAAGCCGTCCTTTCTACGCAACGAAATTAGTACACCCAGTGTCCGCCCTGACTATACCCCACCCTAGAGATATATGTAACATGTGGTTACAGATTGTAAGATTAAAAAAAAAAAACACAAAATACTCGCGTCCGTGAAAAAGCGCAAACGACACAGCACACCCCCAGAGGTCGGAATGGAAAAAAAAAACCCGTTGCAACCGTTGTGATCACATCAAGGGATTTTTTAAAAAAAATTTCATTTCACCATTATTTTTCACTTGGTTCTAGAGCCCCCCCCCCCCCGCCCCTGTCTAGCGAGAAAAAAAAAACTGTAATGGTTCACACATACATATTTTTTTTCCGGGCGCCCCTGACTCGCGAGCAAAATCAAGGTAAGCAAACGACGCGCGGACGCAGCGGGCAGGTAAGCACGACAAAAGAAGCCCAACAAGGAACATGAACAGTCACTCAAAAACACTCTTGACGCATTGACACATATTACCAGTAACATCGGCCGTCAACGTACGACCAGCTTGGCGTTTGGCTGAAACTTGTTTCAGCCGTTCCTTAGCCTGCAAGCATTTATATTTATATATATATACAAGGCTTTCCTTCGGAGTGGGTATTCCGTCGTTTCGTGTACATATAACTGCAATTAATTGGCGACATAGCCCAAAGCCAACCAAACTAAATGTATTTGTGTAAGAAACGGTGAAGGATGTAATAATCGCGTTTATTTATGAATGTAATGTGAAACGTAAGATCGGGTGACGCAAGAGTAAGAATGACATTCGTCTAATAATAAGAACAACATATTTCATCAGTGTGGGGAGAGAGTGGAGTAGTGCTTGGCATGTGGATGATATACAACATACAGGCTGTTGTTTAAAGGAAGGTTTGGGACAGGAGAGAAAGCAGCAGTGCCGGCAACGACAACGGTTATGGAAATGTTGTATAGTTTGTTGCTGGGCGGCCGCGATTTCGATGTAGCCAGCATAGGAGTTTGGATGAGACATGATATATATGTAAATAGTCTTCCAGGACGCTGTAGTAACGAGGCGGGAGGCCCAGAATGTGGATCTGTTCGCTGTTGAACCCGTTGGATATGTGTAGGAAGAAATAATCGTGATTTCGGGAAATGTGGGAAACAATTTGTTTCCTTTCGTTCGTCCTGGATGGCGACAATCTGCTTGGCGTACTGCTTCGGAATTCCGCGAAGCCCTGGAGCAGGCGAAATGGAAGGGAGTCTTTTTGCGCTTGATGACGATGTCTCCGTCTTTGGTGGTGGAGTCCGTCAGGCGGCAGTTGTAGCACTTGCCACGGACCTGGTCGAAGTAAACATATAGGGTGCGCGGGGCGGGAGTGGCGTGCAGGGAATGGCGGGGGAGGGGGGGGGGGCCAGAGTTCATTATTTGTACTACTCTACAGCGGCACAACAGCAGCACGTAATCGCTTGCTATACGACGGCAGCAGCAGCAGCAGAAGCAGCAAGTACGTAATTTCATTGACGATACAGAAATATGTAGACACACAAGTGTAGTACAGTACGCACACAAATCACGTCCAGCATGATGTACGGCAACAACGCAGCAGCACCACAAAAAAAATCATTGACGATACAGAAATATATACACACGCACAAGTTTAAGTGTAATAGACACACAAATCATGTCCAGCATGATGTACGGCAACAACTCAGCAGCGCCACAAAACGACCAGGAAACACATTTATCCGAGTACATACAAACATTCAGTGAATATTGCGGCAACACTAAAAGCAGAGCAGCAGCAGCAGCAGCAGCAGCAGCAGCAGCAGCAGCAGCAGCAGAAGCAGCAACGGATCGCCACAGCGTTGGCAGCAGCAGCATAGCAACGATATGAAAAGAAGGGAGAAAAAAAGTATGTACCCCGAGGCCGTCCGAAAAGTATTTTTGGTACCTCACTATAGACCCACCTCCGCATGCTGTACGGCAACAACGCAGCAGCAGCATAGCAACAACACGAAATACGAGAAAAAGTAGTACGTACGCAAAATGCAGGAGCAAAACGACCAAAATATTTTTTTTACGTATCAAAAAAAACATTTGGGTACAAAAATGGCCAATAAAAACAATAATCCGCGTTGGCAGCAACCGCATACGTAGCAACGATATGAAAATAAGGAAGAAAAAAAGTATGTACCCTGGTATGCCGCAATCGCAAAACCTACGGAATTTCATTGACGATACCGAAATATGCACACACAAAAGTGCAGCATGATGCACGGCAACAACGCATCAGCACCACAGCAGCAGCATAGCAACGATATATATGAAAATAATAGCCAAAAACGAGAAATTGCAGTACGTACGCAAAATGCAGGAGCAAAACGACAAACATATTTTTTCACGTATCAAAAGGAACCATTTGAGTACAAAAACGACCAAGAAAAACAGTAATCCGAGTACATACGTACGAACATTCAGTGGATATTGCGGCAGCATTAGCAGCAGCAGCAGCAGAAGCAGCCACAGCATTAGCAGCAGCAGAAGCTGCAACGAATCGCCGCAGCGTTGGCAGCGTTGGCAGCGTTGGCAGCAGCAGCAGCAGCATAGCAACGATATGAAAATAAGGAAGAAAAAAAGCATGTACCCTGGTATGCCGCCATCGCAAAACCTACGGAATTGACGATCCGAAAATATGTACGCTTCCAGCATGATGCACGGCAACAACGCAGCAGCACTACAGCAGCAGCGAGTACACAGGAGAAGCAGGTGCACAGCAGCAGCAGCACTCATGGCGTGGCGCTGACAGCAGCAGCAGCAGCAGCGGCAGCCGAAAACGAGCAAAAAATGAGTACGTGGGGTCACCAAAACATGTACACACAGAAATCGTGTGCATGCACCGAAAATGCACCACAGTAGCAGCAGCACTCACGTCGTTCGGTGCCGCGGTGACGGCGACAGCTGAATCCTCCGTTCCTTCGTTCACGTCCTGCAAACAGTCGTGCATGTGCGCGTTCGCGTGCACTGTGTGTAAGAGGAGCCGACGCAACGCACGAAGGGGAAAGAACGAGCATGGATGCGTCAAAAAAAAAAAAAAAACGCTTTGCCGTAGGATTGTATGCAAAAAGGCAATTGAAAACCCCCAAAAAACGTACTGGCAACATACAGCATGCACAATAGACGTAAGACACTCACCACTGTCAGCAGTCTCGAGGGAGTACGAGACAATCCCTTCCTTGATCGGGCGAGCACAGAACTCGCAGTCGGTTGCCCTGTCAGGATGATCCCGCCACCACGCACGTGAGATCCTTGCAGGTGGCGAAGGCCACGTTTTTGCCACCAGGCGCGGAGTTCTTGGCCAAGTGCCTATCCGTGCACTGGTCGCAAACAACAGCCGGCACCAGGTCGGTCTTTGTCATTGCCGCTCTCTTGCCAGAGGGCGAGGACCACGCGCCTCTCGACGAGGGGGAGGTGAGCTTAGGGGGCGTGGAGAAGGGAGAGGCGGGGGTTGCAGCACCAGCAGGTTCGCCACCGACAGCAGCAGCTTGGCCGCCGACAGCTGCACCTATCTATGCCGTTCGTCTAAGGCGAGACGGCTCTTTTAGGCGCCGTGCGAAGAGCTGTCTATTGGTTGGCAGTTTGCGGAAGAAGAAAGAAGAAAAGGTTGTTTGGCTGTTTGGCGAAGAAGAAAGAAGAAAGGTTGTTTGTGGCATTTCGGCTGTTTCAAAGAAGGAAGAAAGGCTGTTTGGCTGTTCGGCTGTTTCAAAGAAGAAGGGCTGTTTGCGAAGAGCTGTCTATCAGTCGGTCTGTCTGCCAAATAGCTAGCAAGTGACAACGACCTCAAAAATCGTAATTATAGTTGTATCTATACGACCCCCGTGCATGCATGATAGGAGCAGCAGCAGTAGCAGTAGCAGCAGCAACAGCAACAGCAACTGTGTCAACGCCGCCGTACGAGTGCCTGGCCGTTCCGTGATGTCCCGATAACACCAATCCAAAAGCTGCATGATTCTCTGCTGGTACCGCGACAATGTTTACTATTACGGGGGACCATAGTAAGTAGGACCAAATATTGTCAGCAAAAATATGGAAATACGGAGGTTTTTGTGTATACCGCAGGTCCTATTCACTGCGGACCTCCGTAATGTTAGTACTACCACTACTAATACCACACCGGTGGAGTCTGGGGCAAAGCTGAACAGCCGTACCTGGTGCATACGATCTGCAAAAAACAGAATGAACGCGAGCTTCCAAAAAAGACACCATCACGTGTTCTCAGGGGACACAAAGACAGAAAACATTGGACAACGTCGAAAAGGGCAAAAAAACACATTTTTTTTTTTTTCACGTTTATCACGAAACAGGGATGCTGTGGCAGGTGCGACCAATTGTCGGTGTTGTTCTCGGATTACCGAGGAGTGGGGTACTACTACTGCTCCCCAGGAAGACAAAAAGAAGAGCGGAAAATACAAAAACAAACATAAATATCACTTGTGTGATTGATACGACACCTTGGACATGTCCACCGACCCTGACGGCGCCGCGTCGTACCCGGCCGTCTGGCCCGTAACCTCCCCCTTCGGCTTGTGGTACAGAAGCTCGTTCCCGTGCAGGTCGCAGAACAGCCTGTCGCAATCCAAAGACGCGAGGAGACTTTCAGCAAGTCACACCCCTTGACAAGACAGCACCTTCGCCTGCCTCGCCTCTGCCACACCTCGACTGACACCGAACTACTTGGTATTACTGCAGAACACCGGGCCCTTGCACCCTCGATTGCTCGACAGCGCAGGTTTTGTCTTTCTCTTGACGTTTCGCCTGACATAATTGGTCGGGAGTGTACCCTTGCCATGTTTGACGTCTCCCGACATGCTCGGTCGCAAATGTGGCATTGCCTTGTTTATTACCGTGTGCGTACTGTAGGCGCAACAGTGACAAAAATGGCAGTAGCAACAGCGCCAACAAAAAACAAAACCATCAAAAAATAAATTGAGGTATACCCGGTAAAAGAGCCAGAGGGGGGGGGGGGGGGGGGGGGGGGGAGTGCTGGGGCGATGTGGGCAGGGGGGGGGGGCACTCATTTGTTGCTTGCCTTAGTCATTTGACCATTGACCACGCATCCCTTTCGAGACGGAGTAAAAGAGAAAGAGGGGGCGGGGGAAGGAAGCAAGACAATAGGTTGTCACGGTGCGACTACTACACTGCCGTGGGAGAGAAGGCGAGCAGCGATATCGGCAGCCGAGCAGTGAGAGAGAGGGCCGGCAGAAAGCAATCCAAAATTAAATGCGGAGAACAAAGAACACGAGGGGACCAGTATCTGCGGCATAAAAAAACGGTATGATATGTTGCAGGGCAAGCAAGCCGAGAAAGCAGCGCAAGCAGAGCACGCCGAGCAAGCAAAGCAAGCCGAGTAAGCCGAGCAAGCCGAGCAAGCTGAGCAAGCAGAGAGAGCGAATCAAGCCAAGGCAAGCCAAGGCAAGGCAAGGCAAGGCAAGCCAAGGCAAGCCAAGGCAAGCAGAGCAAACAGCGCAAGCGAAGGAAAGCAGAGCAAGTAAAGCAAACAGTGCAAGCCGAGCAAGCAGAGCAAGCCGAGCAAGCAAAGCAAGCAGAGCAAGTGAAGCAAGCAGCGCAAGCAGAGCAGGCCAAGACAAGCAGAGCAAGTAAAGCAAGTAGCGCAAGCAAAGCAAAAGCAAGCCAAGCCAGGCACATCAACTAGAGCAAGCATAGCAAGCCAAGGCAAGCACACAAACCCGACAAAACAAGAGAGCAAGCAGGCAGGCAGTAGTCACACGTCGCCAAAAGCGGCACTCCTGTACCCGAACGCCCACAGCACCGCGCGTTGCGCTCTTCCCCCCCCCCCCCCCCCCCCCCCCCCCTGCCGCTGTTCAGGATTCTTTTCAATTTGAGCCGATCCTCGATTTTCAAATCCCCCTCAACCCTAAATGAAACCTTAAGACGCTGTCCCTACCAACTATCAAGCCGCGGTAAAAAATAAACCTGCGAACGGGAGCCCCAATCGACCCCCCCCCCCCCCCCCCCCCCCCCCAACACACACCTCTGAGACTCGCGGTCGTGCGGTCCCTTCATTAGCAGCCAGCCGCAGACGCTAGTGTCTCCGTTGATCATGGCCGCGGTTCCGGGAGCTACGTGGGGGGGGGCAGGGGGTAGCGGTACCGGCTTTTTCCAGAAGGTGCGCCGAGCCATTGCCACCAGCTGCGCGTGGCGCTCCAGACCCTTCGAGGTCGCCCCCCCCCCCCCCCCCCCAAAAAAAAAAAAAAAAAAAAAACAGATTAGGGAGATATGGTTTTAGTTCAATTTAAGTCTATGATATATTTCGGTGTTTTGTATGACATGTTTCGGTGGTTGCTGTTACCGAGAGAATGACATGGTTGCATACATGAGAGGCCTGCGATCGTAGCCCCCTTGGTAGGCAGCGCCTTGAGAGAATCATCACAATAAGCAGAACAGAACAAGGAAGACGGAATAAGAAAGGGGTGTGTCACGCTGCGGTGCCAAGGGAGTCGCGCACCCGTGCAGGCACAAGTGCCGTGCCGAGCGGTGATAATTGAAAAAAAAAAAAAACAGGGGGGCGGGGGGGGGGGGGGGGGGTTAGGGAAACTGGCGAGGCACGCCCACGCATTACCCATACATCCATCCGATACGGATGGAGACCCATACGCAGACTGCACAAGCTTAATACGCCGACGTACAGACTCGGAGACGAACCGGCACGCCAATCACACATCGTACCCACAAACACAGCAAGCATCATCCCCACGTCACAAATAGACATGCAGCACAGCGACACAAACACAAACACAGCACAGCACAAAACCAACACAAAAAGACAAAAAAACACAAAACCTTGAAAAAAACGAAAAGCCAAGAAACACAACCAACAGAACGAAACAACATATATATATATATATATATATATTTACTCTCGTCCTCTTTCCCCCGCCCCCCTCCATACCTGGTACCAGTATGAAATATAAGGAGAAAAAAAGCACGGAATCAGCGCTCACAAGTTGGAGGGGTCCCTTACCAGGGGAGAGTGCTTCGTCTCGAAAGCGTTGCGCGGTCCATGGTCATATGACTAAGGCAAGCAAGAAATGAGTACGCCCTCCCTCCCCCCCCCCCCCCCCCCCCCCCCCCCCCCCCCCCCCCCTCCAGATTTCATTGAGGGTCTATGGCCACACTACTACGGCCATGCATGACTTGAGCCCCCTCCCCCCCCCCTCCGCTCATACGACTACGGCCATGCATGAGATCGAGTACATCTCTCCTATCGAGTACACCCCCCTCCCCTCCCCCGTCTCCCTCTACCTCCTCCTTTCTCACCGTCAACTCGACCCCTTCCTCGATAAGGACCGTCCTCAGAGCATTAACCGACCACCCTTCCAGATTATGCCCCCGAAGGTGCCGAGGAACGCGGCGGAACCTGAGCGACAGGGGATACCCCTGCAGATTCATACACACAGGGCATAATGTTAGCCGACCAACACAGGACAGCGAGCGAAAAAAAAAAAAAAAAAAAAAAGTTTCAAGGTGGAGGCCGCGTGTGTTGGGGGCGGGGGGGGGGGTACATTCATTTCATGCATGGCCGTACGCGCAGGAAGGGCTATGGCAATGACCAATCACGGACCGACACAGGGGGAGCGTGGGGCAAGTTTTTCAGGGGCAGCGGTGGTGGAGACGGGGCTGGAGCGGGGGTGGGGCGACAGTGGTGGTGGTGGTATAGCGGTAGTAATGGGTGATTGCGGTTGTGGTGAGGAAGTTGGCGGGGTGGCATTGGTGGCGGCCGTATGGTGGTGGGAGGTGGGTGGGGTAGGGCGGTGATGGTAGTGGTGGTGGTGGTGGTGGTGGTGGTATTGATAGGGAAACCCACCCTCCTCGCAGCGAAGGCGGGTGGGTACTGCTGCAAAGACCGAAGCGAATGCAACACCCTCCCCCCCCAAAAAAAAAAACGCCTACTGTACGTACGTAAGTACAGCCCTTCGCGAGCGCCCAGTGAAATTCCAGAGACAGAGAAACAAAAAAAAAAAACAAGAAAAACACGAAGCAGTTTGTTGTGGTCGGATACTAACTTTTCACTCGGGAGGAGAACGCCCGCTCGCCGACTACGCACGGGACGAACATACTCAAAAACCACCAGACACATGTGTCACCAAAAACAGACAAGAAATCACACAAAATTACACAAAACCACACCAAATCCCCACAAACTCACACCAACAACCCCTCCAAAACCCCCCCAAAACACCCCCCCATAAAACACGAAAACGCACACCTGGTACCCCGGAATGATAAACACCCACAAAGAGTAGACTGTCCCGACCACCCTCGAACTTTGGGAAATCGAACGTGGGGACTACTGTTTTTTCTACACAGCTTGTCAACTTTTTGCCACCCCATTCGTCATCTCCACCTTCCTCCAATTACGGGGACACATAGTAAACAGGACCAAATACCGTCAGTAAAAACACGGAAATATGTAGTTTTTTTTTTAAGGTGTACCGTAGGTCTTACTTACCAAAAGCCCCCCCTCCCCGTGATAGCGACAATCGCAACTCAGACCTGGGGTTGTATGGCAGGCTCTTCCCCGCCCTCCCCATCACGGTACACGCGATGTATTTTTATCGCCGGAAGGGTTCGGCGCTTTCTTCCCTCGTCGACCCGCGTCTAATCGTGCCTGACCCGCTCTACGTATACTGGCTGGCACCTTGGTGTATGTTTGCATATATATACGTATACACATATGCATATGAATATGAACAGCTGACCTGAGTAGTGAGGAGGTGAATAGCATCGTTGAACGCGAAGCCTTCGAGGCGGATGCTGTTGACGGCTACCAAGTAGTCCCCCTTCTCGATGCGACCGCCCGACTCCGCCGTTCCCGTGCTGCCGTCTGATCTCTTCGGGAAGGACTTCACCGATAGCTTCAAAAACAAAAAAAAACAGCACATCATCGCGAGGGCAACCAAAACAAACAAAAACCGCCCAAAAAAAAAAACCCAAATAAAAACAAAAAAAAACCAAAAACAGTGTGGTTGTGGGATGGCATGGTGCATGGTTCGGTGAGGTATGGAGTGGTACCGGGGGGAGCTAGTGTGTTATCAATAAGGTACATCCGATACGGTGTACGCGAGGCACCAGATATGGTCCATGAGCATCGTCAAATCAACAAGCCCCCAACAATCGCTATGGCGATAACAATTTGATGGCATCCTCAACCAACCAATCATGGTCTTCACCATCACAAATACCGATCGAAGTCAGTCACCCATCATTTTTTACCCATATTTTTTCCTGAAGTATTCCTCCACTCCGGAGCGTGTTTGGAGCCTGTCCTCCTGTGACCATGGGCTGAATTTTTGGCCATGAGTTAATGCGAGAACAACAACAACGACCAGTACCAACAGCGTTATCACCATCCCGATAGAGATAAACTTCAGCCATCCTCCCCCTTTTCATCACCATCACCACAATCATCCTCCTCCCCCCCAGTCGGTGAAAACCCGACGTGCTCCGTCCCGGCATTGTAGGGATGCGAGGGTCTATGGCGATACAACCATGGTCATACATAATATCAAGTACACCCCCTCCCCCCCCCATACGACTACGGCCATGCATGATAATGAGCACCCCCCTCCCCTCCCCCCCCCCCCCCCCCCCTCCCCCCCCTCCTTACCACCACAAACACCCTCCTTCTCCTCCTCACCATCTTCCCCAGCGTTACCTCGAAATAAACACCCACCCCCATCTCCAACAGGTCCACCCATTCTCCATTCCCCCCCCCCCCCCCCCCCCCCCCCCGAGCCCTGCGTACCTTGTTCCCCGGCTGGCTCTCCTCCAAGAGGATATTAGGCGTGTCTCCCTTGGGGAAGACGACCTCGAAGACCAACGCCTGAGGCCCCATCCCGCCGTCGGCGTACAACACCTATCGCGGCACAAAGTCCCCACCAGCATCACCCGCACCACCAGCAGCCCGCGACGGGGGACAGCAGAGGGAAACATGAGCCGACGGAAGCATCGCATCAGCATCAAGCAGAGATAATAACAGCACGACAGCACGGCCAACTGAAAGGTGGGTTGGGAGGGGGAGGTGATTTCATTTGTTGCTGGCCTTAGTCATTTGGCCATTGACCACGCATTCCTTTCGAGACGGAGCACCGTTCCTGCTCCTAATAGAGACACCTCCAACAGTTGGGCGCTCATTGCGTTGTTTCCATATATTACAAAGAATTTTTTTGCGAATCTTGTCCCGTTCCCGTCTGGCCGCCTGTGGCCACCATCTATCTCCTAGGATAGCGATCGTTTTCTCGTGGCTATCCAGTGTATCATCAAGCTCCTCCATGTCACATTCGTCTAGGGTGGGTAGGGGGGGGCAGCGGAGAGAAACATGAATATTGGGCTGAACAAATTCCATGAGGGTGGAGGGGGCGAGATACCACACCAAGTACCGGGTACACTATAATCGAGAACATGAGACCCCCCCCCCCCCCGGTATAGGCAACAAAACGGCGGCGAAAATTAAGAAGAAAACGCAATCGAAAACTTCGCTTCCCCGACAAGTTTGACCAACAAAGCTTTGGGGATGTCTGATCGAAAGTTCGGGTACATCAAGACATCGAACGGAGTCGATACCAGGCACATCCTGCTAGCGAGCTTGCTTCGTGTTCCATCCCCCGTGTTTCGGACGAAGGCCTCCATGCACCAGGCACATCCATCAAGTATCGGAAATCGTATCGATTGCTGCGGTATATATATATATATATATATTTTGTCTCACGTATCTGTCTGTACCCTATTGCGGGGGTCTATAGTTAACAGGACCTATGGCATACATAAAAACCTATATATTTAGGTATTTTTACTAACAATATTTGGTCCTGTTTACTATGGTCCCCCGTAATAGTACCGAACTCGGTTCTCCTTCGATATCCAACCACTACTCGTTCAACACGGAGGTATATATAGGTGCGGGCATCGCCGCGTGACATGCAGTGGGGTTACATGCATCACTGCTGGTGGAGGCGGTGGCGGTGGAGGAGGCGGCGGCGGCGGCGGCGGCGGCGAACGTGGCAATGGTGACGAAAGTGGGCACAGCCTTCCGAACGGCAAAAGTGCCTACACGAGCCACAGGCGAGAAAACAATGCCGAGAAAGACAGCCACATTCAGGAAGAAGGGGAAGAGAGGGGGGGTTTAGGGGGGAGCAACGTGAAAAGAGTTGCATCAGAGGGAGGGAGAAACGATACGACGTGTCGTCCCCCCCCCTCGCGATCGCCAAATACTTGTCAATACGGCACACCTCAGTCAGTCAGCCAACCAAATGGATTGAACTACGGCTATGCATGACATGAGTACCCCCCCCTCCCCCCTCCCGCGACGATGTCTGTCTGTTCGGTAAAGACCGGACGTGCTCCGTCCCGACATTGTAGGGATGCGAAGAGGATGTCTGATCATGCAACTACTCCCCCGCCCCGCCGTCCCCAGCGCGCGACCCGAAAAACACAAAAACAACAATACAACGCGCCCCTTCTCCTCCCTCCCTCCCCATCGCGACGGCACGCGCTGCCACATGTCACACACCTCTCCTTCTCCTTCCTCCTCTTCCTCTTCCTCCTCCTCCTCCTCCTCCTCCCCCTCCTCCTCCTCTTCCTCCTCCTCTTCCCCTTCCACGCCGCCACCCCCCCCCCCGAGATCGATGAGATTGAACGTTTTTTTCCCTCTTGAAGACGACGATCTAGGTTTCTTCTTTTTCTTCTTCCTAACAACGAGCGCCCCTGCTTCGGCCGCCGTAGCATCGTCCGAGCCCGCCGCGTAACGGGAGGGCGCATCCTCTGCGGACAAGGAGGATGGGCGGGGTGGGGTCAGGGTGGGGTTGGGGTGGGGTTGGGTTGGTTTGGTTTGGTTTAGTTTGGTTTGGGTAGGGTAGGGTGGGGTGGGGTGTGGGCGAAGGGTGGGGTACGGTGGGTTGGGATGAGATGGGCTGGGGTGAGGTGGGTTGGGTTGGGTTGGGATGCTGTTGGGTATGGTGGGGAAGGGAAGACACTGGCGACGAAGGAGACGTCGTAGCAAGCACAGTAACGCACGCTTGCTCTGCTACAGTTCCTGAGGCCAGTAGCTTTCCACTTCACCCGGAAAGTGAGTTTGTTTGCGATTTTTGTTTATTTTTAAAAGGGCAGCCCGACGACGAACGATCTCGCGGCCTACCGGTAGGCATACAAACACGAACGACATTATCTTGCGAGTTACGCCGTACACGTTCGTACAGCCTGCCCGCTCCCTCTTCCCTTACGTAGCGACGATGCTTGTTCCCAAGCGTGTTCGTTTGTAAAGGTTAAACCACTTATTACGGGGGGCCATAGTAAATGGGACCAAATTTTGTTAGTAAAAATAGGTACATATAGTATAGGTTTTCGTGTGTTCCGCAGGTGCTATTTACTACGGTCTTCCGTAATAGTCAGCGCTGGCTTATTACGGGGACCATAGTAAATAGGACCAAATATTGTTAGCAAAAATAAGTAAATATATAGGTTTTCGTGTGTTCCGCAGGTCCCATTAACTACGGTCCCCCCGTAAAAATAACTCAGTGGTTCAACCTCTACCAGGGGCTGAAAGAACAAAAAAAAAAAAAACAACACGCTTTTCGAGACTCACTAAGGATGCCATCCTCTCTCTACACCACCAGGCACAAGAGCATTACCACTCTGTGGGCGGATATATAGTAAGCTTTTGGTCTTCGTTTTTACTCCCAAACGATCCTTACATTTCCGTCCAGATCGGTGATACCGGTAAAGCCCCAAAACCGTGCACTCCATATTCACTGCGCGCGTGTTTGGGAAGAGGAGAGCATGATATGGCGGGAAAATGTCGGGAACGTTTTCAACGGTTTTGTCGAGATAATTCGATTGGTCGGGCCAAAGGGCATTTCTGAGGAGGCGTCACTGTCCTAGGACGGGGGGGGCCGACGCGGCCCATCGGGCGAGCACGGGTCACTCTGAACCCAGGACGGGGGGTGCAACGATAAAGTCGCGACGGACGTCTGTGCGGTCGATTTCAAAGTTGCACCTCGCCACAGACCAACCCCAGCCCTAGCCCTAGCCGTATAGCCCACAGCCCCTACCATTTGGGGGGCTCGAGGTCGGCAGGGGCGGACGCGCGCCTCCGCAGCGTGTTATGGTGGTGTTCTTCCAAAAGACAAACGAACACCCCGGAGGCTAGCCTCGCGCGATCACACAGACGTCCGCCACGAAAGTCGTTGCATACCTGTCCTGTCCTGTCCTGCATTTAGGGCGTGTGGGCGAGCACCACCAGCCCAGTTTTGTGAGGCGACGCGGTGCACGCAGCAAAGGTCGATTGAGGCGATCGGTGGCGGTAGGCATGTTTTTCAGGTTCTCGTTCGGTCCAAAGCGGTAGAGATCGACGCAAAAAAAAAAAAAAAAAAAAAAACGAATACCGAAACGAAACATACTACGCAGACCAAAAACAAACAAACAAAACCGGGGAAAAAATCAAATCAATTCGAACCGAACCGAACCGAACCGAACTGCACCAAAACCAACCCGAAACTAAAGCAAAGCGAGACGAAGGAACCCCACCCAACCCAAAACCAACCGCACAAAGAAAAACCAACCTAACACAACACAACAGAGCACTATCCGTACTACTACCTGCTGCAAACACGTCCATCTGTACTTCTACCTCCTGCAAATACCTGCATGTACCCTTTGAAAACACTCACACAGTCCTCTCCTTAAGGCAGACCCAAGAAAACGCCGGTTTCGATAAAAAAAACTGCAACCAGTCCCCCCCCCCCCCTCCATCGGCAACCTTAAGCTCACGCCCGAGCAGTCCCCATCATCTTCTGTGCAAGCCGACAGGCCACCTACAGCCCTTCCACAAACCTCCCGGAGCGGACGGCATGGCGTAGAACAAGAGCGGCATGTACCCCCCCCCCCTCTCCCCCCCCCCCCCCCCCCTCGCTCCTCCCCCCCCTTCTCCACTCACGGTGCCACCTGGCTAGGCTGGCTATAAGAGTGTTAGAGTGATAATATTAGTAGTACTCACCAATGGCGAGAGTCTTGGTTCCGTCCGCTCCAGCGCTTCCTTCCGCCCCTCGCTCGGATGACTCTCCTGCACGCCCAGAAGAAAATGATTAGAAAACGGGCATGACATTTAGCGCGGGGCGCCGTTGGTCCTCGTTCGGTGAGTGGCTTAATCGCATCTGATGCAAAGGAATACTGCATGGAAAAGTCAGAATTACTGCAACAGATATGCATGTCTCTTCGCTGCCCCCCCCCCCCCCCCCCCCAGTGCCCGTGTGGCAAGGCAATAGAGAGTAGAACTCACATAGTAGGAGAATGTGAAATATACAAGGAGGAACGGCATGTGTTAGAAGGGGAGATGAGGAAAATAGACGAATGTGACATGGAGAAGTTTGATACACTAGATAGCAACGAGAAAACGATCGCTATCCTAGGAGATAGATGGTGGCCACAGGCGGCCAAACAGGAAGGGATCAGCAAATATTCTACGTAATATATAGAAACAACGTAATGGGCGCCCAATTGTTGGAGGTGTCTCTGTTAGGAGTAGGAACGGTGCTCCGTCTCGAAAGGGATGCGTGGTCAATGGTCAAATGACTAAGGCAGCAACAAATGAGTACGACCCCCCCCCCCCCCCCCCCCCCCCGCGCCCTGAGGCACATACTGTGTTTCGAGCTCCGTTTTCGAGCTGTTCACGCTTTCATGACCCCCCCCCCCTCTCTTTTGTCGCCTACGCTCGAATCATTTGGAACTCCCAGGGGTGGGGGCTTCCGCTATGTGCAGGACTGGTCGGCACAAAACTTTGCGCAAGACGAGCGTCGTCAATTTCAACCATGCGAGTCGGCCCAGACAAACCCGACCCCAAGCCTGACCCTAACCTCAACCATCTGGGAGGCTCAAGGTCGGCGGGGCGGTCACGCGGCTCCACCGCGTGCTTTGGTGGCGTCTTTTCAAAAAACGTCCTGGCGGTCGAAAGGCCAGCCTTGACCGATACGATCCGCATCCTGCACAAAGTTTTGTGCCGACCGGTCCTGCACATAGGGCGAGTCAGAGGGTGGACAACCCCCCCCCCCCCCCCCCCCCCCCCCCCCGACCATTTTTGTCGCCCCCGCTGGCTCGGGCACTCAGAGACACCCGGCAACACGCCCACAATCGAATACCATGGTAATAACAGACAACGCTACCACGATGGTGATGGCGACAAAGTAGCCGTAGATTGTTTCGAGTAAAAAACCCTTACTACACTAGCGACACACACAGCGCATAGTAGCGGGCACAAGCGCCGGCACGCACGGCACAGCTCCACCCGATCGCTGGACATGCCAACGGTACGATGCTCGCAGGACAACACAGGAATAACGCTTCGTCGCGAAATCACCGCCCTGGCGACAGTTGACATCCTACCCACACCACCCTCTCGGAATCGCCGTTCTCAACCCGACGGAGGCAGCCAAATTTTTGTTACAAATTAGGCGAAATAAGGGGGGGGTTTTGACCGTAACTGTTCGCCACCTCCAACATATCGTACACAGATGGATCATGATCTGTATGATCTGTATGATCTAGCTCCTCACCTGCCTTTGTGAGATAAATAGCAGGATCTGCACTTGTAGTACTGCCCCAAACCAGGAAACACCTACAACATGCACATTGTACGACTTCCACCCGGCGACATAAGCTAGATCTTACAGATCATACATATTATCTGCCCTGAAATATCTGAATCATCAAGCGGGAATGATCTGTAGATGATCTGTCGGAGGTGTCAATGGTCAGCCCCCCCCCCCCCCCCCCCTCCCTCCGTGCGTGGTGCGCCGTCCTCCCCACCAAACGCGCATCAGTTCTATTCGAGAGCAAAAATAAAACACCACAAAAAACAAAAAATGTCAGTCTCGCATGACATGCCGACGAATCTTCACGTATGTTGACGCAACAAATTGTTTGAATATACATGTCAAATACAGCAGGAGCAGCACACACGGGAGTTCCACACGTCCGCGTTTTGACTGCATCCCGACGTTGTCTGCGGTAGTACGGGCGGTAAAAAAACACCCCTCCCCCCTGTGCGACGAATTTCCGACCGGAGGTTCTCCAATAGCAGCAGGGGCGGGGAGGGGGGGGGAGGGGTACTCATTTGTTGCTCGCCTTAGTCATTTGACCATTGACCACGCATCCCTTTCGAGACGGAGCACCGTTCCTACTCCTAATAGAGACACCTCCAACAATTGGGCGCTCATTACGTTGTTTCCATACACTACATAGTTTTTTTTTTGCTAATCTTATCCCTTCCTGTCTGGCCGCCTGTGGCCACCATCTATCTCCTAGGATAGCGATCGTTTTCTCGCTACTCTCTAGTGTATTATCAAACTCCTCCATGTCACATTCGTCTATTTCCCTCATCTCCCCTTCTAACACATCCCGTTCCTCCTTGCATATTTCACATTCTCCTACCACTGTATGTGAGTTCTACTCTCTACTGCTTTGCCACACGGGCACGGGGACACACACACACAACCAAAATGCTGGCTTCGGAAATACCTCGAAGAGATCATCCCACATTAGACGCATCCCTCGACGTTCGCACCAATTCTACACTGTCGGGAAACTCCACGACGAAATTGGCGGGAGTGGTGTGCGTGCTAGCTCATCACCCGGATAATACGGTACTACCTCTAGTATATGACCGTAGCACCACTACAGCAGTAGCAGCTCCCGGGGTTTCCTACAATTGGCGGCCTTAATTTTCAACCAAAAAATAGTGAGAACCGCACACCCACCCACCCTCCCCGACCCCCATCCCAACCCACCGTGACCACTCACCGCTCGCCGCCCCGCCTCCGATGTCCAGGGACATCAAGTCCAGCAGGTCGTCCCCTCCAGCCCCCGCCCCGTTCCCCCGCGCACTCGCTTCCGTCGGCAAGCCTCCACCGAGTCCAACTCCCCCCGTTGCCGTACCCCCTCCTCGCGCCCTCCCCCCCCTTCTTCCTCCGGGGGACGCTCGGTCCGGGGAGTCGGAGTAAGGCTGGTTTAGTTCGTCTACCGGCTGCTGGAGCTCCTTCAGGCTGTCCTCGACGCCGAGGAATACCCGTGGATCGATGGCGGTGCCCGCTTTGCTATCGCCTTCGCTGATGCGCCGCTGGGAGGTTTTGGCATTTTGAGGTGGGCGGGGGTGGGGGTGGTGGTCGTGACGGTAGTGGTGGCGGTAGTCACGGTGGGGGTGGTGGTGGTGGTGGTATGGGTGGTGTTGCTGTTGGTGGTGTTTTAGTTGTTGTCCGTGATCGTAGTGATCGGTGCTGTGGAAGGCGTTGTTGCGGTCGACATTTGTAGTTGAACTTTGAATCGACGATTCTTGCGGCGAAGAAGCCGGCGTTTTCAACACGCGCACGGGGTTTCACAGGGAATGGAGGGCGGGTCTTGCCAGGACTCGGGGGTGGGGCATCACGCACGCATGCCCAAGCTATACAGACGTGATATTTCGGAATAACTACAGTATTAGCTTAATGCTGGTAGGAAAACAGCTGTCGTCAACTGCGGTGCGAAAATACGGAGAAAAACTTTCTGTTTCCGGACATTTTCGGCCAGGCGGCTCGCGGCTCGGATCTCTGTGCAGCATTTAATTTTGGTGGGACCCATTAATTAGGACCACCTGTGGCGATTAAACACGAGAGGATACCTGGTGTTTGGCGTGCTCTCGGGGTCTGATGTACTATTACGGGGTGCCATAGTAAATAGGACCTACGGTACACACAAAAATCTATGTATTTCCCCATTTTCACCAACACTATTTGGTCCTATTTACTATGGTCCCTCGCAATACGTACTCCGCGCAATAGGCGGCGGAGGCGGCGGAGGAGGGAAAAGGAGCACCTCGCTTGGCTTGCTTGCAACGCAACCCTCACCTCGAGGTTCCACAGCAGTTGTGTCCGCCGTAGCCGTGTGATGCCCAGCTCTCCCAGGCGGTCGCTGTTGACCAGCGAGATCAGGGTGGCGCCCGACACTCTCTTCGCGTAGGCGGCCGATATCGTCTGCATGAAAAAACAACGCGCGCGCCCAACGCACACGGCGGCAATGCCCGAGCGAGACAGAGAGAGAACCCACGATTAATCGACGACCGAAAACTCGTCTTATTGCCCCCCCCCCCCCCCCCCCTGCGGCTTAGGAAGTAGACGCACAGATGTGCCCGTGTGGCAAAGACAATCCGAAGTAGAACTCACCCAGTAGGAGAAAGTGAAATGTACGAGAAGAACGGGACGCATTAGGAGAGGAGATGAGGGCAATAGACGAAAAGGCGAACGTGACATGGAGGAGTTTGGCACACAAGAGAGCAGCGAGAAAACTATCGCTATCCTAGGAGATAGATGGTGGCCACAGGCGGCGAAACAGGAAGGGGATATAATATTATGAAACCGTTCGACGTAGTGTAGGGAAACAACGTAGTGAGCACCCAAATGTTGGAGGTGTCTCTATTAGGAGTAGAAACGATGCTCCGTCTGGCGTCTGGAAAGGGATGCGTGGTCATTGGTCAAACAGCTATGGCAAGCAACAACTGGGCACGCCCCCCCCCCCCCCCCCGCTGAAGTTCACCCTTCATGCGACTCGCACAACACCTCACGGCGCTTCGCGCTTGGTGCAAGCAATGTCTGCCTGGTCGGTAAAAACCCGACGTGCTCCGTCCCGGCATTTTAGGGATGCGAGGGTCCATGGTCAATCGACTACGGCCATGCATAATATCGAGTACACCCATCCCTTCCCATTTTTTGGGTAATTGTGAGCAAAATACATTCCACGTTTTTTCAGTTGACGCCATCGTTTCCGCTTTTTTAATCACTCTACCGTCGACGACCGACGAAGCGTTCTTCCCAGAGCCCTACTAGTGTTGACTCCACGAGTACTGCAGCAGCAGCAGCAGCAGCAGCAGCAGCAGCAACAACAACAAACAGGGGATTCCTGTGGCATGGCAGGCGCTTTCGACGCGACCGTGCAATAGATTGTTCAGACTGCCGGCCACAAGCGGTGGAGCCCGACCGGTCATCGACATTTGATACCACACGATAATAC
The DNA here is from genome assembly GCA_031763025.1 of Macrocystis pyrifera. Classification (NCBI taxonomy): domain Eukaryota; class Phaeophyceae; order Laminariales; family Laminariaceae; genus Macrocystis; species Macrocystis pyrifera. The sequence goes on from JASSKH010000022.1 coordinate 11,116,828, forward strand.
CTATACCTAGTACCTAGTATATGATATCATACGACGAAAACGAATCAGCAACGATCATGAAAATGTACCAGCTTCAGTGTTGACAATCGACGAAAATAAGCAGGCTTGTTATTGCTCAACTGCTGTGAGCATAATCAAAGCGAATTCAAACGGTAGGCCTTGATTGCTTGCCCATTTTAGCTGTACGAGTTTTGGTATGGTGTACTATTAATAAATGCCATACAAAGTAAATAAGCATATACTTCACTAAAGTAAGCAACCAAAAATTCGAGCACTAAGCAAAGCAGCGCGTTTGTTTCTTCGCACTTACCGTGGAGCTTCCGCCAAAAAGTGGGTGTCTACTATCCACTGTCCCCCTCCACCCGCCCCCGTATCCATACGAGATTCAATTTGTAGAGAGCTTCTGTGTTCCTATATTATTGACATAATAGGGCCAATGTCCTGCTTATCGTATCCAGTACGATGAGAAGGCACATTGTCCACGCTGCTTACTGCATAACAATGTGCGTCGTAGTTTGTGACCACAGAGCTTGCATCTCTCTAGGATTGAAGAATCGGCACGGACACTGGTTGGGCTGGATTTCGACGGGTAGAAAGGGCGGTTCAATGTGAAGAACACACACAAAACAGACACAGGTACTCGTGCTGCGGGTCATACGTACGATAAGCCACGCACGTGTGCGGGGAAGCCTGCACTTGTACTGCTGCCGCAGGGCTCAAGCTCCCATCGGACATTGATGTCGCGTCGTATGCTATCGTATCGTGATAGCAGCAAATTCGCCTCCTATCATTTGGTCCCATATATGTTCTCGTATCGTTCTTGTCGTGTCTTTTGATCTTGATCGTATCGGTTGGTGAAGCACTCTTATCTGATGGTCTCGTGTCACGTCGTATCGTATCATATCGTATCGTATCATATCGTATCGTATCGTATCGTATCATGCCCGATATGAGTCGTACATTTTCCCACTTTTTTTATTTGATCGTATCGTATCGTATCGTATCGTGTCTCTTATCGCATAGTGTCATGTCGTATATCGTAGCAGCGTTCGAACAGATCAGATCGAACGCTCAGGGCGTGTCTTAACCCCCCCCAGAGAGCATAGGAACGAGCGGAACGGAACGAGGCTGTTCGTGGTCATTCGTTCCGTGCCTGTGTAAAAAAACGTGTTTGGGTCCATGCAGAATCCTGGGCCTCGCCAGCCGAATCAGTACGAGCGGTATCTTTTGCGCATGCCTAGAGCACATTGGCGTCCACATCCATCTTCCGTGGTGTCCATCTACATCAAATAAGATCCTGTATGTTTCCGTTCGGTCGGGCCGTTCGGTCCTCCCAAACAAGAAAAAGGGGTGCAACACTTCTTCTTCCTCTCCTAGATATACAGTTTTTTCTCGGGCTGCACTGACTCTATTGGTTCCCCACAACCAATCAGCATCAATTCATGCAGCAAATAATATTCCATCCGGTTCGTTCCCATGCTCTCTGGGGGGGGGTTAAGACACACCCTCAACACAGAGCCCTCTTCGAACTCAAACTAGTCTCACACTTTGGACCTGTAGCTCTGCCTCTGCTTCACTACGCTGATACGTGTAGGTTGCGGCTACGTACCAGACAAGGTGTGGTTTACCAAGGGCTACGATTCGTGCTACCGTGAATCACCGCAGTCATCTGATTGGCTTGAACTTCTTACGTACGTACAAAACTCACATTCTCTCATTCTTCCGAGAATATTCTGCGTACGTAAGCTTAAGATTTTGTCTTCCTCGTGCGTACTCATCACATCCCGTACGAGGCCATATACAATCCGTATGAATAGTACCCGCAATCGAAGTGTGATTATTAGTAGTATGGTAGAACACACAGCTCGCAAAGATGAGGAACGACCCAATCCTCGATCTCACACCTGTTGTTTTGGAACTTAATAAGTAAGGCAAATGCCAAAATCAGGTATACCTGACCCGTTTGAGCCAAAATAAGGTACTACCAAAACCAGATAAAAACGCGGGCCACGAGTGGTGTCATGCCCATGAAAATCCGGCAAAAAAAGAATACACCCAAAGCTTTAATAAGCGTGCCACATGGCCTCCAGTATCTGAATTGTTTTGTTTTCTTTAGGGTGTAGGTACCACGGGCTCCACTCGGACCTGCAGAGAGTCACAACTAATAGGCTCCGTTGGTTTCGCCACGGCGGGAGCGCCTAGAGTATTCACTCTGGCGCCCCCCCCCCGTTGACAGCTTTAAAGCTTCTAGACCGTCCTCGAGGAACCGCCTGTTCGGCACGAAATTATGTGCCGTACCAAACCTGAGACCACCTCGACGCGGGGGGGCGCAGACGAAATGCCGTGTGACCATGTGGTGCTGTATAGACAGACTGCTGTGACCATAGACAACAACAACTATCTGAAGCACATCGCACACCCCAAAGAAGAAAAATTGAAACCGGCGTAGGCATGTATGCATGAATAAACACGTAATCTTACGTACGACGTACGACTACACAGTCCCGAGTTTATACGTTAATGCAGAATAATTTCAACCCAGGGAGGGCAGACGCATACGGAGAGAAAAAACAGTGTACGTATGGCCTCTCTGATTGGTTCAAAGTTGGCCAAAATCAGTTGAAAGCTAATAGACAGAGTAGAAAAAGTCAGGTATACCTTGGCCTTTTCAAGCCAAAATCAGTTACGATGTCAGCCTGGCCAATAACAGGGCTCCTGGGGTGTGTTTGGTACTTGTTTTATTAATAGCATGTAACTCATTTTGGCCGAAAGGTAGCCAGGTATACCTGATTTTGGCTAAAACCCTTATTAAACAGACACACCTACTCCTCGAATTCTGTAGATTCAGAGTTTGTCTTCCTCATATACGTACGGGATGCATTTCCTGCATGAGGCCATGTAAAACCCGTAGTGGTCGCGATCGAAGTATCACTATTACGGAGGGCCATAGAAAATAGGACCAAATGTTGTTAGCAAAAATAGAGAAAATTATAGGTTTTTGTGTGCACCGTAGGTCCTATTTACTATGGTCCCCCGTAATAGTATGACTAGTACAACACACAGCAAAGGTGAGCTTCGACCGAATCCTCGATCTCACAGCTGTTGTCTTTTAACTTTATAAATGGAAATGGTCATACGGGGGTATACCCCTCCACTTTTTAGACATACGGGGGTATAGGCAAAACGCGCCCGCGGGAGGCGTTCCCACGTGCCTCAACCGACTCCGAATTCAATTCTGATGCGCTGGCAAGGTGCTCGCAGCCCATGCCGAGCACACCCTCCTTTTTCTGTTTTTTGTTTTCGGGCACGTTGTTGGGGCTAACGGCACCGCCGGGCGGGAGGGGTCTAACGAAATCTCCCCCTTTTGACCAATTATCGCAGGGCTATTCTCCCCAAACTCTACCAAATTTATGTCGTACCCCCGCGTGACCACCATCTTAACTCCCTTTGACCGAGTTTACTACAGTACCTCACGATGACCACTTGTCACAGCCCCAGAAACAGGTAGGAACACTTGCTTGTTGCACACATCACCCTATTTAGCAGCCCGAACAGCCCAAGGGCGGAAGAACCAGCGGTTGCGAGTAGTCTCCATTAGTCCATCAAAAATTGAGGAAAACACACACGGGAAACAAAATGACGTGCAAAATAAAATCTTCATACGTATGCTACATAAAATCTACAAAACTTTCGAGTGAGTCGTGTGTGTACCGTGTGTACCAGGTCTAGAATTACCTGTAATTAGTTACCTTCTCTTCGTGTTACCGTTCCCCATAAACGAACACCACATACCTTACAGCAGCTACGTGTCAACTTACAAGTACTTTTCGCCCGAAGGAAATGAAAAAACCCCGTAAGAACACACAATATAAAAACGAGAAAGGAAGACCAACCACAACCACAACCGCGGGAAGGAGCAGGGTCCCTTCCTTCTTCCACCAAGCACATGCACATGCGGGCAGGAAGAGAAACGACTAAAGCTCCAACACACGAGGGAAGACAAGGGGAAAACAGACAGACCAACAACAAACAACAACAACAGTGGCCGCAAACAAGGCATACCAAACAAACCAAACTGAATAATATAGACTGCAAGCCGCGGCGCCAGTACCTCTCGGACGAAAAGCATCGCCATCATGTCAGAAACTTTCCTCTTCTGTCTTTTCGTTCCCTTTCGCGATGGCCCTTTCATCATTACTAATATTGCGCTGAGCGCATTCAGTGTCTTATTTTTGACCTGGTAGGTACACACCACGACCCACTTCAAAGTTTTGTATATTCATGTAGAATATGAAGATTCGATCTTGCATGTCATTCGTTGCCCTGTGTGTGTGGGTTTTCCTCCATTTCGATGGAGACTGACTCTCAACAGCTGGATGTTTCGCCCTCTGCCTGTTCGGGCAGATGTGGTATACACACCAATTTCCAATCCCAATTTGGCTATAATAGACATGTTGTGGAGGAAATGATCTGCTCGGCAGGCGTTCACGCTCGAAGCCGCTGGGTATCCGTGTGCTGTTCGATGTTGCCGGGTGTGCTATTAATAGTTCGCTGCGTTGCTCGGTTTCTGGTCCGTGGCTGTACTGCTATTAAAAGTGCCTCATCATAGACCTGCTACACGACGGTACACACACGACCCACTCCAAACTTTTGTATATTTACGTACAATACGAAGATTTGGTTTCGCATGTCATTTGTTGCCCCCTGTGTTTTCCCTCAAACTTTGATGGGAGACTACTCGCAACTGCTGGATGTTCTGCCCTTAGGCTGTTCGGGCTGCTGAATAAATAGGGTGACGTGTGCAACAAGAAAGTGTTCATACCTAGTTCTGGGGCTGTGGCAAGTGGTCATCGCGGGGTAGTGAGGTAGTGAACTCGGTCAAAGGGGGTTACGATGGTGCTCGCGCGGGGGTACATCAGTTTAGTAGAGTTCGGGGAGAATACCCCTGCGACAATTGGTCAAAAGGGGGATTTCGTTAGACCCCTCCTGCGCGGCGGTGCCGTTAACCCCAACAACGTGCCCGAAAACAAAAAAAAGGCGGGCATGCTCGGCATGGGCCGCGGGCACCTTGCCAGCGCGTCGTAACTGAATTCGGACCCGGTTAGGGCACGTGGGAACGCCTCTCGCGGGTGCGTTTTGACTATACCCCCATATGTCTAAAAATCGAGGGGGGTATACCCCCATATGACCATTTCCCTTTTAAAAATATAAAATGACAGCAGTATCGAATCGAATTCATCGTGGCTCATCGTATCAGGTTATGTTGTTTCATCGTCTCGTATTCTCGGGTCGGAATGTCTACAGCAGTAAGCTTACGCCCGTAATACTCCTGAAGACTGTACGAGTACTCCGTGTGCTTCTCTACTCTCCGACATGATACTATACTCCTGCTGTGACTCATATCGTACGAGCCTGACCGCCAATACTGCTGTACCTACAAGCCTACAAGGGATACTTACCCGTAGATGATCACAAATCACGAATCACAAGCCACGTGCCTGGTACGGTGCGTGGTGACACGGCGTTGTAAAATGGATGAAAACAAAAGTACACCTGTAGATCAGATTGTTCATTGTGCAACTCCAAATGTATCTTACAATTATACGACTCGTATGGAAAAATCTCATGAGCGTCATGACGGTTACGCCTCAAGGCCCGCGCCGCACTCTTTCTTCCTGCCATTGCTAACGAAGAATGTACCAGAGAAAACGATCCGGCCGGTGCAGGCATGAGGTGCTTGTGATTACCACGAGCAAACGATAGTTTCGAGTTCGCTCGCGGAGCTCGAAAAACTTAGGGTGCCTTTCCGAAATCGCTGTAACAACGACCGCCATTTCAATCATCAACATGTCTCGTACTGTTCTATTAGTAGCTGTAACGACGCTTCTACTATCAATACAAGTGCTGCAGGTTTCGGTCCGTTTTCCGACCGTCATTTCAGTTTCAAACAATAAAAAAAAAAAACTTCCGGGTTTAAAAGTTTTAAGCAGGCAGCAGAACACACTACTAGTAATAGTCGCCCACCCCAACATCCGAACGAACGCTAGGAGGGACCACTGCTGTTGCTACTGTCAGGTTGGATTTTAGAGTGGCTGAAGCCGATTTCCTGCAACGGTATACACCAGCTGTCCGAAACTTGGTTTCGGTACAGCATACATACAGCAGTACGATACTGAGCGATGCCCTTTGTCCTTTTAGTGCGTACGATCGTATACTCACTGGTACCTGGCATATGATATATATGATACAGGCACGGCTGGGTACCTGTGGGGTGAAACCCACCAGCTACAGACAATGCCAGATACGAGTATGTGTATGCACCATTAAGGAATCGCCCTTATTACAGCAGTACCAGGCGTGCATGCTCCGGACTCAAGACTCAAGACTCAGATGATCAGGAGTCATGTGACGTGCAACGTGCAGCCGCCGAAAGCAAGCAAACGATAACTAAAGGCAACAGCAGTGCACCGGTTCGACCCCACCCCCTCATTAATTCTTCGATCGGGCCGGCGGGGCCTCTGACAGCCCCCTAAGCCCGAGCTATCCCACGCAGGCCGCTGGCAAACGAGGAGTGCCTTGCCTTGTCGAGAGATCAGGGGAAGACACATTGGACACAATACCAGCCGGCACCTCTTCGCAGAAACAAACATGTACGAGTTACGAAGGACATTTAGATATGACGGTGTCTACAAAGGCTATCTATACCTGGTACCTTGGTACCAAGTACAGTATACGAGAATAAACGAGCACGTTGGCTAATATTGTACCAGGTACCTGGCAAGTCTTTTGTTTCTTTGAATAACGGTCGCACAGCAGTATATAGCAGAGGCACTGCTATTGTTAATAATATTAGTAGCAATGGGGGCACACCCTTGAATGACACCAAACCTCTAGGGTTAGTTGTGAAATACTCAGTCTTACATAAGCCCATGACAGCGCACAACTCTTCCCTTGACTTGGTACGTCTCCTGACTCCTGACACACGTTGTAGTATACTCGTACTTGCTGCGAGCTGCGAGCGCCACCACCACTGCTGCTGCTGTTAGGTACTGCTCGGTGCTAGCTGTACGTCCGTATTATTAATCTGTCAATACCACCAAATGATACTGATGATAGCTCGCGGTTTCAAATCGACAAATCGCAGCGACTCATCTACTGGTAGTGTCGTCAGGGAGGGAACATGGCTACGAGTACTCGCACAAAGGGAGTTTGGGCGGGAACATCTGATGGTAGTTACACTCCAAATGAAAGAAGTCCGGGTTGTTGTTGCTGATGCTTCCGCTGCTGCTGCTGCTGCTGCTGCAGGCATTTGCATTACAGTAACCAGTAGATACTCGTACGGAACTTCGAGCGCGGCCCTTCTATCTCTCAATGACTGCTGCTGTGCGAAGAGCCAGGTCTCCTAAAAGTCGTTCGTAAGGCGTTCCAAAGCTTGCCTGAGCGTCGAACCGCAGCGCCTCGAAATACCGGCACACTTCGGACGCCTCCCAGAAGACCAGGCTCCTCTTGATCGGGATGACCATGACCGCGTAGTCTTCGTCGTGATTCATTGTTGCTCCTCTCTCCAGCCTCCCCTCTGCCTCTCTAAACGGGCGTTCGGACAGCAGACAGCAGCAGGAACAAAAGAATGTTCGAGGCTTTCGGTCCGAGCACGAGAGAGGTGGCGCGCTTTTCGATCAGCAACTTCCTGCCACCTTCGCAGATCTTATTTCAGGTGGTCTTTCGATCGTGGTGCCAAAGCTCTCTAGCTGTGGCAACACTGGATTGTCGGCCGTCAGTTGTTCGAGCAACAACGACAGGAGTCGCTCGACGTTGGGTATTGGGAGTTCCACCAGAATATGAAGCTTTTGGTGCTGGGATAAAGGGAAGATATATATTGGGCCAGATATATTCTGCCACACTTTTGTTTTGCGCGCTTGTGCTTCTTGGAAGAACTGCAACCAACGCATCAGGCCCAGCTTTCTGGAAGGTTGGGACGAACTGACCCCTGATTCCCGAACTCAAGGCTGATGCATTCGTGATTAACCACTACTACTGTAAGTGTAGACCAAACACAGATATCACAAAAAAACGAAATAAAACTGACCAAGTAGACGAAAACAATAGGATGAAAACGTAAACGTTTCATCTTGCCTCATAGACGGCTCTCGTCCTCGTCGTGTTATTTTGGCTGATGTACCCGCGTGGCCTTGATCTTCACCTCGCAACCCCCGTCCTCGTATTCTGTACCTGATACACGTGCGTTCTCTACGTCTGGTATATACAAGTACGTGAGTACACGACCAAGCCGTCGTCTACCTTGCTAAGCATCGTCACCGCGCGGGGGGGCACTTTCCGGCGGCTGGACTGTAGTATACTCAATGTACGATATATCTTTCGTCTGGTCGCCGATCCAGAGAACAAGCCTGGCACAAGTAGCATACATACGGGTCCGCGGTGGAGTTGGATCACTGACGGCTGACGGCATTAACTACAGTTTAGCAGGTACCAGGTACGGTGGAACTGCGCGTAACCGAGCAACAGACAGCGGCTGCAGCAGCATTTATTTTTTGCATGGCATTGTGGCGTGTGTGCGGAGGCAGGCCAACACCATCGACTAACAACAGGGGGGTGGGCGTAGTTGCCCTCTTCCCACGTCAAGCAAGGGCGCCCGGAAAAAAAAAAATGTGAACATATTTTTTTTTCGCTAGACAGGGGGGGGGGGGTTGCTAGAACCAAGTAAGAAAAAATGAAAAAATAAACAAAATGAAAAAAAAAAAAAAAAAAAAAATGAACAAAATGAACAAAATGAACAAAAAAAATCCTTGTTATTGTTTCAGCATGTATGTGTGATCACAACGGTTGCAACGGTTTTTCTTCCACTGCGACCTTTGGGAGTGTGCTGTGTGTCGTTTTCTCTTTTTCACGAACGCCCCTGCCCCTGCCCACGTCCATTTGTTGCCAAACGGGCGTTTTTTTTCTGGCGCTATACCTGATACAGCAGTACGAGTATAACCAGCGTACAAGTACAGCAGTGGCAGAAGCAGTACTGCTGTTGTGTGTACGTATTCGTGTATATTTGTAATTCTGCATACGGCGTCCCCGGTGACTTGGTAGGTGGTCCGCGTGCCTATCAATATCAATTTCGTGGGTTCAAGTCTCACCGAGTGCATGCTCGTAGGGACTTTTTCTTGCATAAATAATTGATTAGCGGAAAGCGCGAGGGCGTGAGTTAGCTACATTCGATGATAATCGACGAGCAGTGGGAATTGTGAACCCTATGCGCGACAAAAAATAAAGGAACGTGCCGGGGGGGAGAAGGGACGACACCTGTGACCACGGCTTGTCCAGAAGATCGCTGAGGGTAAAACCTCCTACGAGTTAGGCTGGAAAGTAAAAGTGATGACTAAAAAAACAAAAATAAAAATAAAAAGCAGGTACGATAATACTCGCATTAGAGAGGAAGTCCCAGGAAGGACGGCAACATGGATGGCTTTTGCGAGGCGCGGACGGAACTCGAAGCCAAATTCTGAATGTAGGGCGCTTACACCAGCAAAACAGATGCCGAGGTGAGGGTTACCTCGCGCACAATAGAGCATAAATAAGATCGTTTGGCTCCGGATACCTGGTATATTTTAGGCGTTCTGCTGGTTTTGGGAAGGCGTCAATTTGGGTGGTCGACATCTTTGGCAGTATCCTCTGCCTGCGGTTCCTCGGATGAACATGGGAATACTGTGACTGTCTTGTTGCCGAGGGCGTTAGATGGGAGTAAGCCACGACGAGCCCGAATATCGTGTGTATACTTTGTGGGAGAAGCTACCGTAGTTGTGTCGTCCTCGTGCTTCTCGTGGGCGTAATCTATTGTGTATATTTGGAAGTAGACTTTTTCGTAGTTTGAATGTATGTGCTGTATACGTACCAGGTATCATATACCGTACCTTCAATGTGACAATATCTCAATACATATGGCAGCTACGAGTTCTAGAGGAGCACGTAGGCCTTGCAAGGCGTTATGAAGGATTGGTGGCCCTCTGGTCTGCGGACTGTCCTCAAGCATAACGACATGAACCATCTACAGAAACACAACCAAGGGGCGGTGATCAGACCATCATAGTACGTACGTAGTGCTTTAGGAGATCTCTGGTACCACATGGCTGGCTTCATGGTATGACAGAGGCAGGGTCACGAGGAGCCCGGCAACAAAGTAGCGTAGGTGCGACGAAAAAAGTCCAATGTGATGCAGGAGAACCATACGCCCACGATACATGCACAACAAGAAACTCGATGACGGAGTTCACAGAGGAGCAGCGGCAGCCGATCGGGCGGCGGCGCCGAGAGAAGCGCTGTAGTAGGGGGAAAGCCCCGAGGGGGCGGCCCCCTGCGCAGCGAAAGCTGTAAGGTGACTGCAGCCTTTTTTGGGTGACGGAGACTCGCGCAGTAGTGGAGAACTGGGGCAGAGGGATACTGTTCTTTCGGTATCTGTAGTAGTGGAGCTTGAGCCGACGATGGATATCTTCGGGACCCGCCAAGAAGGGCTGGAGATAAGGAAGTTTATCCTCGCGGTGAGTTTGGTTCGGCGTTTCAGTGTTCGACTGCAGCAACCTCACGCCACACAAGTGTGAAACACGCCGCTGTTCAATTTGGCGGCAACCTCGAAGACTTCTCACCTCACATAGAGAGGCACAAATGCGTTGTTGTTCGAAGAGCAACGGAACCGGGCTTGTTGTGCAAATTATTGCCGATCCATTAATGTGGGGAGACTACATCACAGTAGGAACGTAAGACGATGTACAAGTCATCTAGAGGCTTAGCCCAAAAACACACCACACAGAGAAGAGCATGTGACCCCGGAATTTTCTGCTGTGGTCTTCTGCGCCGTCACGGACCATTGCCCTAAGGTTTGGATATGAGACCGCCTGCCTAAGCCAGGTAGCCCTTTCCCGGGATACACTTTCGCCCTGCGCTCGGGCCAACAGTGCGGTAAGCTGCTTATTTACAGTATTCCCCCGCCGGAAAGGTTGCAGACGCAGAATAGACTATGCTAAGCTGAATAGATGGGATGGTCAGTATTTTCTCGCTCGGGCCAACAGTGCGGTAAGCTGCTTATTTACAGTATTCCCCCCCGCCGGAAAGGTTGCAGACGCAGAATAGACTATGCTAAGCTGAATAGATGGGATGGTCAGTATTTTCTCTGACACTTTCTTGCGAGTCTTTGAACCATACCTGCAGGTTATCAAGTACCACGTGTGTTCGTTTTGGAGCCAAACTGAGTATTCCCTTCTGTTAACTCTGCTGGATATGTTTGATGGGCTCTCGATACTAGCTTTTCGCGGATCTCTTAAATAATGTATTGGATTTGATGAGACTTCCTGCCCCGCCCAGCAGTCTTACCCACGATTCGTTGTTTCCTTGCACTGTCCAATGACCACTAGATTGAGGCCAGTTGCCTCACCCAGGTATACTGTACCTCAATCATACCGCGAAGAGGCCAGTCCTAGGCCTCTCTGTGTCTTCGGCTTAGCTCACCACGCGGTGAAAACCGGGCGTGCCCGACATGGGGGGTGTCCTATATTCCTTGGTTTTCCTATGGAAATTCGCATGGGATCCCCTGGTATCCCGTGGGATTCCACGGGAAAGGATCCGACACGGGTGGGAGCGTTGTGGCCATAGAGTAGAGTCGGACCGCTATCGGCTTCCAGGCTAATCCTTCTCGGCGAGAGGGTCGCTCGAGACGATACGCCAGCGACGTCGCTTCTCAGTATTTTCACTCCCGAGCTCTCTTTGCTCTAGCTTTGAGTCTGCTGTTTTCACAAATATCCAAGGGTGTGACTCCTTCGTCTCGCCATGTTGGACCCAAACATTTGGGAGACTGTCTACCTGTGTGCCACTTCTGGATCCATTTTTGCGCTCTCGATGTTACGCACGGCGGTGCTCAAGACGAAAAGAGCGACACGATTACACCGGAGCGGTAACATTGGCCTAGGGAAGCGTGGGATGGTCCCCTCATGCTGTTGGGTCCTCTGACAGATGGGGCCAGGTCTCACCTTCCCCGGTGCCTGAAATGTTTTTTCAAGGTATCGCCGGGGTGCCTATTTAGTACAACCGCCCCTGGGTCGTGATGGGATCTAATATCTAACGATAGTGGCGGGGGGGGGGGGGGTAGGGTTAGGGCTACGTCTTGATACCAGACGCTGGCGGGCGCAGAGACCTTCGGCGGCGAGCGAGAACGACGACATCTGCGCTTGTGACGATCCGGGCCGTGGCTGTTGTCTCGGCTCGGACGGAAGGCGGGCGGTGACCCGAGTTCCTGACGGGCACACTCGCGTACACTTTGGGAACCTGGGGTGTTTTGGGGAAGGTATATATGCTCAAACGATGTATTTAGTATCTCCCAATGCGGGTCGAGAGCGGCAACATCACCTAACTGGAAACCGAAGGAAGGTCCCGAGCGCAGGCCAAGCGATGTACTCTTGTGGCGGCGCTGGCGGCCGTGGCGGGAGCTGTCGCCCGTGGAAGGTGGAGACGCCTCGACGATTTTTGGCAAACGCCGACCTTTACAGAGCGCCGGAATTATCTATAGGATGGCGGAGGCGCGGCGGTAGGTGGCGATGGCAGCCTGTACCGAAGCTGCCGACACAAATTATCCCGCGAAAGTGTTCTCTACTGATTACCAAAAAGGGCCACGACAGTACCCACTGCGAGGAAGAGTTGTGCAGTAGGCGCATCGAAGGGGGGGGGGACGCAGCTAGTGGCAACGTACCTGTCGGTGAGGCAAGAGGCTGCGCTGATCCCTGTGGGAGCGAGAAATCGACGATGGTGAAGATACGGTGACTGTCCTATTACGGGGGACCATAGTAAATAGGACCAAATATTTTTGGTGCAAATAACGAAATATATAGTTTTTTGTGTGTACCGCAGGTCCTATTTAATACCGTCTCCCGTAATAGCTTTCAAGGTCGATCAGACGGGTAAGTGCACCACCACTGGTGTAGCAGGTGACGGGCGAGTTGGGTTGGCTTGGAAGGTCGGAAACGAAACCTGTTCTGCGGCAGGGTAGCACCTGCTCACGCGGCGACCTCCGTAAACAATACAGCTAGCTTCCGAGAATTATTTTTTTGCAACTGAGCATCACCGGCGGCACTAATTTCTCGATCTGAGGGTGTGGTGGTTCGAGCGACAAATTTCGGTGTGAAACCGATGTGATGGGCAGGCTTTTGACTATCAACGTTCCACACCAGCCGGATTTCCGCTACTATGTAGCATTTATGCCCACTCGTGTCCGCAGCTGATAGTCGTTTCGATTGACGTCCCAAGATGGGTGTCGTGAAGCTGAAATCTAAATAACGATCATGTACCCGTTGCTCGGGTCTCTGCTTTATCAGCCCATACAAAAACAGATAAAATGGCTGCACTGAATGTGTTGCATTCGTCCCGCAGCAAACCGCCCGAAGAGCATTCTGCGATAAGCTTCAATGACGTCCATTGTGGTACTGGACACTCCCTCAGGGGTGTCTTCTCGGCAAGTCCACGGAGCTGAAAGTCACCGCCATAGATAGGGAACTGCAGAGGGTTCTCTACGGCAAAGTGTTTTTGCAAGAGTACCGAGCAGTCCGCGCGCAGCGCGCAACAGAGCAAATGCAGACGACTCCCTATCTGCTACTCAAGAGGGGGCCAGGATGCGCCGCAAACGACGCGACAACGCCAACAAGAAATGGCGGGGGAGGTAGCAGATGGGATGAAAGTCGGCCTGGCAAAACGGGATGACCATCTTGCCTAAGCTGCGGCATCTCTCACATACATTGTCAGGAAGTGGGAGGAGAGAGGGAGGGCAACAGAGTTTGTGTCGCGCTCGGGGTGGAGAGCGAGAGCGAAAAGGGTAGCATGAGCCAGAAATGACATTTAATCGTGATAAGCGGAATACTTCAGCCATCTGACGCAGTTCGTTTTCTTTCGACGGTCAATATGACAGTCCACGCTCAGGTCTCGCAGGAACTAAATGGAGGGGAGATGAGGCGACGTGATAAAGAATGACCCGGGGCGAGGATTTCTTGGAGGGCTTGTATCTCATCGTTGATGATAGTCGCGACCTCGTAATGGGAGGTGTAATCGAGTGCGTGGCCCGATCGGTAGGCAGGTTGACTTTGAAATGCCCCAAGGAGGTACACGCGTGTAAGGGAAGGAGGCAGTACTGTAGTCCCTATCCCTTGTCGTGTCCGATCAGACAAGCACCTATTTCTTTCAATTTTTTCCGCTTGTCGAAGGGCACACCGAAAGGTAGACCGCCGTCGACGTTACGTTTGGTGGCTAACAGGAAAAACGTAAACGGCGGGAAAAAAAAAAAAACATAGAAATACAGATGCCATGCTTAAGAGGGACTACTGCCTGTGCAAACATGGGGCAGAGACAAAGGAGAGGGGATGGTTTCGGGATGAGACAATACAGGCGCTACGGAGACAGCGCGGACTTGAGTACTAAACGTCCGCGAATGCACCCAATTGCCGAATCGCTGGTGAGGTGTGAAGCGGAATAAACAGCATAAGAGGAGAGCGTGGTCTCGATAACCGCACGTGAGGAATCCCGAAAACACTGAAGTAATGCGTGGTTAGAGAGGGTCGTGGGGCCACGAGGCATGATTTACTTGGCGAGGTGCCGTTCGTTTTCGCTTGGATACTCTGACCGGCACGACTACTCGTGATCCACAGGGAAAGACACTTGCACCCACTCTAGATTGCTCGAGAGTCTTTGACCGGGTTGGTCAATCGATGCCTAGTGTTGCATTGCTACCAAAGAGTATAGACACTGGATTTTGTGTCGTCGAGGCGTTCTACGATAGACGTTCGACCCGAATTTTCTGGGGCTTCTGTGTCCCCCCAACGTGTATCGCGGAGTTCAACGGGGACAAAAATACATGAATACGGCATACCTGGTACCTGGTATGCTACACGGTATGCTACACGCATCTTGTACGTGCACGTACGCATCGTCCCCACCAACGTTGAGCACAAGTTACATGCTCGTCCTCCAACAGGCGCCCGGTAGGGACGTCGTGGTGGCTCAGAATTTTTCCCCCCCAAAATGTGATGCCTCTATCGTGGAAGAACGCCTCTATCCCATACACCTCACCACAACTCCCGGCGCACCCATTTTCGTTCAGAAGCGGAAGCACTCTCAGTTCAGAAGCTGGCTTACTCTTTCTTTTTTAACAGCGCCTCGGAGAGCGAGAGGAAACCCCTGTCCACGCTTATTTATCAAGTTTTCGTGTACCGGTTAGAACCCGGTTCGTTTCTTCCACCTTAGTCGGGCCTGTCTGTCTCTGACCAGTGCCGTCATCAAACTGTGGTTTACTCCGAGGATGTAGGCACCTGATGGGGTCTAGATTTTATCTCTCCCGATTCAGGTAGTGTAGAAGCTGCCCTACCCTTAACAACTGAATGGCCGCAATAGTTCAGAATCTGAATGGTCAATCAGTGCTAACTTCAAGGCACGAGCTGTTTTTTTAGTTCGAATCTGAGCTTCTCTGTCCAGAGGCTGAACGTCTCGCTGGCGGTTTTAAAAGCCGACCTGCTCTGCGGTACGAGGCCGATTTCGTCGCCGCAGACATACGGTAGGCGACATTCTAGTTTACAATTTCGGCGTCAAGAAATTCAAGGGCTGAGAGTTTGCGAAACTTGTGAATTTGCAGCTACGCGTAAGTTTTTGTGCGCGGAGAGAAACGCCACTCCAACCCTTCCAGGTATATTTATTGCCTCGAACACTTTCAGGGCTGTGTCACCGACTTGGGGGACAAACCGCTCAGAATTGGAGCGGTTTGTCCCCTAAACGGGACTGCAGTTAACCTTAAAATGATTAAGAGCCTATGATCAACGTTGACATCATAGTAAACCGCGAGCCTTACCAGCTGAAACAGGAGATTCTTAACGACTGCCGCGTAGTGTAGCCAGTCAGGCATTACACCGGCTAGTGGCGATATCTCTAGTGTCATACTTCGTATACATAGAAGCAGAACTCGCGGCTGCATCACGCTATTGATGACACACGACAGGCAACATATTGTTCAACCTAGGCATCACAATAAGCCGCGAGACTTACCAGCCAAAATAGGAGATTCTTGACGACTGTCACGTACTGTAGCCAGCCAGGCATTACACCAGCTAGTGACGGTAGTTCTATTTTCATACTTCGTACATAGAAACGGAGCTCGCGGCTGCACCATGCTATTAATGGCACACGATAGGAAACAGATTTGTCACAGGTGTATCGATCGATCTGCGTTCAGACTGTAGCCAACCTAAACATTGATCTCAACTACTGCAATCATTGCTTATTGCCACCATTTCTGGTCTTGGTCCACTGGGCACCCTCAGCAACCAATCTCTCCCTTCCGGCTCATCATCTAAAGAGCCTATCTCTTCCCTCATGGATTTTCCATTGGATAGCGCTGCCGCCTCCCTTTTTGTCGGACGACCTATCGATCACACCCTACCCCGCTAAAGGGGTAGGCGAAGACCGACGGACTACCGTGGCGTGACCCTCAAGAGCACGACCCCCCCCCCCCCCCCCCCCCCCCCCCCCCGTTGATCTTTTTTACACCCACCCATGGAATAGCCTATAGCCCCGACACGACACTCAGCTCAGTCGTACCATGCGTGCAAATGCCTGGTATCTCCCAGCCCTCTCTCTCGCACACACCAAATTACAGCAGCGGTACGCAGGAATCGAGAAGAAGAAGAAGAAGAAGAAGAAGAAGAAGAAGAAGAAGAAGAAGAAGAAGAAGAAGAAGAAGAAGAAGAAGAAGAAGAAGACGTTGATCAAACCTCTGCTTGTTTTGGTCTGTGCTCGGACCGCTCGACGAAAAAAAAAACAACAACTACTGTTTTGGTTTGTGCTCGGACCGTTGGACGCGAAGAAACTTGACCCCAAACAGTACACTATTAATACCAACACTATTAATAGTTGTTGTATTAATAGATACACGTCTTAGAGTAGCAGACGCGTCCTACGAGAGGGGCACCGCGTTTTAGCCATTTTGTTTTTTTCTGGCTAACGGGGATCCCCAACCGAAGACCTAGCCATCCTCGCTTTTTTTTTAACGATATTTTTCGTAGTGTATCTAAGGTCACCTTGTATTATTTTACAGTAGAATACTCCTAACATATTGGAATCATATGAAAGGTTTTTACACACATCGACATTCGTTGTACTGTGGGTGTAGAGACCGTGAGCTTGGTAGCATATTTTTTCGCTGCGTCGGCTGTTGGGTGAGTTCGAGAGCTTCAAAAGAGTCATCCCACGCTAGTAGGGGGTGCACTGTTTTGCCTTCTGATCGGTTGAACTCCTCAAGCGAGCCACTATTTTCATACCGCTTATTACGGGGGGCCATAGTAAATAGGACCAAATATTGTTAACAAAAAGATGTAAATATATGGGTGTTTGTGTGTACCGTAGGTCCTATTAACTATGGTCCCCCGTATTAGTATCATACTTTTACAACAGTAACTTAATTTACTTTAGGACTACTCCAGCGCATATTATTTTGTTGGTCGGATGGCGCAGAACAACGTTCGTTGTATTCTTGAGCTAGCCCAGAAAGTAAGGTCTCCACCCCTACGGCTGCATATCGATGTATCTCCTCCGCTTCTTGGTCAGGCTCGGAGCTCATTTTTCATCCCCAGGTTATGTTTGTCTCGACACCGTCCTCGATAGTTCGGTTGGAATATGGCGCAGGAGAGCATTCCGTCGTAGGTTCGAAGTAGGGCGGATAGCGGGGTGTATACCAACCGCACGCTACGGATATTGGAGACAGAATATTGCGGGAACGAGGGAGCATCCAATCTGTCTTTTATTATTTGTTTTTGATCATCACTTTTACTTTCCCGCCCAACTCGTAGGAGGTTTTACCCTCAGCGATCTTCTCGACAAGCCGTGGTCACAGGTGTCGTCCCTTCTCCCCCCCGGTACTTGCCTTCATGTTTTGTCGCGCATAGGGTTCGGCATTCTCACTGCTCGTCGATTTTCATTGGGGTAGCTAACTCACGCTCTCGCGCTTTCACCTACTAATCATTTTTTTTTATGCAAGAAACAGTCCCTACGAGCATGCACTCGGCGAGACTCAAACCCACGAAATTGATCTTGATAGGCACGCGGATCACCTACCAAGCCATCGGGGACGCCGGGTAGCGTGTTTCAACTGCTAGCCATGTCGGCCTGGTCGGTGAAGACCAGATATCTTCCGTCCCGGCAGTGCAGGGAAGCGAGGGTATGTGGTCATGCAACTACGGCCGTGCATAACAAAGAGTACAACCTCTTGTAAAGCCCATCCTCCGTGCCTATTTTGGTGTTTGTGCTGAATTCCCATGTGACCCCCGCAAGAATCTACGGGAACGCCCAACTCTTGATCATTTCCACCTGAATCCGTGAACCCCCCTGGTGATCTCAACGGGTTTCCATCGGTTCCCCAGAATGCGTGCTGCGATGGGGGGTAGGTAGCAAGTTGCTGGCCAAAACATTTTGCGACTGACGGGGCTCTTCACCTGAGGGGCTACTGTGCCCAGCAAGACCTTGAGGCAGGTCTTATCGCTGGAATGTCATCTATTCTTGCCGTACGTATCATATATATACATACAGGCCACGGGATTGCGCATCGCGTTGCGTGCAGTTTCAGTTTTTTGTTTTGTTTTGTTTTGTTTTTTTGTCTGAGGGTTAGGTCAGGTTTTGAGACGCGCGCTACGGCAGAGGCAGATCACTTTTATGACCGAAGTATTTCTGAGTGACAGAGCTCCTCAACTCAGAGCTTACATCCGGCACACGGTTATTAATATTATAAGGGAGTCCCGTTTGCGGTGCGCACAGAAGGTTTCGTTCGCACCTGGGTCATGGAATCTCTCACCGGGTTAAAGCCGACGTATATATTCTCAAAGGTCGGTTTTGGATGAGGTATGAAGGTCTTCAAGCGAGGCGAGTAGCAAACAGACTGCGTGCTACCTCTCTCTGTCATATAGCACCCGTTTCGAGGGAGAGATGGAGCCTTCAAGTGAGGAGCCTCGAAAAACATACAGTAGGTGATTCCCCTACCGTGTAGCTTGCCTCCGCCCCTGGAAATCCCAAGGCGGTTGCTGTGGGTACCGATGACAATTGTTTCCAAGGGTTAGGTCCATGAGAACTGTCGTGGGTTCCCATGGGAGCCAAATGCAGCCCGTGGAATTAACACGGAGAACAGCGGGAACTCTTGGCGACCTGTTCCAATTTGACGTGGGAAACCACACGGAACCCTTAGCACCCCGTGGAAATGGCCACGGAATCTCACGGGAGTTTATCGCGATTGTAAAGGGAGGTCATTGGAAGTGCCAAGCGAACCCCGTCGGTATTGCCAAGGTAACCCTTTGGAACGCCATGGAATTCAAAGAAACCCACGACAACTGCCACGGGAATAAAGGGGTGCCATCGGCTCCCATGGACTCCCAGAAATCGCCATGAGCCCTGATGGGAACGCAGGACAACTCCTTGCCATTGCGGCGGGAACCCACGGCTACACGTCCCTTGGCAATCAAGAAGAGCACCTACGGAGGTCGCGATGAAGATGCCGCGAGTACCGATGGGACCTCCTGCAAGATTTCACGGAGTCCCGTGGCATCCCGCGGGATTCCACGGGAATTCCTCAAATGGCTCTGTGGAGATTCTGCGCTAAGTTCGTGTATCTTGCATTGCGAGTCGGACGTTTCACTTTCCCAGAGGGTATCTGACGAATCTAGAATACCACTCTCATTTTCATTACACCACAACCAAGCACCCCACCTGAGATGGGAGCGGCGCCCCATGGAATCCCACAGTACGCCCCACGGAGGGGTCCCGTCGGATCCCGCGACATCCCATCCGGTGGGAATTCCCATCGATCCCTATCGGAGTCCCTCGCTATCGCATGTGATCCCATGGGATCTCACGGGTCTTGCGACGGGATAATATGGGACTCCCGACGGGATCCCACGTCATCCCGTGGGAGTCCCATGAGATATCTTGGGATCCCGCGGAATTTTATGGGAAGAGAATAACGGAATGGACAGATTCCCATCGACCCCTATCGGAGTCCCTCGCTATCACATGGGATGCCATGGGATCTCACGGGTTTTGCGACGGGATAAAATGGGACTCCCGACGGGATCCCACGGTATCCTGTGGGAGTCCCATGAGAAATATTGGGATCCCGCGGGATTTTATGGGACGTCCCTAAAGAGAATAACGGAATGGACAGAATGTTGGAAACCGTTGGAGGAGAAATGACAGACAAGCAAAATGGCCAGGGATTCCGGGCGAAGGCTTTTTACACAGCAGCTACGGAAGAAGACGGGGCACCAGTCAGTGGAAGGCGCAGGAGATAGCTATTCAATGGGTTGGCGGATGTTCGACACAAAATAAAAACAAGCCTAGAGGAGTCGTTCCTGAAGGGAACGGTGCCGCCGCCCTACCGCGAGCACAAAATAACCGAACCGTGGTAGGCAGGCACGAACGAACAGATACATTGATCTTCCACGCGTGGCCAGGACCCCAAACGAGGGAACGAACAGGAGCCCAAATGAGGTATCATGCCAGACAGACACGGGCGACTTGCTGTGGAATCATATTCTTGCGAGTCGCTAGGGGCTCGAAGTGGGAGCGATAGAGCGCGCCGGGCGACTTCGAGGCTGTCACCGAAAGCCTGTGGATTTTGGAGCGCTGGCGAGCGGGTCGAAGGGGCTGTAAAAGCAACGTCGGCAACACTCCGAGAAGGATGCATCAGCTCGGGAGGCATTACTTGCCCCCACGTACCAACCAACAAGCGGAGAGAGATGGTACACAACCAGTCAGAGCAGGGATACGTCTTTGGTCCGTCTGCTCGTAACGGTGGACGGCGACGAGATGCATGCTAGGCTACAGGGTTAGCACTGAGCAATGACACGGCAGGGGCGGTGCCTTATTCTCTGGGCCATGTGTTAGTGGTAGCATCTCTTAGTCGCCGAACCATTTCGGATTGACAGGGGGTTTCCTCAGCTAACAAAATTACCCACTATTGTTGCGATCTCAATCGTGCTATTGAGTCATGCTAGGGTAGAGACAGCACGTAAGTTTGCCGAAGCTTCTCACTCGACCTTAAGGGAGCTCCATACCTCAACCTAATAATAAAACTGATTTCGAGACAAGATAAATGCGCGACCCGATAAAAATCCAAAACCTTAAGTGCACCATGAAAATTATTCGTAAAGCATCCTTGACATTCCAACATTGGGCTAACGCTTTTAGTACCGTTAAGACTGCAGTCCCGTTTTGGCGACAAACTACTTGGAATTTGATGTGGTTTGTCCCCTAAGCAAGACCGCAGATCTAAAGGGGATAAGGGGCCCGGTCGGCCAGATTTAATATTGTTGGCCAAAAAGTGCCACCTTTGTCGTATCCGGCACGCGTCTTACTACAGTATTGTTTGTTCTATACCGAAACCATGGGCCTGCTCATCGGGTTAACCTTTTTAGGACTGCGGTTCCGTTTTGAGGACAAAGTACTTAGGAATTGGAGTGCTTTTTCCGCGCAGCAGGACTGCAGTCCTGAAAGCATCAAGCGTGTAAGTCACAAAATGTAGGTGCTGCCCCTGCCATGTGGGCAGCATGGGTCATGGAGCGGTACATTTCAAAAACCCGGCAGGCGCCTCAAACATACGCGGCGCATGAAATGTTGGGAATAGCTACTATTATACTGTATTTTCGCCGATGTGGAGTGATTTGCAGAGCCTCAGCCCCAAAAAACGCAAATAACCTATCCTGGGAGACTAGCCGGGCTTTCGTGCGGAGGCTTTCGTGCGGAGGCTTTCGTGCGGAGCTAGTCCCTGAGACGCCATATCGAAACGTTCATTGAAGGCTTAATACGAATCGCGTGTTCTTAATACGAATCGCGTGGGGGTTTTCGATGTCATAACCAATGCATTGTAGTTGTTGCCGTCTGAGCTCATGTCACGCGAGACTGCGACCTGGCGCGAGAACAGACGGGACTCGCCGCTCCAGCAGAGTACCAGTCGCTACGTGTATCAAACTATCCGATCAAGAATCAACCAAACCTATTGACGAGCCTAACCCTGTACACAATTTCACAACACCTACCCATGCTGGTACCCCTTGTGGTACATCCCGGGCACTCCCGTCGAAACCCCCGTCTTATCCTTGTGCCCGTAGGCGACAGACGTCTTCGAGATTTTTTTTCAGCATTTTTTTTTCCTGTTGTGGCAACGACACCAGCCACTTTGTCACAACTATCGGCATCCGCGCTTGCTCTTTACATTCTCCCGTGAGGTAGTGACGCTTGCAGGCGTATTCGTAGCTGGCCAATGTGGTACTGGCGGGTTGCCTCCGGTTTGAGTTATGGCTAACTATAACTTAGCAGACGACAGCAGAACGATTAGTGAGATATAGGAAGACAGCTGCAGCTCGAGGTTCCAGCTATAGTACAGTAGACAATACATGTTTCTTGTGGCTACCGAAACCCCTGCACTGTGATATAGCGCCACGGACGGACAAGCAATCAAACACGCCAACAGACTTCCCACGGCATTAAAATATGTTGAGAACAGTTGGACCTGTATGTTGAAGACACATGAAGCGAGAATCGAGCTTGGCCTGCCGACCACACGAAAAACTAGCCGGCGACACGGCAAGTGGAATACTGAGTGCTGAGCCACAGAGAAACAAACATTCGTGACAATAGCAACAGCCCTTCAAAACACAACACACGCGTTAATACGTTCTAATATGCTCGTATGCAGCCTTGGCTACCTGCTGGGCCTCCGTCTACGCAATCAAAGACAAGGAGGCGTTCTACGATAGCGATATGACATACATGAGAAAAAAAAAACGTTTCTGAGCCATCACGGTGTCCTTTCCGGGCGTTAGTTGAAGGATGAGTATGTAGCTTGTGCTCCACCTGAGGCACCCGAACGAAACCTGCCAGAAGAAATTCATACATGTGCGAGGCCCAATGGGCAAAAACTAGGCTATGGTACGTAGTTCCGCTCTCTATCGCACACGACCATGTTGAACGCAAGGCCAGTGAAAAACTGGAAAGACGTCATCGCGACGCCGATTACTTATGGGATTCGCAACCTCAACAACAACACCCTAATATGAACAATATAAGATACGGATATTTTGCCACAGGATCAAGTAACACAAAACCCAGGAGGGGAGCAGGGGGTGCGCGCGCGGTTAAACTTTAGAGCAGCACACCAACCCTGCATCGGCGACAACACAAGCACTCTGCGCTCCCCTCGTCTCACTCCACTATTCTCCCTCCCTCCCTTCCCCCCTCCTCTCCTCCCTCCCTTCCTTTTTCAACCCCCCCTTCTCCCCCACTTTCTCCCGCAACGCCACTCCTTCACCACCCCAAGCTGTGGCACATAGAAGTACTATACCAGCGTCCAAATACAAGCGCACGAACAGTTAAGCCTTAGAGCAGCACACCAACCCTGCATCGGCGACAACACAAGCACTCTGCGCTCCCCTCGTCTCACTCCACTATTCTCCCCTCCCTCCCTCCCTCCCCCCCTCCTCTCCTCCCTCCCTTCCTTTTTCAACCCCCTCTCTCCCCCACTTTCTCCCGCAACGCCACTCCTTCACCACCCCAAGCTGTGACACATCTAGACGTACCATACCAGCGTCGAAATACAAGCGCACGAACAGCAGGCGGGCGAACAACTGCCGCAATACATAGCCTTTTGCGCCGAAACAAAACAATTTCAGGTTCCACACGCAGAAGAGCGGGCCGGCATCATCGAGCAAGCCGACCCCTTCTTGCCCAACAAAACCCATGGGGATCAATGAAACAACCCATCGCTGCCGATGTCCCCCTTACAGACACGTGCCGGTCTCGGCGTAGTACACCGTGCTGCAGTCAGACTCGACATCGTCTATGAATGAGACGGAGCTGGGGATGTCGAGCACGCCCCCGGAGGCAACGAAAACCGCCGGCTCGTTGCTGTCCTCATTGTCCCAAAACACCGAGTTCTCCGAGAGCACGGTCACGCCCGTGGACGAAACCTGAATGGAGGGAGCATCCGTGTTGACGAAAAGAGCAGGCCCAGAGAACTTGAAGTACCCTTTGTTCAGCAGGGCGCCAGCAACGCCGTCGGTCGCCGTGCAGTCTATGAAGAGGGCTGTCGCCTTGTTCCTGAAGTTGAATTCGGCACCGGCCGCGTTGTAGATGGCACCGCCGTCGTTGGCCCGGAGGTAGTCGAACTTGGCGTTTCCTTTGACGTTAACCTTGCCCTTGTTGTAGATGCCTCCTCCGTTGTTCCCTTCGTCGTCTCTGATGCTCACATCCGATATTTCTAGCGCGCCGTTGAACAGCACGGAGCCCTGTTCCCCGACGTACAGCGCGCCCCCGGGGCCCGGCGAGCCCTCTCCGCCACCTGTCACGTCGCAGTGTGTGAACGTTGCCTCCCTGTCCACCCTGAAGTAACCGTCGGTGTAAACACACCCCCCCGTAAGTTCGTCGGCAAAGTCAGACCCCTCATCGGGCACACTGCGGACACCGACGTCGGTCATCTCCAGATTGTTCAAGAAGCGGACGGTCGAGCCCTCTCCGACAAACACGCCTCCTCCGTCAACGTCCTGCCCGATCGTCCCGTGGAACTCCACATTCGTTTCCCAGATCAACTTTGCGCCGTTGGTAACCTCGAACCGGATCTCGCGCAGATCCGAGTTCCCGTAGAAGTTATCGAGGTTCTCGCTAGATTGCACCGTGAGAGTGTTGGAGTCCATGCTCATCGTGGTGAAGTTGACGCAGTCGATTTCCACGAAAGGGTGTGCCTCAACGACGACATCCTGAGTCTTGGTCAGGTCGAACGCCGCCTGAAGTTCCTCGCACGTTTCCACCAACCCGTGGCAGACGCCCGATAACAGCAGGAGGAACGGGAAGCTCGAAGCGATTGCTCTGCAAATAGCCGTGCGTCGTCACGTATCGGGAGGAGAGGAGAGAAGTCAACACCGGAGTTAGAGAGCCAGGCTGAGAGGTACACACCTCGACACGAGAGTCATACACCACAATAATACGTACCACGGTGCTGTACAGTAGTGACATAATAAGTCATGGCGGTAGTCATTCGACGATATATATATATATATATATATATAAAATATTAGGGAACACGTCAAAACGGGGTTATACCCCAGCCTCTTTCAGCCAAACGGTGCGGGGGAGGGAGTCGTACTTGAAAAACACAATGCCGGGAGGGGCCCTCATGTACGTAGCCCAGTCTGTGTAGAGTTCAAATCTAACGCACTAGCAACAAGATGGTCACAGCCCGTGCAGAGAACGCAAGCAAACTTGTTGCCGATTTTTAGGTATAGGTTAGGTAATCGGGGGCCGACGGCACCGTGGTGTGGGAGGGTGCAAATGGATCCGCACAACTTAGGGGGGTGGGTACGCCCCTGCTACTCTAGAATATTACTGACTCCTTTCTGACTATCACCCCCCTCTCCCCTTGAAAGAAAGCATGCCCCCTATCGACCACTTTGGATGTATTCGAAGTTTTCGCCGTGAATCTGTTTTGAACAGACCCGCTGCGGAAACATTGCATCGATTTGACGAAACGAGCTGTCCAGAGCTGTCTGAATCAAAGAATAATCAGCCGTCGAGAATAGAAGGCAAAACACGCTTCTCGCTCCTGCAGGTGTCGGTATGAAGTACATTGTGTACAGGGGTACAGGGTACATGACGAGAGCAGGGGGAGCAGGCCTGTCGCATAACAGCCGTGAATTCCGGCAACTATTCAACGTATTTTCACGACTTTACGTGTTATCCAGATATTTTCAACCGACAATAACACCGCTAAAAAAACAATCTATCTACTGCTATCGAAAAAATACCATGCAAAAATCGTGTACCTGGTACAAAGTAGTGCCGAATGCGTATGTCCGAGGTGAAAACGAGCTTACGAGTGTGAGTCTATTAACCCTTGTGCAAAACCGCTATAGAGCAGCGGCCTTAAGAAAAAAAATTAAACTGCGTGGTGTTATTAACCTTCTAGGCATGCCTCGAAGGAAGAGCGTGTGCAGCAACAGCAATAGAAGTGTCATCGCGTAAAAAATGTATTGTACCACCAGTCTCGAAAATACGACGACAAGTTTTAGGGTGACATTTGATGATAACCACCCTCATAATTTGGGACAGAGTGGTGGTGAACGAGCCAGACCCGCGTGATGTGCTCGATCGGGGTGGCTCCTATTTTTGCTGAGGCTTCTTGCTTGAAGAACCTTAGAACACCTCACCCGACGACCGAACTACTGACTGTAGATACACCTCTTGATCAATTATCAGCTACATACAGTAAGCCTGATACACGCTCCCTGTGGTGCGAGCCAGCCAACAAAAAACACCAAATCTAAGTGAAGCCTTACATTGGAACCTTACCATTGATTGTAACAGTATCCTTGAACATCCTTGAGCATAGATAGGATACTATACCGACAACATTTGGTGTAGCGCTCGCCGCTGAGCACGATTTCTGTACACGAATTTTACTTCCGTCCTCCGAACGTGAGGCTGGTTTTCTTCATGGTCGTTTCTTATTCGTGGGCCTACGATGTAAATAAATCTACTGCTGCTGTAGTTTTTCTACATCTGATGACAATCCAAAGACATTGGATAGCGCCTGAGCTAAGGAGCTCCACCGGCAACAAACAGCAGTTGGGCTAAAAAATCCGAGTTATATACTGTCTGTGCTGTAGCAAGGTATACCGTTTGTTGTCGTGGGTGTATACGTACGCGAAATCTGGTTTTGACGGCGTCAACCCTAATAGTGCTGCACCTCGTTTTGGGAATACACTGCTTAAATTTTGAGTGGCTTGTTATGGAAATGTTGGTACATGTCCGTGTACTATATTAATAGTCGTGTACAACAGCAGTAAGGGTCATTTTTGTCGGAGAACTTTTTTTCCAAAATTTCCACATTCTGAAAATAATTGGAGATATACGTATCAAGGTACGGAGGCGTTCTGTGACTATTCGTCAAATTCTCCAAAAGCTAACAAATCAGCAAAGTTATATTTCACATAATATTTGGAAAAAAAAACCGAGGAAAATCTGGAAGATAAAAAAATTGCGCGGGAAAAATGCGGAATTTTTGGTTAAATACTCGTAGCTCTCCGACAAGAATGACTCTAAGCAAAGTAGCACGTAGCACTGCTCTTGGGTGTACATATATTACAGGGGACCATAGTTAATAGGACCAAATATTGTTAGCAAAAATAGTTAAATATATAGGTTTTTATGTGTACCATAGGTCCTATTAACTATGGACCCCCGTAATAGTAGATCTACAGATCTACTATGTGTCGGTTGGCCCGTAACGTATGCGGAGGAATTACTGCTGTAGTGTTCTATTGTTTTGTCTTGCTATGCTGCTATGCTTCAACCTGCAACAAATGAAACAGACCGCAATCAACTTCCACATAGTTTGTCATTCGAACGCGACTGCAGCCCTTGAAGGGCGAACTCTCTTGAGACTCGATTAACTTGATTTTAATATGGAGTCACACACCCTTTCATGCTGGCGGCTGTCTCTCCGTGGAACCAGTGGGTCGCCTGTGTGGGGGTGCCTCTGCGATTCAAAAAGAGTTCCGAGAAAACTTCGCGCAGATCTAGTGATTATTGCTACAGGAAAAATGATCCTCTTCGCCCACGTGAATACGGAGGCCCCTGATTTGCACCTCCATCCTCCTCTACTCGCGTCGAAAACCGTGTTGAGTTCGTCAAGCTACGAGCTGGGCCAGCCAAGACCAGGTTTTATATTCGTCCTGCGCATTTTTGGTGCTCTGATGCCTCCAAATTTGGCAACATCAGTGTTACTGGGCCGGCAGCGCATTTGCTGACGTAGAAGCAAATTGGAATCCGATTGACTTCGTCGAGAAATTTGAGAAAAACCAATTTTCCGTCAATGCCCGTCAAATGCCAGCACTAAAAAATCTCTACGAAAGTCCGATGACCGATGCCGCTGGTACTCGGTGCGAACATTTCTTGAGGCATGCCCCAAGTACAGAAACCCTTACTAACGCCTAATTCGATTTCCATCAACAGATATGGCGTTTATGCGATATATCCTATGCCTGGTACAAAGTTAGGATATACGATGAGATTGACATCCACAAAATCTGCGATTCTCACGCCGGTTTTTCTTTTTTTGACCTGGAATTCTTACGCGCCTTTCTTACGGGCAACACAAAGGGATTAATTTTTACAACACCATTTTTTTTTTCCCGTCAGTTTCGGTCATAAAAACATGTTTTGGTTATTTTTTAATGTGCCTTAGCTCCCGAAAAAAAAAAAAAACAAGTGGTGCATTAATTAATCCCCAGGGAAGACTACTAGAACGAAGAACGTGTCAATTTTTCAGATCAACGTTCCACAAAACGGCCTGAGAATGTGCGTGGAACCTTAAAAAAGCTAGTCTTGGCCGGGCCAGCTCGTATGTCGTGGTAGGTGCTCCAACTTCCAGGGAGGGTCCCGGTCGTAACTGGGAATTGAAGCATATATCACAGGCACCAGAGAGTACACATCAGAAGTGCAGAGCTTGTGATTTTGCGTTTGTTTCGAGAAGTCCAGCAGCAGCAGCAGCAGCAGAGCAGCAGCAACAACAATTGCCTCCTCGGAAAACCAAGAAGCAGAGTCTCCCAGCCACATCAATCAAAACATAACGGAGGCCTCGAAGAGTAGATCTCGCAAGACTCTGTTGTAGGTGGTGGTGTTCCTGTGTTCGTCGCTTGCGGGCCGAAGGAGCACGCCGTCAATTTTTCGTACGAGGACACGATATATTCGGGTTCGACATGAATAGGTTGGCTTCAAACTAGGGAAGCGGGGACTACAGTTACGTACGGACGTCAACGACCATCATACCGCTTACAGCGTAGATACCCCGAACACCGCGTAGAATGTTGCTGTTGTATGATACTGCTGTTAATAGTTAATACTGGTGTACAGAAGCAGCAAGCAGTTGTTTTTGATTCGATATTCCGGTACCTGGAATAATTTAGTACCCCAAGAAAACATGTATTTAGTCCCCGTCCATACCTTGACTTTTTGCTTTGCACTTGGTGTTGTATTGTTACCTGTTTGTGTTTGGCGGTTTTTGTTTTCACTTCCTTGGTGTCCGTGTTGGTTGTGTGTTGTAGATTATCCCCCCCCCCCCCCCCCCCCCCCCCCCCCCCCCCCCCCCCCCCCCCCCCCGCCCAGACCAGCCAGTTGTTTGTTGATGTGTGTGTTTTTATCACTTAGTACTTGTTGGTGTTGTGGTTCGCTGTAACACTGTTTTGCGCTTGTGGTGCTGTTACTATTACGGAGGTCCATAGTTAATGGGACCAAATTTTGTTAGTAAAACTAGGTAAATATATAGGTTTTTGTCTGTACCATAGGTCCTATTAACTATGGACCTCCGTAATATATTCTTTTATTTTCACTTGGTCATTTTTTTTTTTTTTTAACTTAGTTGGTGTTGTTGTGGTTGACTATATTAATAGTACATTTTTGCGCCCGTGGCAGCCTGTTATATATGGTGTTGTTATTATCATTGTTTTGCACTTGACTTGATGATGTGGTTAAATACATTCATTGGTACAACCACTGGTCCATGATCATACGACTACGGCCAGACATGCTGTCGAGTACACCTTTCCTTTCCCTGCCCCCCCCCCCCCCCCCCCCCCCCCCCCCCCCCCCCCCCCCCCACCCACCCACCACCCACCCACCACACTAGGTTTTGGCGCTGACGCGCATCCCTTAACAATGAAATGTTGATGGTGGGTGGTGTTTGTTATGGTTGGACCCACCAGGCTACGCACCAACCGACGCATCTAGCAACCCAATAACCCACAAGTACCCACCTATACTTACTCAGCCACCAACAATAATAAAAAGCAATCGCAACGCTATCGCTGGAACACGGTAAGAATAGAAGAACCGTCAAAACAGCTATTTTTACAGGAGTTTTACCACTTGTGGGGTTCTGTCACGCTCCCAATTCCCACCGTTCTAGGGTTAGGACAGAAGTCACAACGAAAAACGAGGGTTTTACAGCATCCGGCACTGCTTGTTTGGAAGGTGACAGGAATTCTGCATCCGAACTGTAGCAACACAGGTGGGTTAACCCCCCCCTCAGCTCCTTGCGCAACGTGAGTGCGAAAACAACATTATGGAAGCAGTCAACAATATAGCGCACCGGTGCCGAATTGAGAGGTGGTCGACACCTCGTGAGTTTGCTACGTCATTCAGTTGTCCCCACAATGAATGATGATGTTTTTTCGTCGGCACTGCGCTATTTTACAAGGGGGGGTCCCGGCCAACCTGTGCATGGAAGGAGTCATATGACACAGATAGGCGCAGAGCACGATCCAACTCATGTACTGCTTCGCGCCCTAAGTAACACTCTTTAACACTACTGTACTCGCAGACGGTTCAACGGTTCAATGGTTGGTAATAATAACACCAAATTTATTCGTATACGTACTTGTTTTCGCCACATGAACGATACAACCAACGTACGCACAACCTCTTACGACATGGAGCATACACACGCGTTCTGACCGTCTGCAACAAGCGGTATATTCCGTGGGTTCCTTATCCCTGTAGACGCGAGAACGCTCACCTGGGGAGCATGGTGCTGCCTGCAGCCAAGATAGTCACCGTGAGTGAGTCTCCTCCAACGCAAAGATGACGATACCACGGTAGATGTCGCCCGGCAAGAAGTGGCCGCGCCAATATCCAACAATGGTATATGGGTGTTCAAGAGGATGCTATTACGAAATGAACTAGCTGTGTGTTGGATGCTGTAGGATGATGTGGGGGTGCGAGGGCTTAGATTGGGCTTTAAAGGTGGAGACGGCGAGACGCGCAGCGCGCAACGCCTTGAAGCGGCGGTATCCGTGTTGAAGTAGGCTATCTCGTCGGAACAACATTCATTTACACGCTCTATCTGAAAGAAGGTTGCTTGCTTTATTGCTGCTGTTCATTTACCCTAAAACTTGAATACATATCGTACCTTGCGTATACCTTGTATATACCGTATTGTATTTTTATAAATATATAAAACAACAGCTAGCTGTGAGATTGTGCATTTGGTCGAAATTCATCTGTGCAAAGCTGTGAGTGATACTTCGATCTCGCGTACTACGAGTACGGCTTTCATATGGTCTCATGCATATTATAGTACTTCGTAGCTTGTAATGGAGTGACCAACTGGCTGCTGTGCTATACAATACACGGGGTGTCGGGATGAAATATTCACCCTTTCTTTCTTTGCGCTTGATTTCATACAACCCGGGGAAAACTATATTTCAAAATGGCGAGTTCACCCCCGTTTTAACGCCCGCCTCCTTGCTTGTACGAGCACGCAACATGTATGTATGCAGTGCGTGCAGACTCGAACCTCGATCCCACAGTGTGCGGGGATCCAGCAATATATAGGAGACCCTTACCGGTATGTTGTGTTGTAGGTTGTTCATGCCACTATAACGGGGGTCCATAGTTAATAGGACCCACAGTACACACAAAAACCTATATATTCACGTATTATTACTAACAATATTTGGCCCTATTTACTATGCCCCCCCGGAAATAGATGCGTGTTACTTGAAACACTATTATTGAAAGAGTAGAATACGTGAATTTCATGTTCCATTTAAACTGTGTGTCTACGATGGCGAAACAGCAGTGTACGCATTATTATTAGAGCGGTCCAGCTTCTGAACTACCTGGTAAGTGAATTTCGGTTACTTCACTAAAAAGAGGATCCAGTAAGCTGACCTTAGTGCACCGCTGCATCAGTCGCAGTTCAGCTTTTGAACTACAGCAGTACTGCTGTACCGTCTGAACAATAAATCAGCGTTTGAGCCTGCCGTAGAGTAGAACCGGGGCTGAACTACTACTGTAATACGTACGACGTTTTTCTAGGGCTGAGCACTAGTACATTACATACCGCCAGCACCGTAATCTACCGGGCACCGATGAACCCGGCCAGTATACTCGCCAGTATTTTTATCTTACGTACACCCAAGAAACACGCCATACTACAGAACGGAAAACCACCAAACACGTTTCGGGAGGAGAGCGGAGAGGAAAGGAGCTCGCGGCCACGAAGGACGAAGCCACCCCGGTCAATGAATGGTAGATCTCCGCCACCCTCCTGTTGCTTGTCCTTTTCGTGCGTTCCTTCTTTCCGCTTTTATTATTTCTATTTTTCCGCTAAAAGGTCTTCGTCGTCCTCTTCTCGCTGTTGAGCCTGTTGACGCATTCCTTCCTTCCCCTTTTTTCAGGTCTGGTCCCTTCTCTGCGTCGAGAAATAATACCTTGATACCTTGTAAATTTAGCGTTCCTTCGTTTTTTTTTTTTTGTTAATTGAGCCTCGTTTCGTTTTTGTTTTTCGTTTGCATGTGCTTTCCTTGTTATATTTTGTTTGTTAGTAGAGAGCCTACTACCCAAGGGGCAGGAGCAATGGAGTAACACACAAAACATTACATACGAGAGCGACTTATAAGTTAACGTATCTGCGTGATAAATCACAACGTGAATATCATCACGTGATCGCCACACGTTGCATGAATGTTCCCCTATCGTTCTGTGTCCATGATCGCAACCACCCCTCCCTCTCCAGTGTAGGTTTAGTCCCGATGTTGATGATTACTGAAGCGAACACTCATTTAGTTTTGGCCTCCAGCGGTGTCTCCAGCGATGCCTCCAGCGCCCCCCTCTAACCAGGCGGTCGGGGCGCGGGGGGGGGGACGGGTGATTGGCCAAGCTAAGCTCGGTCGCCCAACTTTCGCTCGGCGGTACTGCTGCAATCCAGTGCACCGCTTGATTCTGATGACGGTCACTATTGGCTGACTGAGTCAGCCAGTGCCCAGCCCTGGTTTCGTCAGCTTTCGAAGTAACGGTAGCTCAGAAACTGAAGTAAATTAGTGCATGGGGAGGATGCGAGGTTATGGAAGGCAAAGTACATTAGCTGTATTTCTTCTGTTGATAGAGATCGCAATCCCAATAGATGTCAATCTACTGGCGGAAGCGTAGTGCTGTAGTTCATGAGCTGAACTAAATTGGTGCAGGGGGAGGGTAAGGGGTTTCTGGAAGACACGATACAACAGCTGTTCGTATCTCCGCAAGAGATTTCAATCCCAATTAATCTCAACCAATTGGTGGACGCGTCGTTTCTCGTGGACTACGAAGGATTATGCCAGCCCCTCAATGCGTCCAGGCGAAAGATAGCACCGCCTCGCTATTAAGACAATGCCTCATCGCTCCACGGCGAGTTTTGCTTGGCCTACACCACCTCTCAAAGCCCCGGAGTCCCGTGTGTTTTGAGAGGCGACATGTGTAATAGCTTAAAAAGATTGGGAGCAAGGGATTTCGCCAAAATATCCGCGTTCTGTTCTTCCGAAGCTACGAACTGAATGTCGACCTTGTGAGCACAAAGCAGCTCCATGACATAATTGAAAACGCACGTCGATATGCTTTCTCCAAGCAGAACGAAAAGCCCCCCCCTGCCAAAGCTATGCTCCCCTGGATATCCTCCAAAACCCAGACACATGGTCCGCTTAGCTCTGGACAAATTAACGACAGCATCGCGCCCGCAAAAAAAGATTATTCAACCCCTTCGCCCGGGGCGGCATAATCTGCTCCTGCTGTGGACAACGTAACACACCTCTGCGTGCTACCTGCCCAACTAACGGCCGCACCCCCTAGGGTAATTTCCGTCCCCGATACCGAGCATGTATCGTTCGACTTATCAGCACACAACCATCCTCTCTATACGCAGTCTAATCCAATCCCGAACCCCGCACAAAAGTCAATCCTGAAACTCTGGTCCCGTGAAGGTAAGCCATAGTCTTCAAAACTTCCTTCCAGTGCTTCTCCGTAGGGTTGTGGGAGTGGCGAGCCACAGCACGCACAGCGTTCGAGATGTCCGACCTCATCATGGTCGACAGCCAGATCAAGCTGCCCACAGCCTACCTGTACGGCCAGTCTCCTCCAAGTTCGCTTTCCTCTCTTGGACCTAGTTATACACCGGGGGTCGCGGGGATGTCAGAGGATGAGTTAACGCCTAAACGATATAGGATGATCTCAATAGCCGCCTTCTGCGTAATCTCCAATGTTCCCAATTCCCAATCGCGTTTGAAAGCACAACCAGTGTACCAAGTCAGTTCGCCCTGGTTATTCGTGGGGAATTTCGTATCTAGCGCGTGTCCCGTCCGATTCTGCGATCACGATGTTATCTACATGAACGGCCATGATCAGTTCTACCTTGCCGTCCACAACCATGCGAAACACACACGAGTCAGACCTACACTGCTCCATAGCGTACTCTACCACGGTCTCTACCAATGTCACGGCCCACTACCGTACGCTTTGCTCTAGACTATAAAGTGATATCTTTAGGCGGACTATATTTACTGACATGTCACTACATCCACCGGGTAGTTTCATGCATATCTCGGGCGTCGAGTTTCACGCGAACAAAAGCTTATTCGACGTCTAGATAGATGCAAAACCTTCGAAGCATGTTCATTGGCCACAGCCGCCAAAATTTTTGAGTGACGCTGACGAGGTAGTTGGTGAAAACGTTTGAAAGTAATCTACATCCTGCAGCTGTCTAAAACCCTTCAGCCACAAGTGTGGCCTTTGTCTCTACTATCAGGCCATCCTTGCCCGTCTTGTAGGTAAGCACCCACTTCACACCTACAGGTTTCCGCCCTTGTGAAGGTTTCGTGGCTTCGTACGTACCGGTCGTTTAGTATGCGTCCAACTCAACGTTTGTGGCCTCTTGCCACTCCAATTTCCATCGGGAACGCTTTACATCTGCTGCGGCCTGCGGGGACGGTTCTACGTCGTCCGGGAAACCACTCGGCATGCACACGCTCAACTTCCCTCTGTTCTCCACAGCAAGTCCTCCGCCCACCAAGGCCACTGCGTCCTCCGTCGTCCAGGATGTACGCTTCAGCATACTCCCAGGCTTCGTCTACCACTCGTACGCTGTCTCAAGTAGCGTGTCCGTGACTTCATCGTTCATCCTTAGCAGGGCGCACAGCAGGTTCACCCTGCACGCGTTGGCTCTGAAACCGGGCCCGGCCCCGTACTATCGAGGGGAGCCGTCCCCAGCTGCTGAGCTCGTGGGCTGGCGTCTCCGACAAGATTGCGGGGGTGATCCTCACCGTTTTCTCGGCCGGTGTCGGAGGCTAGTGGTGCACCCGAGTCGCCTTCTGCCATTACGGACATGCGCGGAGTCGCAGGCGGGTGTCAGCCCGCCACGGCGAAACCCTCCTTGTATCATGCATCAGAATCACATAAATAAATGCCTGTACCCGCAGTACCTCGCAGTATGTGAAACCCTGAAATACTGCGAGGTACTTCTACTGCCACCTCGCAGTATGAAATCCTGAAACAACCGCAAGTATTGGAAGATATAAGCAGCACCAACAGCCTAAATACCGAGGGCAGTCCTCGGCACTGGTTTTTCTTTCAGGTCGGTCTCGGGCGGCATTCAATATTCACGGGACTGGATATTTTGGGCGGGGCTCAGCACCCACGGGGCCCCCACAGGACGGGCACTTATTACTCTCGCGGGACTCCGTGGAACATTGTGGGCGGAGCGCAGTATCCACACGGAACAACACAGGACGGGTTCCAACAATAGCGGGACTTCACGGGGTGTTTTGCGCGGGATCCAGCGATCACGAGGCACCCCAACGGGGTGCACATGTTGCATGAGTGCCATATAAAACCCGTAGTACGCGTGATCGAAGCATGACACACAGCTTGCTTGCATAGATGCGTTCGACGAAATTCTCGATCTCACACCTAGTCACCTGCTGCTCCTGCGTGTTTCTTAATTTTATGAACGATCTTCATCAACCCTTTTGGAACTGCAGTCCCCCTGTGCGGACACGCCTCTCAAATTCCAAATAGTTTGTCCTCGAAACATAGCTGTAGTACTAAAAGACCTTTGTCGTTGTGTGAGTTCTGTGCCCGGCGTACTCCGCAGTACCCAATCGGTAAATACGCACCTCCCCACCCATGACGAAAAATGAAAACAAAAAAGCAACTTGGCGGCCGTGGCGATGCTTGCATCGTCCGTCTCGCTTTGTTCTAAGCCACGCCAGAGTACAAAACAGAGCAACCGAAAGTTACACCATACATCCTTCGGTCACAAGGACAGCGCTAAGTATACCTCCTACCTTTCTTGTCAATTTACAAACCTGGTATGTATTGTTCGGGTGTCCAGCACGGAGAAAAAATACGCACAGTCTATTTACACATCAAGTATGGGCTGGAAAAGGATGCGCACCAAGAACAAAACTCAGACGTGAGAGCACGCCCGCCCGTAGTTCCACCCCTTCAAATTTGACTTGTGAAACGTCAGCTAAGAGTCAATACAGTCATTCATTCATTCGTGACGGGGGACTGCATTATTGGTATCATTTCGTCAGGTATTCACACGTCTGATTGGTAGCACCTTCCTCCATGTCTTAAGCCATTGGATTGAAGTTAACTTTTTATGTGTGGATGGTACGAATATGAAGAAGCACCCGTACACATTGTCAGATGGCCTACGAAAGAATAATGATATTCTAACTCACGAGTAGATTTTACAAAAGATCGAGGGACAATCCGCCGACCTTCTGGCCCCACAAATGAATGCCGCTCTCATCGAAATGCGAGGGACGGGTTTTGACCGAGATTCGGGACATCAATATTTCTGCGGGTTGGCATGGTGCGGGACTGGAAACCCCCGGGATTTTACACTATTTCGCGATGCTTGATTGGACAGGATCGGGGCATCACAATCTGCCCGGGGGTCGGTTTGGACGGAAGCGGAATCTTATTTTTCTCTCTCTGGATTCGCGGGATAATCCCGAGTCCCGAGAAAAATCTCGAGGATTAGTACTGAAAGTAAATTAGCACTGCAGTATCCCGAAAAGCGTGGAGCACAGGCAGTACCCGGAGAAAGCCCTAGCCTTCAAGACTGGTCTCAGGGGGCGTTAGGACATTTCGTTACGACCCGCGTTAAGGTCAATCTACAGAATTGGTGCATGTTTTAAGGGTCATGAACGCACATGTTTCGGGGTGAAACTTCTTTGAATCAAAGTGACTCCTGTTGTGGCAGGATCGTGTACCTGCACGCCGGACCCAAAACCGACCAGAAACGGGCGAGAAACGCGGCTGCGCCGCTTTTTGTCCTTTCTATTATTCCACGATTTGCGGACGTCAATATAGCCCTGAGCCACTCAGCGAAAATTGCTGCCTATGGAAGATTCATTATCAACGTTTGTCCAGTGTGTTAGCCCGTTTTCATGTTGATGGTCGGGTCACAGGTTTTCACTGGAAAACGCCTTTGGTCACATGCTCTTAAGACACCCGGCTAACTTGGCAACTTCGGGCGTAGAAATCTGGCGACGTCAGGAGGGAGCTCAACATGCCGCTAACGCCTGGCACACAACATGTTCCAGGCGTGGTCCATACGCGACACATGTGTGTTGCGTCATGGCACCAGCCGATCGTGCTCCCTTCAACACGCTCGTCTCTGCAAAGGAGCTGCAGGCCTATTGATGTCGCGTTTCAGACACAACGATGTGGCTGCTGTGAGAGGATATTTTCCTCAGAACCACCCCAGGACACCACCATACTTTCCGTCCGCAGACAACGAACGTTTTGAGCTTAGTACTCCTTTCACACGCTACACAGAGGGCGATGCTCGATTTCGTGGCTGGCTGTCGTCTTGTTGTGCCTTGTGCGCAAGACATCCGTGGCCGCAGGCCATCCAGATCAGACAAGTGTTTCGTATTTGTTTTGTTGACGAGTCTGCTGCTTTAATCAAGCTGTTGCCATCCGTCGACCTCGGGCAACACAGCTCCAGGTTCACTAGAGCGGGAAACTCCCGTACGTCGCACGGAGGGCGATGCCTCAATACGGTCCTGATGGTCCCTCGACGACAGGTTGCTGGTGTCAGGAAACACAACACTTCAACTCTCCATACCCTACTCAAGCCGAAACCAAGCAAGTCTGTATTCTTTACCCAAGACCAAAACTCGACATCGGGGTCGGGGGTCTGA
Organism: Macrocystis pyrifera; assembly: GCA_031763025.1. Taxonomy (NCBI): domain Eukaryota; class Phaeophyceae; order Laminariales; family Laminariaceae; genus Macrocystis; species Macrocystis pyrifera. The sequence goes on from JASSKH010000022.1 coordinate 11,154,906, forward strand.
TGGCCTACATTACCATAGAACTATTACTATTGCTAAATATAACGGGCGATAGGGACGAAAACGCCCGACTCGCAGCCTTCAAAGATCCAACAATTAGATTGAAGCACCGGTTGCTTGAGCTATGAACTACACTACAGCAAGTTCGTTGGAATCAATCACGCGATCTAAGCGGCATGGTACTCGAAAAACGATTAATTTGATATTTAGTGGTAACGTCTTTGACCGGTAATAGTGCCCCCCTATCCAGCCAATCACCAGCCCCCCCGGGGAGGGAGTTATTGGAACTTTCTCCTGTCTCTCTCGTTCCAACTCGCTTGGAATTCAAACCGGTCGATTTTCATATTTGAAGTCGATGAATCGGCTTTACCAACACCAGTTTCAACTTAATCGCACTTCCTCTCTCCAGTTCATACATACATAGCCCTACCGGTTGCCGGGTACGATGTTACGGCACTCTCTCTTACGAGCAGGTGCGCCGGATTACAGATTTACGTGCTTGCGGCGAGCGGTTGTTGAGGTAGGGCATTTTTGGCTGGGCCGCCGAAATTGTGCAACGCCCCATGCCCCCTATGCAAAAAAAAAACAGTTATTCAATATAAAACCCCTGCTTTTGTGCCCGCCATCTGATCCCTGATTGCTGCATTCCGACTTTGAGCCTGCACTGTGATTCTGCGACCTGCTGCATCAACACCACTTGTTCCCATCCATAATATTGGCGATGACGAGTAGGGCAGCCTCCGCAGTTCCTGCCATGCTGACGGAGGCGTACAGCAGTGCCGCGGCGATACACGCGACAGCACGAAGCAACAACGCCAAAAGGTAGGTGCCGTGTTAACCCCCCCCCAACAAAATAAATCCATGTAATCTGTCTGCCCTTCGGTCCCCTAGCGGAACGTGCGTTACACGTTCCCTGTCCTTGCAGACTTTCCGCGTAAGCAGCCGATGGTCTGCCCTTTTGCCGTACCACGTGTGAACACCACTTACTTTGGCCGTAATCCGACATCATTCCTACGAGTAGCCAGTAGCCAGATCTAAGACGCCGTGTATACTGTTTCGCTTCGTGCTTACGTGTTCAATGTCAAACACTGAGCATTAAAAGGAGGCGAACAACAACAAGAGGGCTAACACTGCTGTAGTAGAACTTGACGACGTGGCGGTGAGCGGGGCTTCATTCGTCTGACGCGGTGGTGCTGCAAATGGGCGGGCGAAAGTGAACGGCGAAGAGATTCGCCTCCAGTTTTATTTCTTCAATTTTGATTGCGTGCGTATTGTACACGGCACGCTGGCATTTTTATTTGCTTACCTACGCAGACAGCAGTAGGTTCAACGGCCGTATTTTTGGTTTTCTCTGTCGTGTTTATGACATCAGTTTGTTTTTTTCTAGAATTTAGAATCGAATACTGGTGCCGTTGGGCTGAATTCACGGGTTAATGTTGCGATAACACTCACATTATTTCGTTGCGTCCACGAGAACATAGCGTTCCAGTACGTAGTGCAAGAGGAACAGGAGCCGAGCCGAGCCGTGGTTCGGCTCCGAACCCGACACAACCGTTGTTGGAATGTTTGACGGTATCAACGTACCGTATTGACTAGTAATTCGTAAAACTCCAGGAGCGCAAGAGAGAGCATGGTCGATCGGTGTCAAAGCATGCACCAGAGTGAGCTTGACCAGCCTAGAAAGCTGAAAGCCCAGATTCAAAATCTTTCGATCGGGATACTATATTTTTGTATGTTGCACCGGCTTTGAACTGCATGTATGGCACAAGTAGGGACTGTTTTGCTAGCTTGTACATACTTCTGAGCGCCGCTCTAACCGTTGCCGGCTTCTCCCTTTCAAACGCACAATCTCAAACGACCTACCGCAGGATTATCGCTGCGGGCGCTCTGCTGGTGCTAACATTCGTGAGCGTCTGCCATGGATTGGTGGAAACGTGCGAGGAGCTACAGGCGGCGTTCGACCTGACCAAAACTCAAGACGTCGTCGTTGAAATGCACCCCTTCCAAGACATCGACTGCGTCAATTTCACGACGATGAGCATGGACTCCAACACCCTCACGGTGCAGTCTAGCGAGAACATCGACATCTTCCACGGAAACTCGGATCTGTACGAGGTTCGCTTTGAGGTCACGAACGGAGCGAAGTTGGTCTGGGAAACGAGCGTGGAGTTCCACGGTCCGGAAGGGCAGGACGTCAACGGAGGAGCCCTGTTCGTGGGAGAGGACTCCAATATCCGCTTCTTGAACGATCTATTGATGACCGACGTCGGCGTCCGCAGCGTGCCTGAAGATAGCTCTGACTTTGCCTCGTACCAGCTCAGCGGAGGGTGTGTCTACACCGACGGCTACTTCAGGGTGGACGGGTCGGCAACATTCACCAACTGCGAAGTGACAGGGGGCGGGGAGAGCGCTCCGGGGCCCGGTGGTGTGCTGTACGTCGGCCAACAGGGCTCCGTGCTGTTTAACGGTGCGTTGGAGATGTCAGACGTGTCCATCATCGACGACGAAGGAGGTGACGGAGGAGGCATATACAACAGGGGCAAGGTGAACATCAAAGGAAACGCCAAGTTCGAATCTATGAGGGCTAGGAACGGCGGCGCCCTCTACAACGCGGTCGGTGCCCAATTCCAGTTCAGGAACCAAGCGACCTCCGTGTTTATAGACTGCACGTCGCAGGACGGCATCGGCGGAGCGTTGTACAATGCAGGGTACTTCAAGTTTTCTGGTCCGGCTCTTTTCATCGAGCTGGATGCGCCCACAATATACGTCTCGTCGACGGGAAAAACCGTGATATCGCAGAACTCGGTGTTCTGGGACAACGAGAACCCCAGCTTCCCGCGGTTCTCGTTGCCTCCGGAGGGGCGGTTGACATCCACAGCTCCGTGTCGTTCATCGACGACATCGAGTCTGACTGCAGCACGGTGTTTCACCAGGAAGATGACACGTGCTTGAAATAGCGGCAACTGGGGGACTCTAAACTTTTTCTGCACCCCGCGTGACATGTACAAAAAGGTGTTTTGACCTTCCCTTGGCTGGTCAATCCTTCTGCTGGACTCTTCACAGGGGCGGCGGCGGCGGCGGCGGCGCCTATATAGCCTGCTTTCCATCTGCTTGTGCGTGGCACAGGCATCCTTCTCACTTGATATTCTTACCTCCGAAAGGGGGGTGGCATGACCAACGCGTGCTCTTATGGGAGGGAGCGGGAGGCGCGGGAATTCCAGAGCGACATGCACGTGCTGCTGCCAATGGAGTCGTGGTGCTGGGCTAGACGTTTGCAATGTTTCGTCGCCGAATGCTCTACGACCCTCACCCCCCCCTCCCTGTGTGTCATGTGTTTCTTGCTGTCGTCGCCTGGCCGTGCCTTCTTTGCTCCATCTTTTGGTCTGTGTTGACGGTGCGTTTGTGCTATGCATCAATGCCCGGCTTTGTGGTAGATGCATTCCGCGATCAACCAATAGCCATACTTGAAGTCTCAGCGCTCCATCAAGAGAGTGGAGCTGCAACTAGGTGTGTATTAGCCACGTTGATGCGTACTTGTCATTTTTCTCTTGGCTCGACGTGCGTTTCGTCGCTCAGTGTCGGATGGGCTTTGTAGATCAGTTGCATATGAACCACAAATTATGTGAAGATTCTTCCGGTGCGTTGTGTGAAGGCGCTGGCTGTGTTCTTGCTGTCTTTCGGACTAGACGATTCCTTTATCTTTTTGGCCTCCCCTTTGAGACAAGGGGTCGCCACTGTGCTGACAAAATGTACCAAATGCATGCAGTGTGTACGCAGTCTGTTTTGAGTCAGATATGTACTCCTCCGGAGTATCAGACTTTTTGTGAAGGTTCCCGTACGAGTTTCCTTCCTTTTCAAGTTTTTCGACTCTTACTGACGTCCGAGCTGCTTCGGACTCTGCATGCTTGACATTGTAATGTACTCCTCTTGAAGGGGTGCTTGATTCCAATTTTGTTGTCGATGGAGTGATAAAATTATCGGGCATATATATCTCCTTCAGCGAGCAGCGAAACATTTAGACAGGCCTGACGAGCGAGCTGGAGGGCGCTACGTACGAGTGGCGGATACATACTCCTTTTTTTACAGTTTGTGTTGGTTTTTTAGTGTCGGTGCTACGTTCTGTCAAGGGACAAGACAGACCAGCCGGAGTCCAACGACCAGAATTGACTTCCTGCGGGTTTCTGAAGGCTTCATTTTCCTGCATGCGATACCCCGCGCTTGTCAAGCCGGTTCGTACCCAAACATCCGTCGTCTGTCTGTCTTTCATCGGATTATATAGTAGATACTATTTTAATATTGTACGGCGATCAGCTCAGCCATTCCCCTAACAGCTTGGTGCTAGACGATACGAGCCTGGACTACAACGACTGCTGCACGGAGATGGATGCGGAGACGAAAATGTGACCGTACCAACGTGAAATAACACCAATCGTTTGCGCGCTTCAATGGCCTGGCTTGACCTGAACAGCTTCTAGGGATGTTTCTTGCCTTGCGAGTGGAGTTCGGCTGCCCCGTCGTACGGCAAATAAGCCCCCCCCGACCTTTCAAATGGGTGATGCGTATGTTGTTCGATTTCCTGTCCCCCCGTTGTAAGCACCTCTTTTAGATGGAAACCCTCTGAAGGGTACTTGGTGTCCTGACCTGATGTTCATGTTGAGCCCGCTCATAGATTGATTCGCACACGGGCTAACTGGCGGGGCAGATATTATCTCTGGGACCATCGCGCGGCTCCCGTGTAGATCGCAGACGGTGTGCATCGACCGTCCGAGCGCCCTCCTCCCTCCTCACCATTCCGGTACCCACGGGCGTTTGGCGGACCCCTCTTTCTGCTTCGCGCCCCTCACGAAGTAGGAAAAAGTCGTCAGCACCTAGCTCGTACTTTAAATACAGATATCATGATTTAAATGCACTCGCAGTACGTCGGACTCGTCTGCAGCGATTTCTTGTGCCAAGGCGTCATACACGCCCCCTCATGTATTGCTTGGTGCAAGGGGCGTCGATTTTCTCCGGCATCATGTGTTCGGAGTGTTCACGTACTCTGTGTAGGGATACATGTGTGACGGTATATGGGAGCTTCACACAGGAAATATGCGTGTTTCTGTGTGGAGCGTTCAACGGCTTGTGACATGTTTTGTCCCCCACTTCCTTTTTTGTTGTGTTCTACGTGGAGTTTTTTTTTTTTTAATCATCATTTTCACTTTGCAGCTTAACTCGTAGGAGGTTTTATCCTCAGCGGTTTTCTTCTGGACAAGCCGTGGTCACAGGTGTCGTCCCTTCTCCCCCCCGGCACGTGCCTTCATTTTTATTGCGCATAGGGTTCAGCATTCCCACTGCTCGTCGATTTTCATCGAATGTAGCCAACTCACGCTTTCGCGCTTTCGGCTAATCAATTTGTATGCAATAAAACGTCCTTACGAGTATGCGCTCGATGAGACTTGAACCCACGAAATTGATCGCCGGAGGCACGCGGACCAGCTACCAAGGCACTGGGGACGCCGGCATTGTACACTACATATTTTTTTATACCCCGCGGGGCTTCTACGTCATGAGTGCCCGTCTATGAACCGACTCAGACTCAGTCATCATATCACCGAGTGCTCCCGACGTCATGGTTGGCCTGCACCGGCGTTTAGGCAGGTGGTGTAGTGTAGATCGTTCGTCCGAGCGCCCCAGCTCGATTTCAGCAGCCACGGGCTCTGGTAGGCCTCTACTCCTTCTTTGTGCCCCAAACATTGCAGGGCGAGGGAACTGATCCAACCGATCGTCAGCACTTGTTACGCACTACTACGTAGCACATAGTTGCGTGATTGATTCTTCTGCTCGCAGCAAGTCTACCCGCCCCACCCCCTCTCTCCGAGGCGTGCTTGCGTTCTGCCGGTACATTTCGTTGACCTCGACGGCCGCGTCCTCTCAAATCACAACATGTTGCCCAATTTTTACGACAACAAACTTCGCGTGTGGTGGTCACCACTCGCCTGAAACCCTGCCAGTCCATCACTACTCGTCGGAGTCGCGTTTTCACCCTGTGACTCAACGGTATATCTTACTCTATCTTGTGTCACTCTTCTACTCTTGTTGGTTGCTCCGAGAGGAATACAATATAGCACAATGTGACATGCCTTCCGAGCGTTCCGTGGGCCAGCGTCAAGTGGGAGGCGTGGTTTCCAAGGCGAGGAGATAAAACGTTGCTTTTTTTGTCGTGTTCGCGAAGGGCGGAACACGCCAGTCTCCCACGTGTCGCTCTCCTTGTAACGGTGTCGTCAGCATGCAGAGGTCATTAGCACTATAGCGCCATCGTTGATAGACTTCCCGCGAGGAGAAGAGTGTTGCTCTCCCGTGAGCTACACCAAAATACAGGACTCAGTGAGGACCAAATGCACGCCTGCTTCGTACGATACAAGCAGCATTTTTTGGCCTTTTTTGCTTCTGACTAAACCTGACGGAGTTGCCTTGACTGATAAACTACCCAATACTATCGTTAGTCGTTAATCTCCCCCTACCGTTGCACCATTCCGCTTGGATGACTCCGCGACACCGAGGTACCGCTATGATGGACCGAGGGCTTGATCACTGCACGGGACGGACGGGGGAGCAAGAGTATATCTACGCACATACTATAGTGTTTTCTGTGGGCAGCGTACTGCCAAAACACCCGGAAAGCGGAGGGGCCGGAACTTGATGGAACGCTGACAATCAATCATCTACCGACGGGGCCGATGGGCTATCTTGGATCAGCGCCGGCGGCAACTGTACCCTCATGACGACGGCTGGTCTAACGCTCATGTATCCGAACGAAGTAGTTACCTTGGTCCCAACGGACATGACAGTTTTTACTCTATTATGAGTGCAGGAACTGGTGGTAATGAGGCGCGACCTCAGCACCCGCAGTAGTCAAATCTGCAATGCATCATGCTGGGCGAATACGGATTGTTGCGCTGAACCAACACGAACGAACACCAACGTACGCGGCCGTATGTTTCCGTGACGTTTCGGTTCATTCTATATAGAGCCAAAAAATCGTCAGCAGCAGCAGACGTGGCGGCGACAGCCCACAGCCAGCAGCCAGCAGCAGCAGCAGCAGCAGCAGCAGCAGCAGCAGCAGCAGGGGCACACGAGGCCAGGGTCGGCGTTGCTGTACGCTCGGCTTCTCGGTCTAACCCTCGAACCCTTTGTACACGTATTACTCCGTTTTGTTGTGTGCTTCCTGATTCCCCAAGTCGAAATTCGTTACATTTTGAAGACGAAGAATCTGCACCTGATATGTGTCTAACACACAGAGAGAGATCTTCTCGTGGCAGGTGCCACCACTACTGCAATACTGCTGCACGACATCTACATCAGAGCTCCTCCGTCCCCTCATTAGTAGAAGGGTAGGCCTGGCAATACCGCCCACAACGTTTGTGAGAGACATGGCCCGCGCGTTGCTGTGGACGGACAACATTCTGCCTACGAGTACTCGTAGAGTTGGGTTTTGTGCCGTAAAGCAAAAAAAAAAAACAAAAACGTTACTATAGTTTACCTTTTCTTTTTTTTTTGCTACACCATGGCCCAGCCATGTGCATACACACCTTGCCGCACCTAGCTCGATCAACTCTGAACGACTTACAACTCACAGACACGAGGAGGTTGTGCAAGTGTCTGCGTGCGCAGAGCCCGCCGGGACTGGCGTTGGTGCCGTGTGCGTTAAGCGCGGTGGACACACGAAGCCGAAAAAAATGTTGAGTGGCACACACACTTGCGAAGAAACTCAAAACAAGGCACCCTATCTACCAGGTAGGTGTTGCGAGAAAGGAGATCCCCCTAGTTAGGGGACCCCTTTTGCCTTAGGGGATCCCCTCTCCCCTTAGGGGATCCCAACTAACCTTGGGGGATCCCCACTCATCATAGGGGATCTCCACTAACCTTAGGGGATCCCCATTCATCTTGGGGGATCCCTACGCATCTCAGGGGTGATATTCCAATATCACATTTGGGTGAACATGATATCTATTATCATATTTGGGTAATATTGGAATATCACCCAAATGGTGTTAGGGGATCCCCCAATTCTCACGATAATTTCAAAAGAAGAAACTGATATACCACATGCGATTCGTACATGTTGGGTGCACATACAACACACATGGTGGGGGTCCCCTAGGCCTGTTGTGGATCCCCTAAGGTTAGAGGGGACCCCCTAAGCCTATGGGGGATCCCCTAAGCCTGTTGGGGATCCCCTATGCCTGGGGGATCCCCTAAGGCGAGATGGGATCCCCTAAGCAGATAGGGGGTCCCTTGAGGTGAGCAGGGATCCCCTGAGATGAGTGGGGATCCCCTAAGGTTAGTAGGGATCTCCTAAGGGAATATGGGATCTCCTAAGGGGAGAGGGGATCCCCTATGGTCAAATGGACCCACTAACTAGGGGGATCCCTTAACTCGCAACAGGTACGCTCGTACGATCCGTTATGAAGAGGCTTTTCTGTGCTGGAAAACCGAGAAAAAAGATCTCGCTTCGCGCTCGCGCGTATCATTACTAGTCCAAATATCAAGAGGAAGCGGAGTGGCACGAACAACACAGTTGGCACTATCCAACCATACTATACTAAAGATGTCCCATTCCAATCTGGGAGCTCGGAGCTTCAGGTTGGTAGGCTGTTCAGATGTTTGGCTCCTGTTGAGATCAAGGTACGGGCGAAGACCCAACCCAACCCCTAACCCTAACCCTAACCCTGACCCTGTGACCTAACCCTAACTCTGACCCCAAACCGCAGCCAAAACGGGATAAAAATGGCCATAAACGCGGCTGCGCCGCGTTTTCATCGAACCAGGAAATTTCTCACTTGCGGACGACGATTGCGGAGTGCAGACTGCGCAACGCAATTTTCAAGTCAAAAACACCCCTAACGATCCTAGCTCCTAGATTGCGAGGCCTACTCATCATATTATACGTAGGCCATGCTATGTATTGGCCATTTATTTGGGAACTCCTCTTCCACCCAGTCTTCCACCCAGGAACTATTGCGGCACAACCATGTTTATTTAACAGCTTGTTTCGTGTTTGCGCGGAGTGCGCGGAACACGTTTCCCACGAAAGGGAGGCGTTTCGTGCGCCATGAAGCTCGGAAGTGGTGACGTCTACAGCAGCACTGGAGGCAGTAGAGTGCAGGACACCTGGAGTATAAAAAACGAGTAATAAGAAAGGCAGGCTGAGATTGACGAAACATAGGAAATTCGGGAGTCATTAATTGTGCAATATTAGTGCAGACACCGACTGTATTCTCAAGTGAGAAATCCAGCCTGGCTCAACTCTCCTGCTTCTTCTTACTAGAGTAGGTGTCCGTTACTGACTGAAGGAAATCGGTTGATTTTTTTCTGGAGTGGTGCATACTGAAGGGTCTCGAACAACCCAGCAAAACATTATTCAACACACCTCGTCTAACCAAGACCAACCTAATTCAGGAACCAATGCGCTACCTGGTACTTACTACATGCTGAGGCTAGGGGTGTTAGTCTGTGGCCTGTGGCTCGTCAACAGTTTGTGCTCGTCGCTCACATTAATTGCCAGGAAAAAGGCGCGCGGTCGTAACTCCGCAAGTGTGATTGTTGTATGTGGTACATGCAAGTTAGTACCGAAACGATGGATGATCCGGTACAGCCGCGTGCCATTACGGGGGGCCATAGTTAATAGGACCTACGGTTCACACGGAAACCTATATATTTACCCATTTTTACCAACAATATTTGGTCCTATTTACTATGATCCCCCGTAATATCCATATCCAGCACGGCACTCGCGTTTCACACTACAGTTTATACTTCGGACTGCTGTTGACCCCGCCCCCACGACCCCCACGAAACGGCAGACGATACAATTAACACCACATACACCAGGCACGTATACATTTCATACACGCACACAACGTCTGATATGCCTACTATTACGGGGGACCACACATAGTGAATAGGACCAAGTATTGTAAGTGAAAATCGGTAAATGTATAGGTTTGTGTGTGTACCGTAGGTCCTATTTATTATGACCCCCCGGAATATGAATTTCTGCTGTACGTACTGCAGGGCAGTCATGAACAATCCCTTCGCTTTCGAGCCGTTTCTAGCGGACAACGCTCACACAGAAAGGGGGCGCACTCAATGTCTCATTGTCGCCTTACGCCTTATTCGATATTGGAAGGAAAATTATTGGCTGCTGCTGCTGAATGATATACTTTGCATGCCACAAAGCCACGCGGTCCCAAAACGTATCTAACCCCAACCCTGGTATATGAAATTATCGTTGCAACTACTTGTATTGCGTCCCCCCCGCCATACTACTATTTATTGCGCGCCCCCCCGACATTTCCTAGGCTTAGGGCCGTAAACCGCTCCACCATCACCTTCGACACCTTTTAGCCCCACATCTCCACACAATCTCTCCCTTACTCCCCCCTCTCTCTCCCTCCCTCCCTCTCTCACTCCACTCTGTAGCACCCACACACACCTTGTCCATATTCCTGATCTACCGGAAAATACGCCGATCCAATGTTGGTTGTTGTTGTTGTTGTTGTTGTTGTTGCTGGCGGGACGCCTCTTGATAACCGCCAGTAAAGAGTTGTTGCGAAAGACCGTCAAACGGCCGCCTGCTGCATCATGACGGCGCACCGGTGTGCCTTCCTCTCGAAGGCGTATGCTCAGATGCTTCTTTCAATTGACGCAGTCTGGGATTTTTGTCAGAAATCGACTGAAACATTTTTTTTCACTCTTGTTTTTCTGTACTTGGAAGTATTTCCGTATATATACCCCAGCCTCCCCTGTCTGGGACTAAAAAAACGAAAAGTGGGGTGAATCTTTGGGTTTTTCGTGTACAATTGATTTCGTACAGCAGCTACAGCAGTATTTTCATTGGAATATTTTTGAACACGTCTGCACACACGCGTCGTACGGTATATCAAATATATGTGTGGTATTATACAGTATACGCGGAATATTCCGCTTAATCCTCTTGAGACTTCAGGGGCGGGAACATGACGATCAAATGTGACGATCACAGCAACCAACCAACAGAGTCCTCTGGGTGATTGTGGGGTGATCAAAAATTATTTTGTGTACGAATCACAATTCAAGGAAGGAGTCGTACCTTTTATGTCGTGACATGCGAAACATGATCCCACCCGAGCTGCTGGTGGGCGCTATCACGGGGGACCATAGTAAATAGGACCAAATATTGGTATTACGGGGGTCCATAGTTAACGGGACCAAATTTTGTTCTTGAAAATAGGCAAATATATAGGTTTTTATGTACAACATAGGTCCTGTTAACTATGGACCCCGTAATAGTAAAAATAGGCACATTTATAGGTTTTCATGTATACCATAGGTCCCATTAACTATGGACCCCCGGAATAACACTATATCCCAAAGGGGTAAATATTGCATACATACCAGGTATTAAACACAGTGGGTTGCTTCGTACATCATACTAAAAAAAGTGTTCACCCCCCCCCTCCCGCCACCCGCGGTCGTTTGTAGTCTATCATTTTTTTGTTAACTGCCTTGTTTTGGGTTTGGGCCGTTTTTCTCATTTACTGCTGTACTCGCCCTTCTTTTCTCTGTCTGCGTGCTCGTATCTCAGATTCAGGATCGAATAGCAAGCTCTCTCCTCCCCTCTTCTCACCACGGTTCGTGCCTCTCATTTTTTTTATCGCCAGATGACTTCCGTCCGTTCTCCCCTCGTCGACGCTGCGTACGCACTCTCAGCGATTGCTTTATTAACCCTCTTATTTCAGTAGTGCTGCAGTCCCGCCTTGGGGACAAGCTACTCAGAATTTGACTGGTTTGTTCCCGAAACAGGACTGCAGCTCTACACAAATGGGTTAAGGGGACGCTAGCACGCTCAGGAATGCGTCGTAAAGTACCCGCGCGCACGTAGGCGTTTCCACAACGTATACATACACTCGGAATCAGAATACGAGATTTGCAACCCAGATCCGCATCTTCCAGTTGCAGAGTAGTTGGTGAAAATATACAAGAATCCCGAGTTCTATAGCCCTTTTGCGCACTTTGTTTGGGCCCGAAAACTTACTAAACCATCATGGAAACGCAGTTTTGTCTCCCGCAGCATCTTCGACGAACACTACACCGAAAATATAGGTCATCCGCCTGGAGAACAGGTGATATTCTAGTGAAAGCCATTTCTCCATCAATGACGTGCGGCCTTATCGTGTTATGCTCCCTTGCGTGCAAGGAAACTCTTCAGCCGTTTTGGCCAGCTTTCCGTGTTTCTCGCTCGCAACTTCGAGTAAACGAAAGCACCTCGTGAGTCGTTCATGTCTTGCCTGCGACTGCCCTCTGGCCCACCCGATGCCCTCACACACTCCATCAGGAACATCCCTCAATTTGGCGTGCTATAGTTTCCTGTGAGGAGCTGTAGCTGTCCGCAAATGAAGTGCAAATGTTCAGTTGAGGATTGTTTTTTGTCTCTTTTGTGCACCCCCAAATCTCGACCAGTTTGATCACCGCAGCACCTCTTATGTGTAGGTGTAGGTGTCTGTTGAGAGCCTGCGGGAGATCAATCTCAAGAGAAACACAAGCTTCTGTTGTTTTTTTGTCTCTTTTGTGCACCCCAAAATCTCGACCAATTTCGATCACCGCAGCACCTCTACGTCGAGATGTGGGTCTCTGTTGAGAGCCTGCGGGAGACCAATCTCAAGAGAAACACAAGCTGCTGTGTGATGGACCAGCCTCTTTCAAGTCACGGTCGCTCTCCCGTACGCACGAACCAGCCGAAGTTCTAAACACAGCGTGTTAGAAATAGCGATGCTTTTTTTTTCTGTGTCGATAAAACATCTAGAGATTAGAGTGACCGGAAACCCGGGGACTAGGAGAAGCTGCGGTGCCAGCGTGGCCTTAGATACTTTTGCAAATACATTCACAATTTCACCACGATGGGGTTCAAGCTCGAGAAATTACGGTAGAGTTCTCCATGCTGTAGATAAGTAAGTTTTTGGGAATATTCTCCATAAAAGAGTGAAAACAAGACCCTGCTTAGCTCTCCTGATCCCACCCGGATGTGATCCCATTTGGCACCCTTCACCCACCCACAAGGTGTAGAAATACAAGTAGCCCTCCGCAGGAGCCGCCGGAGGCCGTAGGCGCGGAGCGCGAGCCGTAAACGATCAGAAATTGTCGAACGGTGCAAAAATATACAAACACGTCGCAACCCGGGAACTGAATCCAGCATCAAAATCATGGTGCTGGGCACCATAGGCCACGAAGCTACATCAACCTCCACTACTCCACCCCCCCCACCTCCCCCACCCGCTCCACGGTATTTTGAGGCTATTTATAGTCGCAATACGTGTACGTACAAGCATATACAGAGCACAGGAATGTCCCTGGAAAATTATGTCCATCTACACAGTGGTGAACCCAGCTCAAAAATCAACTCTACTACAGTATTGCCAGCCTTCGAGGGTAGCCGCTAGACCATCGGAGCGACCGGTTCGAAGCGGTAAGTGGCATGCATATATATCTTGGTGTGGTACCTAAATTGATACACCCCCTCGGCTTGTTTCTGGGTACATACATAACCGTAGGAAGGACGTCGGAAAGTACTCCGCCACAAAGAAGAAAATAGTAAAAAAACAGACACCACACCTATTTTTGTGGTTGTTATTATTTCCCCCTCCGACTCGTATGTATCGTGCATGTTCCGTTCTGACTTGAATCGAATACCTCCTACTCTACTCTAGTACCGGCGTCGCACGAAGTCCTTCTTCTGAAATGATACAACTCGAAGCCCTCGTTGGGCGTTTATTGTTTAATGCTACACTATAACACACGGATGGCAAGGACTAATACTACCGAGAATATATATACTTGAAATACTCCCTCAACGATATTTTCAATGACGTAACAGCGCTTCTACCCAGCCCAAAGTGACATCCCGAGATCGCTACAAGGCGTTTACTATCTCCAGCCCCCCTTCAGCAAAATAACCTCAGTCAACCAAAAACATCAAACGATTGCTGCACATATGCCGAAGTATAAGCGGGTTTGGTTCTTTCTCTTCCGTCTTGGTCCAACTTTGTCCTACACGGGGGAATCATCATGTTTACGCTTCCTTTCCGTTGGTGGCGGAAGGTGTACTCTCTGCCCATACACTTCGTACAAAATTCTGTTCTGGTTGATTGACGTTACAACAGCTACCGCCTCCTTCAGGACTTGAGACGTCGTTTCAATTCTACTGTAGTCTCCTGGCACCACAACCTCTATATGGCCATTGCTGTGCGTACACGGTTTCGTTTGATACCTGACAGAACACGCTATGACCGTGAGCTCTGGGCGTCACTCCAACTCTTCGTGTACCCTCTCCCCCCCTCCCCGACTCGTAACTCGAACCCCGTTTGTGCCCCAGATTTGTCGATTCGGGCGTTACGCTCTTCCTGCTATTCTCGAGCGTCTACCACGGGATGGTGGAACCATGCGAGGAGCTGCAGGCGGCGTTTAACTTGACCAAGACGCAGAACGTAGTCCTTCAAGTCCACCCCTTCGTGGACATCGACTGCGTAGGCTTCACGACGACGAGCACGGACTCCATTAAGCTCGCCGTGGAGTCTAGCGAAGACCTCGACAACTTCGGCAGCAACTCTAAATCTGCGCCAGGTCCGGTTCGAGGTCACGAACGGAGCAAAGCTGTTGTGGGAGACGAACGTCCACTTCCACGGGACGGAGACCGATCAGGACGTCGACGGAGGAGGGACCGTTCGCTTCTTGAACAATCTAGAGATGACCGACGTCGGCGCCCGCAGTGTGCCAGAGCAGAACCCTGACTTCGCCTCACACCAACTAAGCGGAGGGGGTGTCTACAGCGACGACTACTTTAGAGTAGACAGGGAGGCAACCATCACCAGCTGCGAAGTGGCAGGTGGCGGGGAATCTTCTCCGGGACCCGGCGGTGCGCTGTACGTCGGGGAGCAGGGCTCCGTGCTGTTTAACGGAGCTTTGGAGATATCGGGTGTGTCCATCACCGACGACGAAGGCAACACTAAGGGCAAGCTAAACATCAAAGGAGACGCCACGTTCGACGATCTCCAGGCGGAGTCGGGCGGCGCCATCTACAACGCGGCCGGTGGCCAATTTAAGTTCAAGAACGGGGCGACAATCCTATTCACGGACTGCTCGGTTTTTAACGGCATTGCTGCGGCGTTGTACAAGCAGGGGCTCTTCAAGTTTTTTGGCCAGGCTGTGTTCGTAAACACGGAGGCCCCCTCGATCTACGTCGGGTCAACCGGAAACACCGTGCTCTCGGAAAACTCGTCGTTTGGTGCGAGCGACGACACCAGTAACCCGGCGATTCTTGTTTTTCGGGAGGCGGGCTCCTCATCCCCAACTCTGTTTCGTTCGTTGGAAACGCCTACTCCGAGTGCGGTACGGTGTACATCAGGAAATATGAGATTAGCCTGTACTTTCGTTGTGACGCCCCCCCCTCCAATAACTTCCTTTCCCCACCCTTAACCTGGTATCGCTATGCTCCTTTCGGGACCCGTGTTTGTATTGGAGTTATTGTTGTGGCATCGGGGTAGTGGGTGCGGCTACTGCCTGTTGCTGTAACCGGGCCCCTCCGTGAGGTGCACTTTCGGATTTCGCGCCCTCCTGATAGAGGCAGGGAAGCGTCGTTTGCTTGTGCGGTCTGATGTGCACTTGTTGGTGTGGCTCGTTGTGGTCGTCGGGAGCGGCAAGACACTGCCTGTCGGTGCTGGGATGTAGTGATTGAGTGCTGAAGGTTACCTCACCGCCTCTCCGGCTCTGATTGAGCGTTGCCGCCAACGTGCCGTTGTTCCGCCTTCCTGGCTTCTTCGGTGGCGTTCGTAAAAACCGTGGGAATAATGTTGATCCGTGTTTTGGCGTCGACGTGTTGGTGTTGGGGGCTTGAGTAGTGCGGGACCGTGCCGCGGAGACCAGCATACTGGACGGCAGTGAAAACGTTTGCATTGATGTTAAACGGTCATACTCGGTTGATGTGCCCTGCGCCGGGTTGGCAGGGAGATCGTCATGGCCGCATTTTTTTTTTGTCTGTGTTGTGCAAATATATCGTGTTGACTATTCGTGTTGAATGTTGAGTCTGTTGTAGTTGTTGGCTTTGGGTATAAACGTTCTGTGTAGCTAAGGGTTGTGGTTGGGAGTTTTTAATGCATAAGACTCACGATTGCGCAATTTACCGGTTTGGGTGGTTTTAACGATCAGAGGGTCAGCCCGACCGGGCAGATTCGACGTGTGCGGGGAAGGTTCTCGAAGGTGGGTTCTTTCTCGTGTTTTGCTTTTGTGATGATGTCGCACTCTTGAGGAGTGTCAGTACACACGAGAAGACGAGATGTTTGTTCCGTTTTGTTTAGGCGTTCTGTTATCACGATTGCGAAATTCACTGGTCCGGCGTTTTTCAGGGACTAGAGGGTCAGCTAGACCGGGAAGATTTGACGTGTGTGTGCGAACTTTGGCGTGTCTCTCGTGATTCGCTGTTGTGACAATACTTCACTCTCCAAAAATGCCAGTAAGCACAAGAAGGGGAGATACCGTGTTCTACTCTACTTCGAGCCTTGGAAACTGATAGTACCGTAAATAAAGAATGCAATACCAGGTATTTTTTCATATCTTCGTTTTCGCCCGAGGCCGCGTCGTACCTCCGCGGCTGTGCTTGATGATATGGGCGTGATATACACGTATTGTTTCTTTCACTGACGGGATTCTGTAAACCACCTCGCACGAACAAACTAAAAGTATAGTACTGGCCGGGGCGGGCACATCGGAGGATCCTGAGTCGCTGGTTCTTTTTAGATTAACGATTAACGATCGCGTCGTGTCGTCATCCCTGAGATTATAAACACACGCGCACATCTATCCACTAGATATTTAGACTGCGCTTAGATTGTAATTCGACCGTACGCACTTCCTTCTTACACTGGCGAGGTCCAGTAGTTGTACACCCCGCAACAGTAAGTAGGGTCGACCTCGCGAGCTCGTACCTCCCCCACGGGACGTTTTCTTGCGCAAACATTGACTGCAGGAAATCCCCGCAGCATTGATGACGTGTGTTTGCACAATTCGACACTAGCAAATGACGCCGGGACATGCTGTTTCTTTCTCGCCATAAGTACGACGGCGAACCGCAGTGGGGAGTGGGCAGCTCCCTATGTAACCGTGGATCTCAGTTTCGAAGTGGAGCTTTAGATTCTATATACACCGCGGTTTGTACCCAAAGAAAGCAGTACACCATGCGTTCGACGTATCATGACAGAGAGACACAAACTACGCCGCACAAGACTGTGGCACTGAGAGAACCAAAACAACCGCAAATGGGTGAAGGTATGTGATATGAAATGTCAACATAACGGGCATGAAATAAGGCACTAAGGCAATTTAAACAAGAAAAAACATCTTAAAACAAAGGCCAAAATGAATCATGAAAAATGCTTTTGGCACAATATGTTGGACGCAAGAATATTTACATAGTACAAGAAGAGCAGGGCTAAGAGCAACATCTAACTGCTGCACCAATGGAGCAACTTAAAACCCCAGAGAGGGACATCGACAGTAAGGACAGAACATAAAAGAGGAAACATACTAGAAAAAGAAGGGGCTGAAAAGCTGACACAATCGTACTCAAGACAAACAAACGTAGTAACAAAGGCAGGCTTCCGTCTCTTACACATAGCCGAGCCGGGAACAGTACCAAAGTATCTACCATCCCCTTCCTATTCTCATCGAGAGTAGTGCCAAGTGTCGGTATTGCCGCCATTGCGCCCCCCACAAGGTAAAGAAGAAAAACCGAACCGAACCGAACCGAACCGAACCAAACCAAACCAAACCAAACCAATCGTGAGAATAGTTTGCTTCGGGGTTGCAGCAGCGCGGGTTCCACATATTTTCTAGACTCGAACTGTTACCTTGCCTCACGATCTGCCATTTCATTTCTGCAATTGTCTGCAGCGGTATCCGTACCCTTCCCGCCCCCCCCGCCCCACCCGCGCCCCCCTTTCCCGTGTCAGCTTTCTTGGTACCCTCCGCCGCGTGGCGTAGCCAGTTCTTCTCCACCCCGTCCCCAAGTCACTTTGCCATGACACAGTCCGCCGCTTAGGCGACCCTCCGGCACCACTTTCCGCTCGGCTCAAACGCTGTGGGCCACAACAAGTCTCCATCCCAACCACCATAGGGAGACCGCGCGTGGCCCCTCGGTGGCCCGGAGTACCTTGAGGTCGTCGGCTAGACATTTGACCCAGTTCGTTCATGGCTTGGGATTCTCCCAACCATTGTTGTCCCGACCTTCACTCGATGGGATTGCCGCTGAGTATGCGTCCCCTGTATGGCCCCTGCAAAGAGGAGAGACCGTTTGCGGATGGTATTTCCCGGCGCTCTTGCAGTTTACCTTCTTGACGAACTTAGGGCGCGGCATGAGGTGGTTGGTGCGGGAACGTCGCTGGAAGCCAATGGCCGGTACGAAGAACTTGTGGTGTGCTGTTCAGATTTTTATGAAGTGTTCCTGGTCGAGGGTCCCGCGTGACACAACTATACATCAGGGTCTCTCGCGAGTGCTCTCGGCCTTCAGCATGCGCCCCTTCAAGGTGAACGGAGCGGTCGCTATTTCGTACAGCTCCCATTTGCATGTTTTGCAGCTTTCCCACGCAAGTTAGATCTGCCTTATAAGCTCTAGTTTAATGTCTGCTCTTTTATAGATGAAACCTCCCAAGTACCAAAGCTGCACTTCCTGTAATACCTCTGCCTTGTTTTTTCGGTGCCGAGCGGTGAGATCGTTACGCCCCTTGGTTCGGTACCCGCAGCAGCATGGTCTCTATCTTATTCTCGGACATAACTTCTGTATTCAAAACGGTCACGATGACCACCAGCAGTTTCGCAAGGCCCTTCGCCGACTTAGGAGGAATTATACGTGCGTCGTTCGCGTACAATATACTCCAAACTTCGCTTTACACGCAAGATAATGGCTCAGCATCACCTCCACCTCGAGATGCACTGAACTAGTTTTTTGTGGGTCATCACTGACGCGCCAGCACGGCGTGTATCGAAAACAAAGCGGTGACGGCAACTCGTCTTTGCCGCAGCCCCGAGGTGACGTCATACCAGTCCGGCGGGTGCTCACCACCTTTCGTGTGCACACGAAAATGCACACCCTCGTGGAACTGACGGATAATGGTTAACATCGTCTCTGATACGTCAAACGTGCGAGCACAACACCACAACAGCTCTCGAACGACGGAGTCGTACGCTTTCTAGAAGCCGACAAAGCACGTGTGCACGGGGAATCTGCTAGCTCATCTGAGCTCTTGAAGTCGGCGCACGACAAACAGCATATCGACCGTTGATGTCGCCGGGCGAAACTCGTACTGCACCTCGGGGAGTAATCCTCCAGCCTATCGGTTATTGTTGGGTTGGGGCGGGACGCGATGTTTTTTTTTTGCAGCCTGCCGCTTCCTGAGTGGGCAACAAGCGAAACCCCACGGCACTTGTTGCAGTCAGAACGACCCTTCTTTTTGCATTTTTGTGAAGACCAGTGAAAATCGAATGCTGTCATTGCCGGAGAAGGTATCCTGTTCTGCACACGTGTTTGCGAGAATGTTGTAAGAGTACCGGGTGCATTCGAGGTGTGGCGAAGCTTCAGTAACTCGGTCGGAAGGACGTTTTAGGTCCCACCGCTTCCCAATTCGTCACATCCCAGGTTGCCCCCGTCATTTCATATCATTCATGTCTGGTTCATCTCCAGGTGGCGGTCTAAACGCCCGTTGTGATCGTTGGGCGCTGATGGTTGGGACAAGTACAGACGGTTTAAATTGTTCAGAAGGATGTGGAACAACTCCGCCCACCGCCCACCGTCGACAAAGTGCACCTTGTCACTTAGTGGCGTGCCATCCTCGTCCACGATCATCAGTTCGCATATCTCATTTTGACCTTCCAACCCCACTGCGTTCTTTAGGGTTTCGTACAGATCGTGCTGGTTGTTGTCGGCGACGAGTCTCTTCGTTTCAGCAAGATAGTCGTCAACCTGGACACAAAAATCCAGCGTCGATCACCTCTCATAGATTCGCGCACGTCGTCCTCAGCGTCGGTTTGGCCCTGGGATGTCTGCGCCTGAATTGCACTGCATCCTCTCTCGCACTCCATCATGCTTTGAAGGCGGTTGCAGTTCCCGCGAGATAGCACCACCCGATCTTATGTTTGTGACGTCGTACGGGTGGTACATCTGCTTCTACTGGGTCAAACGTTTGCTGTATTGAAGAAGTCGGCGATGTCAGAGCAGTCTCCTGCGTTGATTGTCGGCTTTTTGAAATTGAGGCAGGTGAAAGCTTCGGTGGAAGCTTCTGTGGAAGCTGCTTCCATGGAAGCTGCTTCCATGGAAGCCCCAAGGGCAACATTGTGGAAACTTTCACGGTAAGTCTTGAGTACTTCCACAAAATAAACTTTCCTGGAAGCGTCCTCTGCTGTTTCTATGGAAGCTCCAATCATCACTTTTCTGCTTCCATGGACACTGGTGGGTGCTCAAATGAAGCAATGCAAGCTTCCGTGGCAGCAGGGAAGACTCCCAATGTAAGATGTGGAATGTTTAGATTGATCTAACAGTCCGCGACTTCCACGGAAGCTTGTTAAGCTTTCATGGAAGTAGGCTTCCGACACCACCACACACAAATAGGGTAGGAGGCCGACCTGTTGGCGTCGTATATCCTTGATTGCGAGAGCTGTGCGTGGTCGATTTCCACAAACTCGGCGTCTAGAGAATCGGCCTAACTTGGGGGCCAATGGAAGCTATGGAAGGTTCCGTGGAAGTGGTGGATATTCGTATGGAAGCTCACCCCTACTTAAATGAAAAAAACCTAAAACGCACCAGACGATCTCATGCATTATTGGCATTTTTAAATGGAAGCAGGTGGAAGCTTCCACCGCTTCCATGGCAGTTGTAGAAGCTTTCGTGGGAGATACTTCCACGGAAGTTGTAGCAGCTTTCGTGGGAGATACCTCCATGGAAGCTTCCACGATTTCCGTGGAAGCTTGTGGAACCTTCCACGGATTCGTTGGAAACTTGTATAAACTTCCTTGGAAGTATGCTACACTATACACACAACATGGGGCAGGAGACTGGTCAACTACCAATCGCGGTTACTGTAGTTTCATTTTTCCAAATAGAGAACTCTAGGAATATGTACGTAACGAACGCAGCCACTGACGAATACTATTATTAAAAGTGCAACTACGATATGACGACACACCGAAAAGTATTGAAAACTCTTCGAGGGCAAAATAAATATTTGAGCATTACCACGTTGAACGGGATGCGCACTATATCGGTCCCCTGGCCCATGTGCCGTGAGTTGGGTTCCTCAGCAAAATGGCCCCCTAGCTGAAATGCTCGATGTGGTCCCTATAGACATTGAACAAACCTTGCGTTCGGCTCCCTAGTGCACCGGTCCCCTTATCTACGCATTACAGTGGTTAAGCTCCACAGGGAGCATCGTCCACGGGCCTACGGATCTAAAAGGGGCCTTGGAAATTCTGAATCATACCTTGGTGTAAGGCATGGCGCACGAGACACTGTTGCACTTCTTCGCGTTGCAGCTATTCGATTCACTACTGAAACGAATGCAGGTTCACGACGAAATATTCAAATGAAGGAGGACGCACAGCTCACTTTGTGGGGGACGCTACAAAGAAAATCGAACCAAACAAACCGTGCTCAGCGGCGAGTTCTACACCTAAATAAACCCCAACAGCGTGAAATTGTCTATCATGCTCGAGGTTGTTACTTAAGGATGGTACGTATCACAATAAGGTTTTAAAGGCTTGGCTAGACTGGGTGTTTCTTGTTGGCGGATCAGTACTGTAATCAAGCATAATACTGCGCACACAGGGAGCATACGAGAAACGAGAAGGGAGAACCCCAAGTGGCGACCCGAATCATCCACATAACATTTAGACGGGCCCCGACAAATACCAACCTCGAAAAGCAACGCCACGGGGCAAGTTATACCCAGGAGTAGGCAGGCGGGTGCGGCTTTTTGGCAGCAGAGCTCGGCTTCAGGGTAGCCCGTAAGATACACGGGGGGGTAGACTAGGTCAGCTTCGAATAGAACCAGGCTTCCCTCCCTGTTGCCTGTCATATGGTGCAGGACACCTACTACTACTGTGGAAATAAGAAACAGGAAAACTGGTCCAGGCGGCATTTCTTATCTGAGCGTGGGTGCACTCTACACCAACTTCAGTACAAAGACTGCCAAGTATATATTTTTCCTGTTACTAATAGTCTCGGCCTGAATTTTTCCTTGCATGTTTTCATGTTTTCTTGTTACAATAAGTGACCTGTACGTACCTATACTGCTTGCTGCTGTACATCTTAAAAAAACAGATTCTTGCTATGGCATATTGGGAGAGAAGGGGCGGACGGAGAAGAGGATAGCCGAAGGGTGAACATGCTGTCTGCTACACTGCTGCACCCTTGGGGTGATGTGCTAAACCGATTATATGTTCCGAGAACTTTAACTATATACTGTTGTATACTCCATAGTGTAAGAAGACAACACTTACAACTGCAATGTTAATAGTAGGCAATCAAGAATGGGGGCGAGGACGTGGAAACGAATAATATTACCTGCAACGCCCGGTTTTGAGGAGCGAGAGGACAAACCTTACGATAGTAGTAGCAGACAACGCGAAGAATGGGGACGAGGAGAAGGATAGGAAGAATACTGACTGGTATAGCGTTTACCCCAGGAACCTGTTGCACAATAACTTACAGACTTATTCGGGCTGGTGTGAAATAGACAGCGCAGTGATTCGACTCGAGTCGACGAGGGAACACATGGTTGAAGTCTTCTCGCGATCAAAATGAACACACGAACGGTAGTGGGGAGGGTGGGAAGACAAAGAAAGCCTGTTGTGTGAGCCCGGACCTGAGGGAAAGAGAAAAGTAGGGCGAAGATGATACATGGGAAGGAAAATGTCAGGGAAATTGAAAGTGCAGGTAGTACAGCAGTAAGTAGTACCTGGTATTATCGTGCAGTTAGTTGTGTAGTGAAGTAGAACTAACTGCTGTACTTGTAGTATAGTACTGTCTTTTTTATGAGAAGCACGAAAAACTCAACATTTATTTACCGAAGGAGGTTTGTGCGAGGGCAGACGAAACACCGCTCACAACAGCTCGCCGTACGAGCGCATCGAATTTTAACTGCTGTATGAACATGCGTTCGTTCATCAACATGATGTTGTGTCGGTATACTGCTGTATCGGTATACTGCTGATCAGATGCTGTGTATCTTTCTGCGCATACATGTTCGCGTACATACGTGTTGCTGTTTGTTACCTACACGAAGAACAACGAGGACAGCGAAGAGAGGTGGAGAGACGAAGTCAACAAGACAGCAATGGGGAATCGGAGCTGATGATACGTACACAAACGCCAGGAGAGAGTACACCTGTACAAACACCGAGAATACCCGAGGTACTTACTACCTACGAGTTCGTACGCATTGTAGGTCCAAGCAGTCGAATCTTTAAAACAAATAGCTCGCCCCGCACATATAACAGAAAATACAAAATACAAAAGATGGATCTATACACGTACCAGGGATACAGAGCAATATTATAGTACTAGTATTACGGGGGTCCATAGTTAATAGGACCTATGGTATACATAAAAACCTATATATTTACCGATTTTTTTTTCTAAAAAAATTTGGTTCCGTTAACTATGGACCCCCGTAATAGCAGTACTTCGAAAGGGATAGGGTATGAAAACTTATCGTGGCCCTACCGATATCTCGGCTGACCTCATATGATAATACCGGGGATGTGATATGCTCGACATACTATGAAATATGCTGGAACAAAAAGTACTCGAACTACGAAGTACTTAGTATAGGATGTCGTACCGTAAATAACTTCGCGCACGATATCGATATCGATAAATTTCGGCGTAGCCGAAAAATTATCGACGAGACCGCGAGCACAGCGAAGCTGACGTGCGAAGGCGCCGTTAGCTCGCAGTGCAAGCCCCAACGCCCCTCCCCGGCTGGCGCGGCAAAACAAATGGGGCCTTTGCGCTTCATTTCCCATGAAAATATACCATTAAATGGGCCGCTACACTCGGCCGTGTTTAATGTTTTACTGATGAATTTTTTATTGAGATGTCAGCTTAGGCTGAACCTTATGGGAGCCGAAACCGAAAAACAGAGCCGGATTTCCCCTTTATGGAGTTGAAAGCCACACAGCCGATATGACATATTGTTTGGTATGCCGCAGCAGGAATAAGCTGCGCTCTCAACAACACAACACCTACCACCGCCGATGATTCCTCGCCTCACAGGGCACGAGATGACGTCAAACCTTCGAGACCGTATGCTCCACTGCTAGCAGCTGTAGGAGTGCTCGCCACCAAGTTTGAGAGACGTTGCTGCTGCGTGGCCGAAGTTCTCGCTCGAGACGTGAGAGCCTTACCCTTTTCTGGCTTGTATTTTTTCAGACGAAACTGGTTGATCGAAGTGCGAGAGTCTGACCCATTTCTGGCCTTTTTTTTTTTCAGACGAAACTGGTTGATCGAGATGTGAGGGACCTGACCCATTTCTGGCCATTTTTTTTTTCAGAAAAAACTAGCTTGCCGTCTCGAGCGAGAATTCTGGTCACACAGCATCAACGACCCTCAAACTTGGTGGCGAGCACTCTCAGAGCAGTGAAGCATACGGCCTCGAAAGTTGGACGTCATCTCGTGCCCTGTGAGGCGAGGAATCATCGGCGGCGGCGGCAGGTTCTGTGTCTTGAAAGCACAGCTTTTCATGTTTGGGCAGTGATGGAAATATCAACTATTGTCTATGTCTACCGACGGCACTGCCCTGGGGTTTCCACACGGTGGACGGAAGTCCTGTTTGATTTCCGCTTTCGGCTCACATAATATTCAGCCTTTTCGACCCGTGTCGCCGAGCCAGTGATAGCGTGGTACATATCGACCTATGTCGACCACGTCATTGCTTGCGGCAGATGCAGCCGCACCCGCGGACGAGTTGGCATTGAAAAAAAAACACTTGCTGTAAGGTAACGTTTGTGGCGCTGTGTGTTGTGTGCTGTGTGCGGGTGCTGCGGCGGGGGGCTTTGTGTCTGGGGGTTCCGTGCGGACCATGTTGTTGTTGTTGTTGTTGTTCTCACATCACCACACTGCAATGCATTCTGTGGTCGCAGGACAGGCTCCAATAACCTGGAGTTGAAGAATACCTGGCTGGGTAGAAATGAAAAGCAAACAAAGAATAATACACATGTTATTGAAATACATCTACACTTGATACTGAATGAAGTACATCTACACCTCAGACAAGAATAAAAAGGTTAGGTCGGCGCACGTACGTATCAGGTATACGCGGTACGCTGTACAAGTCGCCATAGAAACCGAGAAGACCGCATACCACCCAGGAAGGAATACAAAGGATGAAAAGAACAACTCGATGTCGAAAAATCGAAAGGAAGTCGAAAAAAATCGAAAATCGAAAATGGAAGAAAATCAACCACTTCAAGCAAGAAAGCAAGAAAGCAAGAGAGGAAACACACAAGAGAGTGCGCAAACTTTCGCAGATTATAGGTTCGCAAGCTACGCGAGGGGTGTAGAACAGAGATAAAAACCAAAAACACCAACACATTTACTCCGCTATTAAGAACACCAGAGAAACAAAAAGGAAACTAATGCTCGTAGGCGAAGAACGAAAAGGAAGTCGACGAAGCAAAAAAAAAGTGGAAAAGCAGATATCTGTGCCAAAACGCAAACAGGAAGATACAGACACATACACAAAGCGGGGCAAACGGGAAAAAAGGAAAGAGGAGAAAAAAGAAAAAAGAGAAAAAGGAAGAAAATGGACAAAAAGGGGGGCGGGGGGCACAGATAATACGAAAGACAGGCACTGGTTGGTGCATGCAGACACGCAATGTTGCCCGAGTGGCACCATGCTACAGTAATTACTTGAGTCCCAAAGAAGGGAGCGCATCACGACGATGATGGCCAAACCCAGGCGTCAGTCTGTTGGGCAGACCGCTTCTCCCCCCCCCCCTCCCTCTCCCCTCTCTCTCCCTCCCCCCCCCCCCCCCCCCCCCCCCCCCCTTTCCCCCCCCCCTCCCCCCTCACCCCCCCAACGCCCCTGCCGTTCTGCGCACGTGCATTAGCGTCAACGGTTGTAGTCGCGGTTGCAGCCCTCCTGGGCCGTTCTGCCGATGGCTTCTTCTCATCCCCATGCCATCTCCGCATGAAGTCCTCCGCCCCTTTCTCGACCCGTCGGTACCATCTGCCGGCTGTCTGTGCTGTGCCTCGCGCCACACCCTTTGACCTTGATGTCAAACTCCTTGAGGTCCTCCTCAAGGTACCTCATCCGGTTCCCCTTCTGTCCTCTCGAGTAGCCCTCACCCCCGACCATCTCCCCAAACATCACCCTCTTCGGCAGACGCTCCTCTCCCATGCGTGCCACCAAGCCCGCAAACTATATTCTGCGCACCCTGCGTACTATCGTCTCAACGCTGTCGGAGTTTGCTCTGAGAAGCGCGTTGGCATAAGATAGAACGTGGTCTTCGCGCGTTCGTTTTCGCCAGCCGAGGCATCAGAGGAGCATCTTGTGGTGGACCTCCCGTAGCCTGCCGTAATAAGTCTTGCTTGGGCTCCAAGTAACGCATCCGTTCAGCAACGTTTCGATCACCTCGGCTCTCAGCGTCCGCACCTTCAGGCGCAGGCGCACACCCGGGCGGATCTAGATTTCCATCTTATACCGCCCGAAGCACGCTCATGCCCTCCGGAGTCGACGCGTTACTTCGATACTTCTGCTCGTCGAATCTGCGCTGATAGCCCCGCCCAAATACAAAAATTCGAATGTTTGTTTGTACCCTTGGCCGGCTGCGGTGACGGTGAACGGTACGTTCCCCCCATCTTTCGTCTGCAGACATATTATCTCCGTCTTGGCCTCCGAGACCGTCAGGCCGAACGCGACATATACAGTTACGATCACCGTCATCATCTTCTCCAGGCCGTTAGGTGATCGTGAAGCAATGCCCGCATCGTCAGCATGCAGCATTGCCCACAATGTCTGGGCCTCTTTATCCTTCTTCCCCTGTCCGCCGGCGTGTCCGGCCCGTGCCTTTCCTCTATTCTGTTTCCCCTTCCCCTTCTTTCGTTGGAGTTGCACCATGCCGTCCGTGATGGCTTTATCAGAGGTGAAACGTTTCTCCGCCACACGCAGCACCGCTGTGAAAAACATGTTGAACAGCAATGGAGCGATCACACACCCTTGCCGAAGACCCTGTTCTACGTCGAACATATCTGAGCACTCGCCATCATTTGCGTAGCCACACGCATGCTCGCATGCCGTCGTGGAATTGGCGGATAACGGTGAGCTTTCTCGGTGGCACACCAGGGCGAGCCAAGACAGTCCACTGGAGGGTTCGGTCGACGGAGTCAAAGACTTTGATGAGGTCGACAAAGCACATGAACAACGGGGTGCCCTTCCTTCTTACCAATTCCTGCAAGCGTCGCACCACGAACATCATGTCGTCCGTCGAAAGTTCGGGCCTGAAGCCACACTGCTCCTCTGACAGGATACCTTCCCGCTCGCAATAGTCGCTCAGGCGGCGCGCGATGACTTTGAGGAGTACTTTGCCGGCATGCGCGACAAGGGAAATGCCACGATAGTTGCCACACACCGTCCTGTCTTTCTTCTTGTGCAGGACCTTAATGTGCGTACCTTCGGGGGCTACGTGGGTGATTTTATCGATTTATCGTATCGTATCGAAAGGCCTAAATCCTTACGATACTCATTACGATACGATGTTTCGATACGATATATCGGAAGTTTCGATACGATATCGAACACCAACCCAAACGCTACGTATACCAGGTATACGACAGCCGTGTACCAAGTGCCTGGTATCACACAGCGACGGCAAAAGTTAGCAAGCGACTTTTTTATAATGCCCACCCCTCTGTGCGACCGTCACAGGTACGAACTTATAAGTAGTAGCCTCTATAATAGTAGGTTTACAGCCGCCGTAAATCCGCCTGCACAGGCGAAGTTTCAGAACCTGCCAGCAAAAAAAGGCACGAACCCCGCATAATTATTTGGAAATCACCACGAACAGCACACAGCGCGTAGCGAACGAACACACAGCGCGTAGCCAACGAACACACACGCACGCACACACCAGCTCAGCAGCAGAAGAAGCTCGCAAAACTGTCTTGCAAAGCAGGCGACTCTACGGCGGGTGCGGCTGGTGGCAGTTCTATTAAACACCAGGGGTCGTTTATTGTGCCAAGACGTACTCTCCCACGCAACTCTCCCACACGAGCGCCGCACACAGCACTGCAAAAACAGCAGCAGTAGCAGCACGAGCAGGGGATAGAGGAGCGGCACGGGTGCTGTCGCCGTTGTAGCCGCTACGGCACAGCAGGCTATTAATAGTTGCTCGTATATAGTACCCCTGCTACAGCTATAGGTACCTTCGTCTAGCGGGGAAAATATCAACAAGACATGCATAATCTCGTCATTGCAGGAAATGACACTACTATATAATAATACTATTATATTAATACTCGTGAAGTACAACGGTATTTTATAGTTTAAAAGCTCTGTTTTTTTTGGCGGGGGGGGGCGTGCTGACACGTAACACTCTGGTCGATAAAATAATAATACCGTTATTAACCCTTTTAGTACCGCAGTCCCGTTTTGGGGACAAATCACTTGGAATTAGACTGGTTTGTCCCCAAATCGGGACTGCGGTACTAAAGGGGTTAAAGCCAATTATATTTCCGGCCAGGGTGGTGTTATCGCTGCACCAAGGAACGTGGTGCATGCTGCTTGCTTCGTTTGCATCAGTACCAACGAACAATTCTGCACCAGGTACGAATATCATCGACAGCAAGTCCGTGCCTGGGCGTTCGTGTTGGTACAGCAGTACCACGCTGGCCGGAATAATGATTGTTACTACTTCTCTTGGTACGTACAATTTCGATACTACAGCAGTAACTGCTATAGTACAGCAAACAGTAGACTCTAAACGGTATTATATTATTATTAGTGTCCAGAGTGGTATGTGACGCAGTACCCCCCCCCAAAAAAAAACACACACCAGGTGCCTGGTACGATACAAGTATTATTACATATTTGATATTACGGTGGACCTTAGTAAATAGGACCAAATATTGTTAATAAAAATAGGTAAATAGATAGGTTTTTATGTACACCATAGGTCCTATTAACTATGGACCCCCGTAATAGTACATACATACATTCACGACGTACAAGATAACGGCTGTACTACGAGTAGGGTCACTCCGTGTAACAACGAGATTGTGTCTTGTTTATTGCTTTTCTCACTAGAGGTAGGTATCTATTACATAGCTGTAGCAGGGGTACTGTACACGAGCAACTAGGCTGCTGTTCCGTAGCAGCTACAACGGCGAGGGGGCTCGTACCGCTCCTCTATCCCCTGCTCATCATGCTGATTTAATGATGATGCTTGGTGCTGTGCGGTGGCTCTATCTAGTGTGAGAGCTTGCGTGCGAGAGTACGTCTGTGTACTGGCACCAGCCGCACCCGCCGTAGAGCCGCCACTTCAGGCCGCCCGCTTTGCGAGCTTGTGCGACTACTGCTGAACCATAGTGTGTGTGGGTGTGCGCTCGTTCGCTGGGCGCTGTGTGTTCTTCGTTGTGATTTTCATTTTTTTTTTTAAATTTTCCTGTTTGTTGACCCGGGCAGCATCCAGGGGAGCCACTCCTTGGCCTATATCCTTGACAAGGAATTACACATACAGAACACGCGCGTTCGGCTTATAACACTACTTGTCAAATTCACTGAAAATGGAATATAGACCAGACGTATTACGCAGCTTACAAATTGAGTATCAACTACTTGATTAATAGTCTGTCGAACTCGTAATTATATAAAAAATATAAAGGGTTTTGGCCAAAATCAGGTATCCTGGCCACACTTTCGTGCCACAAACAGTTAATTATATACTGAAATCAAGTGCAAACCACACACCAGGAGCCCTGCTATTGGCCAAGCTGACATTGTATCTGATTTTGGCACGACAAGGCCAAGTTACACCTGATTTTTTCTACTTTGTCTACGTAGCTTTCAACTGATTTTGACCAACTTTGAACCAATCAGAGAGGCCATACGTACGTGCACTGCGTTTTCTCTCCGTATTATGCGTCTGCCCTCCCTCGGTTGAAATTCTTCTGTATTGACGTACTGGTACCAGGTATAAACTCTGTATGATACTCGCACGTCGTGCGTAGAAGTACGTATGATCAGCGTATAACAGGATATTTTCGGACTTAAGGATGAAAGATTACTTCAGGATGAAACGTAAAAATATAGAAATCGATGAAAAGATACCAAGGAAACATTTTTTTGTCTTCCTTTTTCTAGGGTGGGTAGAAGTCACCACAAAGCACCACCTCGCGAATTTTTGGTGTCACACCATCTCGCATCGCCTCTCACCACACCGCAAAAACGAAAAACCGAATTCTTACCCGCACCGAGAACGGCGGGAATAGATGAAAACCCGTTTGCGACAGTGAGCGGCGACGCTGGGTCCTAGGACCCCAAAAAATCGTGAGGTGGTGCCTTGTGGTGATATCTATACCCACCCCAGAAACGGAAAAAAAAATGTTGTGGCTTCCTTGGTATTTTGGCACAAATTTCCATTTTTTTCGCATTTCATCCTGAAGTAATCTTTCATCCTGAAGTCTGAAAATATCCTGTTGTATATACATGCACACATACATGCGTGCGCTGGTTTCACTTTTTCTCCTTTGCGGTGTGCGGGTGCTTCAGTTATTAATAGTTGTTGTGTGTACTCTGTTGTTTTCCATGTTCATAGCAGTCTTTACATCACCATGGACACTCGGCGTTTCGTCTGCACCACCCCGCGTCGAGGTGGTCTCAGGTTTGGTACGGCAAGATAATTTCGTGCCGAGCAGGCGGTTCGCGCGGACGGTCTGGAAGCTTTAAAGCTGTCAACGGGGGGGGGGGGCGCCAGAGTAAATACTCTTGGCGCTCCCGCTCTGGCGAAACCAACGGAGCCTATTAGTTGTGACTCTCTGCAGGTCCGAGTGGAGCCCGTGGTACCTACACCCTGAAGAAAACAAACCAGTTCAGATTTTGGAGGCCATGTGGCACGCCTCGACGGCAACAACGTCTGGGTATGCCGGCTGCGCCATGGTGTCTGGTGCGTGGTGCCAGAGGCCCAAGACGTACTGCTGTCGTTTGCTCGTGAGACTAAAACCGAGGTTTGGAGGTTTTGGACCCCCGCTTGGCACCCAACCTCCTCCTCCCTATTACAACCTCTACATACATACATACATTCTCCTTTCAATAATAATGAGGCGCACGAAGCGCGCAAAAAGCGGCCTGGCGAGCCTTTTTTTTCTTGGAATTTTCCAAGAAAAAAAAAGCCTCTTCATAGCGGCTCGGATACGAGCGTGGGGTGCCTTGTTTTGAGTTTTTCTGTATGTGTGTGTGTGTGTGTGTGTGTGTGTGTGTGTGTGTGTGTGTGTGTGTGTGTGTATGTGTGTGTGTGTGTGTGTGTGTGTGTGTGTGTGTGTGTGTGTGTGTGTGTGTGTGTGTGTGTGTGATTCAACATTTTTTTGGGCAACGTTTGACCACCGCCCTCGACGCACACCCCACCAATTCCAGTCCCGGCGGGCTCTGTGGACGCGCACACACAAAAGAGACCTCCTGGTGCTGGTGCGGTGCTAAGTCGTTCACAGTAGCTCGAGCTAGGTGTGGCAACGTGTGTAGGCACATGTTGGTGCTGGGCCATGTTGAAATACACATACAACCAACAACACATTATATTTTGAAACCCAGCTAGGTAGGCAGACTGTGCCTGTCCACAGCAACGAGCGTTCGGGCCATGTCCCCGAGACATGCTGCAGGCCCACCCTCCTGGTGATGAGGGGACTGAGAAGCAGGAGAGTATCTGCTGTATAATAGTTGTTGTACGGCAGTAGTAGTGGTGGTGGCACTGCTAGAAGAAGCTCTGCTGGACGCACGTCAGATTGTAGATTTTTCGTCTTCAACTATGAGTTCGGCACCAGGAAACACATGTACGAAGGGTTCACACACAAGCCGAGCGTACAGCGACGCTGACCTGGCCTCGTGTGTCCTACTGCTGTTGCTGTTTTGCTGCTGGAGAAGCTCTGCTGTAGATGTCGTACATCATCAGTAGTAGCGGTGGCACCTGCTACCTGCTACGAGAAGTTCTCTCTTGGACAGAGCAGGTCGAGTGCAGATTTTTCGTCTTGAAATTATTATGCCGAATTTCGAGTTCAAAACCAACACAGGACAAAATCGAGTACGTGTACAAAGGGTTCAAGACAAGCCGAGTGTACAGCGACGCTGACCCTGGCGTCGTGTGTCCTACTGCTATACTGCTGCTGCTGTTTTGTTGCTGGAGAAACACTGCTGCTGCTGTAGATGTGTACAAAGGGTTCAAGGGTTAGATTGACAAGCCGAGCCGCCGAGCGTACAGCGACGCTGACCCTGGCCTCGTGCGGCCCACTACTACTACTGCTGCTGCTGCTGTTTTTGTTGCTGGAGAAACACTGCTGCTGTATGTAGATGTCGTACATACATCAGTACAAGCAAGTAGTGGTGGCGAGAAAGAAGCGCCTTCTGTTGGACAAAGATTTTCAGATGCAGATTTTTCGTGTTCAAATTAATTATGCCGAATTTCAACCAGAAAACACTTGCTGTTGGAAAAACAGAAAAAGAAAAAAAATATATCAGGTGTGTGTCTATTTGTTCTCCCCGAATCCGGAAAATAAATAATTGTTGCAAAAAATGCAACCCACACCAAAGACAGACGAAAAATACTCGTACATACGATCTCTTTAGCGTTTACATTCGCTCGAAAGATTTGTTCTCCCCGAATCCGGAAAATAAATAATTGTTGCAAAAAATGGTTCAGCACATGCCATAGCATTCCCCGAATCCGGAAAATAAATAATTGTTGCAAAAAATGATTCAGCACATGCCATTTCGTGAGTTCGAGTCTCACCGAGTGCATGCTCATAGGGACTTTTTCTTGCATAAAAAATTGATAAGCGGAAAGCGCGAAAGCGTGAGTTGGCTACATTCAATGAAAATCGACGAGCAGTGGGAATGCTGAACCCTATGCGCGATAAAAACTAAAGGCACGTACCGGGGGGGAGAAGGGACGACACCTGTGACCACGGCTTGTCCAGAAGATCGTCGAGGGTAAAGCCTCGTACGAGTGGGCTGGAAAGTAAAAGTGATGATTAAAAAAAAAAAAAAAAAAAAAAAAACAAAAGCAATTTAATCAGTCTTTGTTCTCCCCGAATCCGGAAAATAAATAATTGTTGCAAAAAATGGTTCAGTTGTCCAGGCTTTGTAATATGTGTCCGTTTGTCGTCTTCTTCTTTCCACCCGTCGACATCCAGCACAACAACCAGTCAGTGTCTGTGCCGATTCCTGAATTCCCGAGAGATACGATACGAATACAAGTAATAACTTCCGTGGTCACACAGCAGTTACTGTAGTACATATTTTTCGTCTTCAAATTATTATGCCGGATTTGGAGGTGGAAATACCAGGATAGACACGACAAAATCCAGTACCTGGTATTTGTTACAGGTGTGTCCGTACTGCTGTGCTGTCTGTGTTTTTCAAGAGCAGCAGGATATGATGCCAAGAATATTTACGGTTATGAGAGTCACCAACGACGGCGTATAGGTAGTAGTTACAGCAGCAGTAGATGTTCGTTCATGTTGGTTCAGGACAAATGTTTTGCATGATGCATCGCAGATATGACTACTTCAGGTATTGCTGAGGTCGCGCCTCACTACCACCAATTACTAGTAATGTGGGACAAACTTACTTGATGCCAGGCTTTGGCCCACTGTTTAGGTTTAATCGCGTGTGGCCCTCCACGATCCATTGGTTGCACGCGGCCTGAATATTACCCAATGAAGGTTGTTCGTTCTTTTTTACCTGGTATTTTTTTAGTTCGATATTTTTTTAGTGATTACTTAGCGGGTTCTATATGGGTTAATGTTAGGCGCATTCTTTTTTAACCGGATTGTCATGAACATCACACCGCTCGTGGTGCGCGTTTTTTACTTGGTTTTAGTATGTACCTGATTTTGGCTCAAACGGATCAGGTATACCTGATTTTGGCCTTTGCCCAAAAATAAATGTGCGGGTTTCCGCTGGAAATAAAACGTGTTTTTTTTTGCTGGCAGGTTCTGAAACTTCGCGCACGCTGTGTGCGCAGGCGGATTTTACACGGCGGCTGTATGTTTTACAATCTGTGAGCTCGTTTATCTGCTATATATATTGACTCAATCGAAGTTGTGAGTGGCTCTCTTTACGATTTACGAACTCTGCAAGCGGAGACGCGGGGTGTCCAGACAAGATACCACAGACCCAAAGAAGCAGAGAGTTTTCGTACGAATACGATAATAATACCGAGTGAAGCTGGCACACACGGGTAAAAACCATTCGAAAATGAAGTTCCGGCAGCCTTAAAAAAACAAAATAAGAAATACCTGCGACTACGAATGAAGTTCAGTATTATTAATAACATTTTTGTACGGGGTGCAGGTATGTTCATTTATGATTCTGTAACACTTTCAATTTATTTGTGATACCCCGACGCCGTTCCATGGTTCTGTTGCAAGTTGCAAATAGTTTGCCATCTGAATCTGAATCTGCCGGTCCACCATTTCCACACATATATGTGGAATTTTCGTGTTTTTGTGTTCAACTCTCTCTCACCCCTCCTGTGCCCTCCGATCCTGCCAGAGCCGCTTCCCTATCATCCGTCGCCTGAAAAGAGCTGATCGTCGCGCCCCCACCGCCACAGCTCATCCAACAGCGGTTGCCGCTTCTTGTTGGCGAAACCTCGACATCCTCACTTTTTTGAGCAAGGCGAAGACCACAAGAACACTTTGAACTGCTACATATATAATACCAGTACCTGGTATACACCATGGCATCCTCATGGTGAGCTTTCTTGCGTCGTAGCACACTCGGTGTGGTAGCAGGTTTTCCGGCACCCTACAACAACATCGTCGTCTGAAAAGAGCTGACCTTCGCGCCCCCACCTTTCCAGCCCGCCGAACAGCGGTTGCGACCTCTGGTTGGTGAAACCTCGGCATCCGCCTTTTGAGCAAGGCGAAGGCCACAATGACACTTTGAACAGCTATTATATGTACAACATACATGGTATCCTCTTATTGGTGAGCTTTCTTGCGTCGTACGGGTAGTATACTATTAATACTATTACGACAGCTGTAAGTGTACCCAGGTCATAATTGTAGTTGGGTTTTCCGGCACCCTATCTATACAGCAATAGCAGTATTATTGCCGTACGTACGTATCTGTCGCCGAAACACGCGGCAAGAGGAGCACATCATCACCAGTGTTGCAGCAGTATGGTACCTGGTATATGTCTGTGCAACTTAGGATCGCAGGTAGCAGTACAGTTAGGTACTGCTGCTGCTGTACTCGTAGCAGATACGGTCAACAATATGCTGCTTGCTGTCGTCATGGCCAGAACGCATTCACAACAGCAGTATAAATATTACTATTACAGGGGTCCATAGTTAACAGGACCAAATATTGTTAGTAAAAATACCTAAATATATAGGTTTTTATGTATGCCATAGGTCCTGTTAACTATAGACCCCCGTAATAATAGTTACCAGTATTATTTTTACGGGGGACCATAGTTAATAGGACCAAATATTGATGGCAAAAATAGGTAAATATATAGGTTTTTATGTAAACCATAGGTCCTATAAACTATGGACCCCCGTAATAGTTACTTTACTAGAGGATACCTGGTACCAGTATAAGCAAGTGTGGATTTTGCCGAATGACACTTGAGCCGCGACCCACCTTGACTTGGGCAAACACGCACCACGTGGGCAGACAGGTGCTCCGGGGGAGCTCTAATGGCAGTCAAATATAGTAAAAAGGTAAAAAGGAGTTACGGGCCTTCGCAGCGCGGTGTGCGTCTCAGCCTGTCTGTCAAGAAGACGAAACTCTGTTTGGTACAAAAAATGAAAGCTCAAATCTATACGTACAAACGACCATCAAGCTATTGTTTTCAGTGTTCTCACGTTCGTTCTGACGAGGCAGGGACCTGCGGTTTTGGTTGATATTGTTGTTGTTCTTACCATAACATCAACTCATCGCCATAACAATGCAAAGCATTTTGTGGTGGCAGGTTAGGCTCCGATAACTTGAACTCTCTGGAGTGGGAGTGTGGAGTGGAAGAATACCTCGGTAGAAATAAAAAACAAGCAAAGAATAATATTCATATTGATATTGATTAGCACATCTATCTACACCTCAGACCTCAGACAATAATAAAAAAAAAAAGTGAGGTCCGCGCTCGTACGTACCAGATATTATTATACGTGCGGTACGCAAGTGTGAACAAGCCGCCACATAAACCGAAAATACCGCTTGCCAGGTGCTTATTTCATTTTGCTGCCGACTGCCGTATACGTTAGAGAACGATCGTCAACACTTTTAGCACTGCAGTCACAAGTAGTCCTGTTTTGGGCCGAATCCAGTTGAAGTATACGTAAGTAGTTTGTCCCCAAAACGGGACTGCAGTAAGTACTAACAGGGTTAAGAAAGGCAGGTCGAGATTTATATATGTGTGTGTGTTCTTCACATTAAAGCGTTCTTCTACTCGTCGACATCCAGCAAGCCCAGTGTCCGTGCTGATTCTTCACCCTACAAAGATACGAGTTCCGTGGTCACAGACTACGACACAGAGATAACACACCGTAATGCATTAATAGCCTACGCAATACCATTTTTTTTTTTCATCATCACTTTTTTACTTTCCAGCCCACTCGTAGGAGGTTTTACTCTCGACGATCTTCTGGACAATCCGTGGTCACAGGTGTCGTCCCTTCTCCCCCCCGGTACGTGCCTTTATTTTTTATCGCGCATAGGGTTCAGCATTCCCACTGCTCGAAGATTTTCATCGAATGTACAGCTAACTCATGCTCTCGCGCTTTCCGCTAATCAATTTTATGCAAGGAAAAGTCCCTACGCACTCGGTGAGACTCGAACACACGAAATTGATCTTGATAGGCTCGCGGACCACCTACCAAGCCACTGTCTTGTACAGGGATAATATATTATATCAATCTGTCCCAGAATATAAGGATCAATTTGATTGAAAAGTAAGTTACACATGGTACAGCGTGGTGCGAAATTCGGGAGTCGCGAACGTTATAGACTGAAGTTAGTGTGCATATATATTATATTATATATATGTATATGTATACGGAAAGCGCGAGAGCGTGAGTTAGCTGTACATTCGATGAAAATCGACGAGCAGTGGGAATGCTGAACCCTATGCGCGATAAAAACTAAAGGCACGTACCGGGGGGGAGAAGGGACGACACCTGTGACCACGGCTTGTCCAGAAGATCGTCGAGAGTAAAACCTCCTACGAGTGGGCTGGAAAGTAAAAGTGATGATGAAAAAAAAATATATATATATATGGCCCATTCCCAAACAGCCGGCGTCTCCGGTGGCCTGGTGGACGGTTCGTGTGCCCACTTCGTGGGTTAGACTGTAGAGTCTCGCCGCGTGCCTACAGCCTACACGTAGGCAGGGACTTCTTCTCACCTATTCTTGGTGATATTTTTAATCATTACTATCAACACAGCGAAAAGCGCGAGAGCGTGAGTTAGCAACATTGATTGGATGAAACCGCGACGAGCAGTCGGAATGCTGAGCCCTATGAGCGATAGGAATGAAAGCACGCACCGGGGAGGAAAAGGGGCGACACCTGTGACCACGGCTTGTCCAGCAGACACTGCTGAGGGTAAGACTTCCTACGGGTTCAGCTGGACAGTAAAAGGCATGATCGAAAAGAAGAAAGAAAATAAGAAAAATCCAGTCTGGAATAATATATTTCCTGTTTCTTATTGCTGTTGTTACAGGTGTCTTGTACTACCCACCGTAGGTACACAGCTATCCAGGAAAAAATTCAAAGATGCTTTGGCTCATCATTCTTATAGCAGAGTTTTTTTCCCCCATTATTTTCAAAGTTTGGAAATAATTGGAGATATGTATCAAGATACGGAGGAGGCGTTCCGCCGTCCCTAATCGTGAACTTCTCCAAAAGCAAAAAGATCTTCAAACACTGGGTTTTTTTATTTTATAAATTTGAAATACGTCAGCTGTGAGTTCGACCGATTAAATAGTTGATACTCAACTTTGCAAGCTGCGTAACACGTCTCGTCTATATTCCATTTTTACCGAATTTTATGAATATTGTGATGAACACCGAACGCGCGTATTCTGGGTTGTATTTATAGAAAATGACAAGTAGTTGAGAAAAAAACGTCTAAAAAGCGCTAACTTCATCAGTTCGTAAAATAATTCAAGTCTGATGATAGGCTCAAAAGCTATGTACTCTTCAACAGCAAGCGAACGCACGTACTCTTAATAAATCGAAAGAGTACAGCCGGACGGAGTTACGGCCAAAACCACATATTTACCGCGAATTCTTCATTTTTCGGTTCAAACGATTGTTTTTGCCGCACCTCCGGCTGTACTGGTTCGATTCTATTAAAAATTCTTCAGTGCGTTCGGTTGCTGTTGAGGAGTATACATAGTTTTCGAGCCTATCAGACTGGTATTATTTTACGAATTGAAGAAGTTAGCCGCTCAGACGTTTTTTTTTCTCAACTACTACACTTACTTGTCATTTTCTCAAAAAACAAAAACAAAAAAAAACCCAGCGTGTTTTAATCAATTTTCGACATTGGACACACTATTCTGCATTGTCTCGGCTGACCATATATATCATATATATGTGACCCAACCAGAACACCCACTACACTGCACCCGTGCCACCCTACGCAATCCTTCTCGAGAGGTTACCTGTGAGTACATGATATACTGTTTTTTTTTTTCTGTACTGCTGTGTGCTGTGTGCTCGGACTGTTGTACCATGATAACCAAACTATTTCACGTGGAAATTTGTTGGTACTTCTATCTAATCTGTAGCCTAAAAAATAAAGTACGTACGTGGCGCCATGGGCGGAGCCGTGGTGACACCGCTGCTACGGGAAACCATAGTAAATAGGACCAAATATTATTACTAAAAATAGGGAAATATATATATTTTTGTGTGTAACGTAGGTCCCACTTACTGTGGACCCCCGCCATATAGCT
Source organism: Macrocystis pyrifera (assembly GCA_031763025.1). Taxonomy (NCBI): domain Eukaryota; class Phaeophyceae; order Laminariales; family Laminariaceae; genus Macrocystis; species Macrocystis pyrifera. Next base: position 11,194,133 of record JASSKH010000022.1, read on the forward strand.
AATGAAAAAAAAATACTCCTGGGTGCTTCGTAGGTGAGCAGAGAGCGCCGTGCATCCGTTGTGGGTAGTGCCTACCAGGTAGGGAATGGGAAGGGGGGTGGCTCTGTGAAGTTGGATGACTAAAAGTCGCCAGGCAGGTAGTACAGTCATCATGCGTAGTTGCAGCGGTGCCAATTATCCGACTATTTGATTCCCTTGTTCATGGAAGGCGTTTTTTTTGCTACGGGGTTGGCATTTCTTCGTAGTGCCACTCGCTCAGAGAGAAAAAGCGAGATATATTAGAGAGGTCCACACTGACTGCTGCTGCAGCTGAAGGCGCAGCGAAACGTATCGCGATCGATCGCCGGTGTTGGCGCTGATGGCAGTGCCGAAGACCCCTTGACGTTTCTTTTTTTCGGTCACATTTTTGTATATGCACTTCCTCGTGGCATCTGGGTGCGGGCGTAGACCCAACCCGACCCCGAACTCGAACCCTAACCCTAACCCTGATCTTATCCCTTGTACCCCTACGCGGACCCAAAACCGACCAGAAACGGGCGAGAAACGAGAAACGCAGCTTCGCCGCTTTTCGTCCCTTTTTTTTTCTATTCCGTGGTCTTCGCTCCTTAATTAACACCATGTACCTGGTGACGTGGTGTATCACCCTGACTGAGCCACTCAGAGTGCGCAAAAATATAGCTACGTACCCTTCTAGAAGATGCACCATTAATACTAATATTAGTATCAAGGTTTGTCCAATACTGGAAGAGGGCCATTCTGACAAACATTGTGGTGTTGTTATTGTTATTGTTGTTTTCACACCAACTCTCGAATCAAGGAGTCCGTGGCCACGTGGCCACACAAAGGTATGGAGCCATAAATGTAGCACTTGATACCTGGTATATTTGTACCTGATGCCTGGTATGCAGGTGCTGGCCCAGCTCGTACCTGGCACCTTGTTTATTGGCACCTGGTTTACTACTGCTGCTGCTGTGGTACCGTCTAACCCAGCCTGCACTTCCTGTATTCCTTTTTCCGTGTGTATTATTTTTTCCGTGCGATTTATACACCGCAACGGCTAAGTAGGGCGCTGGGCTGAAATCTCGCTGCTATCCTGCCTGGCCCGCGCAACTGGTGTATAAGTACGTGCCGGCTACATATGGGCCCGCCAACAAGAAACACCAACTAATCTGGGCAAGCCTGAGATTCTCATTGGAGCGCCATCTCCAAGCAACCTTGAGCATAGATTGGCTACTGTATAGGATTTAGTACGGAGCCGTTTTTCTTAACCCAATCTTCTTATCGTTCTCCAAAAAGTGAGCAATATGTTCTTACTGTGAGCACTTTCTTGTGGGCGGGCCTATACTGTATGCTCATTTGTTATATTTCTGGGCACCGCTGTTTGCAATCTCGCGGCCTTCGTGGCCTTGGGGGATACATACATTCTCGTATTAATGGTGCGACGACGAATCTGCAATGCCATTTTCCCGTTTCTCTGCCACAAATCTGCGGATCCGCACCCTTTCGCACTTCCACGTGCTTAGGCAGCAGTTCAGACGGAGCTGTTCTCACACGCATGACCACATGGTCCTTAAGTATGTGCAGAGTGTGTGTGTGCATATCGTGCATGAGGGCTTTTTTACTTTTGTCATCCTCATACCTACTGTGCGTATACAGACTGTGTTTCCTGCACGAGGCCATTTGAAACCCCTATTAATAGTCCGCGCGATCGAAGTGTCACTATTAATAGTATAAACACACACACCTTGCAGCAAAGATGAGTCGACGAAGTTCTCGATCTCACAGCGCTGTGTGTGTTTGTGTGTTTTTTTTCGATAATTTTTATAAATATGTACCAGGTACCAGGTATGTTGACTCCCGCACGACGGTGATTTTAATTTAGCCCTGAAAAGCTCGTACGTAGCTTTTTCGTTTAATGTGGCAGGATCGAAATAAGGAAGAATCAGATAGAAGCTCCACGTCACACATACTCTACGAGCTGGTTCAAGCTGGACGATCCTAAATGTACCGCTTGCAATATCTACACGCCGTGTGTGACGTGTTGCATGTTTTGCACCACGCTGACAACGAGCGCTGGCGAAACGGGCGAAATTTTTTAGTCCTGACCAATGGAAGGCCTTCAAACAGATCAGTACTATACTGCTGTAAGTATGAAGTCCTGGGAGTGCAAAAAGGGTTTATTTGTAAATTCTCTGAACGAGCCGCTTCCGGGTACTCCCGCGCGTGTATGCCTGCAAAACGTCACGGGTCAATCCCCGAAGAACTGACTATGTGGGACCACTGATGGCCAAGAAGTGTTCAACGCCAAAGTCATCCCGCACTAAAAATAAGACTTTTTACGACGAGAAGGAGGCAAAGTTCACGGCGTTGTTTATATGAATACCTTGTTGTTTTTTTTCTTCTATGAGCCAATGCCAACCAGTTCAAACAATGCCGTTTCTTTTTTTGCCTGAAAGTTGGGATCCCTCAAGACCCATATGTCCAGAACAAACGAAACGGCGAAACACACCAAACATCTGACAAAAAACAAAGCACAATAGTACACCCTTCGGTACCGGTTTGGCGGGGGCTCTCATAGAACTCGGGTTCGATCAAGCTCTCAGGACTAGTCTCCTCGAAACGGTGGGATTTTCGGACCCTTGAAATGCTGAACGTAATTTTGCTTGGGTCCCAAACAGTCTGTCAAGCCATTCCGTTCCACGCCTTCGCCCTACCAGTATGTGTTTTGTTTTCGTAGTTGATGAGGCCACAGACATCCAACCGCCCCTCGGCAGTTATCTGTTCTATTCACGGACCCGAGCAACGCGTATTTCTTGGGTTCCCATGTCCCGCGGGTCGTCCCATGATCCCATGGGAGATTCCACGACAAACCTTCCCCACGGGAAGCGCCCCTGGGATGCCATTGGATCCCATACCAGTTCCTATGAGAATTGCCGTGAGATGTCGCATGGGGATGGCGTATGGGGCGTGCCATGAGAATTCCCATGCCAAGCCCCACGGGGCATAGGCCCATCTATGCTCATCTCCACCTACCTTGCCGTTAGTGTATGCATGAAGGGTGCGACTTGCAATGCTCTACTAAGTACGAAACCCTTTTTTTCCCGTGGGAGTTGCCACGGTGTTTCCCGTCGGATATACTTCTGATCGTGTGGGATTCTGATTCATCCCGTGGAATCCCATTGAAGATCACACGGGCTTACTACTGTTTTCCCATGAATCTCCCATGGGAAACCTAAATACTGTACAACGACCTGTAATCACCGAGGAGGGCGTCGCAACCAAACTACTATTTTCGGAGGACCATAGTTAACAGGACCTACGGTACAAACAAAAACCTATATATTGCCCTTTTTTTTACTAACAATATTTGGTCCCATTTACTATGGGCCCCCGTAATAGCTGTTCGTGCCGTTAGTGCTGGGATTGGCGGGGGCGAATACGCAGGCCCGATTTTCTTCTTGTGGTCCCTTTCTCCCGTTCTTGCCGCCGCCTGCGGTACTACTACAGCTGTTCCGAGAAACCATCGACCTCAATACCGACAATGCTACTTATAATATTTGCTTACAGCAGCATTTCCATCCCGCCGATCTGGGCGATATCCTGAAAAAGCGCTTCCGATATATTGATTTACGCGGTAACATAGTTACCGTCGACGGTCCCGATGGAACCCTGTTCGAAAAGACGGCAGGGAGACTATTGCTGTAGCTAGAATAGTAGGCAGATCTTTATACCGCCGGGCTATTTTCGCGATGATTGATAATAGGCGTTTCGCGTGAGTGCGAGACGATCTCATCGGGATACATGGGAGCGTAAACCGTTAGTGGTAGTCACCCGAGAATGGGATGACTCGTGGGCAAAATGTCTCAAGACTGGCAGGCGCTCGTCGCCCGAAGATAGAAGCTTAGGCTAGACCGACACGAGCGTTACTATGCCTATGTATGGCTACGAGGTATGAGTCTGTATTGACAATAGTGTAGAGTAGTATTATATATTTGCACATCTATTGAACACAACACCCGTCTATCACATTTGCGTTAGCGACACAGCAGACAACAAACAATACCGTAGTACGGTGGATTTTTTTTTGTCAAGACGGTGCAACTCCGACTTGAAGCAGTTTGGAACCGGCGTAGACTCCCTACTGAGATAGCGGCTTCCTGGTACGTGGCTGAGGCGAACAACACAGAAGCTTTGAGTGAAAAGGGGGTATGTACGTAGTAGATGAGGCGTTGACCTTTATTTTCATTGTAGTTCGTCTACGGGTACGCCAGCTGGAAAAAAACGGTGTGAAAAACGGGTTAACCGTCCTCTTGCTTAGATTGAAAATGGCTGTTTCAGTATACCATCTTTGGGCTAGACCCGGGCCGGTTTTTCACTTTATGACCACCCCTATACTTGTTACGTACACTTTAATGAAAACTGCCTTCTTGTAACGCTTCGCAGCCAAGACAAGAAGGGGCTGGTGTTGTGAAACGAAAACAGGGCACTTGTCTTGGGCCGGTGATGCGCGCTTTTAGCCTCTCACGATACATATATTTGTAGTGCTTGTAGTTGATATTCCTTGCGCTCGTCCCCACTAAGTATCCATACTGTACATGCATACTACCAGATACCTGACATGGTAATATTGGCATTTTCATATGTACGTGGTGCGGTATGTACGAGGTAGATATATACCTTGCTTTGCGTTTGATACGGTAGTCAATTTACCTCGTCAGAGGAATCGATTTTTCCACCGGTGTAATGCTCTACATTCCACAATTTGTTCTTTACTTTTTTCTGGCGGGCGGTCCCGCAAGAATGTTGCAAACGTTCGGTTGAAGCTACCGTAGAATCCTAAGTACACTAGGTACCAAGCGAGCACGAGCTGTCACCGTTTCTCAAAGACTGAGAATCGCCGAGCAAGGGAAGCCACGCATCAGCGATACACGCAGCAGGCAGGCAGTTGTCGGCATTCCCAAACGAACTCTCGAGCGAGAGCGGCGCCCCGCGGCTCCCATGCATCCGCGCTTTGTCCTAAACGCACAAGGTTTATGACCGTCGAACCTGGGCATACTGTATGGCGGCGGCGGCCCCACCCAGTTTCCCCTACGTGCTCTATGATATTACCAAGGTGGACAGAAGTAGGCCCATTCTCTTTTATCGGGTGCCTTGCACCTGGAACGCACAGGCAGCGTTGACATACGAACGCCTGCACTGATGTTGACTAGAATAGAAGAGAGTGCCTGCTTTTCTTGGGGTACGAACAGCTGGAGAAGAAATAGGTCAACATTTGAGACCTTTTGCGATCAACCAGCCGACCTCCACCTTGTGTTTTCTTCGCTCCTCTCAACGTGGTGGCGAATTACCCATCCAGCGCTCCTGCAGATATATTGTGTGTAAGTTGGTGAAGCGCACAACTGACGTGCTTGTGGCACCCTTTTTACAAAATACCTCGGCATGGTGTGGTCCCTTCTCTGTCAGATACTACGACGTAGGTCGAAACAGCGACATGGGACCACACTGAGCCATGTACTCCCAAGATGCGCCCCTTGCACCGTCTACGCTATTAATAGTGTGCTCTCGCCGGCGCTAGACGCCCGGCTTGAGGCCTCGTAACTTTTCGCCTGCATGGCCCTCCACGGAAGGGGTGTTGGAAGTAGTTGGTAGCAGCTGCGGCCCGCGAAATTGTTTATGATGCGTTGAGTGTACTACAGCAGTAACATAAAACAATGAAACCCTTGCACCTACAGTTCATGTACATGAGTTAATCCATAGCTTTTCGTCCACGTGTGTGGCCATCTTTGAGGTACGACTACGTGTTGCCAGAAGATTTGTCATGGTGTTGATCTTGTACGTCCCCCTCGCCAACCAACGACGTGAACGGCCTGCAGGACCCTTGCCTCGGGCTCGCCGGTGCTTCTCCTCCTGCTGCTCTCGAGTGTCTGCCACGGATTGGTGGAAACGTGCGAGGAGCTTCAGGCGGCGTTCGAGTTGACCAAGACCCAGGATGTCGTCGTTCAGATAGACCCCTGGCAAAATATCGACTGCGCCAATTTCACCACGATGAGCATGGACTCCAACACTCTCAGGGTAGAACCTAGCGAGGACGTGTCGAACGTTTTCCCGCACGTCGACCTGTCAGAGGTTCGGTTCGAGGTCACTAATGGAGCAAAGCTGTTCTGGGAACCAGTCGTGGAGTTCCGCGGGTCGGAAACCCAGGACGTCAACGGGGGGGGGTGTTTGTCGGAGAGGGCTCGACCGTCCGCTTCTATGGCAGTCTGGACATGACTGACGTCGGCGTTCGCAGCGTGCCCGAAGAAGGCTCGGATTTCGCCACGTACCAGCTCAGCGGAGGGTGTGTCTACACGGACGGCTACTTCAGGGTGGACGGGAAGGCAACGTTCGAGCGCTGCGAAGTGGGGGGTGGCGGGGAGAGCTCCCCAGGCCCCGGAGGCGCGCTGTACGTCGGGGAGCAGGGGTCGGTGCTGTTTGGCGACGGAGTGAAGATGTCAGAAGTGTCCATCATCGACGATGAAGGGAACAACGGAGGAGGCATCTACAACAAGGGCAAGGTCAACATCAAAGGAAACTCGGTTTTCGACGATCTCCGGGCGGAATCCGGCGGTGCCATCTTCAACGCGGTCGGTGGCCAAATCGTCTTCAGGAACGGGGCGACCGCTCTATTCACGGACTGCTTGGCGTTCGACGGCATTGCCGGGGCGCTGTACAACCAAGGGTCCTTCAAGTTTTCTGGCCCAGCTCTTTTTGTCAACACGGATTCCCCCTCTATCTTTGTTTCATCTGTTGGCAAGACCGTGTTTTCGGAACTATCGGCGTTCTGGGCCAACGAGGACAACGTGATTGGCATCGACACCACCAACCCGGCGGTTCTCGTTGCCTCCGGAGGCGAGGTTGACGTTCCGAACTCCGTTGTGTTCTACGGCGACGACGACTCTGAGTGCAGGACGGTGTTTTTTCGAGGAAGACGAGTCGTGCCTTTGAAGCAAGGCACGTGCATAATCGCTTGCCGCTCTCGTGGTCGCGCATCATGCGCGCGAAGACCTTGCCCCGCCTACCTTGTTCAGCTATTTTGTTTTTCTAGATGTGGGGTAGGGCCGTCCCGACAGTACCGACGTTGTCTTGGCGGGAGCGGTCTCTTATTTGGATGCTTCCACCCGAAAATGCCAACATGCAGCATGTCACTAGAGGGCACCACGTTACGGGGAGGGAGAGGTGGTAACGGAGATAGAGCATAGCAGACAGGGGGTGATGGTCGACGCTTGGTTGCTTCGCTGGCCTCACGTCCCGACCACGACAGGTTTGTCCTACGTAGTTTAGATTGTTTGCGTTTCTAGGTGTGGCACCGCGACGGACTTATGTGGCAGGTAAATTCGGTGCGGGTCCGCGACTGTTACCGCGTTCTATTATCAGCAACGGATGGCTTTGTTTGCCAACGTCGTTCGTGCCTATTATCTGTATTTTTTGTCTGATATGCTCGACACGGCGCAGAGCTACCGTAGCGGCTTTGTTCTTAGCGTTCGTCTCTCCCGCTCTGTGTGTAGAGCGGCCATTTCCTTTCGACTAGATTTCCTTGTTCCGCTCCGCATGCCGACATGACCGGTCAGACACCGCGTCGGCTGCGTCGCTATACGTGATATAGTACTATTTTCCATGTAGCTCGTGTGATGAGATGACACACCACACACCAGGGTCTGCCAGGCCGATCGTCTCGGCAATAGCGGGCGGGTGCAAACGCCAAGAGATCGTACGCCTGCCTCTGGAGGTATATCGACCAACGCTTTCCGATGCGTTCTACGATAGAGGTTGCACATTTTCGCTGAAATGTTTTCTCAATGACGGGGTTTCCTTGACTCAATATCGTCAGAATACCAATCTTGTTTAAAACAATGATGTTTTTGTATACTTGGGGGCCATGGGATTATTCATCGGGATGCGGTATGATTTTTGGCTGACGTCAGTTTTCGGGTGAGGTATGGAGCTCCTCAAGGTCATGTGAGGAGTCTCAGCAGAAAATTTCGCGTGAACCTCTATCGTTGAACGCCTCTTCCACAACCATCATTGTTGTGGTGTAGTTTCCCCCTTGGCTTGGAGACGTCGGCTTGGAACTTTACCCCATGTGTTATTTTGCGTGTTCTGTAAGAGGTATGCTGTGTACCGGGTATATGATTACTTGAAGGCAGTCGTTGTTGTGTTGTACGTCACTGCAGGCCGTTGTTTTGATGCGCTGAATGTTGCTTGCTTTGTTCAACTTTGTGTTTTGCGACCTTCTGTCTTGCGAGGGCAACTGTTAAATACTACTATTGTACACTATGTACCATAATAATATGTGTAACTGGTACTGGGCGAAAGATGAACAGTACCCTAGCTATATCTTTAACGGTACGCTTGTTGCAGCAGTGGTTAGCGTATTGCGGTGTCCAAATGCGTGCGGATATCGGAAACGCACGTCAATACTTCCTATATGTATTTCATGAAGTAGAGTGCGAAGCCGTAGGGACAAGCCACCCATGACTGGAATGACCCTTGGGACTTCGAAGGGAAAATTTGACCGCACATAGTAACGGTTGCGGCAACAGCCACCGCGTGATTGGGGGATGACCGTTGGCGCCCGAGTTTGAATTATAGGAGTCGTACGGAATGGACACGACAGGACCCTGCATGTATTGCTGGGCACACACGCTGATAACCCCGAAGTTATCGGTGTGTCGGTCACTATCTGCAATACCCAAAATGACTCGCAAGGGTGAACAGAAAAAAGGCACGTACCAGGTATGTCTGAGAGTGGCGAGATGTTTCGCCCGTGACTTTTTTTACAAACTACGTGTACCCACGCATCAGGTGTGTGCCAATGTAAATGATAGAAGTGCAGAAGCCGTACGTATCGTCACGCATGAAACACGTTAGTGCGAAGCACCAGCTTAGGGATGTAACCAACTGAGGGTGGGGAACCCAGTCTGAGCCGACGTCGCGACCACTTCCATTGCCGTCACAGAAATCGGAGCACAAGAGATCAAAGGGTTGACTGTACGGATCAGCGGTAGACTATCATCTCTCTCCGCTGGCCGTTGCGCGGGGGATTTTCATCTTGGCTGGTGTGTTCTGTGCGCTGGACGTCTTTCTGAGCTTTTTCTGCCGTGTGGCGGAAAATGACCTAGCGCGACTTGGAAACAAAATCTATGCGACTTGGAAAAGTCGACGGGCAGGAGGGATGCTAAACCCCATGCTCGCTGAAGACAGATAACCACCTACTTCGTATATGTTTGACGCGTGCCACGGCAAGGCGGGGGCGCTTTTCTGTCCTATATTTTCAGTTGATGAGAGCTACTATATATATAATTCGAGTGACCCATTTCAGCTCTCGGCATTCTTTGAGTCTCAACTTTTTTTTTCATGACGATGTTCAATGACAGGGGATTGTTCGTCACTCTTGCGACAACAAACTATACTTGCGTCACAATTGTGAGTGAGATACAACAGTACTCTTCCGAATGACGTCACCGCGGCTGTGGAAAAATTCCCCCCCTGCTGTAGCGCCAGTCGTTACCGGGGCAGAGAAGGGACGAGGCCGGTGACCACGGCTTGACCAGAAGGCCGATGATAAGGAGAGAGGGAACATAAATTCCCGCAAGATGTATTGAAAAGTGAACAAACATAAAAACAAAAAAACAAAACAAATTGCGTGAGGGTGAAACAGACACCTTTACACTCAATTAGTGTTAAAACGTTGCTACGTAGTATGTCCATAGCAGGCGTTTTCAATAGTAGCAATAGTGAAGGCGAGTGTCCAGGACTCGCTAAATCCGGCTCGAAATGTGGTTATATCATACCAGGTAGCGCGTAACATCGCTAGGATTCCGCGCAATCGACACCATGCGTGCTCTCGTGCAATGCATATATGCCCCCTTTTTACGTTGCAGGCCGTTTCTTGCGTAGCTCATCATGTTTCAAGTTTCAAATGGAAAAAAGAACGATGTTGTCAGAACTTATTTCCGACGGGCGGAGCTTGTCGCTCCGACAAGAGAACGCGTCCCGCACCCTCCACATACCATGTTTCAGCCTTGCCGTTCATAAACCTAGGCGCTCGCGGGATCCGTGCACTTTTGTTCACCAAGAACTCTACGTACTATCGGGAGGTCGTGTTTCAGGCCTTGTTTTCCAATCAGCTCTGAGCTACTCGGTGCCCGTGGCTACCCTACGCAATTTGAACTCGTTGCGCGTTTCGGTTCCTATGTGATAGTATACATATGCACCGCGGTACACACTTTGTCAGCCACGCATTGTCAAATAAACCGTTTTCAAGACTTGCGCTGAGATTGAGATACAGATCCACTGACTGGCGCGGGTAGCTCGACCCCGGTGGTGGCCTTAGTGAAAATAGGGTGCCCCTCCGATAACGCGGCCATTTGGTATTTTCCAGAAGCTATGCTAGGGATAAACCGTGCCGAGTCGAACAATGGCTGACATGTGTGTGTATCTCCTTTGTCCATCAGTTCTGCCGTGGTTGGTGAGCTTGCTCCAACATCTCCTCTTCTCGCTTCGATCTCGCGACCCCGTTCGTCGTTGTGGAGTAGGTTCAGGATTTGCTCAAATGTACCAGACCGAGAATTCCTTCAATTGGGCTTGGAATAGTCGTGGGAGCGGCTGTTATGCCGTGTTTAACACCAAATGATGCCTCACTTACTCTCTGTGGCGCTTGTGGGCACGACGGGACTGTTCTCTTTTTCGTGAATCCAACCAATCGGTAGTCTCCAGGCCAAGTAGGTGCATCAATTCGGAGGCTATTCTCTACAAGCCCGCATTTTCTCGCTCACGGTCGGGAATAAAGTGTGGCCTGTTTGGGTGAGAGGTTGTCGAGAAGGCTCGTGAAGACCACAGCCTATCGTCAATGCGTGCACACAAGCAGTGACAGCAGCAGCAATAGGGGTCACCGACGACACGATGAGAACAGGGGAGTACAGAGGCAGCACGCTGAAACGCACATACCGCCGGTGTCCCCGGTGTCTTGGTACATGGTCCACGTGCCTACTAATATCAATCGCGTAGGTTCGAGTCTCACCGAATGCATGCATATACTCGTAGGGACTTTTTCTTGCAAAAAAATGGTCAGTGGGAAGCGCGAAAGCGTGAGTTAGCAACTTTTCACAGATACACGCAGTGTTCTTCAAACTCCGATAATCACGGGAGTGTCGAGAACATTTCGGTACTCCCAACTACCGAGGGTATTGCAGTACTGGCGGCCTAGATACTGCGAGTATTGAGAGTTTGAGGAGTACTGTAGGCCCAAACGAAACACGCTGCGATCCCTGTGCAAGTGATCCCTCATGCCTTCGCTACAGGGCGAGGCCGGACAACTCTGACATACTCCGATGCTGCTGCGCCGCGCAAGGCCGGGCCCGCTAAGAGCATGCTTCGTTGACTTTGTAATCAAGTACTATCTCAACCTGTCTGACCTTCCACGTTGTTGGCTCCGACGTCCAAATAGTAGTACTGCTGAGCCATGATACTTCGGGGGATCATAGCAAATAGGACCTACGGTGCGCACTAAAACCTATATATTTTTCTACTTTTACCAGCGATATTTATTCCTATTTACTATGGTCCCCCGTAATAGCTCCGTACCTCGTCGCGGCAGGTCGACAAGACAGGTGTTACAGGAGTGGTTTGAGTCCCAGAGGTACAGACTGCTCTTATCCAGGAAAGTAGTGCGCATTGGCGGTCCGCTCAGAATGAGAGGATTTCTCCGCGGAGACATTATTCCCTGGGTGTTTCCTTTACACAGACCCATTGCATTTATGTTGATTGGCTGCTCTGACATGGGTCCTATCTTGTATCCGCACGGCAATCTCCCTTGAAGCCCTATTTCAGACAACCATCCCGTCCGGCTTCAACCCAGTGGCTGCACTCATATAGCTAAGTCACAGGCCTCTTGACTCCCAACACAGCAATGCCTCGTTGCACCAAGCTGCCTTGACACAACTACTCTCAGTACTCGAGGTATTTACCTCCGAAGTACTGCCAGTATTCTAAGATGGTGTACTCGATAAGAGAGATATACTCGATCTCATGCATGGCCGTAGTCGTATGACCATAGACCCTCGCATCCCTACAATGCCGGGACGGAGCGTGTCGGGTTTTCACTGATCAGGCAGACATTGCTTGCACCAAGCGCGAAGCGCCGTGAGGTGTCCGGCGAGTCGCATGAAGGGTGAGCTGCATCCTACTAAGAACCGCTTGTGAGGCGGACTTGCATATGGATGACAGCTTCAATGAGTTAGTTGAATTTCCGGTGTGGCCCCTTCCAGAGACAGCAATGGGAGTGCTATGTAACTGCCTCTTGGGTGCCGTACCTTGAACACTACGTGATACGATCAATTCCCTTGTGCAGACTGAAGGTGTTCTTTACTTCGCACAAATGATCTAACTAGACGACCAGCTGTGGGCGACCGCCAAAAAAAACAAACAAAAAAAACGGTACCCTGGATGTCTAGCTCACGTAGTGAGCGACATGTTTTACATTGTCGTTGCCAACCGACGCCAGGGGGGGGGTGGTTGTAGGCTGTTGAGGTCGCTTGTCAGACTGGGTGCCAGGAATACGAGACAGAGGGGGGCAGGAGAAAGTGGAATAGGTGCAATCGCCATGGGTTCCACCCCTCTCCCCCGTTGGGTGGGGGGGGGAGAGAGAGAGAGAGAGACTCTGTGATACTAACGAACACGCACATTCATGTTGAAAACAAGACACGGAACTATCGATAGTAATATGTTTAGCGAACAAGTGTTCCGTTTTGTCTGCCTTCTGTTGAATGCCCTGCTTTCGTTCAATTATTAATGTTGTTTTCCTGTTTCTCGTGGTTTTCCTGAGGAAAATACGAGGCACATCTGGAAAATACAATGGATACAGCTCAGTGATCACCGGGTCATTTTTTGGCGAAGAAACATCGAGGCACTCAAAAATAGCCCATCTACACGTACTATTATTTGTATTTATTGATGTACTTGCTGTACGTACATGTATGTTTGAGCAGGGTGTGTGTTGCCTTCACTTTAAACTGCTTCATTTCTACTCCGCTGCATCATTAGTACACCCAGTGTTAGTTCGGATTCCTTATCTTGTAGAGAGATACTATTGACGAGGTCTCTTCGGGCATGCTCTCCCCCCCACCTTGGTGACAGGCTGAGACCACCCCCCCCCCCCCTCCGCATTGTCTTCAAAGGTGCGTTTGCACCGTCTCTTGTGTTTAGCTGTTTTGAGCCAAAGCGGCATACACTGTCCGTCGGCTTCCCCACGTTCTAGCTTCAAGTGATGTTTGGTGGCAGTTCTGCGACGAACTTGGCTCCTTGGATATGCTTCGCTACCCTGCGTCGGCCGTAGGCCAAGACTTAACCCTCCTCGCGCGAAGTCTTCATACGTGCTATAGCACCCGGGATACTGACCACCACTCATTTCTCCCTCGTTTGGACGCTTTGTTTTTTCGGCACTGGTTCACAGGTCTCGCGGGCTTTAGACGGATGAACCCCTGGACTGGAGACTCTTGCAGCTTCTTTTGAGCCTTCATCTTCAACTGTGGTGACATCGCAGCAGCTGTTTATAAATTGCTGTCTCTTTGCGAGTCTTGTGACACCTGTGTCTTCCGCATGGCTTCAGGGCTCATAGAATATATTGCTGGGGCGATGATTATTGAGCGCCGAGTGTCGCGCTCGTAATAGCTGTAATACGCATGAGCGTGTATACCCCCCAGTTTTTCAACTGCCTTCGGGAATTTGTGTGATTCTGTCAGGATTGACGGGCAGTGAGCTTCGTTGAGCGCCAGGTGCTTTGTCCTCCTGACTTTGAGTATTTTCAGTGATGTAGTAGGCGGCTAGGGGCAGTAGGCATCGTTTTTGCGTGTTCATGCTTGAGGCAGCACGCATCGGCGTCGATGGGCAACTCCCCGCACTGAGGCCCACGATTTGTTTTGGAACTTCGGAATGCTCTCCGAATCCGTTTGTAATGGTTGGCGCCATGTGTCACGCTTTCGGTATGCTTTGGGAATAATAAAACACCAGCCTTGAATAGCGAGGTTTTCGACACTGACTTTTTCTTTGACGGGTACACGGTCACCTGAGCCGTCGGGGCCCCGGCCCGCCGCTAATGGGCAAGACCAAGGCCGTGCGCCTTCCCTGTCGCCTCGATGGCAGACGGGATCGTGCTGTAACACAGTTGTCATGAATATCAATCCATACTCCTTTTGTTGCTAGCTTTCTCCTGGTCCCCCCCCCCCCCCCCCCCCCCCCCCCCCCCCCACCCCCCCCCCCGTCTTGGGCCTGTCTAGGTGTCTTTCCGCCTGGGTTCGCACCTCCTCCCCGCCCCGTGGTCCGGTCTGGCTTGGACTTGTGTTCAGGGATAGCTCTGTCAACCTCGTGCCATTTCTTGCCTTCTTCGCGGGCGAATTTGCATGCGGTGCATAGTCGCATCCTCTCGGGGGTGTCCACTCAAAGCACGACAAGTCGGCTCGAATCGTTGCCCTCTTAGCCGGAGGGACAGAACGTCTGGCGTGAGTCATCGTGCGTTGTATCTTCACGTTCCTGAGCCCTCTTGCGTGGAGGGATCGCAATATAGCTCCTCCCGAATCGGGACAGGTACGGAGGCAGAGAACGCCGATGTTTGAGGGTGAATTCCACTTCGTCCCACTCTACGCGCAAACGCTTGACAGAGCGGATTTCCATCCCTTGAGATCTTCGTTGAGGAGGTTCTCGATGTGTTTCCTCTGTTCGACGGAGTCCGAACCGCCTTAAGGAATTTCGAGCAGACGCGTATGGAACCGGGCATCTGTACATCACGCTGATATCTAACAACTTAGCTCGTCCACGACATTGCAGGAGGGAAGATATTACACACGTGTTTCCCAGACGACGACGGGAGACTCACTCCATTAGTCCATCCATACCGCTACAATCGTGGCGTATTTCCAGTGACCTTCTCACCCTTGTGCTTTTGGCTATTTCTCGAGGTGATACCAGTCATACCCCCTGGATGTATACCTAGACGAGCTTTCCAAAATGACGTTCGGAATTCTTCGCACTCCGTTTCGTTGAACAACATTTTTCTATTCCTAATGTTCACCTCTACGAGTTACTCATCGCCTTCCCTACGCTGTAGTCTCTGGAGAGATTCTTTCGTGTCTGTCGTTGTTGCCCCCCCCCCCCCGCCTCCGTCCCGGCACCATTCGTACACCATGGGTTTATGTCGCACCGGATATGCCGTTGATGACCTAACCTTGTGAATTATCTGTACTTCACACCCTGTGGAATGGTTTTTACCTGTGAGATCTTGTGTAAAAGACAAATCGTATTCCCAGAACCATATTTTTCCGACAAATAAAGTCACCGGAATAAAACACCCGGTTGGCGTCTATTTACCCTTGTTGACAGTTGCGCTTACACCGCTCGTTGGTACGGAATGCATAGCCTCATGGTATACACGTACGTAGTATCGCGGCGCGCGAGGACTATCGACGTTCCGTACAATAAACCAAGTACGAGTGCGCCTGGTCTACATGTATTAATTGTATATTGATGCATTGTGTACCCTGATGCTATTTTATCGGCCGATGAATATCGTGTTCGTGACCGTGCAAGCAAATTTTTGCAGTAGGTTAAGTTTCACTGTTCTTGCAAATCCGACAAGATTTGGTCAAGCATTATCATCTATATATATATCTCCTGTCGAAGACGTGCGATATCGTTTATCCTGGTATGTGATCTATCGGCCTCACAAACCACCGTGCACTGTGATATACATCTCCGGTCGAAGACGCGATATGTGGAAAACTGAACGAAGGAAATTTTTGGGGGTTGTGAAAAGGTGCTGAATCAGTGGCATCTTTTTGGAAGAAGGAATGGGGAATAGGGCCGTCAGGTTGGCGATGGGCGCAGATGTAGCTGAACTGGGAAGACAGAGGCTGGGAAGGGTTGGGAAGGAAAGTAAGAAGACCACCTAGAAGATGGCGGTCTGTACGGCGTGTGTTACATATACGCCGTGTTAAGTGTGGACAGGATCCGACATCTACACAGAATGACTCCAACTTCATGAGCAAAACAAACTGATCACAATTCATACTTTCGTTGCGATATCGTGCTCGTGATAGATTCTTCTCCCAAATCCCCACCTTAGTATATACTCCTGTTAATATGTACTACGTATGTATTATTAATGGCCTTCCTCACACTTCATGTGTACGTATCATCGGTAAACTCGAGACGTCTTTGGTCGTACATATTTCAACATATTTTGAACCACGATTACGTATGATTTTCACATTTGCTTCGACGCGAGCCGACAAGGGGGGATAGGGCTGCAGCCTTCTTGCGATGAAAGAGCCAGGCACGAACCGTGGGCCGGGGGCATAATAGATAAGAGCTTGCCGTGTGACCGCGGGTCTCTACAAGGGCGGAGAGATAAAAGAAGGCCGGTGAAAAATAGTGGGATGGAACTAATAGGAGGAATATTTTTCAATTTCTGGAAATATTTGAGCAGAAAGGGAAGTCCGCATCTACCGTGCCTCTTTGCGGACATTTCACAGAGTTCTACCGTTCATGTGGCTGGGAAATGTGCATTGATGCCTAAGCTATTAATGGCGTATCCGCATGGTCCATGATAGGCTAACCTATGCTTCTAGTACCTCTCATTAGTTTATGCTAGGTGCGTGTTCTGAACAGCATGTTGTATTCACGATCCAGCCGAATCTATATACGTCCCCGGTGGCTTGGTAGGTGGTCCGCGAGCCTGTCAAGATTAATTTCGTAAGTTCGAGTCTCACCGAGTGCATGCTCATAGGGACTTTTTCTTGCATAAAAAATTGATAAGCGGAAAGCGCGAAAGCGTGAGTTGGCTACATTCGATGAAAATCGACGAGCAGTGGGAATGCTGAACCCTATGCGCGACAAAAACGAAAGGCACGTACCGGGGGGGAGAAGGGACGACACCTGTGACCACGGCTTGTCCAGAATAAGATCGTCGAGGGTAAAACCTCCTACGAGTGGGCTGGAAAGTAAAAGCGATGATAAATAATATATATATATATATGTCGCATGTCAGAAACCAATGGGTCGCTTTGTGTGGACTAATAATACAGCACTACAATGAAGCCTAGCCCAGTCCCGATTCTGTCCTTCTCCGTACAATAGTCACGATTACTCTTGTATTCAGCATGTTTCAGTGTATGTAGACCTCAAACAGTTTCCCGACATGAATTCCGTGAAATATGTGAAATATAGACGCGCATGGTCCCCGTCTTCTTTGCGTCCGGTTTCGGTATGCATGGGGCTTGACATGTGCATTTTATATTATGTCGGTACAATGTTATCTTAGATCGATACGCGCATGCAATATCTTACCACGTTGCGTCCTTACTCCTCCAGCGCTAGCACTACGTAAGGACGTGGCTGAGCCGTTGTTTTTGCCCTATAACCTAGGGAATAAGGGCTATCCGAGTGGTGCGTCATCCTGTACAGCGTGTCTGGTTACTGCTCTGCTCAAAACCTGCACTACAGAAGGCGTATATTGTCCCGGATTTCAGACCTACAGTCCCGTTCGGGGGACAAACTATTGCGGGGGTCCATAGTTAACGGGACCAAATTTGTTTAGTAAAAATTGGTAAATATATAGATTTTTATGTACATCATAGGTCCTGTTAACTATGGACCCCCGTAATAGTCAAATCCTGAGCAGTTTGTTGCGAGTTAGGGGGACACTTTCTGTACGTACATGGTGGGGGCCCCGCAAGGCGTCTGGGGATTTCGCAAGGCGTCTGTGGGGATTGCCTACTCCTATCGGGGATCCCCTAGAGCGAGAGGGGATCCCCTAAGCCTGTGCGGGGTCCCCCAAGCCTGCTGGGCGCCCCCTACAGTGAGGGGGGATCCCCTAAGGTTAGAGGGGATCCCCTAAGCCTGTGCGGCGTCCCCAAAGCCTGTTGGGGACCCCCTCAAGTGAGGGGGGATCCCCTAAGGTGAGAGGGGGTCTCCTAAGCCTGTGCGGGATCCCCTAAGCCTATATTGGATCCCCTAAAATGAGAGGAGATCCCCTAAGGTGGGAGGGGATCTCGTAAAGTGAGAGGGAAACCCCTAAGGTGAGAGGGGATCCCCTAAGCCTGTTGGGGGGGCCCTATAGAAAGAGGGGACCCCCTATTGCATGGGGACCCCCTAACTAGCAAGATCCTAACCAGAGGGATCCCCTATCTCGGGGGATCCCCTAACTCGCAACAGTAGTTTGCCTTAAAAACAGGACTGCAGTCCTAAAAGGGTTTATACATCGTGTTGATGTCTTCAATTTCGATCCTTGCAGTAGAGCTTTCCGCTCTCTTGGTATCGGAGATTTTGTCGTCTTAATACCTCTGGTCGTGTCTGACTGGCTAGGGTTAGGGTTAGAGCTGGGGTCTGTAGTGATATTCGTCCCGCACACAGCAGAGGGTCTTCTTCCTTGCGCCACGGTTCCTTTTTTGTACGGCGAGCTCCATTAAATATGTATAGGTATGAATCAGCAGTCCATTTTTTATTCTTATTTTTTTATCATCACTTTTATTTAACAATTTTTCAGACTCGTACCTGGTAGAGATTTTACCCTCAGCGATCTTCTGCACAAGCAGTGGTCACCTGTCTGTGTCGTCCCTTGTCCCCCCCGGTACGTGCCTTCATTGTTTTGTCACGCATAGGGTTCAGCATTCCCGTCGATTTTGATCGAACGCAGCTATTTCACGCTCTCCCGCTTTCCGCTGTTCAATTTGTTATGCAAGAAAAAGTCCCGATACGAGCATGCACTCGGTGAGACTCGAACCCACGAAACTGATCCTGATAGGCACGCGGACCTCCTACCAAGCCACCGGGGACGCCCGCTCTGTGCACAGTCAAAATTGAAGGATAAATTTGTTGCGTCCAACGCCGTAGGCTCGCGCCTCCTATTCACGAGGCCGACCATTCATCACATTCCTGTTAAATCTCAATCCTGCCGGCGGCAGCATATCGTAATAATGGGAGTAAACGCCCCCCTCAGCGTAAACCCCCCGGGGCGCTATTTTCAGCGAAAGCGGGCAAACCCCGGAGTTAACGCCCCCTGTCAAAACAAAAATGCGAAAAGGGCCCCGGCCTCACAGTTAACGCCCCCTATCATTTGTGTTGGGCAAACGCCCCGGGGCCGAGCTGGTACGTCTTTTGAATGTTGAAGATGGAGCTATTTCCGAAGCAGGCTAAGGCGTGCTTGTAATAATAGGAAACTTCATGCCTGGGATGTGGTTTGGTCATGTTATTATGCGCAACAGCAAAACAGACAAAGTCAGACGCGGACACAGCCCCTGTCCCAGCCCGGTTGCCGCTCCACCGTTTCCCACGACGCCGCCGTCGTTGCAGCGGAGGCGGGTGTAGTCGATCAACCTGAGCTTCTTCGCTGTCGAGTAGGAGTGCCGCCCCTTCGGCCACACTTACTTAATGCTCCAATTTATATGTCGGAGGGTAAACGCCAGGGACTGGTCCGCGCGGTACCACACACCTGAGCAACAGGCGCGGGGACTGGGGGTGGCGTGCCTTTCCCCGTGGGCGCCGCTGTAGTGCGGATGACGCAAGCTTCCCCAAGAGTTTGATTGATTGTCGGTGCCTTGATCGGAGCTGGGTGCTTGTCTGTGATGCTGGGTTGCGACATGATCAACACCTGCTGCTGCTGCCTTGCTGTTGCTGTGTGCGTGTGAATGGTGTGTGTGTGTGTTTTCTTGAATTTTCGTATCGCCCCGGGGGGCCAAACGCCCCGATTTGTTTTTCTAAGAAAAAAAACGTCCCGGTATCACAGTAAACGCCCCGGGGTGTCTTTTTATACCTGCAAAATCGTAGCGCCCCAGGGGGCGTTTTTACTCCGATTATTACGGTATACTTTCGGGCCCAGGTCTAGGCGAGATAGCATCCGCCAGGGCAGCAAGTGGCAAGGGCAAGCTAGAGGAAGCACATGAAATGAGCAGAGAATAGCAGGGCGTCCACGGGACTGTCAACCAAATATGTGGCGTATTTTGTTCGAGAACGTTCCCGGAACTTTACCAATATCCAGGTTGAGCTATATATGTATTGCGAACTCTACGTACTGGATTCAGGGATCCTCTGTTGTGAGGTTGGCCGAGCGTTTGCTCTCTGTCGGTTGCTGCCGCGTGCAGACCCGGTTCGGAGCGTACATGGCCGTACCCTAGCAGCTGGGACACATCCAAGGACGGACTGATTTGTCCACATGAATACGTATGTTTTGGCCGAGTTCAATGTTGTGGAGATGGATCTGATGTGATATTTTCCAAAACCCACCGCGGTCCAACAAATGCGGTTCTGGCGCCAATGTTCGGTCCGTTCGAGTTCCCCAACCCAAGTCAAATTCAACACACGGCACACGAGCACACAACAGCACACAGCCGCAAAGCTTGGCACAGCGCACCATCCTCATCCGTCCCGTCGTCGCCACAACAACCTCCTCTCCTTGCTGACCTCGCCACGCCTGCTCTGTGGTTGACCACGTCTGTCTGCATCTCTTCCGCCAAGACCGCTGTCGTACGCTTCTTCTGAGATGGCTTCCAGGTTAGCTTTGGTGTTGCCTTTTCTGATGTGCGCTGTATTGTACTACGTGCAGAGGTCCTCTGCTGTATTTGTTTGTGGTTTTGTTGCTGCTGTTGCGTGTTGCTCGAGAGTACGCAGCACGACTGGATGCGGTTGTGCTATCCTTGTCCTAATGGAGGGCACGAGAAAGATGTAAGGCACGAGGCGGAGAAGACAGACCGCAGTTGGCTGAATTACGAAACAAAAGCGAAAGCGTTGCGGTAACACGTTTTTGACGTACGTACAGGATACACAAGTACCATGTAGGTGTGAGAAAGAGTACCGATATGTGCGCGTACGAGCACAGAGCACGAGCACTCGTACAGTCGGTGCAGCGTTCCCTGTGGTACGCAACTGCACAGCGTGGATACTTTGACGCCAGAATAGTGACATTTCGGCCATAGCACCCAACTGGTGAACAAACACCCACCTAGCGCACGGTGCTTGATCAGCCGTCTTGTACAGCGGTCTTCGCCGAGAAGAAAACCATGGACTCCCATTGATCGCCGTGAAAAATACCCCGATCTCGTTGTCGGAAAGAAAACAAGTACCAGGTACCAGGTACCAGGTACCTGGTACATACGAGTGGCAGTAGAGACTCACAGACCTACACCAGCAGTAGGGTATTGCCGTCGCTGAAAGCATCGATTGCCCGACCGACGTACTCTCGCCTGCGCTTTCGCAATATACGCTACAACGTGTGGCAAACGCGCAGAATGGGTTTTTGGTTGCCGTACATATTGGTGGTTCCTTCAGATTCTGCCTACCACTCATAAATCATTTTCACCTTCTGGTTCGTGTCACAGCAGCAGCAGCAGCAGCAATGATGTGTACTGCCTACAGCAGTGTTCGTGGCGTACACCAGCTCCTGCGTTAAAGCTGGCTTTCGTTGGATCTTCACAAGGACTTAACGCTACTTTCGAGCATTAATACAGATATACTGCCGGTCTTCGGGAGCGAGAGGCTGAGCAGCCCCCCTGGCTTTTCTTGTCGCAACTACGAGTACAGCAGTACGTATCTTCGATTCGATCTATGATCTCAGAATTCAATCTAGAATCTTAGGTGAACAATTAACCTGCAAGCTGCATGGTACGTCCAAGAAGAACCGTTGCGACGCGCGAGCCGTCGCCAATCCACCCTCCACCATTGTTGGCTCACACGAGCTGTTGTTGTGGCGCCTGCTCTTCTCATGCTAGTCCAAGAAGCTATATGGCGACACCAGCCATGTAAACACGAATTATGGCTTAAATCGTCAGACGAACATGACCCACGGGGAACCACGTGTCGAATACAACCTTCCGTCTGGACTTGTGTGTACCGTAGGTCCTATTTACCATGGTCCTCCGTAATAGCTCATCTATGGTGGTAGCTCAAGCTTCGAAAACATGTGCAGATGCGCTACCGTCTGTAGCTCAAGCCTTGAAAACATGTGCAGATGAGCCACCACCTATAGCTCAAGCCTTCCAAACATGTGCAGATGAGTTACCATCTATAGCTCAAGCCGAACGCACGTGCAGATGAGCTACCGCCTATATATCAAGCAGGGAAATCATATGCAGATGAGCTATCGCCTATAGCTCACCCCCGTAGAACGTAATCACAGCTCATGCGCGCAGCTCATTGTAGCTCTTCCTCGGCACCACATGCGTGTAAGATAAGTAGCTAAAAAAGCCCACCCTCCGGGACAACTTCGTACGTGTAGGAATAATATGGGTTCGGCCTGGGTTTGATCGTTGTCTTCATCCACATCGATGACGTTGTTCGTGGGGTCCGCATCCATCGATGGATTCGGTTGCTGCCAGCCGCCAGCCTGGTCTACGGCCGAAGCGCTGCTAGAGCTGCTACCCCGGGTCGTGGGCATACTAGGGGTGTTGCGGTGTTGTGTCCTGTGCGAGCGCCTCTTGTGGTGTGCATGGTGACAGCTGACAGCTGCTGCTGTAGTTGTTGTAAAAAAAAAAACGAAAATTCACATTATGTTGGATGTCGACCTATCGTCAGGCATCTTCACAACAGAAGCAGATCCGATCTCGTACAAGATCACATACTGTACCTGGTACGTACAAAAAATATACCAGGTACCAGGTATGGTAGTTTGTGTTGATATCGTTACATTCTGCGTACTAATATTGGTCACTTGTACAGCTCATGGACTACGAGGTATCTCCTCTAGCTCAAGCCTTAAAAACATGTGCAGATGAGCTACCGCCTATAGCTCAAGCTTGGAAAACATGTGCAGATGAGCTATCGCCCTTAGCTCAAGCTTTGAAAACATATGCAGATGAGCTGCCGCCTATAGCTCAAGCCAGGGAAGACATGTGTAGCTCATGTAGTTCCTATAGCTGCTCACTCTGGACATATATGTGCAGATGGTCTCCATAGCTCAAAACATGTGCAGATGAGCTATCTTCTTATAGCTCAAGCCAGGAAAACACGTGTAGCTCGCGTAACTCACGTAGCTCACGTAGCTCACCGTTGAGCTAGCTCCTTAAAGATCTAGCTCGAGCTAACGTGAGCTGATCTGTCCGAGGTGTGGAAAGTTTCAAACTTTCGGAAAACCCCGAAGAAAACAGGGTTTTTCGCGGGTCACTACCCGACCCGCGGGTCGGGTCAAAAGGGTTTCAAAATGTCGCAGGTCGGGTCGGGGGTTGGGTCGGGTCGGGTCGGGTCAAGGGGCTGTCAAATCTCGTGCGTCGGGTCAGGCCGGGTCGGGTCAGGGAGTGTTCGAAACGTCACGGATCGGGTCAGATCATGACCCGTGAGATACCGGTGATTTGCGGGTCGAGTCATCGTGACCCATTTGTTTTCCACTTATCCGCAGGTCGGACCCGCGGGTCTGCCCCTCGGATCCGTCTTTTTCACACCTCGGATAATGCAACACTCGGATAACACGTTGTGGGTCTAACAAGGGGACGTGGCAACGTACTAACATAGTGTTAGCACTGGAGGAGCGATCACGTTAACGCGGTATCACAGTGTTAACTGAAAACCCACGAATGTGCACACGCCTTAACGTTATGTTGCTGCTCGATCTCGTCCAGCTCTGGTAGATGCAACAACATTATGTTATGCCGTGATCAGTCCCTGAAATTAACGCTGGAACACAATAACACGTAAGTTATCACTATAACATGACCTAAACGATATCTGCATATTTACTAACACGATAACATAATGTTACTGTCCACGCAGCGGTAGACATAACACACCAACTGTGCTACCCTTAGGAGGAGTGTTATATATAGCACCCTAACATAGCGTTAAGCACCACTAGACATAACGTTGTATAATAAATAACACACACGTAACATAACGCACTGGCCAGCACTACTAACCCTACGTTATCTGGACCCCCCATCTGATTGCCTTAGGCTCGGACAACGTAGCACATAACGTACGTTAGATACGTTGCAGTCTCAGCCGGCCCATGCGTATCGTTATGTTGCTAATTAGGGTGTTTGCCTAAATGCGGAGGTCTCTGTAACAATACGTCACGGTGTTACCGTCAGTAAAGATTTGATGGTAACATTCCGTTGCCGTGTTGCCATAAAAATCGATCCGGGTCTAACATGATGTTACTGAGTTACCGTTGGGACCGAATAAGTCCTTCTAACGCAATGTTAATATACGTTACTCTTTGGATCTTCCCGAGATCTAACATGTGTTTCCTGTGTTAGTGGTAAAGCGGCTTGTGGGAGTAACAAACCGTAGCCGTGTTAACCAGTTTCGCAAACATCCCAGCAGGAGATATCTACAAAAATATCCCCGGGGGGGAAGACAGCATGGCATCCTCTCTGAAGAATCGCCTCCATATTTAAAAAACCTAAACAGGGGATATTTAAGAGGGATCCACGCACAAAACCCTTCATTTTTTCTGGAAACCCCGCCAGTACGTTATCCATCTATAACGTAATCTGCACACTCACACGTATGAGCTATCACGGCAGAAACATATTGTTGTTGCTAGATTGGACGTGTACGTTATCTGCGAAAACTTGTGTCACTACATACATTGCATATGAGCTGACCCATTGACATAGTGCTATCAATAGTGTTTTATCGATCATTTATACACTTTATCCGTTTGACGCATGTTATGGTAGCAAGACTTCCGTTAACACCCTCACACAACGTCGCTCAACACGGACTGCTGCTGCGGCTGATATGGTAACATCATGTTAACGTTGTATGGGCCATATACGCCTTCCCTCTGACGTGTGTTACGATAGCCAATATTATAGGAATTTCACTACTAATAACACAGCAACATACAAAGTGTGAAGTACTCGCTTATTCGGCTGTGTTCGTTATCCGCCTGAAGCGTGTTACGGTAGCAAGTAAGAATCACGCTGACACACTAACATAACGTTACTCGCTACGGGCTCATGTCGCTAACACGGTAACGTAACGTCAACGTTTAATTGACCATGTACTACAGTATCCCTTCAATGTGCGTTACGATAACCACAAGGACTTCCGCTAACACGCTGACGTAGTGCTGCTAGCTATGGGCTGCATACCCTAACACAGTAACACATATACTGCGGTCAGTACGGGATCAAGGTAGCCCCCTAACATAATGTTGCGCGATCGCCCGCCAATATCATAACACAGTAACACTTTGTTATCACAAAATCCAGAAAGTAGTTAACGTAGTATCGTAATGTTACGTTGTTTTCGCTGACGCCTAACATTAACTAAAAACGTTAAGTGTTACGTTATCCAAGGTGTGGTATTTTTACAAACGTGCAGCTACCTGCCGGAAGGCCGCCTTTGTGACTCGCGGGTCGGAAATTGTACAACAAAAAATACTCGCCGTTTCTCGCCCGAAGACCTCGCTCGTGCTGATAGCATATATCAGAGTGGAGAAGAATCATAAGCGAATCCCTCGGTCGGATGAAGCCGGAGTATATACTTGTGTTTATGTTCATGTCCATCCATTTAAAAAAAAAGCAGGCCACACTCTCTTATCCAGGGTACACCAATTAAGACAACACATACATACCAGCGGTGATAGGCCACGAAACATACGAGTACGTACACACGAAATACCTGCGTTACATTACCAAAAAGCAAAAAGGCAAGAGGGAGGAAGACTCGCATGAGCAAAAAAAAAAAAAAAAACAATGCGGGGGACAAAAAACAAGAAGACGAACAAAAAATACTGAAAAGAAGCCAATAACGCAACCACCTCCATTATAACGATATTATTGAATCCTCCACTCGTCGCGGCAGCAGCAGCAGCAGCAGCAGTACCAGCGACAGCCCCTGGGTCCTCGCGGATCGTGACCCGCGCTGACAGGTCCACCGCCTCAGTTGTGCTTGTGCTGGAGGCGGCACAGCTACGCTGCTTCCCGGGGCCGTAGGCTGCACAGTTAGGCCACTCGCCCGGGCGGAACCAGAAGCAATCGGATCAGAGCGATTATGGGGTCAGTCGACCCGACCCGCATGAAACCCGTGCCTCACGAGTCAATCGGAATGGGGCGGACCGGGTCGGGTCAGTAAAGCAGTTTTTGAAATCTCGCGGGGCGGGTCGGATCGGGTCGGGAGATTTTCAAATCTCAAGGGTCGGGTCGGGTCTGGTCAACAATTCTTCAAGTCTCCCAGGTCGGGTTGGGTCGGTTCGGGTCAAGATGCTTTCAAACATCTCGCGGGTCTCGTCGGGTCAAGTCACCACGCCTCAAAATTCTCGAGGCTCAGGTCGTGTCGGCTGATCGAGACGGCGAGATTCCGAGTCCTCCACAGACATCGATCCACAAAATCAACGACTGCTTCATGCATTCTGAACGGAGTGCGCTCGTTAGGGGCTCCGATCCACCCTAGGGTCACCATGTTCACAGAATGACCGGCGATATGTGGCTGGCGCTGGTCATTCGTATACCAAATACAATTACTGGGGTGCACAAAACATATGACAAAAAGTTATCGATCTGTCTCGAATGACCAAATATAGCTTTTTTCAGGTTTGAGAGAAGAACACAGGGCGCCGCCGGCAAGCTCCCATCCGTAAACCATGGATCCATCTGACATCTTAGAGGCCGTCATCTGCACTCGTTGGCCCTGCCAGATACAAAGCGGGTTGACCGTGGGCTGAATCTATGTCGAGATCGAAGGTTTATCGCCGCACGAGCTGATTTTTATCATCGTGTTCACACTTGAACCGAGAACAAACAAATTGCGCCGCCTGCAGCCGTTTGCTAAATAAAAATTAAAATCAAACTGCCGTTCCCTTTTTCCTACAGCGGCGGCACTAGAATCTTTGCGGCTGTTTTTGAAAACAATAGTTTTGAAAGAAAGCATTCAAACTTCGTTCCCATCGTCACAGGTCAAATATAAGGTTACATTTTTGTTGAAATGCGGAAATATACTTGTTTTATGGTTTTCTCTGTATCTCATTGGTCTAAAGGTGAATCGTGGAGCAGGCGTTTCGAACTGAAATTCGAAAAAAAGAACTCAACACGAAGTAGTGAAAGGGCCTGCATCAACGATACTTGTTTCAATCGAGTTGCGATTTTGTTTTTTGGTTTGGCTTGGTTTGAATCTGATTGGTCGAAAAGTGAATAACCAAGCATGCGTTTTGAATTCAAATTAGATGCAAACGAATTCAACTAGAAGTATTTTGGGACTTGCTTAGCTCTTTCGTGTGATTCAATTTGGTAAATTTTCCAAGTCGACGTGACATGTTCCTGAGACAGGAGCAAGCCACGCAAACTTGAGCCGTGTTGTCGACTGCTTCAAAGGCGAGATCCACCTTTCCCGAGCTGCAGGGCCACCGGAGCAGCCGCAGCGCAAGTTCTGACGGCACCTAGCACAGAGTAGACGACCCGCGGCGCCCCCGAAAATTAGTAGGCCGTCGCAAGTCCAGTTTTTCGCCCCCTGTCGCGTGCCATACCACACGAGCACCCACCAGTGCATGAATTTGGGTAGAAGCCCTTTCGCTGTATCCCCGTCGCTGCTTCGCGCGTATCTCTTCGGGGCAGCCCCCCAAGACATCTCAACAGCAATAGCCTCTCAGGTGGTGCCGGCAGAAGTAATCAGCTGCTGACCACGGCGGTCCGGAGAGGACGCCGGCCCTCGTTCGCCTCGTTAGTTGCCCTCGGGTGTTCGTAGACTTTGTGCGTTTTTTCGGTTATGTAACAAAACATGCTATTTCTGGATAGGACCCAAAAATCATTTTTTTCACGATTTTGTTTCCAAATGATGTCAAATTCTTTTTTTTTCTATTCAATACAATAAAACATTGATACTTAACAGAGGCTCTCAAGGCTAGAGTGTGGTTGATGTTTATTTCTTGTGCGGTGAAACTTGAACTACAGAGTATGTATACACCCAATTATATGGGGTACAATTTTGTTTTCCAGAAATGTCTACGTTTGAGTGCTCACACTTCATCCGGTAGAATATTGCAGGCAAGCTTCCGGGAATTTACGATCACAAATAGTGTGAGGGGGGAAATCAAACAAAAAAGCGTGCTCATATACACCCCATCAACGAACTTGCAGTACACCTCGTCCCAGGTTGTCGCACGGGGTGAGGCTCTTCAAGCTTGAACACTTGCAGAGTGGAGAATCGACCAAACAAAGTGGTCACAGGTGGCAGATGACGTTACTGCTATACGTTAATATTTGAAAACTATGATGTACTTTGATGTGCCTCAAAGACGTACTGCTCCATCTATCACAACAGCGTAAAAACAACGCTAAACTGTGCATATGTTATCTCGCACCGGAAGAGACAGTCTCTTACCTGCAGCAGGCCGGCGTGCGTTCGAAGGAATGATCAAAAACAAGAACACGACACCCCGCCGCATTCGGAGCACACGGCAACACGGCCAACGTATACAAGAAGCACACCCCACCCGTGGCCAGTTCGAGACGGCTGGCAGCGAAATAAGCCCGACAAGTTCGGCAGAGCTAGTTCGCTTTCGCGGACGCCCGGTTTGCGAAAATACAGTAGGTCACGTACAGGTCTTACAATGAGTGAAATAGCCGCCGACAAACAGGGGAAAAAGTGAAGAGATGAACGAGCAGACAAGCACACACTATTGATACTATTATTTGGAACGGAAGTCTGTACGCACCCCGCGACGAAGAGGCTTTTAGCGAATACGCAAGACGTTTCCACGGTCGCTCGGCTCCTTCTGCTTTTCGAATAGACGGCTTTAATGGAACCGCTCTTTCTACCTTGCTTCATTGTCAAGGCTCCAGAACAGGCTCCTCCTTGGTTTTTGGGGGAAAAACTGGTTCGGACTTCGTTGTTGAAATTACCACGAGTTAATGTGTATCTCTGCAACCTGGGTCAGTGCGCAATCTTGCGGTCCATGCGACATACGAAAATTTATCTCCGCCTGCAGGTGACCTTGAGCTGTGTGGCTCGCGGTCGGTGCGGATCGAAGAACTGTTTTAGCAACCGGATCTCATCCAGACCTGAGCCGTTCGAATCGAGTCTGAATTATATTTAGTCACCGGCAGGGTACACCAAGCTCTCTGCTTTCATATCGAGGGCCACGAACATGAGGTCAAATCGACAATAGCGGCCTTAACCTAAAGATCCTTGCAAATATATGGTAAGAACAGCTCCCAGAGATGCGTGGGCACCCTTTGTTAACATTTCGAAGGCACGATGTAACAGGGCCAAGGGCGGACGGGGAGTTGGATATCATACATCTGACCCTCTGCCCCGGAGGGCTTCTACTTTTATATTTATTTATTTCCCCTTGGACAATGTGCCGGGCGTTATTCATTCCGAACGGAAAACTGACACATTTCGACCACAATCACCAATTCCATCCAATCTTTATCCCTTCGCTTGATATACTCTATTGGTTACGCACTACCGCCCGTTTCCCAATTGATATATTCGCCGTGCTTCCTACTACGCCTGTTCATGCTACGCCCACGCCATGAGAAGTAACCGTCCACTAGATAGAGGTGTACCCGGCGAGAACCCGTCACGAACGGGTGCTCGGATAATTTTGAAAGTGAAACCGGAACCCGTCGCGGGTCACCCGGGTTTTCAGACGAAATGAAACGGGTTCAACGAGTACTCGGGTAAAACCAGATACTCGGACGACCCGTTCGGGTTTACCTTCATAGAGAGGCATTACGAACGGACGATAGTGCGTACAACGATTTTTTTTTTAATGTTGAAACCAGAACTACAACCATCAAACAACCACAAAAGAGTATTAAAAAATACGATGCAAAAACTACAGTAAAAATAAACGCGATAAGTTTGCCTCTTGGTGTTTGTGTGCATTGTTGCATTCTGTGCTTGCTACCTGATATAATAGGCATCCGTACCTGATATTTGTTTTCCAAAGCTGCACAACGTGATGAGTATGAGTACCGACATTGAGAAAAATGACGCATGATGCGAGGAGACCACTCGTTCGTGCGCCGAGCGCGAGAGCAAAATAAGAGACAGTATGTTTTTAGTCTTATCGTCGTTGTAGAATTTTGAGGTGAAGGGGCTCCTCATCCCTCGTCCCCGTGACCCTGGTAAATCATCCCAATATACGTTTATGCTATCCATTCGGGAAAGCATAAAAACCCACCGCATGTTCCCGTAGGACAATCTGCAGCTAGCTACGTAAATCACATCAATCAGCCAATCAAAATGCATCATACACTTGACTACGAGCAACGGCTATGTCCTACAGCCTCTTCATTTGCAGCACACTGCCATTTTCATATTGCCAATGCCGTACTACAGCAGTGGGTCCACAATAATCCAACACATACGTTATCTCGCCGTAGCGCTGCAGCAAGTAGTAGTGCTTTCGATTCAAACACAGAAATTCCAAACCCACCCGTAAAAGAGCTGCCCCCCTGCCGAGAAAACACCAAATTCATCCAGGATCCATGAACTCAAATTCAATGCAATTTTTCAAACCGTACTGTACTGGCGTAAGCTTCAACAATCTCTCCATTCAACTGCCTGCCGTAACTACGGACCTCTGTCCGCTTTTTTTAAAAACGGCGATCGGTTGAAAACCTGTTATTAATAGCGCAACCGCCTCCCGGCTGCGCACATCGCCTTTTGACTTCCAAAAACTCGATAAATCCAAAATATCTTGCTCCTCCAAATCAGCATACTCATTAAGACCCGAAAAGATCTTACTTGCTTAAGTCAGCATACTCAAAAAAATCCAAAAGATCTTACTCCTCCCACTCAGTATACCCATTAAGACCCAAAAAGATCTTACTCCTCCACGTCAGTATACTCATTAAGACCCAAAAAGATTTCACTCCTCGACGTCAGTATACTCATTAAGATCCAAAAATATATTTCTCCTCCAAGTCAGTATAGTACCATGCGAATCTCTCGACGGTAGATGAATGAATAGCTTACCAAACAAGGCTATATCTTCCTTTTAACCAACCACTAACAGTACCCACTGAGAATTAAAGCAGCAATAGACAACGCATAGGTACGCGCACGAACAGTAATACCAATCCTACAGCTCCTCCCGACGTACGTGACCGACCGTACATTATGCAGTAACTTCAATAATAGCAGTATTAACCAAACACTGCATGACCGGGGGGGACGGGGGGGGGGGAGGCTACAAAACAATCCAGTTATACTTCCAACGACATCGGCCAACTATAAATCACCCAGCTTCCAACTGAAAAATACATGCCCCAACAAGCAAAAAAAATATATATCATCGAGAATAACATAGCTTCGCGGCGGGCGGGGGGGGGGGCAAGGGGAGGTACACGATTATGACCCAGTGAACACACAGAAATATCAGACATTTTTCAACTCACCAAACCAAAATGGAAAACCCAAGCAAACTGCACTATTATTATAATATTGTTGCATACCGTATATACACGCACGCGCGGGGCGCGAGGCGGGGGGGGGGGTACTAGTTTGTTGCTTGCCTTAGTCATTTGACCATTGACCACGCATCCCTTTCGAGACGGAGCACCGTTCCCACTCCTAATAGAGACACCTCCAACAATTGGGCGCTCATTACGTTGTTTCCATATATTACATAGAAACTTTTTTTTTTCTAATCTTGTCCCCTTCCTGTCTGGCCGCCTGTGGCCACCATCTATCTCCTAGAATAGCGATCGTTTTCTCGCGGCTATTCAGTGTATCAAACTCCTCCAAGTCACATTCGTGTATTTATCATCATGCATGGCCGTAGTCGTATGACCGTATGACCATAGACCCTCTCATCCCTACAATGCCGGGACGGAGGACGTTGGGTTTTCACCGACCAGGCAGAAACATTGCTTGCACCAAGCGCGAAGCGAAACGTGAGGGGTTGGGCGAGTTGCATGAAGGGTGAGCTACTTCCTACTAAGAACCGCTTTAGAGGCGAATTATCTTGCATATGGATGGCAGCAACAATTCATTGATTTAATGTCTGGTGTGGCCCCTTCCAGAGACAGCAATGGGTTCACAATGTCACTGCCTCGTGGGTGCCTCACCATATACTTCGTATAGACCCAATCTTCTAACGGCAGTACTGAAACAAGCATTGTGTCGAAAAACAAGCTTAGGTAGATACTTCAACCACACAGCAATGTAGTGCGGCAGTAAATACGGCAATAATACACCTGATAGGTGCGCTTGTTACTGCGTAGAATGATGGGTTAACGGTATTATTGTATTATTTCGTACTTGTGGTATTAATAGATCCTTGTTTTGCCCGCATATGACGAGATACGCACAGCAATAGTATACGAATAATACGTACCTGGTAATTGATACGACTACTGTAGGTAGTACATGGTGTATCTAAATGTGTGCACCTGTACATTCGTACATACGTACCCATGTATTAGGTGAAAGCTCCGAAGTCGCATTGCGAATAAAAGGCACCAGGAACCCGGTTTTATTGTGTCGTTTTTTTTCTTTCGAGTACGAATAGCATACTGAACGTCATACCGTCGGCAGCCGTGGACACTCTCACTGCCATATATTTCTTCACGTAGCGTAGCAGTAAAACTAACAACCTACGAAAACGCGGGTGGAAAATAACAAGAAGGAGAGAGCGGCAGGTGTCCTAAACTATACGTTGCTATTACGGGGGACCATGCTAAATAGGACCAAATATTGTTAGTAGAAGTAGGTAAATATATATATAGGTTTTTGTGTGTATAGTAGGTCCTATTACTACTGATGATGTACCACGCACGGTGTAAGAATACTAAATATTAATAACAGATTTTGCACAAACCACTAAAATAAAATAAAACTACTACCGGTACGAAGTATCGACGCGTATGTATGTATTTACTTGTTGTAATAAAGCACCAACGAAAGCGAACTGCCCACGGAACACAGAAAGAGAGCAGCAAGCAACAGTTGTCCTATATTGGGCGTCCCAAAGAACGCATTGTGTTACCTGGTCGTACCGATGTACTACGGTATCGCAACAATAGCGAAGAAAAAAAGAAACGTGAACAAACAGCGGTACGAGTAGTCGCCCTAAACTATATGCGATCAAATATGTTTGCAATATATATCACGAGAAACTTTTAACAGCCAACAAAACCGCGAACGGAACGCCAAACAAAACAGAGGAAACGGTAAATTATAATCCTGAGGTAGCATGCCAAAATAAATTGGTGTGGGCCTCAAACCTAACTGCCGAGTGGTAGTACAGGTGGGGAGAGAGGAGATATCATGTTTGAGTTTGCTTTTAGTTTTTTGTTTTTTAATAATAATGCCATCCTCGAAAATCCGGGTAACCGAGTTCGATGTCCCCGGTGACAGGGAAAAACGCATGGAGGCCCGAAAAACGAAGGTTCGAAAGAAGCAAGTTAGAGGAGTAGTCGATGCAACTGCTGTCCTCGCTGTATTTCCCACCTATTTCCATAGCTCGCTGTCGTCGTGTCGACCCCCTAAGACGCCTCGACCGGCGCCTGGTTCTTTCTAAGACGAATCTAAGACGTGCCAAGACACACTATAGCGAGTAAGACGTGCCTCTCTTTGAGAAACGGACTACGACGTATTTTAACACACGTTGGCCCATACCCTATACCTGGTACACACTACGCGATACGATCACCCCCCTTCGCGGAGTAAAGGTTTTCCCCGCACAGCATTGATCTAACTTGACCGCCAGCAGTGGTAACCGCCTAAAAAAAAAAAACGGTACCCTGACTGTCTAGTTCACGCAGTGAGAGGCGTGTTTTACGGCGTCGTCGCCAACCGACGCCAACCCAACTTATATATGTATATACCAGGCACATGAAATATAGGGGGGCGGCAATCCAGTTACGGTACTATACTACGTAAGCGAAATGAAAACAATTTCATGAGTCTCGGCTCCAAGCACGTACGTGCGTACGTACGTACGGGTGCATCATCTTCCCCGCCTCAGCCCTTTGCTACGAATCTGAGACGAATGCCTTCGCCGCGACCTTCGTACTCTAATCTCATCTCCGGCCGCGGCTCAGGTCATCTTGTCCGCCTGCAGCTGGGTGAAAGTATTGTCGCTTCCGAGGGAATGAACTCAACGAAAGCATGGGGCACAACCGTAGGGACACGTGAGAGCACCATACACACCTGTTTTTGCTGGTCTAGTATAACCATGGTAAGCTATATGTTGATTTTCGAGTACATCAGGGTGTGGCAGTAGTATTTAAACTACTATTGTGTGACCATCCTATACGTACTGCTGTAGTATATTATACTGCTGCTCCTACTCGAACCCGTATGCAAGCTCTTCACAACAGCAGTTTATACCTACTATTGTACTTCAAAAGCAGCTATTGATAGTTTTATATGCAAGAAAAAACATACGTTGTACATAATTTGCACAGGAAAAAGCCACGCGCAAATAACTGGATTTGACTGTTAATACGATGCTTAATTCCACCCAGAGATAGTGCGTAGGTGTTACATACTATTAATAGGTACGTTCGATTGGTGGATTGAGTACCACAATATCAACCGAATAAATAATATAGAAATACTGAAATTTCACATGCACGTTTGTGATGTTACGAAAACAGAGAGGCTGAAGTTCACAATTCGCCATCCATCTATTGGCCATTCACAACATAATTTCAGGAACAACCCAAAATATATCAAACCATTATGGTCTATACATACGCGTGGTACCATTCCAGCCTATTAGTAGCCACAGGTACGCAAACCATGATGTTGAATTCCCCAATTCCCCATCCATTAGCCGTCACCAGACAAAACAAATGCCTGTACGAGATACAATCGATGGGGTAGTCTATTAGTGAAACTAAAAATAACTGGAGTTGCTCGTACACCATTGAGCAATCACAACTGGAAACACTCCGAACATAAAAATCAGATCAGAGAAAAATGAAGAATACATGCCCTGCTCTAACTTGTAGGCGGTGACCTGGTCCTTCCCGCGTACCCGCGTCCTCCTCGGCCGAGTAAGAGGTCGACATCCCCGCTCCGTTCCCCAGCCCACGACGCTGCTGAAATTCTCCTTCATGCATGCACTCACAATCCACGTTCACCACCTGCTCCTCCTGTTTCCTGTCGTGAGCATTATTGTGGCCACCTGCTTTGGCCTCTGTAGTGACAAAACCGCGGATTTTTCGCTCGACGGAATCGCAATCAAGGATGTTTGCGCTTGTTGGTGGGGCGTTGCTCTCCTGGGCTGGTGCTCTTCTACCATCTTCTCTAACTTGTACTTGTTGTGCGTAACTAACGTCGACCGTGTCTCGCTGAATGTCATGCTGTCGCTGCTGCTGGTGGTGGAGATAATCTCGCTGGTAGTAACACTGCTTTTTGCAGGTGGTAGTGTAGATCCCTGTACTGATGATGCTGTTGTTGTTGTCCTTGGGAATTAGAATAGTGCTGCTGCTGCCGCTGCCGCTGCTGCTGCCGCTGCCGCTGCTGCTGCTAGTAACCGGTGATAAAGCGGTTCCTGCTTGCGGCGTTCCGCTATAGCCTCGAGGTTTTTCCTTTCATCGGCACTCCAATACCCTACCCCGAACTCGGCCCGTTGTACCGTTTGTTTTGCCCGTCCGGGTTGTACCCTCCGAGTACCCGGGTTTCGATCATCCGGCGAACACCTGTGCCCTCCACCCTCATCCCTCCCCCCTCTGGCGGCTTGTCGGTTTTAGAAGGCGAGAGGTTGTAGCGGTGCACAAGGCGCTAGCAAGTGCAGAGCAAAAACCGCTCACCATTGCGTTCACTTTTTCGACTTTCAGCATATGCTTGTACCAGGTGGATGGTTAGACTTCCGATAGATAAGAAATAATGGTCCCGTGCTTACCTGTCCATTGACAGCGAAGAAAAATTAGCAGGCGCTTCGCACCAGTTATCATACATATCATATTATATTCAGTATAATTTTTTCCCTAAAAAAAAATATGTCGTACATGCTCCATTCCGACTTGAATCGAATATCCTACAATAACGCAGTGGTCAACCGACAGATATATCGATTTATCTTTTTGACGGCTTCTGCTCGCGCCTTCCTCGCTCGACAAACCCTCGTTTACCGTAGTCTCCTCAATATCGCATCTGTACGTCATTGGCGGCAGCAGTGCTCTGGTTTCTTCCCTCATACCGGGGTACTTTACGGCGTTTTCGACCACGATGTCGCTTGATATTTGGAGTATACCATAGCTTGTGCTAGCGATAGAATCTTGGTCGCGTATCACTGATGTCGAAACGAGGGCAGGTAGGTGGGTGAACATGAGTACAACTTACTTTTGTCCACCCACTTGACCTACCGTAGATTTCTCTTGTATTGGGTGTTCGAAGTGGGCGTTCGGGCACGGCTACGTACGACCTCCAGAGACGTTGTGAACCACGAAAATTCATACGTTTACAAGTGAGTTCATAGTATGGCTTGAGTTCGGTGCCTAGATGTAAACCTATGACTCTATGCATGCTTCCTTGTCGATAGAGGTATGCGTACTTCCTATGAAACCGCCCTTTCTACCGGTCGACATCCAGCACACCCAGACAGCAGTGTCCGTGTCGATTCTTCAATACAAGGTAGATGCAAGCTCCACGGCCACATACCTAAGACATACAGATGCTATTCCGGGGGACCATAGTAAATAGGACCAAATATTGTTAGTAAAAATAGGTAAATATGTAGTTTTTGTATTTTGACCATAGGCCGTATTAACTATGGACCCCGGTGATATATTGTTGTACAGTAAGCAGAGTAGAAAATGCAGTGCGATCTTCATTTGTCCTGGATATGACAGGCACGACATAAACATTCTAGCATGCGTTGAAAGAGAGACACATCGAAAAAACATAGAACTATAAACCGAAGAACGAAAAAAAAAGTGTCGTGCCCCGCCGTGGAAGATGTGTAGACGATCCAAATCAAACGAAGAAACAAGTAATACCACAACAAACAAATAGGGTCCGACTAAGAACGAAAGGAAATGACAGGCGAACAAAATCCCAACAAAAAAGCACCCTCGACGCAGCCGCAGGAGTGTATGCTGACGCAATGTAGCTAACTATGTGCTGCTACTCAGTCTTTCATAGAACGGCTATCGCGTGATAAACATTGTACCGGGGTATTGAACATATCTAGTGTTGATACACCCACGTTGCGTCGTACCAACTGCATGTAACAGTATAGCCCTAACCTCTCGTGTACGTAGACTTAGACGCGCGGGTATGATGCCAGAAGGCCAACACCACCCCCGGTCGTTATGACTGACGTGCCGTCTCTTCTTCCTCCCCAACGCACGAACCAAACCTATTCCTCTTCCAGGATCCTCGTTTCAGGTTTTTCTCTCGTCCTGCTGTTCTCGAGCGTCTGTCACGGATCGGTACAGACGTGCGAAGAGCTGCAGGCGGCGTTCGACCTGACCAAGACCCAAGATGTCGTCATCGAGATGGACCCGTATGTCGAGATCGACTGTGTAAACTTCACCACGATGGCCATGGACTCGAACACCCTCACCGTGGAATCCACCGAAGACCTGACCAGTTTCTTTGGGGGGTCGGATCTGTACGAGATCCGGTTCGAGGTGACTAACGGAGCGAAGCTGATCTGGGCATCGAGTGTGGAGTTCCACGGATCGGAAACCCAGGACGTGAACGGAGGAGGGGTGTTCGTAGGACAGGGATCGACTGTCCGCTTTTTGAACAACCTGGAGATGACCGACGTCGGTGTCCGCAGCGTGACTGATGAAAGCTCCGACTTCGCCTCGTACCAGCTAAGCGGGGGCTGTGTCTACACAGACGGCTACTTCAGGGTGGACGGAGAGGCCACGTTCACGCGGTGTGAGGTGGGGGGTGGTGGGGAGAGCTCCCCAGGCCCCGGCGGTGCGCTGTACGTTGGGCCGCATGGTTCCGTGCTGTTTAACGGCGGGGTCGAGATGTCGGAAGTGAGCATCCTGGACGATGAAGGGAACAACGGAGGAGGAATCTACAACGAGGGCAAAGTAAACATCAAGGGAGACTCCAAGTTCGAAGGTCTACGGGCGGAGGCAGGTGGCGCCATCTTCAACACGCTCGGCGCCAAGTTCAACTTCAGGGACAAGGCGACCGCCGTGTTCATCGACTGCTGGGCATCGGACGGCATCGCCGGCGCCCTCTACAACAACGGATACTTCAGGTTCTCTGGGCCAGCTCTGTTCGTGAATTCGGATGCCCCTGTGATTTTCGTTTCGCCAACAGGTGAAACCGTGCTCTCGAAGGACTCGGTCTTCTGGGGTAATGACGACGTTGACAACCCGTCCATCCGGGTCGCCTCCGGAGGTCAGCTAACCATTCCTACCTCTGTCTCCTTCCGGGCCGATGTGGACTCTGTCTGCAGCACTGTGTTCGACGACGAAGCTGACCAGTGCCTCTCATAGACTCAAGTCGAGCGTTTCTCGGTTGTTTTGCTGCGTACGGCGCCTCTCTGGCATACAGGAGTGTTGTTTTAGTTTATCCAGCGTGTTTCCTTCCGTGAACGGAAATTGGTTTTTTTAGTCTCCTCGGCCGTGACGGGACCGCTGTCGGCTTGATTGGGCTGATGTTGACCCTCTCTGGGCGCGGTCATGGCCTGGCACTTGCGGGGTGGTCATCTAGAGCATGTATTAGAGCGACGTTGACGCACGGGAATCGCCGCATTAGTGCTTCCGTCAGGACTCAGTGCCAGGTATGGCAG
Organism: Macrocystis pyrifera; assembly: GCA_031763025.1. Taxonomy (NCBI): domain Eukaryota; class Phaeophyceae; order Laminariales; family Laminariaceae; genus Macrocystis; species Macrocystis pyrifera. The sequence continues at coordinate 11,232,819 of JASSKH010000022.1, forward strand.
TATAGCAGAGGTATAAGCTACCGCATAGAAAACATCGCGTGATCCCCCCCCCCCCCTCCCCAGAATTTCGTACAACCACGACTATGCACGACATGCCCCCCCCCTCCCCCCCTCATTGAAGCTGTCATCCATATGCAAGTCCGCCTCACAAGCGGTTCTTAGTAGGATGCAGCTCACCCTTCATGCGACTCGCCGGACACCTCACGGCGCTTCGCGCTTGGTGCAAGCAATGTCTGCCTGGTCGGTGAAAACCCGACATGCTCCGTCCCGGCATTGTAGGGATGCGAGGGTCTATGGTCATACGACTACGGCCATGCATGACATCGAGTACATCTCTCCTATCGAGTACACCCCCCCCTTCCCCCCCAGTATTGGCTGTCTTAGGAGATACATAGTGGCCACAGAAAAGGAGACAAGACAGGAACAACATCAGCGCAGCCTTTTTCATGTTGTATGGAAAGCACGTATTGAGCACCGAAATATTGGAGGCCTCTCCATCAAGGACGGCAATGTGCTCTGTCTCGAATGGGATGCCTGGTTAATAATCAATTCAGCCCCCCCCCTCCCCCAACACTTCACGGCGCTTCGCGCTTGGTGCAAGCAATGTCTGCCTGGTCGGTGAAAACCCGACATGCTCCGTCCCGCCATTGTAGGGATGTGAGGGTCCATGGTCATACGACTACGGCCATGCACGACAATGAGTAACCCCCCCCCCCCCCCCCCTAACGTGTTCACACTCTTTTGCTGGTCACAGTTCGCGGTGCTTTTGTTCGTACGAGTTGTTTGTACGAGGATTGCGTGTCGTCGTTTTCGTGATATCCACCTGTGTCGCCTATGGCCTGGGTGCTTATGACCAAGAGAATGGGTGCAGTGTCGTGGGTGTTTCCGTGTATGATGCTATAAATACTGTACATCGGGTCGGTTGTTTCGTATCGGGTGGTATTCGCTTCTTCGCTCAATGTGAGTTCGGGTGAGCAGGTCTTTGCCGGTAGGTGGCCGTATTTCCGGCGGCGTTGGAGTAAAAAAACGATATACACTGGAAGTATCGTATGTTGTGCCGACTTTGCTGCTGCTTTCGTTTTCTTCCGAGACAGACGACGGGCTATTCTGTGCAGTTTTGTGCTTGCCTGAAATCAAGCTAGACTTCTGTATTGTTCGGAAGCGCCGTTATGCACGAACGCGGAAAAATCCACCAAGTCTGCGGATAAATGCACCAAGTCTTTAAGTCCAATACATGATCACGTGGTACTTGATGCTGTCTCTTGCCGCTGACGCGCGGTCGCTTTTCTTCGTGCGTGCTCGTAGTATGCAGTTGAAGCCAGAACCATCTTGCGGTACGGCGCGTTTTATTCCTTCCGAGCTACTACTGTTTTCAGTAGGGTGCTGAATTCTGTTTCGGAAATATTATGAAGACAACATCTACATACACACAAGGTTTATTAAATCAGCTGTGGCATCGACGGTTTCGCCGAATTCTTGTTGGTGACATTTCCACACGTTTTGCTTCAGGACGGTCCAATGCGTTCCGAACGGTTGGGGCGCGCACGACCACTGCTTACCAGACGTGGCCGTTTTGGATAGGTCTAAGACGAGGTGCGTGCCCGGTGAGCATAGTGCCGCCTCTTGTTTCTTAAGCGAGTTTCGTCTGTGTTCGAGCATTAGATTGGCAAACGAGAACACAATTTCTCGCCCCACCTTTGCTTTGAGACCAAGACAAAGGAGTGTGTGTGTTTAAACCAAGATACAGACATTTGAGAAATGCGTGATTTTGTCTGACGCCGAAAAAATACCCCGCTGGTCTGTTTTTCATTCTGACTCGTGTATGCACGAGGGTAGTGTCGGTTTCTATTTGTACAGTGTACCCCTATGTCACGCCTTACCCCCTTCATGGGATACTTGGTTCAACATTCCCCAGAGCGTCAGTAAGCTGAGGTCTCTGGCACATATATTGTCCGTATGTCTGCTTGTCTCTACTCGCCCTATTTAGCCCCTTTAAGCCTGTAGTCCCGCAGAAAAGGGACTGCACGGGACTTCAGTCCTGGAAGCGTTAGCTCCAGGTGTGACTCATCCCCTCGCCCGCAGAAACCATCCTGGACGATTGGCAACAAGACCACGACGCACATCGATCGCTTGCAGGCGCGACCACGGCGGCCATGAGCCCCAACTGTCGGTTTCTCTCATGTGCACTTGCCTGCTCACAGACCGTGACAGCCGGACGCAGGTTTTGCGCCCACAGAGGCAGCCACGAGCAAGAGAGTCACACATGTCGGCCGTACGAAGCGTTCTAAGACACGACAACGGGAACAACAGATACTTGCTGTACGAACGGTAAGGGTAGACGTTCAGCATTGAAGTTTGCGAAGAACACTCTCATTCCTACAGAGAAGAATCTACAGTCGGGAGCAGAGTTGCACATATACTGAATATAGTACGGTAACAGGGTGGCTCTTTCCATATTTTTTTTTCTCACGAGTGCGAGCACGTACTATCTCCGAATCAAAAGTATGCTTTCCGGAATAAATTAAGCACTCTATAGTAGAAGAGCAACATAAGTGTAACCGTCGTTCGCGAGGAGAAGAAGCCTCACGGAACACGGAAAGGTGGTGTACGTAGCCTTGGACAGCCAACATTTCAAAACAAATTTTCGAAACAATGCTATACGAAACGCATCATGTGCAGTCAGCCCTGCAGAACACGCCAACGCATTCCCCAAGCCTAATACCCACCCGCGAGGCGAATGTCGTCCACGCAACTCCTCTGTGCATTGGTTAACTACAGTAGCCAGAAACGTGAGGTTGCCTACTGTCAGAATGCCCAGTACCTCGTCAGTCTAATTGCCTCAGAATAGCCCTAGCACAGAAGTAAGCAATACGCCAGCCTGAAAAAACAGCATATTCCCTGTACCTCTCAGGTAAACGCTTGGAGATGACCATGGTATCTCGCTGTAAGCCACGCAAAAACGACCGGATATGCTCAGAGCCTAACAGCAGTACGCCAACCGAGCTAAAATAGCTTTGCCTTGGGCATTCGAATGCGCGATACAGAAAGGTCACTTTCCTCGGCATTTCATAGAGGGCGCCAAGCTAGATAACCAGACAATCGCCTGTGCCCTGGAGTATGACAACCCCAATTACCTGAAACTAGTGGACAGGTTTCAATAGGTCAGAGTACTCCAGGTGCTTCTGCGGCGACCTGGGCCAGTTTCATGATTCGTACGTGTCTCCTCTCATCATCATATTGCGCTAACCGACCTCGCCCCGAGTGTGCATGGTGCCAGGAGGTACTCTGGCACGTGCATTTATAAGCGTATCTATAACTTATGTACGCTACAAACGACTTCACTCCAACATCACCGACTTTGAAGCACGCCCTCGGTATATTTTCCCCGCTCACAGCCCTCCGTAGGCCGTAATTGCCGAGGAGAATATCATTTGTCTGGGAACCGTCCTGGGTTCATTTTTCCCAATTCCTTTCTTCGCGGAATTTTGTTTTCGTCGTTTCCTTTTCAATGTTTCGTTGAAGGCACGAAGCAAGCCCCGATACGATAGTCACAACAGTATCTACGTACCGCAAACCGCAAGCACAGCAGAGCAGCCTGTAGACAGCCCTACGTATATATCAGCAAAAACATACACCTGGTACAGTACGCTCGTGCCCATTAGAGCGCGACGACGCAATCAACCAAACGAATGGAGGTGTTGCAGAGAGCCACCATGCACGAGTGTGCATCTTTTCGGGATTGATGTTAGGGGCTGTAGATTTTCTCCCCTTTCCCTATTTTGGTGTCTTCGTTGTTCTATGTTGATCTTCGTAATGTGTTGTCAATCCAAACGACAACTATTTCATGCCGTACCACAAGCAGCTATCCAAGAAGTATGATTACCCAGCTTGAAAGGCTGCCTGGGTGGGAGAATATATCGACGTAGCTCTGTGAGGCGGGAGATCTCTAAGACTCAATGATGTGGTGTTTAAGTTGCTTTCATGAAGCACGGCAGCGGGGGTCATGACATTTGAAACCACTGACTTCAGCTCACGACATGTTTCTTTGTTCAGTGTTTCCTTCATGAGCAAGCGCAGCGGACGGCGAATGCCGCACGCCGAGAAAATGGCGAGGAAGTTACTGCAATGTGCAGTACTCACCTGTAAGCGTGAAGCACAAGTCGCCCGTGTGGCAATCGTGGCATGCTTCAAAATATTGATCGGTCACACGTACGGATTTCAACACTTTTCGACTATCAGTCGATCGCAGCCGGGAATACGTGTGGTGTGGAGCCGACACGTCGCAACACAATAGGAGCATGCAGCAGTACCACCGCGTACCATTTTTAGCGCATGGCAACTTCCAGTACAACACCGGTATATGGGTATCTAGGAGTTAAAACTTCCGGACTCTTACGGCATGGCGATTTCCCAGGGTGAAGTGGCGGCACATGGGGTTCTTCAAGCTTCTTGTACGTCAGAGTATGCGGCCTTCCTGCGTTCAGGTGTTGTAAAGATATTCGCAGTAGTTTAATATGAGCATACGCTCAGGTACTATTAACAGGATTGACCGGTACATGCAGTGATTAGGGCCACCGCATTTATAGCTCCACGGTAGATTTTTCCCTTTGGGAACGGTGGCGTCTTGCACCTCTTTCAGTGGTGAACGTCTACGGTCTTCGAGCCGTAATTGGTTGGTGTTGCGAGTCACTACCTCTTTCACTCAACTGAAGGCTAGGACAACTCTAAACCAGGGATTGGCTCCTTTCGCAGCGGCTGTTGCCCGTCTTGTAGACGAACGTCTGGCCCCCGCTCGCACGCGCGTGGTGGCGGAGGCACCACGACTGTGAGTACTCTGCGCACCGTGGCCGCCCCCCCGCAAAGGTCAGACAGAGGGATCGCCCTAAAACTCGGGCTTTCCGTGCGTACGGCACAATCTTATATCGCGGTGGTACAGCCGCAAGTACTCCGTGGATCCTCGTCCATTGTCAAGCCTTCAATTGCTGCCGCGGAATCTTGACTCACCCTGCAGAAATATTCCAGAGTAAGCCTTTCATCCCCCTTGACTTGGGCGTCATTCACAAATTGCGTGAACTTTGAAGAAGCGTAAATCAATAGTATCACCGGTGGGCTGTTGGTTGTAGTGTTTTCTGCTGCGGTTCTTCACTGAATGTTTGTGATACATACTTCATCCGAGCCCTGCCATGCTACGTACGGGTTGCGCGTGTTGTGCCAGAACGTTTATCGCTGACAGGGCTCCTCAACTAACCGAGTACCCAATAGCCTATAGTGGGAGCCGATGTTTTGGGAATAAATACCGCTTGGTAAAACGGGCACACTACAATGTTATGCACGGTCGGTTGCTGAATACGGTATTGAGTCTGCCGATCGAGGATGGGGCCTTGAGGAAATCACGTGCCCCCCCCGGCTGTGGCATCAATCATCGCTCGATAACCCTGGCTTTTGTCTCTCGCTCTCCAGGCCCCTTTTTAGAAGTTGCACCGATTGTCGAGATCATAGATGAGACACTGATTGGGCCTATCGACGAGGTGTTCGTCATGTCGCGGCCAAAGAGGAGGGCTACACCCTAGCTCGAAAAAGCGGGACTATCATGGATAGTTTTCATAGTCTAACGAAAATCCGGATGTTCTATACCTTTGTTTCAAGCTGCATAGTTTGGTTCGAAATATTCTCCTTCGGTAATGTGTTCTGCTGCGGGGTAAGCTACGTTCGTCTCCCAGGTCAAGCTATGGGGTTGTGGTCAAACAATTCCTGCGGAGCGTGGACGGCTTACAGGGTCACGGGCAAGAAGACGGCGGTATGTATAGTAGGCCAAATGACCAAGGCGGCAAGGTACACCTCCACCGCAAGTCTTGTTCGCATGCTTTCTGCCCCAGGATGCCTTCTTTCAATGTCAAGGATAGCCAGAGATGACACGGTGCACTGCAAGCTACATGCCAAGGACGGCATGACCAACGCGCGCAGCAAGAGATGCTTGCAAGATGCCTGCACGAAGATACCCATAGCTTCAACACCGAAGGTAGCAAGGAAGCGGTCTGCTGCCAACACCCATGCCCAGGACACAATGGCAGGTGTGTCGGTCTCGTGTTACCTGCACCAGAAGAGCTTCTTACATTGTCGAGGGTAGCAAGACGCTGGGGACGGCATGCAACATGCCTACCAGGACATGGCGGACGTCCGCACCTAGAGTTGTTTTCAAGACGCTTGCAGGGGGGCACCTTCGGTCAATTCCTCGGGCATCAAGACGGCAGTGTGCTGAAGCAGAGATGCTGAAGACGGCATGATCGACGTTCGTCACAAACGTTGCGCGCATAGAACCTGCACGAGGCGCCGTTCCTTCAAATTCGAGAGCAGCAACATAGCAGCGAATTGCACCCAGCATGCGAAGGACTAAATAGTCGACGTCCACCGCAAGCATTGCTAGCACGATACCAGCGCAAGGAAAGTGTCCTTTATATTTCGATGGGGATAAGTTTCCGGTGCTCTGCAAGAGGCACGCAGAGGACAGTAAGGTTAGTTTCTGCAGCAAGCAATGCTTACTTTGCGCACGACGAGCACAGTCTTTCAGGATCGACGGAAGGAAGCGGACGGCGTGCTGCGAACAGCATGCAGAGGATGACATGTTCAACGTTCGCCACACTACTTGCGTTCGCAACACCGGCACGGATATTTCTTGTATCGAAGTGGAGGACGGCAAGACGGCGGAGCTCTACAAGAAACATGCTGGGGATGGCACGGTTGACGCCAACGGCAATCTTAACTCACACGGCGCCTGAACGAGAGATGCCTCCTGGGGTCAACAGGATGACGGTGCGAGAACTCCATGTGCTTTCGATCCGAGGAGCATCTTGAGCGGTCCTGCGATCAACTTCAGCGCGCCGTGGGTTGTGAGAGCTTCTCGATTTGGGGAGTCAGCGGTCAACAGCGTTCGCACTGCCGTCATCACGGCCGCGGTGGGGTTTGGGATATCTCATCAGATCCAATCTCAACATTGAACTCGGCGAAAATATATCCGTGTGGATTAATAAGTCCGTCCTTGGATGCGTCCCAGCTGCGAGGGTACGACCATGTACGCTCCGAACCGGGCCCGCACGCGGCAGCGACCGACAAGAGCTAACGCTCGACCAACCTCACGGAGGATCCCTGAATCCAGTGCGTGGCGTTCGCAATAAATAACTCAACCTGGATAAATGCGCCACGCATTTGGTTGACAGTCCCGTGGACACCCTGCCATTTACTGTTTGGCCTAGACCTGGGCCCGAGAGTATACCATAATAATGGGAGCAAACGCCCCCCGGGGCGCTACGATTTTGCAGATGTAAAAGAAGGCCCCGGGGCGTTCACTGTGATACCGGGGCGTTTTCTGAAAAATAGTTCGGGGCTTTTGGCCCCCCGGGGCTATACGAAAAAAAGAGACACAACCACACACACCTCTCACACGCACACAAAAAAAGCAAGGCAGCAGCAGGTGTTGATCATGTTGTAACCCAGCAGCACCGATAAGGCACCCAGCACCGATCAAGGCACTGACGAGCACTCAAACTCTTGGGGAAGCTTGCGTCGTCCTGGTGAAGCGGCGCCCACGGGGAAAGGCACGCCGGCCCCAGTTCCGGCGTCTGTTGCTCAGGTAGTACAGCGCGGACCAGTCCCTCGCGTTTACCCTCCGACATATGAACTGGAGCGTTAAGTGGGGCCGAAGGGGCGGCAATCCCACTCGACAGCGAAGAAGCTCAGGGTGATCGGCTGCACCCGCCTCCGATGCGACGACGGCGGCTTCGTGGGGAACGGTGGATCGACGACCGGGCTGGGACAGTGGCTGTATCTACGTCTGACTTTGACTGCTTTGCTGTTGTTGTCGCACAAACCATTACCGACCCACATCCCAGGCATGAAGTTTCATTTGAAAAGCATGCCTTTGCCTGCTTCGGAAACAGCTCCATCTCCCACACTCAAAATACTTGCCAGCTCGGCCCCGGGACGTTTACCCACAAAACTGATAGGGGGGCGTTTACTCTGAGCCCGGGGCCCTTTTCGCATTTTTGTTTTGACAGGAGGCGATAACTCCGAATTTTGCCCGCTTTCGTTGAAAATAGCGCCCCGGGGCGTTTTCCGTGAGGGAAGCGTTTACTCCCATTGCCACGGTAGGCTGCCACCGGCAGGATTGAGATTCAACAAGAATGTGATGTGAATGGTCGGCCTCGTGAATAGAAGGCGCGAGCCAACGGCGTTGGACACAACAACAAAAATCCTTCAGCTTTGACTGTACACGGAGCCGGCGTCCCCGGTGGCTTGGTAGGAAGTCCACTTGCCTGTCAAGATCATTTTTGTGGGTTCGAGTCTCACCGAGTGCATGCTCGTGTCGGGGCTTTTTCTTGCAAAACAAATTGAACAGCGGAAAGCCCGAGAGCGTGAGATAGCTGCATTCGGTCAAAATCGACGAGAATGCTGCACACTATGGGTGAGAAAACAATGAAGGCACGTACCGGGGGGGAGAAGGGACGACACCTGTGACCACGACTTTTGTCCAGAAGATCGCTGAGGGTAAAACCTCCTACCAGATGCGAGTCTGAATAGTTGCTAAAACTGATGATAAAAAAAACCAACATGGACCGCTAATTCATACCTATACATATTTCATGTAGCTCGCGGTACAAAAACAGAAACCGTCGCGCAAGGAAGAACACCCTCTGCTGTGTGCGGGACGAATATCACTACAGATCCCAGCTCTAACCCTAACCCTGGCCAGTCAGACATGGCCCGAATTTAGTAAGACGACATAATCTCGGATACCAAGAGAGCGGAAAGCTTACCAAGAGAGCGGAAAGCTCTACTGGCAAGGATTGAAATTGAACACATCAACACGATGTCTAAACCCTTTTAGGACTGCAGTCCTGTTTTTAAGGCAAACTACTGTTGCGAGTTAGGAGATCCCCCGAGATAGGGGATCCTGCTAATTAGGGGATTCCCATGCCTTAGGGGATCCCCACTTGCCTTAGGGGATCCCTTCTAACCTTAGGGATCCCCTCTCGCTCTAGGGGGGATCCCCGACAGGCTTAAGCAATGCGCAGACGCCTTGCGAGATCCCCAGACGCCTTGTGGGACCCCCAACACGTACATATAGTAAGTGTCCCCCACACTCGCTGCAAACTACTTAGGACTTGACTAATTTGTCCCCCGAACGGGACTGCAGGCCTGAAATCCTGGACAATATACGCCTTCTGGGGTGAAGGTTTGAGCAGAGCAGAACCAGAAACACTGCACATCTCGGATGACGCAACACTCGGATAGCCCTTATACCCTAGGTTGTAGAGCCAAAACAACGGATCGGCCACGTCCTTACGTAGTGCTAGCGCTGCAGGTAAGATATTGCATGCGCGTATCGATCTAAGATAACATTGTACCGACAGAATATAAAATGCACATGTCAAGCCCCATGCATACCGATCCGGACGCACAGGAGACGGGGACCATGCACGTATATATTTCACATATTTCACGGAATTCATGTCGGGAAACTGTTTGAGGTCTAGATACACTGAAACATGCTGAATACAAAAGAGTAAACATTGGTCGGTCACAGGGCACTCGTGACTATTGTGCGGAGAAGGACAGGACCGGGACAGGGCTAGGCTTCATTGTAGCGCTGTAATATTGGTGCACACAAGGCGACCCATTAGCTTCTGACATGCGACATATATAGATTCGGCTGGATCGTGAATACAACATGCTGTTCAGAACACATACCGGGCACAATCTAATGAGAGGTACCAGAAGTATTGGGTAGCCTATCATGGACCATGCAGATACGCCATTAATAGCTTAGGCATCAATGCACATTTCCCAGCCACATGAACGGTATAACTCCGCAGAGAGGCACGGTAGATGCGGACTTCCTTTTCCGCTCAAATCTTTCCAAAAATTGAAAACTATTCCTCTTATTAGTTCCATTCCATTATTTTTGCCCGGCCTTCTTTAAACTCTCCGTCCTTGTAGAGACCCGCGGTCACATGGCAAGCTCTTATCTCTTATGCCCCCTGCCCACGGTTCGTGCCTGGCTCTTTTATCGCAAGAAGACTGCAGCCCTATCCTCCCTTGTCGGCTCGCGTCGAAGCAAATGTGAAAATCATACGTAATCGTGGTTCAAAATATGTTGAAATATGTACGACCAAAGACGTCTCGAGTTTACCGATGATACGTACACATAAAGTGGGAGGGAGGCCATTAATAATGCATACGTAGTATATATTAACAGGAGTATATACTGAGGTGAGGTTTTGGGAGAAAAACCTATGACGAGCACGATATCGCAATGAAAGTATGAATTGATCAGTTTGTTTTGCTCGTGAAGTTGGAATCATTCTGTGTAGATGCCGGATCCTATCCACACTTAACATGGCATATATGTAACACACACCGTATAGACCGCCATCTTCTAGGTGGTCTTCTCACTTTCTATCCCAACCCTTCCCAGCCTCTGTCTTCCCATTTCAGCTACAACTGCGCCCATCGCCAACCTCTGCGCCCATCGCCAACCTGACGGCCCTATTCCCCATTCCGTCTTCTAAAAAGATGTCACTGATTCAGCACCTTTTCACAAACCCCAAATTTCCTTCGTTCAGTTTTCCACATATCGCGTCTTCGACCGGAGATGTATATGGTAATGCGCGGTGGTTTGTGAGGCCGATAGATCACATATCAGGGTAAACGATATCGCAAACCAGGTATGAATAGGTCAGACATCACGTCTTTGACAGGATATATATAGATACAACTATAATTACGATTTTTGAGGTCGTTGTCACTTGCTAGCTCTTGGCAGACAGACCGACTGATAGACAGCTCTTCGCAAACAGCCCTTCTTCTTTGAAACACCCGAACAGCCAAACAACATATCTTCTTTCTTCTTCGCCAAACAGCCAAACAACTTTCTTCTTTCTTCTTCCGCAAACTGCCAACCAATAGACAGTTCTTCGCACGGCGCCTAAAAGAGGCGTCTCGCCTTCGACGAACGGCATAGATAGGTGCAGCTGTCGGCGGCCAAGCTGCTGCTGTCGGTGGCGAACCTGCTGGTGCTGCAACCCCCGCCTCTCCCTTCTCCACGCCCCCTAAGCTCACCTCCCCCTCGTCGAGAGGCGCGTGGTCCTCGCCCTCTGGCAAGAGAGCGGCAACGACAAAGACCGACCTGGTGCCGGCTGTTGTTTGCGACCAGTGCACGGACCAGCACTTGGTCAAGAACTCCGCGCCTGGTGGCAAAAACGTGGCCTTCGCCACCTGCAAGGATCTCACGTGCGTGGTGGCGGGATCATCCTGACAGGGCGACCGACTGCGAGTTCTGTGCTCGCCCGATCAAGGAAGGGACTGTCACGTACTCCCTCGAGACTGCTGACAGTGGTGAGTGTCTTATGTGTATTGTGCATGCTGTATGTTGCCAGTACGATGTTTTGGGGGTTTTCAGTTGCCTTTTTGCATACAAACCTACGTCAAAGCGTTTTTTTTTTTTGACTCATCCATGCTCGTTCTTTCCCCTTCGTGCGTTGGGTCGGTTCCTCTTACACACAGTGCACGCGAACACGCACATGCACAACTGTTCGCGGGACGTGAAGCACACGATTTCTGTGTGTACATGTTTGGGTGGCCCAACGTACTCATTTTGCTCGTTTTCGGCTGCCGCTGCTGCTGCTGCTGCTGCTGCTGTCAGCGCCACGCCATGAGTGCTGCTGCTGCTGTGCACCTGCTTCTCCTGTGCACTCGCTGCTGCTGTAGTGCTGCTGCGTTGTTGCCGTGCTGTGCACCTGCTGCTCCTGTGCACTTGCTGCTGCTGTATGTAGTGCTGCTGCGTTGTTGCCGTGCATCATGCTGGAAGCGTACATATTTTCGGATCGTCAATTCCGTAGGTTTTGCGATGGCGGCATACCAGGGTACATGCTTTTTTTCTTTCTTATTTTCATGTCGTTGCTATGCTGCTGCTGCTGCTGCTGCTGCTGCCAACGCTGCGGCGATTCGTTGCAGCTTCTGCTGCTGCTAATGCTGTAGCTGCTGCTGCTGCTGCTGCTGCTGCCAACGCTGCGGCAATTCGTTGCAGCTTCTGCTGCTGCTAATGCTGTAGCTGCTTCTGCTGCTGCTGCTGCTGCTAATGCTGCCGCAATATCCACTGAATGTTCGTATGTACTCGGATCACTGTTTTTCTTGGTCGTGTTTGTACCCAAATGGTTCCTTTTGATACGTGAAAAAATATTTTGTCGTTTTGCTCCTGCATTTTGCGTACGTACTGCAATTTCTCGTTTTTGGCTTGGTTATTTTCATATATATCGTTGCTATGCTGCTGCTGTGGTGCTGCTGCGTTGTTGCCGTACATCATGCTGCACTTGTGTATGTACATATTTCGGTATCGCCAATGAAATTCCGTAGGTTTTGCGATTGCGGCATACCAGGGTACATACTTTTTTTCTTCCTTATTTTCATATCGTTGCTATGCTGCTGCTGCCAACGCGGATTATTGTTTTTATTGGCCGTTTTTGTACCCAAATGGTTTTTTTGATATAATTAAAAAAATATTTTGGTCGTTTTGCTCCTGCATTTTGCGTACGTACTACTATTTCTCGTATTTCGTGTTGTTGCTATGCTGCTGCTGCGTTGTTGCCGTACAGCATGCGGAGGTGGGTCTATAGTGAGGTACCAAAAATACTTTTCGGACGGCCTCGGGGTACATACGTTTTTTCTCCCTTCTTTTCATATCGTTGCTATGCTGCTGCTGCCAACGCTGTGGCGATCCGTTGCTGCTTCTGCTGCTGCTGCTGCTGCTGCTGCTCTGCTTTTAGTGCTGCCGCAATATTCACTGAATGTTTGTATGTACTCCGATAATTGTGTTTCCTGGTCGTTTTGTGGCGCTGCTGCGTTTTGTTGCCGTGCATCATGCTGGACATGATTTGTGTGTCTATTACACTTAAACTTGTGCGTGTGTACATATTTCTGTATCGTCAATGATTTTTTTTGTGGCGCTGCTGCGTTGTTGCCGTACATCATGCTGCACGTGATTTGTGTGTGTACTGTACTACACTTATGTGTGTACATATTTCTGTATCGTCAAGGAAATTACGTACTTGCTGCTTCTGCTGCTGCTGCTGCCGTCGTATAGCAAGCGATTACGTACTGCTGTTGTGCCGCTGTAGAGTAGTGCAAATAATGAACTCTGCCCCCCCCCCCCCCCCCCCCCCCCCCCCTCCCCCGCCATTCCCTGCACGCCACTCCCGCCCCGCGCACCCTATATGTTTACTTCGACCAGGTCCGTGGCAAGTGCTACAACTGCCGCCTGACGGACTCCACCATCAAAGACGGAGACATCATCATCAAGCGCAAAAAGACTCCCTTCCATTTCGCCTGCTCCAGGGCTTCGCGGAATTCCGAAGCAGTACGCCAAGCAGATTGTCGCCATCCAAGACGAACGAAAGGAAACAAATTGTTTCCCACATTTCCCAAAATCACGATTATTTCTTCCTACACATATCCAACGGGTTCAACAGCGAACAGATCCACATTCTGGGCCTCCCGCCTCGTTACTACAGCATCCTGGAAGACTATTTACATATCATGTCTCATCCAAACTCCTCTGCTGGCTACATCGAAATCGCGGCCGCCCAGCAACTATACAACATTTCCATAACCGTTGTCGTTGCCGGCACTGCTGCTTTCTCTCCTGTCCCAAACCTTCCTTTAAACAACAGCCTGTATGTTGTATATCATCCACATGCCAAGCACTACTCCACTCTCTCCCCACACTGATGAAAGATGTTATTCTTATTATTAGACGAATGTCATTCTTACTCTTGCGTCACCCGATCTTACGATTCACATTACATTCATAAATAAACGCGATTATTACATCCTTCACCGTTTCTTACACAAATACATTTAGTTTGGTTGGCTTTGGTCTATGTCGCCAGTCGCCAATTAATTGCAGTTATATGTACACGAAACGACGGAATACCCACTCCGAAGGAAAGCCTTGTAATATATATATATATATATATATGTATATATAGATGATAATGCTCGACCAAATCTTGTCGGATTTGCAAGAACAGTGAAACTTAACCTACTGTAAAAATTTGCTTGCACGGTCACGAACACGATCTTCATCGGCCGATAATATAGTATCAGGGTACACAATGCATCGATATACAATTAATACATGCAGACCAGACGCATTCGTACTTAGTTTATTGTACGGCACACATCGATAGTCTTCGCACGCCGCGATACTACGTACGTATATACCATGAGGCTATGCATTCCGTACCAACAAGCGGTGTAAGCGCAACTGTCAAGAAGGGTAACTAGACCCCAATCGGGTGTTTTTATCCGGTGACTTTAGTTGTCGGAAAAATATGGTTCAGGGAATACCATTTGCCTATTACACAAGATCTCACGAGTAAAAATCATTCCACAGGGTGTGAAGTACAGATAATTCACAAGGTTAGGTTATCAACGGCAAATCCGGTGCGACATAAACCCATGGTGTACGGATAGTGCCGGGACGGAGGCGGGGGGGGGAGGGGGGGCAACAACGACAGACACGAAAGAATCTCTCCGTGAGACTACAGTGTAGGGAAGGCGATGAGTAACTCGTAGAGGTGAACATTAGGAATAGAAAAATGTTGTCGAACGAAACGGAGTGCGAAGAATTCCGGACGTCATTTTGGAAAGCTCGTCTAGGTATACATCCAGGGGGTATGACTGGTATCACCTCGAGAAATAGCCAAAAACACAAGGGTGAGAAGGTCACTGGAAATACGCCACGATTGTAGCGGTATGGATGGACTAATGGAGTGAGTCTCCCATCGTCGTCTGGGAAAAACGTGTGTAATATCTTCCCTCCTGCAATGTCGTGAACGTTGTTACATATCAGGGTGACGTACAGATGCCTGGTTCCATACGCGTCTGCTCGAAATTCGTTAAGGCGATTTGGACTCCGTCGAACATGAAGCATTTCGAGCACCTACTCAACTAAGATCTCAAGGCATGGAAACCCGCTCTGTCAAGCGTATGCATGTAGAGTGGGGCGAAGTGGATTTCACCGCCAAACATCGGCGTTCTCTCCCTCCGTGCCTGATTCGGGAGGAGCTACTGCGATCCCTCGACGCAAGAGGGCTCAGGAACGTGAAGATACAACGAAAAATGACTCACGCCAGACGTTCTGTCCCTCCGGCTAAGAGGGCAAGGACTCGAGCCGAGTGGTCGTGCTTTGGGTGGACACCCCCGAGAGGATGCGACTTTGCACCGCATGCAAATTCGCCCGCGAAGCAGGCAATAAATGGCACGAGGTTGACAGAGCTATGCCTGGACGCAAGTCCAAGGCAGACCGGACCACGGGGCGGGGAGGAGGTGCGAAACCGGGCGAAAAAAGCACCTAAGCAGGTCCGAGACGGGGGGGGGGGGGGGGGGGGTACAGGAGAAAGCTAACAACAAAAGGAGTACGGGTTGACATTCATGACAACTGTGTTGCAGCACGATCCCGTCTGCCATCGAGGCGACAGGGAAGGCGCACGGCCTTGGTTGTGCCCACTAGCGGCGGGCCGGGGCCCCGAAGGCTCAGGTGACCGTGTACCCGTCAAAGAAAAAGTCAGTGTCGAAAACCTCTATTCAAGGCTGGTGTTTTATTATTTCCAAAGCATACCGAAAGCGTGACACATGGCGCCAACCATTACAAACGGATTCGGAGCGCATTCCGAAGTTCCAAAACAAATCGTGGGCCTCAGTGCGGGGAGTTGCCCATCGACGCCGATGCGTGCTGCCTCTAGCATGAGCACGCAAAAACGATGCCTACTGCCCCTAGCCGCCTACTACATCACTGAAAACACTCAAAAGTCAGGAGGACAAAGCACCTGGCGTTCAACGAAGCTCACTGCCCGTCATCCTGCCAGTATCACACAAATTCCCGAAGGCAGTTGGAAAACTGGGGGGTATACACGCTCATGCGTATTACAGCTATTACAAGCGCGACACTCGGCGCTCGATAATCGTCGCCCCAGCAATATATTCTATGAGCCCTGAAGCCATGCGAAAGATACAGGTGTCACAAGAATCGCAAAAAGACAGCTATTTACAAACAGCTGCTGCGGTGTCACCACAGTTGAAGATGAACGCTCAAAAGAAGCTGCAAGAGTCTCCAGTCCAGGGGTTCATCCGTCTAAAGCCCGCGAGACCTGTGTACCAGTGCCGAAAAATCAAAGCGTCCAAACGAGGGAGAAATGAGTGGTGGTCAGTATCCCGGGTGCTATAGCACGTATGAAGACTTCGCGCGAGGAGGGTTAAGTCTTGGCCTACGGCCGACGCAGGGTAGAGAAGCGTATCCAAGGAGCCAAGTTCGTCGCAGAACTGCCACCAAACATCACTTGAAGCTAGAACGTGGGGAAGCCGACGGACAGTGTATGCCGCTTTGGCTCAAAACAGCTAAAAATAAGAGGCGGTGCAAACGCACCTTTGAAGACAATGTGGAGGGGGGGGTGGTCTCGGCCTATCACCAAGGTAGGGGAGAGCATGCCCGAAGAGACCACGTCATTAGCATCTCTCTACAAGATATTGAATTAGAACAGACACTGGGTGTACCAATGATGCAGATGAGTAGAAACGAAGCAGTTTAATGTGAAGGCAAGACACACTCTGCTCAGATATATGTACGTACAGCAAGTACATCCAATAAATACTAATAATATACGTATCGATGGGTGATTTTGAGTGCCTCCAGGTTTCTTCGCCAAAAAAAGACCCGGTGATCACTGAGCTATATCCATGATATTTTCCAGATGTGCCTCGTATTTTCCTCACGAAAACCACGAGAAACAGAAAAAAAAAAACAAAATTGATAATTAAACGAAAGCAGGACATTCAACAGAAGGCAGACAAAACGAAACGCTGCGAGTATCTGTGAAACGTTGACCAGTTTTTAAGCAATAAAAAGTCCCTCCGAGTATGCATGTACTCGGTGAGACTCCAACCTACGCAATTGAAGTTTGTAGGCACGAGGGCCACGTGCCAAGACACCGGGGACACCAGCGGTATGTGCATTACAACGTGCTGCCTCTTTAGTTGGAAACACATGGATCAACGCAGTAAAGGCCAAACGGTAGTTGGAACAGCATTGATTGGTAAGTGTAACAGTAATGGTAGTTCAACAGTACCAGGCAGTTCCACGGCTAAGAAGCCTCCTGAAAAAATACGTAACTTGGCCAAATTTGTGCTTTTACGGGAGATCATATTGAATAGAACCTACAGTAAAGACTAAAACTCGTATATTTCGCTTTTTCTACCGACCATATATTTGGTCCTATTTACCATGGTCCCCCGTAATAGATACCCATTCGGTAGCATCGAGGACATTGCTCACCCGCACGGGCTGCTGGCGGCTGACGGAGAAGACGAGCGCGCCTTCGTCGTAGTACCTCCGCAAGTGCAAGGGTTGCCTAGTCGACAAATTCGCGGACAAGATGAGATTTGCCAACCAGGTAAGACAATGTCGCGAAGAGACGTGCGACCCAGGCAGGGATGACAGGATACGGAGAGAAAGACGCGCAAGATATCGACCGAGGGACAAGAAGAAACGTTGGAAAATCGGAACCGAGCAAATCGCAAAGAAGCACAAAAGGGAGGGATGGTATCGGGAGTGGGGGGGCCGTGGAAGGGACGGGGGGGAACGGGAAGGGTCGAGCGGGGCGAGGGGGGGGGAAGGGCGAGAAGGGAGGGCGGGTGGGAACGTGTGAGTGGGATGTAAAGAGTGACTTGGGGTGAGTGTTTGTCGCGGGGCGTGCTTGGCAAGAGGGCAACACATGGAGCCATCTAGACTGCCAACAACAGCAAAAGCAAAAGAACGCCTCGATCGTCTCTGCTAATGATCACTGATGCTGTAGTTGAATCGATATAGCACACGGAGTAGGAACGAGGCGGTTTCAGGAGCAAAGACGGTCTTGTGTACATGAGTAAACAACATTTTTGGGCATACAGAGTTTACCAAGAAATATACATACATTTAGTTTGGCAAACAGGCGCAAGACTTCGCAGCGTGGGTGGGCACAATTGGAAGCGAGTCGCCTAGGGAAGAAAAAGCTGTAGTATTTTCGCGCTAAAAAAATCAAGGTGCGAACCGTAGTGGCTAGGGGGGGTGAGCGCCTGCCATGACTCCCCGGGTCTGAGCTACGGCTATCAGAATGGAGAAAGGAACGAAGGGCAAAGAAAATCGATGTGACGAAAAGGCAAAACCAGAAAAAAAACAGGGGGGCGAACAGTAGAGGTGGGAAAAATAGCGACCAAAAAAATCTTAGCACGGGTACGGGTGTGTTTCGAGGGGGACGTGCCAAACATACCAAGGGTATTTGCTCGGTATTATAGTAATCTACCGAAGCCCTCGGTAAAGTCCTGTACGGCCCCAAAACCCTCACCAAACAGGTTCAGTACGAACTCGACACCGGTACCCCCCATTATTCGATGAGTTCGGTACAGTGTCAACAACGGTACCGGCCACTCCGGTTGACTTTGGTGTAAGCTCCCTCAACACCGACACCCGAAACTTGTTGCGCCCACAAAAGACCCCAAAATATGCTACACTTCGAACTACGCTCTATAACGTACACACCGCTGCATTTTCGAACACCTCAGACAGATGAGGTTATACAGCAGTAGAGCATATTATACTGTAATTCCTCGCCGGTCGTTGTTGGAGGTCGTGCAGGATCTGCATACCACTGTAGTACAAGTCTGATCCAGGAGACATGTGTTGGATCATGCAGATATTACGGGTCCCACCCGACAACGTGGGTTGCTGTTTGAAGATCATACGTACGAGGTCGGAAATAGGTATGTCTTGCCTTGATCGATCCGGATCTTCCAAGTGGGAATCGACGACCTGTCCGACTTGTGAATCTTTCTGCACAAGCTTCCATCCGCACCCTATTGCACTTATTGCGTCGATACGTTTTCGACGGACACAAAGTGGAAGTGATAACAGATACCTTAACCGCAACCCTGTGCAGATGTTGCGGGTTCCAACCGGCGACATGACCTACAGCAGTACATCATTTATGCGCAGGTCAGGAACAACTCCATCATGAAGTTACTACAGTAGATCATGAAGTGGGAATGGGTGATATCTATTTGGTGCCGGTACGTACTACATCAGTCCTCGGTACATACCACAGATGATACCAAAACCACGAAATGTATTGAGTTCGCGTCGACTCTAACTATTGAAGTTCGAACCTCACACAGCTTTTTTCTAGTTTCGTTTTTTTCATCCCTTTTGTTATCTTCGATCTCTCTTCCCCTCTCCATCCTACAATGGTGCTATATAACCCAGATCCGGGGTCATCCCGTAGGCTCTCCCCCCTCCTTCTCAGTGCGTTTCGTGCTTTGAATTTGTATCGCGACAATATTTAACCTCCTTCTCCGTGGTCGAATCACGTCGGATACCAGTCCAAGAAGGGGAGAAGACAACGATTGTTAATAAGCAACGACTTGAACTAACGAAGATGACTTGACTCGGAGTTTCTGAAAAGAAGAGCACTACTACTGCCACATTCGTTTCTGTATTTGTTCGAAGTTGTTACGTACTTGTTGCAAATGCACCATCTATCTGTTCGTTCGACCACGTGAGTGGTTGATACCCAACTGAACTTCAAAAACTTTGAAAGCTGCGTGTATTTGCGAACTATTTCGGACAGCTACGTCACAACCTGCCGCTGCCGCGGCTGAGACTCGTGTTCTGTTCGTTCTCCCTCTCGGAAAATTCCAAAACGTAACTGCGGCTACAACAGTACATGCAGTAGTGCACGAGTGATACACACGCATCGCAGTCTGATCAAACGTTCGACACGGCAGCTCATATAGAGAGACGCCTGACGGAAACATTTTTTTTCAGACAGCTACGAGGCAACCACTGCTGCTGTACCTGCCGCGATTTTCCTGAGAATTAAATATTCCGCAGCCGACAGCAGTATTATTGTGGAACCAAAACATGACACAACAATACATAGAAAACGGCCGAACAAATCATGTCGGGAAAGAGGTGGCTTTGGATCTCGTCCGTTCTTGTTATCACTTGAGGATCAACGATGTTTCGGTTTGTACCGCGGAAATATTTAGCCAGTCAGTCTGGTCATGGCTATGAAACTTCACGATGCTTACATTTCCACCCAGACTGGTATAGAGCTACTATGCATCACAAGACGCAGGCAGATCAGGTCAGGCCGAAGCAGCAACCCGCTGGAAAAACGTATTTCACTTCTTAGGGTGCGCTTGGAGACGCCAGCTAGAGACGGTCGGGGGAAGAGGGCAGATTCGAGTCTAGCGTGCACAAACAAATATATATGTGGAAAGACGGAAGTCAACCACTGCTGTTGCTGTATGCGTCGCGCTTGTCCTGATAATTAGTTCTATTTACAGCAGCAGTAGTATCGCATCAATCAGAATACGAAACAACATCACAAAGCAAACGGCCAAACAAATCATGTCGAGAAAGTTATTATTTCGAAACTTGTCTGTTGTTGTTCCTGTTACCGCTTGAAGATCAGCGATATTTTTGTTTGTACCGGGTACTAAAATCTGGGCGGAATTATTTAGACAAGTCAGTATGGTCATGCCTATGAAAACTCCACTACTATGCTTACATTTCCCCCCAGAGCGGTATAGAGCTAGGATGCATCACAAGATGCAGACGGGTCAGGCCGAAGCAGCAACCCGTTGGAAAAACTGGTTTCACTTCTTAGGGTGCGCTTGGAGACGCCAGCTAGAGACGGTCGGGGGAAGAGGGTAGATTCGAGTCTAGCGTGCACAAATATATGAGAAGCCACAAGTCAACCACTCACTGATACTTGCTGTACGTGCCGCGATTGTCCTGATAATTGAGTATACAGTAGTAGTGTTGCACCAAAATACGATACAACAATACAAAGAAAACGGCAGAACAAATCGTGTCGAGAAAGCTTCGTCTGTTCTTGTTATCGCTTGAGGATCGGCAATTTTTCTGTCTGTACCATCCGCCAGCAAACGTCAAGAAAGTTTGATCAACTAACATGAACACTCTACGACACTTACATTCCACCCAGAGAGGTATAATACTATGGACCACAACAAGACACAGAAGGGTCAGGTGCAAGTAGCAACCCCGTGGAAAAGCAGCTATCACCTCGAAGCCTGCGCTCAGAGATGACGGTTGGTGAGAAGGGTAGATTCGAGTCTAGCGTGCATGAAGCAGAGCCCCCCCGAGCTCACCAGGCCAGCCATGCCATATTTTTAGGTGCTGAGCACAGAAGAGGAGGGAGTCACACCAAAGCCTAATTTTTCGGTTTTACTCTGGAGCTACGCACCATGCGTCCCAAAAAGTAAAAAGATGATTTGATATACGAAGTATGAGGAAACGGGCTTAAAATTCCGGACAGTGGTGCAACCAAAACTAATTTATATCTACGTTGCCAGATAGGATGACCCAATAAATTATGATGTACGGAAATGCAAGGAGCTTCATGCTTTTGTTTGCAGATGCAAATTCAACGTTTGAAACTGGGCACAATGAAACACAGGAGCACATACATAAATCATGGAGTATGTGCTGGCTGGTGCGTCATAACAAATAAGATTTGTCCATTTGAGGCGAAACTTCAACAATGGCCTTTAGAACTGCAGTCCCGTTTCGGCGACAAGCCAGTCTAACTACAAGTCATTTGACCTCGAAATGGGACTGCAGTCGAAAACGTCCATACCCCCGACGCCGCACAATGAGCAGGACCCGCCACGCATCGCGGGAGGGATTAATATGTTGCCCATTGGTTTGGGCCTGCCGAGGGGTGGGAGGGAAAGGCCGCGGGAGGGCTTGCAGCCCAATCGGGATACACGGAGCAGGACCGCGGCCTGACCAAGCATCAACATCGCGATCGAAACTCGTGTAGTACGTTGTATTGCCGGTCCTATACTAAACGATCAGTCGACTCGCGCGGGCGTTGCGACTACCCGCTGCCGCCGCTCCCTCTCGCGGCCAAGGCTTACCGCAGGGGCAGTCGTCCGTGATCTTGCATACTCCGTGTCCAGACATAGTAGCGTAGGTGATGGGGTTGTAGTTACTTGAGCAGGTAGCGTAGGTGATGGGGTTGTAGTTACTTGAGCAGGTTGAGATATATCAGGTTGTTGTGCTCGAAGATGGCTTGAAACGTTGTGGGAGGAGGTGCACGACGTAGGAAAAAAAAAAGCGATATTTTTTTTGAGGGGGGTAAAATATATTTTTCCCGAAGGTACGATTTGTGTCGATGGTGTGGAAATCCCTTTTTAACTCGAAAATAACTCGAAAATAGTGCGGTTGGTACAGTTTTTTATGTAGTTTAGCCAGGTTCAACTTCCGAATACAACACATACATGCCGACAAGCAGATTAATCTATTAATAACGTATCTTCGTAAAGATTTGTTGTTCCGGGGGACCATAGTAAATAGGATCTACGGTACACACAATAACCTATATATTTCCCTATTTTTACTAGCAATATTGGTCCTGTTCAATATGGTCCTTCCTCCGTAATAACAGCAAGTACCCTGCGCCAGCAGTGACCATTGTGCTAGGATGCAGGCAAATTCACACTCAACAGGTGTCCACTTATATGGTTGCTGGCTGTCCTACCCTGTTTTTTCCCGTCCGTGAGCCCATCTGTAATCTTTACAATCTGGAGTTTTCGCTGTGTATTTGAGAGCAGGTTGCCAACCGTGCAAGGGTTTGATTTTTTCCTTAATGAGGTGTACGACCTGTTTCAGCCATGATGTACGCTTGGCTGTTTTCTCTTTTCTGTTTTCTGCGTTGTTTGATTCTGCTGCATTTGCTTCCCTGAGGTAACAATTCCATCCAGTTGTGGGAGCGTGTCCAGTGACTACGTACTCAATGTAATGTGAGAAGAACAATATACTACCGTTTTCTCATTTATATTCCGTCCTTTATCTAACTACTACAGTAGTAGTACTGCTGCTGTATGTGCATGGCCCGGCGATGCGGCGTAAATTCGCAGAAAGTGCCACTCATTCGTTTCATGGCGTGGGGTGTTGTCTGATGTTCGTAACAGAATAGAGTAGGTCACTGAGCTACTCGCTGACTGAGTGGATACGTTTATGATAACCTCGATGAACGAACAAATGAATCCCTAGTTCGAGTCCCGCCAGATATCGTGTTCCCGCTTTTTCTCCCGGGGGTGAAAAAAAAGTAAAAAATAAAAAACACTCCACCCAGAAAGTCGAAACCGAAGTGAACCACTTGATGACTGAGTTCAAGAACGCAAGATCAGGAAGGGGGGCCATATGTGAACCACCAATTCAATCAAGACGGGGAACCATAGTAAACAGGACCAAATATTGTTGGTAAAAATATCTAAATATGTAGTTTTTTTGTGTATGCCATAGGTCCTGTTAACTATGGGCCCCCGTAATAATAAGTACCTTTGCTATACCATCCTCCGGCGTCGATCAAGCCCCAAATCTGCGCCTGAATTTTCTTTCACATGGCCTCGTGCGTCTTTTAGTCAGTCACGTGATTAATTGTCGACTGTCTGTTTGAATCTTGACTAATATTTGGCTCATTCTTATCAGAGAGGTCTTTTTCTTCCAGAATTTCACAAGTTGGAAATAAATGGAAACGTGTATCAAGTTACAGAGAGGTATTCTGTCACTATTCGTGAAATTCTCCGGAAGCAAAAATATCAGGAAAGGTAAATTTCCCATATTTGCAAAAAAACAAAATCAGGTCTTCCAGATTTTCCTGATTTTTTTTTCCAAATATGTCAAATTTAACGTTAATTTTTTGTTTTCTGGAGAATTTCACAAGTAGTAACAGAAAGCCTCCGTATGTTGACACATACTCTAATTATTTCCGAACTTTGGAAATTTGGAAAAAAAAGATCTCCGATAAGAAAGAATGAACGTAACTAAGAATGATAAGTCGCTCGGTGCTCCGTGTTTTAATGCTTCTTTTTGAAATGAACATCAAACAAAGCATATATTATATACATAGGGACGGTGGTGGTGGTGGAAACCATCAACAACACAAAACGCAGCTAGCTGACGAAAACGGGAAGGAGACACCCGAGAGGGTACCGGTAGAAAGGTACCAGGCCAATCATACTGTAGGAAGTCAAAATCGTCTATGCTACTCGTGCCACAATCTGTCGCGGCTGCCTCGACGGTGATTGTGGTGCGCTGGTTTTTCCTATGCTGCTCGTGGAAAAGTACGCAAAACATCTCGATTGCTGTTTGCTTGGAGCAGCTTGTTTTTTTTCTGCGTTTATTATGTTTCGTGTTATTGTTATGTAAATCTTGCTTGCTGATCATGATCTCTTGCTTGTTAATGTTGGTGCGTGGCGCACCCACAACTTGGTGGTGTCTTCTCCACAATAATATTCCTTTGCTTCATTTCTTGCCATCTTCATCCCTCTATTGTGTCTTTTTCGCGGAGCACAACATTTACAACAATGTTTTTGTTTTCTTGTATCTTTTCTGCTTGTCTTTCGGTGTTGTCTCGTTCAATCTTGTTCAACAAACTGGCGAGTGTGTGTATGTAGTTCTCACATCAAGCCTTTTAGTATTGCAGTCCCGATTAGGGGACAAACCACTTGGAATTAGACTGGTTTGTCCCCAAATCGGGAATGCAGTACTAAAAAAGGCGTTGAATCAAGGAGTCCGCGGTCACACAAAGGTTATGGAACCCTATTAAACGGAAGATCCGCAAAACCATGCAAATCAAGTTTCGGCTGGGGAACACCACTGAAGGTAGAACCCTGATTTCAATTTAACCGGGTAGCCGGCGGGAATACCCGTTTGACGGGTAGGATCCGAGCCCATTACCCGTGGGTGTTGGGCGCCTGAAGGGTAATAGGATCGCCGGGTGCCGGGTATCGGGGTACCCGCGGTTAATTGATATGCCCGGTTCATTATGCCTGTACAATTGCTTTAGGAAACCTTTTTAAAACATGCAGCCGAGCACAGAAACCATCAACTGGCTACATTTAACGCTCAAGGGGACGCCCACGACACACGTCAGTATCGTCACGCGGCACCTGCTGGGCACAATGAGCCAAGAGGCGAGCGATCCTGACGCGGTCTCTCAGGAAACTGAGTTACTGGCGGGGGGCGATCTTTCTGAGAATCCTGCCGAAAGTTCCAAGTCGTGTGTGTAAAACACCCTCGAAAGTGATACAGACATCAGCAGCGACGACAGCGACGACTCTGCACGCCCCGGCTCTGACAGCAGCAGCAGTGGAGAGTATCAAAGTGTGCTTCTGTGATGCTGCCCCCCCTGGCCCCTGCTGAGTTCTTCTGTGGTGTAGGTGTGGGTAGCCGTTTTTTTTTTGCGAGCAACCATGTACTCGTTTCTTTCATGCTTTTTTTCTATCCGTCCACGATTCCTTCGATTTTCGAGCACGGGCGGTTATTGATATGTTATCGACGGTAGTTCCGCATTACTCTCAACATGATACAACGGATTGTAATTCAGCGTCACACGGTCATTCATTATGTTGACGACATAGTGCTACTTGGCGATATTTGCCACGTAGTGGGTCGAAAGATGTTCACAGCAGTCTTCCAAGCGAGAGACCGTCAACCATCGCCCCCCTCGCACATATTTTCACATTCCGCGCATTCAAACCAAAAATAACACGCCAGCGCAATAAAGTAATACACGACACGGCAAGTTTAGACGGCTTGTGTATTCAATCAGTCATAGAAAAACTGTTCGTACTCGTCGTGGCGGCATTGAACACAGCAGTACTACACACTATCTTCCACTAAAATTTCATTCTCTGTGGCCATGAAATATGGCGAAAAAAACTTCAAAAGTATGGCCGGGTACCCGGGTCGTCAAAATAGCATTATCATTACCCGGAGGGTAGGGTAGGGTCTGGGTTCCAAACATTGACGGGTACCCGCAGGGTCCAACCTCTGAACACCACGATTCCCGCCTCAGAATTACACAAGACGAAGAAGAGCGCACAGGTTGAATTAATCAGTGTAGATGAGGACGCTGAGAGCGGCGACAAGCGGAGAGAGGGGGGGGGCGTAGCCGTGCTGATACAGCTGTCGATGAAAGCTGAAACGAAAATGTGATTGGGTGGCTAGGTACCGATTCCTCTGACCCTTGAATTGTAGTAGCAGTCTTCATTTATTCTTGTTGAATTGGTCAATGGGGGGGGGCGCAACAGCGGCGGTACGGACACTTGACACCTCTATTCAGGACGGAGACGGCGGAGAGTGCGTCTAGGTCCCCGAGTCGATTTTCTAGCAGAGACGGGCACTCACGTTGTTTGTTATTATCATCGTCTGGAGTACGATTCTGACCCCTCCTTTCTCGCCTTTCTATCTTCCTTCTACTATTTTACCTTGCCTCTCCCTTTGTTTCCTTTCTTTTCCCCGCAGTTCTTATGCCGGTATCTTCCTGTACCAGTATTATTTATGTGTTGTTTCGTCCGTGCAGCAATCTGTCCTCCTTGAGTACGTACCTATGCTTTCCGTTTATTAATGGAAGCCGCCTTTCTGAGTTTCTTGTTGTCATTTGTATTATGTTTCGTTTCAGATGCCGATCTTGAATTTTTCTCTTTTCCTGGTCTTGCCTGCGTTGTTGTGTTCTCGTACCCGGTACGCTGGATTTTTACTTGCTTTACCCATGAGTTCGTTAGTTATTATTCTGATCGCTTTTGTTGTGCTCTAAGGTTTGTTTTTCTATCTTGCAGTCCGTGACCACAAAAATTGCATCTCTCTAGGCTAAGGAATCAGGACGGACACTGACTGGGTATACCTACTACCGTACTTACTGAAGCTGGGAAGACGATATAGTGTGAAGGCAACACAACACACAAAAAGTGCAAACTGTACCAACATGGCCGCAGATATCCACTCAACTACTGTATACAGCAAAGAGTTCCCCCTCTTTCCACAACCAACCACCTCTTGGCGACTGACTACAGCCGTTGCCGTCTAGAGTCCTGCCTGCACCGTACCACACGCACAGTATTGTCGTGAATACCTACAGAGAGGAACACGCTTGCTGCCTGGGGTGTCACTGATCAGAGTAACGACTCGTGGATATGCATGCAGTGAAAAAAAGTGGTCGAGCGAAAAACCACCATGCAGTATCAACGATCGCCACATGTCTTCCGGTCTCTCTGAGAAAAGGTGCAGCACAGCACTGATATCACATCCCTGATAAAGGCCGGGGTCATTCCCCATGAAGGATGTACAACTCTCGCCAACACTACAAAGTCCAGTGATGACGTAAGTAACAGGTCCATATTGCTGCCTCGTACAAAACAAAATCAGAAAGAAACGATGACTGCTGCTCTCGTGATGAGATTCATCTGTGACAGATGCAGTGTGCGAAGCAGTGCCGGCAATCTTCCTACTACGAGGATAGCCACTCGATGAAATACCATGTATGAGCATACTATTCTACGACATGTCAGAATGTGGCGGTCTGACAGCAGCCGACGAATTTGATGAAGTGGGGAAATTACACATAATGCAGACTGCTCCGATGTTGCTGTCTTTACCTTATTCACCTGCTACCTCATCGCCAAAATACCTAGTGCCGCGGTCACACAGAGGACAGCTTACTATGAAAAAACGCTTGGGTGCGAGGATACCCCAGGAAAAGCTACGCAGCTTGCAAAGTTGAGTATCAACTATTTAATCAGTCGAACTCACAGCTGACGTATTTCAAAAATTATAAAATATACCAGGTAAATAAAATACAAAGCAGTACACATTTTTTATACGAACAATTCCCAAAAGTAGACACAACCAATACTTGAATTCTGCAGCTAGCTTCAGCTTCCGTTTTCCTTATGCATGGACTGTGCTTCCTGCATAACAAGACGATGATATCAAACCTGTGGTACCCGCGATCGGTGTATCACACACAGCTTCCAAAGATGACTTTATCCCGAATCCTCGATCTCACTGCTTGCTGTTGATATTTCATTTAGTAATTACACAAAATCGTACACGTCGAGCAAAGAAAAAAATGAAAAAAAAAACGTCATCACGAACATCAATTTGCAAACAGCAAGGAAGTGAATATACAAGGAAGGGAGAAAACTTGGGATAATGCGAGTAAAAAAAAATCGCAAGCGACTGAACATACGCTCATACCCTCACCCAGGTAAGTAGGCAAGTCGCCGGGAAGGGATGGCGACCTTAAAGCTAAACCCAAACAAAAGCTAAGCCCACATCAACTGGGAGAGCCACGAGTAGCTGTGAGTACGCACGTGCGTTCAAGATAAATAGGCGAAACAATGGAGGAGCTACGAGTATCATATATATACATGCGTAAGTCGACGGGAAGGGGGTGGCGACCTTGTAAACCTTAACCCACAAACGAAAGCCAAGCCCATATCAACTGGGAGGAGAGATATGAGTAGCTAGCTGTGATTACGCACGTGCGTTCAAGATAAAGAGGCGAAACTCCAAAAGGAGATATTACGAGTATCATATACAGATATATATATGCGTTGCGAGCACGTCACGAGTTGGACATAAAAAACGAAAGGACTGAACGCGAAAACAACGCAGATATACGTATCTAAAATAAAGATGATTCGTACCCGGAAAGAAAAATAAATGAAAAGATCGTCCGATTACCGTGTCACACCACAGTAGTAGCAGCAGTAGGGTGATAAAGTGATAACACAAACACCCCCCCTCGGACAACGATCAAAGCTGGGTCTCTCGACAACGTGGAGGGCGCAAATGCCGAGCTATGCCTCTACGGAATCGTCTCGACGAAGTCTTTCCAAACCCCATGTTTTCGTTGTGTGTGCCGCCCATGTTTTCGAGGAAACCGGGCCTGAACATCGTTCTAGGTGGTGTGTTATCTTGATTATAGTCTACGGTAGGCTTGTGCTCGATCGTGTGAACTTGGCTGTCAAAAAGGCATTGTCTTCGCTCTTTGATATTTTATTCCTTTACGCGTAATCTGAAATTACGAGTAGACAGAGAAGATATGTGAAGTCGGAAGCAGTGCGTGTGTATTCTTGACACAAACCCCCTCAGGAACGCGTCCTCACGTACCCGTGCGTATGCGTTTCGGCCACATTTGCATACGACTTGGAATTAGACTACGAGATTTGCAATCAAGATCCGTATTTCGTACCTGTAGAATGGTCGACGCAAACATACAAGAAACGTGATATTTTTGGCCATGTTTTGCCCTTCTCAGGCCCAATAACTTACTACACGTACACATCATAGAAACGCAGTCTTGCCTCCTGCACCATCTTCGACGACGACTATTAATACTATCAATATTTTTTTTTAAATTTTTTTTTAATACTATCAATATAGAGAGATAAATCGTTTTCGTGGAGTACAGCAATATTGTTGTAGCGAGAGGGCCACGTCTTCAGGTGATGCAGTCGTCGTGCTATGCTCCCTTGCGTGAGATGACACATTGTTCTAGCTTTTTGCAGAGTTTTTTTTTTGGTGTTGCTAGCTCGCAACGTAGAGCGCACTAAAACACCTCGTGAGTCGTTTCTGGTTGCTTACCACTGCCGTCTGGCACACCGGACGCTCTCACACACCGCGTCAGCAGTATCCCTGAATTTGTCGGCCTGTAGGTTTGTGTGGGGAGCTGCAGCTGTCTGCAGGCGAAGTGCAACCGTGCACCCCAAGGTTCGACCAATTTTTACCACGGCAGTACCTCTAACATAAGTCGAGGTGTAGTGGGCCTCTGTTGAGAACTTGCGGGAGATCAACCTCTAGAGAAACACTAGCCGCTGCGATGAACCTCTTTTAATTCACGGTCGCTCTCCCGTAAGCGCGAACCAGCCGACGTTCTAAACGCTTAACCCTCTTTAGAACTGCACTCCGGTTTTGGGGACAAAAAAAAACTAATTCTTGCCAAAGATAGTTTGTCCCCAAAACGGGACTACTGCTGTATGTAGTCCTGAAGCGAAGTATTAATCTTCCCTGTCCCGACAAAAGATGGACAGATTAGAGACACCGGAAACCCGGGTCCCCGGAACGCTCCAGCGTGAAATGTTTTGTACCCCTGGACATCCAGCGCACCCGGTGTCTGTGTCAATTCTTCACTCCTAGAGAGATACAAACTCTGTGGTGACAAAATTACGACAACAGAGAGACTACTTCGTGATGCAGTAAACAGCATAGAATGCAGTGCAATGTCATGTTATCGTTCTGCATACGACAGGCACGACGTACGCATTCAGTTAAAGACAAGAGGATATCGAAAATACAACGGAAACAAACATCGAAAAAACAAAATGTAACGAAGGAGTGGCTGCTACGCGACAACGCTCGACGGATCAGGATGGGTATTTCACCCCCACGTCGCTCAACGTTCCAGGTGCGGGAAGACAAAACGTATACCAGGTATTTGTTTTTACTTGATGTATCGCATTGGAAGTTGCGATAATCGGAGATCGTATAGGTAATCGTATCCTGGAATGAAGAGTCCAGATGACCCAAAAGCATCCGACTACCGATTGCCGTTTCTGATCACCGATCGATCGCCGGATACATTCTATCCAAGAGAGCATCTGGGACACCTGCTGTGTGTCAGCGTCCATCTACCCTTTGTAGGTACATGACCCCCACACCCCCACACCAACCTGGACACATAATTAACCACGCAATGAAGCAAAACACCGACAGATTACAGTAATACAAGAGCGGAGCAGGACGCAGGCAGGCACAGCTCACTACTACTACCTCACACCAGTAGACAGGGTGAAGCAAACGCTGACGCATCGCGTGTGTGTGACACTTTGCTTACCTCTTCGAAGGGTGCAACCCTCATAGAGTGTACGACAGATGATCCCAACCATCAAACCGGGCACAGCGAAAGCCTCGCGGGCAACATCGAAACGGAGACGAGAGCCAGGATGAACGGGCATAAAATGTTGCTATGAACAAAAAAAAAACGTTACGAGCTGGTTCCAGCGGCCCCAAAGAGACTGCATCTTCGCGCCAACGCCCGCTGTTGTTTTGAAGTTGGAATATAAAATTAGACAGGGTTGTTCTCTTCGACAAAGAAGAAAAACTGTCATCTCTCGTCCTCCCTCGCCTCCCCCCGAAGAGGCAAATGCAACCAAGTGGAATATTGAACTGAGGAAATCTGGGGATCTGTGGAGAGGTATGGAACCGTCGAAAAGAGCGGGCGAGTAAGAGTGTGATAGAGTACAAGACGGGTGCAGTTAATTGAACTGGGAAGACAGAGGCTGAGAAGGGTTGGGATATATAGTAAGAAGAGCGTCTACTACTGTGGTACGGAGCTCTATTCATGGTTGTGGGCGAACAGGGGGAATGGGATTGGGTAGGAGGTCGACTCGTTGAAATAAAAGAACCTGCCCGCCTTCCCTGGGGTTAACGTATGGTAGGTTTTACATTAGAAGTTGCAGTCTACATCGGGTGTGTGTTCGATATGCTATTAATAGGTTAGCTGTGGATAAGGTCGAGCACTTAATAAAAAAAAACGTCTTCCCTACGGTAGTATATGTTTTTTTTTTGTTGTTTTTTGGGATTGTTCGCTGATTTCGACGCAGGTAAGGTCTTGATTTCGAAATATGTAAGACCTTTTTATTTCGTGGTACTCTTCTTGTGAAGAATGAACTTACAGAGTTTTTTGTTTCCATTTGTCGAAACCTACCACGCTACGGTGATTCCCCTAAAAATAATTTGCCCCAGATGAGAGAACTCCGCGCAAGACGTTGATCGAGTAATAATCTGGCAGGCGGTTAGTACCACAGCCTGCTAGGCTCGCAAGAAACCAAACGTGACATGGACGTCTTCCCTGTGATGATGCAATCAAGTCAAGCCTTCTACACTGTCGATTACCTCGGCGTATTTTGAGCGTTCCCTGACCCGAATACTGAGTAGGTTTAGCGATCTGGGAGAGCGGATCTTTAGCAGTGTTTTTCCCTTGAAAAATTCGTAGCGTGGTCAGCACTTCGAAATCGTCGTCCCTAATTAAGAAAAACCCTGGTTCGATGCTAACGCGGCACAGCCGCGTTTATGACCAGTTTAAGCCCGTTTTGGCTGCGGTTTGGGGTCAGGGTTAGGGTTAGGGTAGGGTTAAGGTTAGAGTCAGGGGTTGGGTTAGGTCTTCGCCCGTACCTTGATCCTAACATGAACCAAAATACCTGAACAGCCTACCAACTTGAAGATCCTTTTTTCCCAGATTGTAAGGGGACCTCCGAATACTTGATACACTGACACAAATGTAGGAAATATATTCCCCCACGGATTACTTCACCCCCAGGTAAGACGAATGTAGCCACATCTCGCGAACTACAACAGCACAACTCTCAACTCAAACCTCGCCAATAGTGAATGTTTATAAGGCACCTAATTATTACTTACTTATAGTGGATCTTCCTCGTATTGCGTTCTGAATACTCGTACTATGTTGTCAACTTTTTTACAGAGTCCTTCCAGGCCACAGCCCCCCTGGCCACCGGAATCAACTTAGACATATTCCACGCACAGCATTTACTGCGGCTGAATCAACGTAGACTCATAATAGTCACAGTATCTCAGCAAAAACTACTGGCGTAGGGTTCGTTTTCGGGTCAGGGTAGGTGTTCAGGTCAGAAGCTCGATAGTAGGCGATGAGCAGAACACCTCCTTCAAGAGTTACTTTGAGGAGGTGTCAAGCCCTGGCAAGCAAAACCAAATAAGGAAAACAAACTGTTAAGTCTACGCTGGCTGTTAGAGACTGCGCCCACTAAGTCTGCGGAGAAGTGTAATAGGACCGGAGCGTCGTGGTAAGGGAATGGAATGCAGGTACTCTCGGAACTGGCTGGGAAGGGAGCTAGCTTCTCTTGTTCAGCAGACATATTATTGTGTTGTCGTATTCTTCGTCTTCATAATGAGAGAGAAAGGAGCGGTTGAGAGTAATTCGTTGGGGGCTTGATTCAAAAGACCGCTTTATTTTGCCTCTCCTTCTACTATCTTTCTGAACGGGTAAGACTCTTCTCCGATCGGCGATCCAAACCATTGTACTGCAAGAGAAACTTCAGAGCCCTGAGAATGCTCTTGGGGTATTGAGGGCTTTGATACTAGTGGCTATCTCGAAACCAATTCTGTACCCCGATACTATACCATATCACAGAAGTCCCCTGGGAGAAGTCCGGAAGCGGAGGCCCATTGTAATCGTTGTTACGGCCGACATAAGCCGAGAAGAGTTATTCCACGTGTTCAGCAAGGCTAGATATTGCCACATCCAGGAGGGTTTAAGGGTCGTAGAGTAACCCCGCAGGGGGCACGAGGACCGGGCCCGATCGGGTCGAATCTGGGGGCACCCGTATTACGGTAGTCAGCTTCAAGGGATAGCTCAACCCGGTCCATGCTGCGAACGTTTGATAACCCGAGATCTAGACCGGTGGGATCTTCCATGCACGACTGTGAGAGGTATCCTTTCTTGCATGCGTTTTGCACGGTCTACGATCGGTACGTTTAACGTTTTTCGTGACGTTGCCCTTCTCTATATTGACCTCAACTATGTCTTTTATCTTAGGTTGGTCTTGTGCCGTCATGCGGAGGATGATATTGTGAGAAACGTCGTGTCAATTCACGGCACCTGGACACAACGGCTGTTGTATTCACGCTTGCATCCACTCCTTATTACTGCTTGCTTGTTCAGTAAACACAATTGTTGAGTAACACGGGCCATCGAAGATGCGTGCATGATCAAGCTTGCATTCTGACACCGTATGCGGGAGGTAGATTGAGGGTTTCAAATCTGTTCTCAACGCACTATTTCTGGGGGGCATAGTAAACAGCACTATTTCGGGGAGCGATAGTAAATAGGACCAAGTATTGCTAGTAAAAATTGCGAAATATATCGGTTTTCGTCTGTACCGTAGGTCCTATTTAATAGGGCCCCCCTTAATAGTACCGTGCCACATCGAGGCAGTCGATAACTTGTTTATGAAGCTTATTAGGCGGACAATCCCTCGAAACCGGCTAAGCTGGTATCATTTTTTCATCAACAATGAACCACGCGTACGTGGGGCGGAGTCGCGTGGCTCCCACTCCCTGTGTGTATCATTTGAAAACAAGGTATGGTTTCACGGTGGAATTGTTGTGTTTCCCCCTTTGGAACGTGTGGTGTGAAGCATGGGTGTGATACGTCACGTCTCATAATGGCACGTCCACGTTGAGTACAACACCTGTTCAACAGATCCTTGCCCCGGCTACTCTCACCAGAAGGCCGGTTAAAATCTTTGCGCCTGGATGTTGATATCCATACGTATCTATTATGATGTACAGCCAATACGCACTGATACGAGTATACTGGACGTTGAGATCCATGCGTATCCACTATGATGCGCAGTCATTACGCACTGATACGAGTATCGTAGTTTGGATGTTCGGGAAAATGAAATATGCGGATGAATTACGAGCCTGTCTTACTCGTAGTACGGGTGTATTGTATGTTGAACTTGCTTCTGTCGAGACGTTGACCACAGGTAGGTATAGCAGGACAGCTAGCTTACCATTAGGGATGTTGTTACAGGACGGATTAGCTCACCACTAGGAATGTTGCTATATGACGGAATGTCAGCTATTATTACAGTAGTCCTTAGACTATTACAGGGGACTATAGTAAACAGCACCTACGGTACATACCAAAACCTATATATTTCGCTTTTTGTACTAACAAATATTTGTTCCTATTTACTATCTTCCCCCGTAATAGCTCGTCTGCCCGTAGCATGGACATTGTACTTGACAACCAGGCGAAGTTCAGACCTACGCCGATCACTCCTTTTCTCCTTTTCTCCTTTTCTCATTTTCTCCTTTTCTCCTTTTCTCCTTTTCTCCTTTTCTCCTTTTCTCCTTTTCTCCTTTTCTCCTTTTCCCCTATTCTCCTTTTTTCCTCTCCTCTTCTCTATTCCTCCACTTCTCCACACTTGTTTTGTTCTCTTCCCTTGATTCCTGACATAAATATTCTTCTCATAATGGTAGCATGAGCGCCATTGTCAAACCATCTATTTTCTTCTTCGTCACAAGTGATTTTACACACACTTCGGTGCCATGTCTGCCATCTCTCTGCATAGAGACAGAGCCTCGACACATGCATCATCTTTCATAAAATTCTCTTCGCATTGTGACAGACACGTGTATGTTCTCCCAGTAGATGATGTTGTTACTCACATCACCGGTGTCGACGCTTCCTGGCCACAGTTGAGTCGACTCTGTTTACAACAATTGTTCCTGTATACAAGTAGAATCAGACACGTGTATGTGCGGCCAGTATACGATGTTCCTACTTTCATCACCGTTGTCGACTCTTCCTTCCTACAGTTGAGTCGACTCTGTTTACAATCTTGTTCGTGTGTGTATATATGTGTGCATTACGCCACGGAGCATCTGAAACTTGCTTTGCGCTGTCTCAGTATTGTGATTTTTTGGGGGATGCGGGTGGTGAGGTTGTCGCGATTTTCATACTTGTTCGGGTTCCGTATCCAGCGATCAGTTCGTGACATGCGGTATCTCACCGGCGGGGTACTCGAGGTCAGATTCAGGGCCGCACCCTCAGAGTCGTAGCTGGCATTTTTAGTTGTGGGGGTTTTGTCTGCCAGGCCCGCATCAAGTACCTAATACCCGGTCCACGAAGTACGGACTCAATTTTATGTCGAGCCTTGTTTGTTTGGTCCTATTCGAGTAAAGGTATTCGTGTCCTAAACATAGATCCCCAAGCTCCTCGAAGTAAGAAGCTGGCGATGTTTTCTGTCGATGGTAGGGACTTATGTGGGGGGAGGTGCATGGATACACTTCTCGGGTGTCATTCGTTAGTCGTACCTGATGTACCGCAGGCGATAATTGCGAGCAGACGGTGTAGGAACCTCGCCAGGGTAGCAGCAGTTTTGGGTTGGAACTGTCGGAGTCCTGATATGTTTGCACACGGGTACTTCTTGTTGTCGTTGAACACGGGTTACGGTGTATGCCTGCTATTTTTTTCGGCCTGTTTGTGTGCACGCTCTGTCCGGTTTTTCCAAAAGCGATTTGAAAAATGTCCCGCGTGTGTCGTGTTATGCGAATTTTGTGAATTCTTCGGTGTCTGCTGCTTTGGTGTCTTGCTGTTCTTCCGACGTGGGAATACCGAGAATGATGTCGACTGGTAGTAGAGGTTGTCTTCCGAACATCATAAAAAAGTGTGCCTCGTCCGCTGTTGCAGTTTAGCTGGTGCCATGATCTAGGTGTACAAATACTGAGAGAGGACCAGTAGCTTTTGCTGGTCGCGCTATGCATTGCCAGTATGTTCGGTATGGTGTAATGCACGCGTTCTGATACTGAAGTGCCTTGCGGCCGGCACGGCCGGGTTTGGGCCTTGTTGTATCCGAGAATATGTTGCAACTGGTATATCAGCTTGTTCGCCAAATCAGCTCATTGCTCACTACTTAAGGCCTCTGGTGAGCCCAAGATGCTGATTAGCCGCTCTTTTATGACGTGGGGTTGTTTCGGCCGCTTTACCGTAGAGCACTCACCGGTACCAACACCGCGAATTATGTCAGGTGGCCCATCATCGAGATTGCATTCGATCACTGCGGCTGAAGTTGATACCGACTTATACTCCATTACGTCAACCGATATTCTCAGGAGGGGCCGCTCGACGGGCAAGTTGCCAATCGAGAGCTTTGGTCCATTGTGTGCTGTTTTTCGTCGTCGGCAAGCTCGGCCTTTATCGCACCCATCTCGCACGTCGCGGGTTATGATTGGCCACCAGTATACCTGGCAGAGTTTGGCACAAGTCGGCCGGATTACAAGGCGTCCTCCTGGTAGTACGTGATCGTGTTAGGCACGTAGAGTTGACCTAACGAGGGTTGTTCATTACTACCAACTGATCAGCAAGTGCACTTCTTTTCCGGAGGTGTCCAGAGGGGCACGATTTACATATCAGTCCGTCTTGTACTCTGAATGGTGCGACATGGTCTTTTCCGTTCCCTTCTCGGGTAATCTTGCGCCTGCGTTCTGAATGTAATCTAGTTACAATCCATACTCCACTTCTTGTGTTGAGCGGGATTGTTCTTGATCGACTGACATGAAAACGTTTGTTGCGCTCACGAAAACTGATTTCACATTGAAAGGCTCCCTACCGCTGCGTACTGGTTCTACGTCATCCAGTTTGTCAGCGGAAATCTGCTATGGTCTGGTGGGCAGTACTCTCTGCAACTCGGGTTTGTCTAGTACATTCCGACAGATAGGTTCGAGGGACGGCTCAACTAGTTCCTGCCCGTGTACAAACGCAAGCATCCGTGACAGACTGTCCGGTATGACGTATAGCTCACGCGGCTTGTTTTGCACGGTGAAGTCGTAAGACTGTAGTGCGATAGCTCAGCCGGTTGACAAAACCGATGTGTTGAGCAGAGGTATCTTAGTGCCACATGACCTGTTCCACGAACGAACTGTCGGCCCTACAGGTAGGGCCCCCAGTGCTGGATTGCAAGTACAACCGCTTGACACTCCTCAAGCGTCGCAGAGCAATGTCGCGGGCTGTCATGAAAACAGCGAACAAAGTAGGCGAAGATCACTAAATCGTCTCCTCTCTGCTAGGCAAGAACTACTCCTTTGCCTGCTTCAGAGGCGTAAACGTGAACCACAAAATCGTTAACGAAACCTGGGAACTGTAGCACGGACGATTGGGTGAGTAATTGTGTACTGTTTCGTACGCTTGATCGTGCTCTGGGCCCCAACGTTTAGTGACCTCTTTGGCGGCCTCTTCCTTCGCGAGGGCTATCAGGGGAGCAAGGACGCTGGCTAAGTTTAGTACCGGGTATAAACGTCCTGGCAACGTATACGTGATGCTGGTGCCGGAGGCTCGCCGGTGCCACGCAATTGAAAGGGCTCTCGAAAGTGTCAAGAAGAGTAAAGATAAAGAAGCTTACCAGCCGATACGCCTTCCGGTTCATGCGGCCAAATGAATCGTCTTTCAACATTTCATGGACGGACTGCCTTCTTTGTCTTGTCTTATGTGGAGACGTGTACGGACTTGACAAAAGGGGGGGGGCGACACATTTGCAAGCCTGTACACGTGCGGGTCGAAATCTGACGGGAAGAGGAAAATGTCACATCCACGAAGAGAAAAATGTGGAGACCTCAGTGCCTTGGTCAGGACAGAGAACAGGTCATGTTTCGCCATCGCACTCAACATGTCATCCTGTGTGTAGTTGCATGGTTCGCTCTAGACACGGGATGTCTCAACAGAAATATGTATTCCTGCTCGATGCCGTTTTCTTAACGCAAGGCAGTATCATAGCTTTATTTCACCGGAAACCTAATCGTAAGTGCAGCGCATATCCTCACTGGTGCGTCATGTCTGCTTCAAATTGTGTGGGGTGTCTTTTTTAGTAGCTATACTATGGTGGTGATACTTGAGCTTAAGCATCTTCTTCTAAAGCCTTCCTTTTCGGGAAACGGATATACCGGTTACGCTGCAACCTTGCTACATTTTGACCCCTTGGTAGACTTGTCGGTTTCCCACTTCCCTGATAAGCAGAGTAGATCACACAACTTGGTAGGAAAATGACATGTCGAAGTTTCTTCCAACCGTGCGTAGGTGGATGTCGTACGAATCACATCTAGGCCTAGGCACTCGCGGCCTCAATCGGCATGGATGTTGGTATGGGAAGATACTGGATAGCACTTCCATACTACTCGAGCGAAGCGATTGACGGCTAGCGAAGCAAGGCCGCCAAGTGCACCCCCGACTTATGAGGAAGGCCCGACGGAGATCAAAATTTAACGACTGGTTGTACGTATTCAGTTGCGGTTAATTTCCTGTCAGTAATAGCGGTAATAGTTAAGGTATAGTTGAATGACGGGTACTCCGCATCTGGACAATGGTTAAATTTTCCGGTGGCGACCAGTTGCCACGGATCCCCAGGCCCATGAAGGCGCGCTGGTGATCTCGTGAGCTCCGTTGGGAAACGTTTGAGACTCGTACATGATGAATAGAAAAGGAGTCGATAGTTGGTACAGAGCGTTATCACGGTAGCACGTAGGCGTCATCTGAAGCGCCCAGCGTGAGTGAACTGTGTAGCTACAGCACAGTTACGACACCACGTAAGTGGCAGGGAAAGCACCCCGCGTGTAACTACAGTGAAACAAAGGTACAGCTGTCATAGGGAGTTGATTGACAACCCACAAAGTATTGAATACGTCTATTGTGATATATATTAGCCTGCGGTACTGTCGTTGTCGCCTTGTATCTCGCTAGAGCATTACCGTACGGCAGCGCCAACCGGTATTGTTGCTCTGTTAATAGATGGATGCGACTACAGCGAGCAGCCGATATTCGAAAAACACGCACGGGGTTGGTGATGGGGGACATTGATATTCGTGGTGACGATAATGAATCGAACCCCACGCCGCCGCAAAACGCCGAGTCGCCTGGTCATCGAACGTCTAACTGGCTGCAGCTTTGTCGCATTGTGGCATACGACCAACAAATAACAGGATATAGCGCACGTTCAATCGATATTCAGACGAATTCTTGATTATATGTACCCGGTCAGGCATATCGCGCGCGTCTAGTATACCTTAATGGCAGAAACACCTACGAGGTATGATAACTCCCACCTCATCTATCACAGCTTGACGATCATGACACCTTGATTTCGCTATCCGCGCTAACTCAAATTCACCAGGCCCAAACATTGTTTGCGAATTAAAACGTTTTCCGTCGCATTTTGTGTTTACAACCTTGACGACCGAAAAGGAGTGATCACCACGGGTTTGCAGCTGCCTCGTCAAGTTCCCACTTCCTCACGAACGAGCGGATTTTTTTTCATCGACCAAATACACCGATCGCCATACGAAGGTGTCTGCTGCTTGGGCACGGTACAGTTCAACACTCAAAACGCGATAACAATCATTGCCACAGGCAGACACGTAAACAGCTGCTTCCCGATTGAGATCGGTGACCACGGAAAGTTGTTGCTAGATTCATAGCCCAGGTATTCATCGAGTCTAGCCCGCCTACTTTGGGCGCAGATTGAGGCTAGGAAAATATCATTTTCTGTACATACCGCCTCTTTTAATTACCCTCAAATGAACTATGAAGGCGGGGCAGAAACTTTGGATATATGCGACCCGTCCGACGACAAGGCAACTGCGCAGAGGCAAGAAACAACGCAAAGGTGTACGAGCAAGGCCTATCAAAAGCGTAGATGTCGTTATATGTGTTTGCCTCCCGATGTTGGGGACTCGTAACCCAAACCATTTCCTCCACTCAACACAGTTTCAAATACATCGTACGACCCTCAGAGGTTTCCGAGCAACGAAGGTCCCACTCGAGAACGGCAATAAGGGCGTCGTGATTTTTCTTGTTGCTGTGATTCGTTGGCATTGATAGAACAAGACCGGCCTTGAGGAATCCATCATTGCGGCAGTGGGCAGGCGGTTCTCCGCAAAGTCCCCACGCAACCTGTCGTTTCGCTCAGAACGCTCACACCATTCACCGGGCCACGCAATACATATTTTCTGTCCCGGAACGTCCAACCAACGCACCCCAAAAATATGTCCTCGTGCCAGGGTCATGTGAAC
The DNA here is from genome assembly GCA_031763025.1 of Macrocystis pyrifera. NCBI lineage: Eukaryota > Phaeophyceae > Laminariales > Laminariaceae > Macrocystis > Macrocystis pyrifera. The sequence continues at coordinate 11,273,392 of JASSKH010000022.1, forward strand.
AATGCTTATGCCGTGAACTATTTTGACCATGTCCGTCTTCAGCACACTGTTCACCGTACGGTGCCGTATTGTCGCCCTGGACGCTGATTCGAATCGTCACTTGTAAAACGTTGTCCCCGTGAAGAACAATAATGTAAAGGAGACTCCGTTCAGACCAAATGAGACCTCCCCGGGGACAGCACAACTTTGGACAACATGCTTGGCAATTTACGGGAGCTGGGAGGCACTCATGAGACGGGTGCGACACAGAGCATATTTCGGTAGTTTCGTCAGCGAAGAAAATAAGTCTGAGATGTCCCGTAGACGCTCATCCTAGTTACTCGCCCCACAAAGAAGAACATTCTAGGTTTTGATGCCCACTCCCGGCGCCGAGCACCGATGTTGACTATTACGGGGGTTCATAGTTAACGGGACCAAATTTTGTTAGTAAAAATAGGCAAATATATAGGTTTTTATGTATACCATAGGTCCTATTAACTATGGACCCCCGTAATAGACCACAGAGGTATCAGATTCACCCCAGGCCCTATGTGCGAACAACAACATCAAGTACCTCGGAGGCCAATGCGGCAACCAAGGAACAAGTTCCCTCTCACCATCGAAACATGATGACACTGACAGGAACAGTTTACTCTGTATCGGCGAGGCAGAGGGGATTCGGGTACTTGATATCGGAATACGGTACAGGCGATACGCAATTCCACGCCAATAGGAGATATTAGTTCCGCAGGCCGATACTTCGGACGACAATGGCACGCCGAGTCAGGGTGGGGGGGTCACTCGTTATCGTGCATGGCCGTAATCGTATGACCATTGACCCTCGCATCCCTACAATGCCGGGACGGAGCACGTCGGGTTTTCATCGACCAGGTGTTGGGCGAGTCGCATGAAGGGTGAGCTGCATTCCACTAAGAACCGATCGAGAGACGGATGTTCTTGCATATGGACGACAGCATCAACGTATGGATTAAACTTCTAGTGTGGCCACTTCCAGAGACAGCAATGATTCACTATGTAACTGCCTCGTGGGTGCCTCACCATATACACACTACGTCATACGATCATCTCTCTTGTGCGGATTAAAGGTTCTCCCGGCACAAACATGATCTAACTTGACCACCAGCCGTGGTATCCGCCAAAAAAAAAAAAAAACGGTACCCTGGCTGTCTAGCTCACACAATGAGAGGCGTGTTTTACAGCGTCGTCGCCAACCGACGCCAACCCAATCTATACATATATATGCCAGGTATATAATATAGGGGGGGGGGTAGGGGGAGGTCGTCATCAATACACCTCGATCCCCGGTATCAAGCAAGGGTGTAACCGAGACCCGTTTTATCCCCTCTATACGAGTTACTCGATATCGGAGGTCGATGCTACAGACAGATATACGATGGTGATTAAAGTTTGGCAGTAATGAGCTCTGATGACGAGCGTCGGACTGAGGGGAACGGGGAACGCCCCTTCCGGATGCCGCGTAGCGCACGTCCGTCTATTTTATCGAGTAATGACATATCAGGTAGATCTTCTATCAAAGTTGAAATGGGTATCGCCCATACCGTGTTTTTTGGCCTGTATCGAAACCCTCCCCTCATCTCCCGATACCGTGTGTCCTCGTTTCGTGAGAGGTACATGGCTAAAGTGTTGGAAACCCAAGGTGCATCCCTCGGAGGGTGTTTCTTTATTAAAGGCTAATGTATTGAGGACAGTATCGTTTTAGAGGGGGATCTCTCTGTTTCATGGGATCCCACAATATGCTTAGAAGCTCGTGTGAAACGCCGGCGGACATTCGAAGACCACAGTGCGGAGCAAGATAAATCCACAAAAACTACCTGCCTGGTGGTTAAGGCGTTGATATCATTTGACACACGGTCGGAAGGCAACAGCACGGGAGGGTGTCCAAACTTGTGTACACCTAAGCGGAAAACATGGAGAACGATATAGGCAGAAGCACAGACAAATGTACAAAGCCTCGACGGCCGCGGGTCACGATAGGCCTGGATATCACTGCTTTACGCAACAACTGCACTGCCGATTGGCGGGCACGGGACGTGTGTACGTGTTAGAACGTAAGCAATATAGGCCCAAGGGTCGCGACAAGCTAAGGGAAGAAAATGGGGGTCGATGGCGGGGGTGGGGGCAGCTAAAAATGTGGGAGTTCTCAGAGTAGGCCACGGATAGTCGTGAGACAGTAACATTTAAAGCCCAACATCGCGAGTTGTTCAAGTTGTGATGTTTGGCCCTTAAACGGTGAGTGTGATGCCGGCGATCAAGCTTTTCGTGCTTCCCAGCGAGCTGATGAACAAGTGCTACATGAGCAGCCCCGAAAAATAGCCGTACGGCTAAGCTCTAAATCCATTGTGTAGCCGAGACGCTGGCTCAAACGATGTTGCATTATGGATTCGATCGGGACCAAGTGCCCCTCCGCCCATCTTTCTAGATGGAATCGTCCGTAAGCGGCATGTCCGCACGGGCATGCCGCTCAGTGGTAAAGCAACATCCCTAGACGAATCAGAAATGGTCACTTCAACGAACGGGCAACACACGAGAATGCAAGGCGCTAACGAGAAAAGAGCACAGGCGACTGGGTCATCGCAGGAGCAACGGCCGTGGAATTCAACAACTCGTACGCTATTCTAGCCCTCGTTGCAGCTGAAACGAGGAGGCACGGCTGGCAAGGGCTTGTGATCCGGGCACCAGATCGCAACTACATGGCCACCGAATCTTCGAGGACTTCGTGAAGGGTGTTCGTAATGACCCTGTTAGCTGTTGACTCGAACAATCCGTCGCTGCGGAAAGAAGGTCACACATGCTTCGCGGGCTCGGGAGCACAGTCGCCAGCCCACCATAGGCGGCTGGCTGACAACCAAACGTTCGACACCATGGTTCGTCGTCCGACCATCGACGCTATTGATAGACGCAGCGGTTATGAAATTGGTATGCGGGCAGTGTATTTCCACTGCTGACCGCTAAGTCCCTTGTGGACATATGTATATGGTGTTCCGACGGCTGCTGCCTCGGCTGCTGCTTGTTGTTGGATAATCTGATTTTGTTCAAACGTCAATCTACGTCTTGAATTCCTTTGATAGAATGGTTTCCATTGTTTACCCCAGCAATCAGGTACAAGTTTACGATCACCCATGTCTCAGCAGTGCGGTATACCAGAACAGTGCGATAGGGTAGCCACAGTGCTCTACATCGTTACAGCGTCGTAGGACCTGTACATTAAGGTGGGCACTTGTTGTGCGGTAGGGGGATAACTATCGGGCTCAAGTATTCTTCACATTCATGATTCAGGAGCGCCACGAGCCCGATCTCTTTCAAGTTCTATCTGGTCTGGTACTCGTGTCGAATACATGCTTAGCCCATCAGCTACGTTGTCAGGCTGCGTGAAGAATTTTTTCCAAACTAAAAGTCGGTTCTTGTGCGAGACACACAGCTCCTCATGATACATACCAATACGACCCCGAAAATAATTGCGGGTGCCTCCCTCTACCCATATATGCCTCGTTTTACCTCACTGATGTATTATTCTCTTTAGGGACAGACGTAAAAGTGTAGACTACTGTAGGTATCAAACGGTTTACTGGGGACGATCATCGCTCATTGTTGGTCTGGCGGGCCTAATATACCCCGCTTCGCATCGACAGCACTCAGCCAAAAGGACAACGCTGCAGAAATGGTGAGGACAAGCCGCACAAGTATAGGAGTCGTTGTACCGTGACGTCCGATAGCGCCTTTCGAGATTCCGTGCGGCGTATGCTACCGCTCAACGTTGCACGAGGTGCTCCTCACCTGAGAGGCTGTGTACTACTATTATTATTAGTGCACTAACAGTACCATTAGAATAATTCACAAAAAAGCTGATGTGCGACGAGATAGACTTCGATGTGACGCGACAAACAATCCCGTGGCCCGGAATATATCATCAATAATCTGATACCAGGTACAAAAGAAACTGTATTCCAACGACAAGTTATGGCCTACTGCTTAGCTCATCGGTCCAGGTGCCCCACTCGTCACGAAGCGTTTGCCCAAATAATAGGCTACCCTTATTGTGTAGCGTACCTACTGCAATCTGCACTCCCATTTCGTGGCGCATTTCGTCTATCTGCACTCCTATTACGTGGCGCATTTCGTCTATACGATCTACTGCCGCCAAACATCCCCGGTATACCTTGGTACCATATATATCATGGCCCATCAGGTGGACACGTTTGGGATCTCCGCTATCAAGGATCACATATGAAGCATGAGAAGACTCTAACAACCCAATCGGTTAGCGCTATCCTTGGCTCGTTCCGGCCGCCCTGCCAAGTGTCAATGCCTGTGAAGACACATTAGTACTACAGTAGTTCCACCACGCCGTGTCTGCCGCTAGCTCAAACGCTTACCGACGAAATATGCCGCGCGATTCCTGATCGCCGGCGAAGCCTGCAAACGTTGCAGGTTTAGGCCAAAGGCAAAACAGGCGAGCGACGCCCTCCGACCAAACGATAGAGCAAGTTGCAGCGCAATGATGCGGTAGGGGTGCACCTTTAAGTCCCTGATGTGGGTGTCTATGTCACCCAAACACTGGCTTTGACAAACATAAGGCCTACTTAACCCGACCAGCAATCCAATGGCTTACGTCTGCAACAATAACGACTGCAAAAACAAAATATATCGGATACTTCCTCCTTTGAGAAATTCCCCCAGTCACAGTGCTACCTCTCTTTGAGAACGTGTCAGCATATCGCGAGTAGCTCGCGTGTAGCCTTCTGAATACCACGGTCAACATCGTCGTCGAGCTTGGCCGCTAAATATCACCTTATCTTATGAATCCCGTCCACCTTAGTCCTCCTCTCTGGACTGGCTCACGCTGTAACAGGCAGGTAAAGCCTAAACCAGCGGAGGAGGCGATGCCTCTATCGATGAGAGGATCGCACCTCAATGTCACATCTTATCGCCCCTTAAACGGTGTCTATTTTTAAGTCATTGCGCTGTTTCTCCCGATGGTGGAACGTCTCTAGAGATTTCAAACCCCAACCATATGATGCTGTTGGGTAAAACGTAACTTATCAAACAGAACACTCAGCTTCGGCATAGAAATATGGCCGTTCTACCGCAGGGTACTACGAGCTACGATCAATTCGCTTGCTTCGAACGGCTTGTACGGTATGGACAAGGTCGCGCTCCCTGCGGCTGTGGTCACGGCAGCGTGAACGCTATTGACTGCTGACTCCCCAATTCGAGAAGCTCGCCCAACCCGCCGCTTGTACAGCGCTCTGAAGTTTGTTTCAAGACCGCTCAAGATACTCCTCGGATCGAAAACGCATGAAGTGCTCGCACCGTCATCCTGTTGACCCCAGGAGGCTTCTGTCGTGCAGGGGCCGCGTGAGCTAGGATTGCCGTTGGCGTCAACCGTGCCATCCCCAGCATGTTTCTTGTAGAGCTCCGCCGTCTTGCTGTCCTCCACTTCGATAGAAGAAATATCTGTGCCGGTGTTGCGAACGCAAGTAGTGTGGCGAACGTTGACCATGCCATCCTCAGCATGCTGCTCGCAGTACGCCGTCCTCTTCCTACTGTCGACCCTGAAAGACTGTGCTCGTCGTGTCCAAGGTAAGCAGTGCTTGCTGCAGAAATTTAGCTTACTATCGTCTGCGTGCCTCTTGCAGAGCACCGGACACTTGTCTCCGTCGATGTATAGAGGACACTTTCCTCGCGCTGGTATCGTGCTAGCATCGCTTGCGGTGGACGTCGACCATGCCGTCCGTCGCATGCTGGGTGCTGCCGCTATCTTGCTGCTCTCGAATTTGATGAAATGTCGTCTCGTGCAGGTTTTATGCGCGCAACGGTTGTGACGGACGTCGATCATGCCGTCTTTAGCATTATTGCTTCAGCACACTGCCGTCTTAATGCCCTTGGAACTGAACGAAGGTGGCTTCCTGCAAGTGTCTTGAACACAACGCTAGGTGCAGACGTCCACCATGTCCTGGTAGGCATGTTCCTTGCCGTCATCAGCGTCTTCCTACCCTCGACACTGTACGAAGGTCTTCCGGTTCAGATAAAACGAGGCCAACACGTCTGCCATGGTGTCCTCGGCATGGTGTTGGCAGCAGACCGCTTTCTTGCAATATTTTATGTTGAAGCTACAGGTGTCTTCTTGCAGGCATGTTGCGAGCATCGCTTGCTGGGCACGTTGGTCATGCCGTCCTTGGCGTGTTGCTTGCACCGTCGTGTCCTCGTGAACCTTAATTACAATATCGTCAGTATACGAACTACGCTGCTGTGGTTGTTGTACGTGAGAGCGGCTGTGATGTCAGTATCGCCGGAATCGTTGGCAGGCCGGGTGCCCCCCCATGGACTGCAATGCTGGCCAACAGGTCAACTCTGGGAAATCATTTTTCGACTCCAAACCAACTCCGCACTTGAGACTCAGAAACGCCTTTCCCACCACCGAGGTCATGTCCCGCTCAATAACGAGAAGCAACACCTTCGCCAGAATGGCGAACTGCTTTTCAATGTCGATGGCGCTAGCGGTACCCGGTTCCCCCCCACGCGGCATAATGCGGTAGCATCCAGTCCCGCGTAAACCATTGAGCTATTCCATTACCCCAGAGGATGTTAGAGCGGTGTTAAGGACCCCTTGCGGTTGGACCCTTGACAAGCTACACCCCTTTGGCTTCTCACCGCCAAGAAGTCCAAACGCTCGAATGTTAGGATTCTTCTAAGCGGTGATCCTCTCCTACAGCCACAACTTATCTGACATGCTACCGCGAGCGGAAAGCCGCACCGTTATACTACCCCTGTTCACCGCTTGGCTCGTCTGAGTTTTAGTGGTCTTAGATTTCATCGATCACATTTTGAAGGTGCCCTAGCATGTTCTCGATCGTTTCGAGCCGCCCACCCTTCTCGGCGGTACTGTCCTCAATCTTCTCGAGAAGCCCCCCGTTCTCGGCCTCATTGGCCACGATCGCATCAAGCCTCTCTTTAACCGCCTCGCGGTGCACAGCGCTTTCAGGTTGAGGCACTGAACGTGCACCCGCATTGCTACTCGTACCACTTGACCTGCTGCTCGTACCGCTCGACTTGCCACTCATCGTGATCATCTCAGGCCGCACCGTGTCCTTGAGTCGAAATCAAAACAAAATGGAACCCACGAACGTGATGCGAAGCCAGATTCATAGTGGGAGCACATTGTACAAGGCGGCCATAACTTCTCAAGGAAGCGTAGCTTCGTTAGCACCGTATACGTACGCGTAATTGAACGCGCCCTTGGTTATTTTCCACTTCCAAGTATGACGTCTTTCATAAATTGGCGTTTCATGCGGCGTAAAAAACTTTGCATCGCTTTTATTATGGGGTGTAAACCCTGCCAAGAGCTCAAAAGGACCCTCCCCGGCTCAGCTTGGTGCCATCATCGTGTACGAGAAGAATAGAGCGGCGGAGCCATGGACCCCCAAACAGTGTTTGGCTAAGACTGAGCGTCTGCGCGCTGGATATCGGTACTACTCCTGGTCGTACAGGTCATGAGATATTTGTCGTGGTTCGTAAAGGGTGTTGTTGGTATTGATATTTAATACGAGAAGTACACAAGACACTTTTACAGCCTACTATTAGTATTAAATATGTATTTCTAGAAAGTCGGCGCACCATGACGCACTCTGAAAAACATATTACTTGATACCTGGTACCCTGGTGAGTGTTTTTTTTTTTCACATTAAACCGTTCTTTCTACACATCGACATCCAGAACAACCAGTGTCCTTGCCGATTTATCGGCACGGTGTCAAAGTATAGGGCATTTTCGTTATTACGACACATTCATATTGCTCAATATCCGAAAATATGATTGGTTTGCCGAGCGAGATAGATTACGAGTTTTGATTACGACGATGTCTATTGCCCAAGAGGCCGAAATCACCTTGAAATCACCCCGAAGCTCGAATCGCGCTCACTGGACTGTCAACTTTCGTGGACGAGCGGATCCTTTCTCGCGGTGCCAACACATCATCAGCAGCAGAGCAGTAGCGGCACAGCAGCAGCAACAGCAGCAGGAGCTAAGTAGTAGCAGTACCACCAGCACCAGCACCAGCAGCACACCAGGCAGTCAGAGCTCTCCGCGTCAGGCTCCAGACGTCGAAGAGGAGGAACAGGGCCAGGAAGAGTATCGACAGCCTCCCGCAGCAGTACCCGCAAAGCAGCCGACTTCAAGGGGACGGCCGTTCTACTACTGTAGACAGAAGCACCAGTGCCAGCGCTATCGACAGCAAGCAGCAGCAGCAACAACCACCACATCAGCAGCAGCAGCAACAGCTGCAGCAACAACTGCAGCAACAGCAGCAGACCGGGCAGCTTCAGGGAGTAGCCGACCAGGCAGCTCGAGCTCTCCTACGGGACCGGGCTCAGGATTTACGGGGGCACCGGCTCGAAGCCGCCCATTCTGTTGTACTCACAGGTGAACTGCGAGTTGTACTACTCTGTTTTAATGATGCGACGTACACGCTTGATCCAGAGTACAGCAAAACAACTACCAAGTTAGCAGTGTTATCACCGTGGTTAAGAGCAGGCTTGCCTGTTTCGTCAGAACGAGTGACGCAGTTCGATGTTTCTACAAGACTCGACATCGCCTGGACCGGTCGTCCGCCGTCCGTCTCGCTTGTTGAATCCATGCCCAGATGACTCCTGTGCTGACCGCCCTATGTTTCAGGAGGAAACGCAGATCAGCACGTACATGGAGAACGAGCTGACCGCCGTGATCCAGCCTGCCCTTCTTCTCCAAAAACTAGAGATGGAGTCCCTGCCAAGTATCGTGTTCGACCCCCCCGCCGCCGCCGCTGCTGCCCATGTCCTTCGTAAGAGCGACCAACCGGGTGGAAAAGGAGGTTCTTGGTGTAGACGCGGGTGGGAGACGGTCGATTCGTGGGGCAAAACGTGGTGGCCCCCCCAATCACGACACGCCCTTCTTCTTCCACTTGCAGAGGGTCCCTTCTGGGTTCACCAAGAAGACGTTCCCTACTGCTCTCGAGGGTCGACTAAGGTGAGCGTAACCAACCACGAGTGCCATAACAAATGTGTCTGGGTACGTTTTTTCTGCGTCCCTTTTGTTGGTGGCAAGCGTACCTGCACTCGGTTTGTTTTGGTTTTGCACTAACTTGCACGGCGACCGCTTTTTTGCTCGACGGACCCCTGGCGCTGACTAGTATCGCCATCGAAACGGATAATGCGCAGGCGTTTAACAACTGCGGCGTAGAAGCGGCGAAATCTTTGTACTTGCACCCGCTCGCTAAGTTGAAACTGGCAGCATATTCGTCTCGATAACGAGCCGCCATGACGGCATGCCTGCTGGAGAAGCAGTTGCCGAACAGCGCCATTCCGTTCTCTCGCTGCACGAGCGCTCGTCTCAACGACACTCCACGGGACCAAGGTTATGTGATACCTTCAACTCGGTCGTTCTGCGCAAAGCGATGGTCGACTCGAAGTGCGCTATCGCCTCGCCTATGCGTTCCCTACACCTGAGGACTTGGCGTCCCGTTTGAAATTTATCGAGGAAATACGGTGGCCGGTCAAAGTTCCATCATCGAAAATGTCGATACTGCAATACGTAACCGTACTGCTCAGCGCCCCTCAAGTGCTACAGACAGAAGTGCCCTTGTGCTTCCCGCCCTCGTCTACGCCCCTCTCTGCGAAACAGATCTCGTTTACGCCCTATCCGCGAAACAGGTGCGCCTGTACAGCTCCAGCTGCTCTCCGCGCGTCAAGCTTTCTGTCACGGGGAACCTCGGACGCCGCTGGTCTGACAGTGGGGAGGGGTCAAGATCATGAGAGAAACTGTACTAGGTGCCTTTCGTCCTGTACGCCAAGTCGCCGCCAATACCTGTGTCATGAAAGGCCGGGCAAGCGACGAGCAAGCGTTGCACGGAGCGACATGCGGCATCTACTGCCGCAGGCCGGGGTGCAGTGCCCGGAACCGGTGCCCTATCCCCCACCTGCAGAAAATTGCAGCAAACGGTGACGAGAGGTTTGAGGCAGCCGTGGAGGCGAGCGTGCTGCCCAGGAAGGAGGAGGGTCTGTTGAGGGAGGGAGAGAGGGGAGGCGTCTACGCCAAGACCAAACACCTCCAGAGTCTGCTGAACCTGTGTCTTTCGATTATTTTGCGTTGCAGGGCGTGTATATGATCCACAAGCGGAATCTTACAAGCCACCGCTGGACGATAGTGCGGGGCGCTAGCGACGTCAACAACGAGAACCATCCGACGGGGAACACCGCCAGGCGAGCAGGTGAGTCATTGGTCGTTTGCTGGAGCTCTAACGTAAGGATGGCGGCATGTGTGTATGTATTAGTTAGTTTTTGGCGTATGGTGGAGTCTGACATTTCTGATGCAAGCGAACGATAATGTGTGGCCCTTGCGTGTGATTGAGACTTCAGTTTCACTGTTTTATACACTCATCTGGCGTGGACCGACTAATTTTCCTTTCGAATGCCAGACAACACTGATGTCGAAGGTGATCACGCTGAAGGTGGAGTCAGAGAAGGCAACGAGTGGAGTGGTCTCGCTCTTGGTCAGGACGACAAGGTCGCTGGTCAAATGCGACCAGGCGACAGGGATATACAGGTGAGCAGCGAGTGTAGATGCTTGTATAACTATCGAAACAACATGTAGAGGTTGCAACTTCAGTGCGTGTGTTGGCAGCCTACTCTCGGTTACGAGTCGTGCTAAGGGGTGGGGAGTACTCTTGTTGGCAGGGAGATGGCTAGCAAGCTTTACTGAACAAATAGATAGCGGTACTACTGTAGTAATATAACTTCTATAATGTGGTGTGTAAACTGGATCAAATGCGCGTATCGTTCGGATGTGCAAGAGTGGTTGCTCACTTAAATCTGCGGAAATGCTTCGAAGTCGTTTTCGGGGCACAACCAATCACCGGTGTCGCGGCAACACTATTCTTGTCTTCTTGTTGCGTCCCCCACTTTCAGGACTACCACCGGTATCTCTGCACCTTGTTTCGTCATTTCCATCAACAGGAAGATAGCCGGCCAACCTCAAAGCTATGCTTCGGTGTCTGAGAAACGCGGATTACTCCCGATCATGAACGTCGCCGTGGGGGGGGTGGTGCCTCAAGCACTGACCAGGATTTTAAGCACTTAATCCATGGTCGCGGCCGAGACGGTGGGGGCAGAGGCAGAAATCTGAGCCCGCGCCTTGCGGGTGGATATCGCCAGGGGGGGGGGGGTGGGCGGAGGGAATGACGGTCGTACACTCATGGAGAAATCCGGAGGTTGCCAGAAGTGCACACACCGCAAGGGTGGGTAGTCTCAGATCGACCCTGGACCCATAATTGGACGAGAAACGGCGTATTGTGCCTGCTGACTCTGGCCCAGGGACGGAAAATGTATCCGTCGAATCGCAGAGAGATTATTGAATTTCGCCCTTGCAAGCTCCCTTTGGCCCGTGGGTCGTACGAGGACTCTAACTATGGCTGGCGCGGTCGCCGAAGCGAATGCCTCTAGTTGCCACTGACGTTGAACATGGGCTAACGTGCAGGATTTTGGGTGTAGCACTGCCTGCTGCTGAATATACATTTTGCGATTGAAATCTTGTTAACACATGTTTTGACGTTTTCCGTGTGTGGTATGTTTTCTCGGAGAAGGCCGAGGGAGACGTAGACTCTGCGTTCTGTGTGTTGTCTAAAATGCAGTCAACTTCGTCTTTACACCACCAGACAACTCCCCATGTGTCCATGTTCAACATATTGTACATTACTCGAGATACCACTTCCATCAGTCAATTTTCGTTGAGTATCTCACGTGCGCCAGCACACAGCTTGATAACGGCGTAGCTTCGCGCCCGACACGCGGTCGGCGGGCGGCGCATCTCTCCGTAGCCGGACTACAGTCGGCTGGCGCGGGCTCGGGCCTAGAGACCGAGAGAAGCACGCTCGCCGCGCACTTCTCCGTGGACACGTATTTCTACACTACAGCGGCAGTCAGTCGCAAAATAACTTTTTAGAGCTTTAGATTTTGGCCCGATCGCATTTTTCAGATGTGAACTTCGCAAATCGAAACAGTCTTCCTGTCACCATGCGGAAAAATCGGATTTATTGTGCGCGCAGAGATTCGAGGAAAAATGCCGAGACCCGCTGATGTTGTTGTTGTGGTCTGGTGCCGCGGAGAGACGCGCTGGGTGCGCTTCGCTGCGCGTAGGACCCAAGCGTCTGAGCTAACTTTTGACTGCCTTTCTTTGGTCTGTCGGCGGAGAGACGTGCCGAGTGTGCTTTAAAAGCCAACTTGTCTTGGAATTTTGTACTTCACACTGCGTCTGACTGCTGCTGTGCCGCTGCTGCTGTGCCGCTGCTGTAGTCTACGAGTACGTATCCACCGAGAGGTGAGTGACGAGTGCGCTTTTCTTGGTATCTAGGCCCAAACCCGCACCAACCTTCTCTAGTCTGGACACGGAGAGATGCGCCGCCCGCCGACCGCGCGTCGGGCGCAAAGCAACGACGCTATACAGTTGTGTCACCGTCCAACTCATCGATCGTTCTGCTGCTGTCTGTTGTCGTGGAGAACCTCTTGAATTCAGAGAGATTACCCTTTTTCGATACGAAACGCTGATCACCCAAGTCGTCGGATTCTGCGTCTAGGATACGGCATTGATACTGGACGTCTTCCAGCGACAGATGTCCCGCCAGCAGGACCGGGACAGACAACAGCTGCTGCCAGCAGGCAGAGACTTCGGGCACACAACAAACCAGGGACGACTCCGCGGACACAACAACAACACTTCCGTTTCAATTGAGGTGCTACCAGTCACAGGGCACCACATCGGCAAGAGCACCTGCACCAGTACCACAAGATTGGGATCGATTTCACCGGTTTTCGACGTGCTATAGAACTACTTGCTTTGATCTCACTCTCTGAGCGTGCTCGGTTGGTACATCCCTGGCCTCTCAGAGCTCCCACTTGGAAATCGCCTCCTTTTATTACGTGCCGGACCTTTCCAGCGGGTCATAGTTTTCTCCATTTCTCTTCGTACTTTCAGTCCTTCTTTATTTTTTTATTATTTCGTTTCGTGTGCGTGCGTGTACTCCGAGCACTGTTCCGCGGGCGAACCCGGCACCGTCGCGTGTGTCAGCGGGTGCTGGCGGGTAGAGGGGGAGTTGCAGGGAGCGCGGTCGCCGCTTTAGTGCCTAGGCGCCGCGTGAGCCTGGAGACACGAGGGATGCGTCAATAGGCTCTCTCTGGCCTCCATTTGTTATGATTTATAGAGCACGTACGAATATTTCAGGTTCGTTCAAAATTGTAAGATATTATTCAAGCGGTGCTTATTTTTGGGACAGGGCTGAAATCACAAGAGGGGGATACACCATCTGAGCACCAACATTGTCGAGCTGGCGCACGAGGTCCACGGTGAGTACCGGGCTTCACACGAGGCGGGCGACGGTGTTCCAATCAGGCAGTACATTATTATTCGAAAGGGGACGGGGATGTTATTTTTTGTTTCACATTTTTTCGGTTTCATTTCATTGTTTTTGCTGTGTCGCTGAGCCGTGCTGTGCTTTATCTGTCGTACACACGAGTACAGACACAGAGCATATCGAAAGAACAAAATAAGTACCCTACCTGGGGTATGTACAAACGTACGACATGTGAGCGAGCGTAGCGGAAAACCGCCCGCGACGCGAAGCGTACGTGGCGTCCGAGCTATTTTCTCCTGAAGCATGCCGGCGGGACTCTTGGCATTACCAAGTCGCCAGTTTGCAGCTACAGTCATGAAAAACAATATTTAATCATGGATCTCTGTCCGCTTCGCAAATTTGATGTACTCTTCCTTCCTGAGGGAGCGTAGCGGGCGGCGTAGGCCACCCACGGAGCGAAGCGCCTTGTATACATTACTTAAGTGGTGCGCGTCACAGCGCATAAACCTTTTTTCGTACAGCTACTCCGAACACAACTAAGTGAATATGACCTACGGTACACACAAAAACCTGTATATTTCCCTATTGTTTTTTTGTCCTACTTACTACGGTCCCCGGAGTAGTTTGCTGCTGCTGTCGCTATTGTTGCCTACCAGGCAACCGGATATTTCTTTTGAAAATTATACTCCGATTTACTGTTGCTCAGGAAATTACCCTGCCGAAAAACGCCACAGAAAATATTGCAAACCCCATGGGTCAAGACTATGCAGCCAGAAGCGACCTTGAACGGCTGTTTGCGCGCGGCGGGCAACGACCTCATTACCGCCGGTAGCCAACCGCACTGAGCGAGCCATGCTTCTGCAAGGTGGTCCCACTTTTGTTGCAATCGTGTGCTGAAGCCTATTTGCGAAATATTTTGCTGCTCGCACCTACTCTGGCACGAGTGATTACAAGCGATTGTCCCCCCGGTGAGGCTGCGTCGCGTAGTAGCTCAAGGGGCAGGTCTCCGTTGAACCCGAACGTTGGCCCAGGCTCCTTGTGAGTGTGTCCGCTATCGATTTGCGCGGCATTCACGTCAACGTCGGGAGCTGTTCGGGACCAGAGTTGCGAGGACTGGATTTTCCTTGTGACTGCGGACATACCATCAGACAGACAGACAAGTTAGCAACTACCGAAACCGAGACTCAGTTTTATAAACTGAGAAGTGATGCCTTTCGAACCTTTCGAACACGGCTTCCCAGATTGGAATATACTATAAACATATGCGTATTTGGTGGCGCCTAATCCGAAAAGCAGGTCGGGTTCCTGAGAATAAACGATATCCCATGATATTTGCTCCGCACAGAAAAGAGCAGGTTTAGCAATCTGCGGGAAAGGATCTTTAGGGGTGTTTTTGACTTGAAAATTGCGTAGCGCAGTCTGCACTTCGGAATCGTCGTCCGCAATTGAGAAATTTCCTGGCTCGAATCAAACGCGTTTATGGCCAGGTTTGGCCCGTTTTGGCTGCGGTTCGGGGTCAGGGTTAGGGTTAGGGTAGGGTTAGGGTTAGAGTCAGGGGTTGGGTCGTGTCTTCGCCCGTACCTTGATCCCAACAGGAACCAAAACACCTGAACAGCCTACTAACCTAGAGATCCTTTTTCCCAGATTGCAATGGGACCTCACAGAGAATAACTTAGACAGATTCATCCCATGATTTCAAGAGTTATGCCTGTTTCCGCGCGCTTTTTTCAAGGCAACGTAGGTGTCCTCATGCAATGCGTATGATACAGCGCTTAGCACACTGTTGATGCTGCTGAATAAAAGTGGAAAATTTAGACTCTTCATAAAGAGTACGCCGGTCGGTTTTGGTGCTGATAGCCGATACGTTGTACTTGGGGTATGTAGCTGAAATACGACACATGCACGCAGACAATTATGGTGTTTCGTTGCGTATTGTCACCGTTTGCACATACTGTTGCACGTGGGGTATGCATGTAAAATCGACGGAGAATTCGCGGGCTGTAGTAGCAAGGCTGGGGCACCGTCAAAGGGATTCGCGCTGCAATCGTCTTATGATTTCTTCACGGGATTGTGATTACAGTGTATTCCGAAACTGATGCAAATCGACAAGCAGCAGGAACGCTAATGCGAACAATATTTACGCTAGGTACAGGTGCGGAAGAGAGAGATTCGCTAACATATGAATGAACGAGGCAAGCCCTATGAATCAATAGGACCACAAAGCTGCGCCGTTTGAGGGGAAGCAGAGTTGATTCGGCCTCGATACCGCCCAGAGGAACTACAAAGTTCCACCATGTGATACATTTAGACGCGACGTTAAGAGACGTCTCCATTGTAGTTTAGAAAGCAGTTTGAAGAAGAATATTGCAGTCATTCCGTTATAGGCTCCTGCTAAAGTGGCAGAGTTCGCCAATAAACGATTCCAAGCTTCTAGTAGGGGTACCATAGTAAATAGGACCAAATATTTTTAGTAAAAATAGGTAAATATACAGTTTTTTGTGTGTACAGTAGGTCTTATTTACTATGGTCCCCCGTAATAAGCTCCTTTGCATATGCTCGTAATCATAAATGGCGACCATAATGTTCCGCAACGTCCTGACAGCTATGCAGCCCCAACCCAGCTAACCCAGCTAGTTCATACCTTCGTACTTAGGAGTACAAGACAAAACTTCCTCCTTCACACACGTCCAGGGCGGCGCCGTGCCACGGAAATATCCGAGAGTATTCGAAAAAAGCGCGAGCTGGTCACATCCAGCACCGACGCCAATGGCAACCTATACAACCGACGTCGGGAAAAGGTGACCAGACACTCGTACTCTACAAGAAAACACACATATTATTGTCCATGCTGTTCATGCCTCAGTCCCACACCGCAATACACGTTACAGACGCCGTGGCCAGATCCTGTGCCAAAAGCGACACAACACGCACGCACGCTTAGGAGTCGCAATGCGCTTCCACTACATCCTTGGGAAAGCCGTCCTTTGGGGTTGAACGAATAGCATCGCCCTCTCTGCGCAAGCCCTTCTCCGGCAACTGGTTGCCTTTACTATCTGCACCGAGATCGCCTGATACATTGTACTAGATACTGGATACAAGACTGGAACATGGAGGGCAGAAAACATCCGACGTCGTCTCCGTCGCGTTTCCTCTGGCGTCTTAGAACATCCTGTTTAAACGACATCGAGAAGAAAAACACACGCAGGAGGGCACCGGCGAGCACACTTAGATATATCCTGGGCAACTTGATGGCGCACTCAAATTTGTTCTACTTCTTCGGAGGAGTATACATGTAGTAGTTTGCTACGGTTCTATCTCTTCGAGCCTTCAGAGAATCACACAATTAGTGATATGACGTTTCCTGTATCTTATGGTGGGAACAACGAGTATTATTCGACCTTTGCGAAGGCACCAAGTTGGGCTTGGAACGGATTCAAGGTTGTGCATTCCATCAACAATTTCAAATCTTCAAGGGGTCCCAGCATGATTGGATGACACGGAAGGCCGATATTCCATTCTACGTTAGTTCTACGTTAGTTAGCACGCGACGAACATTTTTCGAACAGCAGTCATTGTAGTACCTTGTCCGATTCGGGTAGTAACACGCCAGATAACACACCCACTCGGACGAATTTCCCATCATAGTTCTTGGCAACGAGGAGTCGGGAGTGCAAACACCGACCGATGCGTCTATAAATCGACCCCTACGAGGCACGTACAAAACCGCTATTTCCGTCGTTTAATAGACTTATCTTGAGAGTGCCACTGTGCACGGCACCTGTCGAGGCCATAATATACCGCCCATCATGTACGTCAACATCAACATTCCCATGGCAATGTAGCCGGTGCATGTTGCAGGTACCGTGGGTGAACTACAGCACCAACAGCAGTGCCGCAGAATGCTGGATGTAACACGTACCCCTAGGACAAATTATGCAAACTGTGCAAACTGTGTTTTTTCGACGACGGTGGGCAAACGCCGGAACGTGCTTCCATGATTAGGGCTGGGCACTGGCAGAGAACGTATTTGCCGTAGTAATTTACTGGCAGAGTAGTTATCTACTGGCGGTAGTAATCTACTTTTTTATCTTATTGATCCGGCTAGTAGATTCGCCAGTACTTTTTTATCTTGCGTACGTCCCAGAAACACGCCACATTATTGTAAACCCACCAAATGCGTCCTGGAAGGAAAGAGGAGAGCCAAGAGAGACTAGACTAGAAAAGGAGTGAAAGAGGGAACTCATACCTTTCTTCATTTTTTTCGTCTGATGGCCGCATCATCGCCACACGGTGCATGCATTTTTCTCGACATTCTCCGTGATGTTTTCCGCGTCGATGAACGCGACCACCCCCATCCAGTACACTAGTGTACTGCTGTTCGATTTTGACGACAGCACTATCGCTACTGACTGAGTCAGTGCCCAGCCCGATCAATTATCGTCTCTACTTATTTGTCGAGATGTTTCCACATAGTGCGTTAATAGTATTTTTTGCTTGCCTTGCTATCGACATCGTTCGAAATTCATTCGAGGGTGTGTTATTTTGCGCCGAACACCGGCATATCGGTTCGTGGTACTTATCTTCTGGTACTGGTACACGATAGAGTCTACATATTTTGTTTTATGCCAGACACGGCTATAGTCTGGTCGTACTCGTACTGCTGTCTATAGACTAGTCGTAGAGCACTATTAATACTACTTGCCGTAGTAGTCAACAGATTACTCTGTTTTTTTTATCATTTTATCCTCCTTTGTTATACCTTGTATTATATATACCCGGTACTTACTACAAGAGGCCGTAGTAACATGCTGATTTACCGCAGTGATGTTGCTGCTCGTACTATGCTGCTGTGGGATCACATCGACTACTGTGACTGGGCGGGTCTTATCATACATAAAACAAGGCTTCAAGTTTTGTTTTTATTTTCAGTATACTGGTATACTTTTTCACCATCCACCCTGTCCGGATATATAATGATCGTTTGGGCATAACAATGGATATTCCAGCGGTCTTTTTATGTATGGACAGAGAGGTACCAGGCATCACGTACCAGGTACGTACCTGATGCGATTCTACTCGTAGTACTCATAAACAACACACAGCAGTCGGCACTTTCCGACAGCGTCACCTGCATGCTGTGTGTCGATTCCGGCGACGATTGCTGCCTGGAGCTTCCCACGATTTCTATCTGGGGACAGATGCATGCTGCTCCGCGTCTCCAATGTGGCATTGCGCTTGACGTCGCGTTCTATTGCCAGGCTTTGAGCCACGGTTCAGCCCGTCTCTAGACCCGTCCACTCCTTCCAACTCCGGTGTGAGCTCGTTTCTCGTTTCGATCGGTCGTGCCAGCCATCCTCCAGTGAAGTTCTGGCCTAGGATGAAGCCAGCTTGCGATTTTCCCCACTTTATCGTTCGTACCAGCAGAGCAGACGAGACAGGAGAGAGCAGAGCCGGGCCGGAACGACGGCCAAGCTCTATTGAGCAATATCACGCCCCCTATGGCGAATGCCTCCAAGGGTTGGCGAAACGGAACGTAAATCCTCCAAGTACTACATTAAATTATGAAATTGTATTACCTGGTTATATATAACGCAGCAGGCGCGGCTCCTTAATCAGCCAGCATGGGCACACACACGACCCACATGGCATATTCGTACGTACTCCTTTGCTTCGCCAGCGAATTGCTCGCCATGTTCACGAGCTGGCGTTTCAGCGAGACGGTTATTAATAGGAGTTTTCGAAAATATTTTATATTTTGCGCCCCAACAACAACGCAAGGGGTATCCGCAACAAACAATGCTCACTCGCAGAATTGCTAATTATCTCGTTAAACGTCAACGTAAATTACTGCTGTAGATGTATCTCATCGTCGCCTTATGTGCCACAACGTCAAGATCATATATATATATATGCGTGGCACACATGTACCTGCTCCGCTGCTGCTACGCAGATTGAAGTTTCACTGATTGACTTATTATCACATTTTCT
This sequence comes from Macrocystis pyrifera, assembly GCA_031763025.1. Taxonomy (NCBI): domain Eukaryota; class Phaeophyceae; order Laminariales; family Laminariaceae; genus Macrocystis; species Macrocystis pyrifera. The sequence goes on from JASSKH010000022.1 coordinate 11,292,776, forward strand.
GACGTACGCCTTATACTACAGTGCCGTTCAGTTAGGTGCAATGTGAACGTATATGGTAAAATAATCTGAGCCCCATCGCGACCGTGCGAGATGTACCAGCAAGGCTACCCAGTGACGCTGCACGGCCGTTGAAATTGAAATTATACGCAGCTAACTGTTGTTCAGCAGATAAAAAATATTATATACCTGGTACTAATAGTCTAAATCATTCTATGCCCCATTGCGAACGCGCGAGAGGTAACCAGCAAGAACATACAGCAGTGCAATATATCCAGCAGCATTTATGTTTTTCGTGCTGTAAGTTTTTGCTGCCCTGCGCAACCTGTGGATTCTGTCACACGCTTTCACGCAACAAGACGCAATTTCTGCCCTTCCTTACAGTCGACTATCTGCACGTATCCGCGCTCAAGACCTCTCGAGCGTTTGGCTGTGAAGATTATCTCTCACCCAGCATTCAGCGTGAGGAGTGACTCATTCAATGTGCCATATTACATATTTGTATTTACGCTGAACCGAGTCGATCGTTTGGCTGTGAAGATTATCCCTCACCCAGCATTCCGCGTGGGGAGTCACTCATTCAATGTGCCGTATTAAATACTTGTATTTGCACTGAACCGAGTCGATTCTTTGACTGTGAAGCTTCTCTACATAACCCAACAATGCGCGTGGGGAGTCACTATTACGGGGGAGCATACTTAGTATGACCTACGGTACACACAAAATCCTATATATTTACCTATTTTTACTAACAAGATTTGGTCCTATTTACTATGGACCCCCGCAAGCATTTCAATGCGCCATATCACATGCTTGTATTTACGCTGAACCGAGTCGATCATTTGGCTGTGAAGATTATATCTTCCCAAGCAGTCAGCATGCAGAATCACTCATTCAGTATGCCACATGACTATGTCGTGTATGTACACGCCAATCTGGATTTAATATGCTCCCCACCGTAAAGCACAACATCTCTCCTCGAGTCAATCATTTGGCTATGAAGACTATATCTCACCCAGCAGTCCGCGTGGGGAATCACTATTTAGTTCAGAAAGCCATAGTGTCAGATCGTGTATGTCCACGTCAATCTGGATTTATTCTGCGTCTCACCGTCAAGCGCGGTAGGTACCGGCAAGAATCCTCAATTGTTCTGCGTGGGCGATATCTTGCGCGTGTAATTTTAGCGTCGCCTTGCCCCAACGTTAGGAATCCAATTGCAATAGGTATGATGTAACGGTTTACCTTCTTACACCTGCAATTATTTTGCGTCGCTTAGCCGCAACGTATCAACTCAATTGCGGAATAGGTATGATGTCAATCACTATTATTCACGTTACAGCAGCAATGTGAAGCGAGTTTTTCAACTACAGAAGATACGAATAAGTCTGCGCCCTATTATCGTGTACGCGATAGGTATAAACCTGGTGTACCACTTCAAGACTATTCAGTTGACACTCTAACCGCCTGCTGCTGTGATCATTTCTATTTTCCTGCCGTAACGTGTGATCGAATGACGATAGTGTCGCTCATTATTCACCAATAGTGAATCCACTCATTTTTTCTGTCCCTGCAGGTCCTATACATACCCGGCACGATATCAACACGTATCTTTTTCTCGCCGAAAATCTGTTGAACTGCATAAGGTGATAAAAACAACATAATTTTCCGTGCTATTAATGCTGGACATATCGTGGTGTATCCATGCCCAGGCTACCCCAGAGTTTGACCGTAGGCGATCCCTCTCTCGATTACGAGTATCGTAATTTTTCTGCCTTCGAGTAGTGCAGAGTATTCTCGGAAGAATGAGAGAATGTGAGCTTCGTACGTACGTAAGAAGTTTAGCCAATCAGATGAACGCGGTGATCCACGGTAGCATGAATCGTAGCCCTTGGTACACACACCTTCTCTGGTACGTAGCCGCAACCTACACGTAGCAGCAGAGTGAAGCAGAGGGGATGCTACAGGTCCAAGGTGTGATACAGAGTTTGAGTTCAGGATGTCGGACGAGAGCACGTCGCCGGAGGTCGCGGCGAACGCGGCTATTGCTGCACGAGAGGTGCGGGCTGCCTTGTTTCATGCGCAAACACAAGCGTAGGCGAATGCTCATGCTGCTGTAGCTGCTGTGCAAGCGGAGGTCGGCGCACGCCGTGCTGGGCGACCCGTGGCCGAGGCTGGCCAGGCCACCGGCGCTGCTGCGATTGCTGCTGTTGCTGGTACTACTGTTGCCGCACCCGATCCTCCATCTAATCCGGCATCCTCAGGGGGAGCGATATCGACGGCTGACGTTCTGCATTGGCAGGTGACCCCCGAGTTTTCCCACATAAAAACGGAGATCCTCGGCGTCAAGTCAACACTAGACAACGTGCTTCTGTCTGTTGCTGGCCTTCAGGACGCCGTCGCCAGCGGCGCATTCAAGACCGCCCACATCGAGGTCCTTCGTCAGCAGTTATAGACAACCTTCCCGACCGTGAGCCTTCTGTGCGGGACAGCGGGGACGCAAGGGAGCGTCACGTCCAAAATCACAGTTAACTGACGACACGACCCTTTAGAACAAAATGTCGTCTCGCAAACACTAGCTGCTTCGGGGAAGTTTGCCCCCGAAACTCGGTTAGTCTCCCGCGGATAATCAGTCGTTTGTGGGTAAGAGCGTCAACGTCACGGCGGTGGTGGCGGCTCGACCACCTGGGCATGGTCGCTGACTGTCTGGACCTCTTGCGCCAGGTTCTTATGGCGGTTCGTTCAGTTGGACTCTCGTCGGACGTCGCTGTTGACCGCGCGTGCCTGGACCGGCTGGCACCCGTCGACGCCTCTTTCACATCCTCGGCGGCCGGTTTTCGCCGTCACACTTTCAGCATTGTCCTTTTTATTTCCGTCTTCGCGGCGCGGGCTGTTATGAGCGAAATGGCGAACAAAGACCTTCGCCTTTAGATGAAGGACCTCAGGTTCGCCCAGCGAGTTCGTCCGTCGACCGTTCCCTGTCAGTCTAAGCCGAGTTCGTCCGTCGACCGTTCCCTGTCAGTCTAAAGCCGTGTTTAACGCGCCGCCTGCCCCTGCGTTCAGTCGCACACGCTCCTTTTATTCGTCCGGTGGCGACGTTCTGAGGCTCGTCGAAGGTGTCCAAGTTCCACGCGACAGCCGGGACGGGGCATCCAGGCGGAGCCAAAGCCTCGCCCCCACCAAGACGAGTCCGACCAGAAAGAAGAACGCCGCGCTGTGCAGGCTGTTTTCGTCCACGAGCTAATGCCGGTTCTCCGACTGAAAATTCGTGCATGTGAATACCGCGACCGACTCTTCCTCTCCTGCAGCTCTCCACGACAGTGGATCAGTGGTACCAGCTGGGAGAATGCGAGGTGGCGCGGCGGTGCAGGCTGGTGGATCGCGGGCTCTGGTGCTCCGCCCTAATGGTGGTCGCCGGGGGGGCGGGGGTGGTGGTGGCTCTGATTCGGGATGAAGACAAGGGCCCTTCCTGTCGTTGGGTCAACACCTGGGAAGGCGGCGGAAGCGCGGGCCGGTGGCGGAGCGGCGACAGCGCCTATCGTCAGCGGCGGAGCTGGGACTCGGCCGGCCACCCACGAAGGAGCGGGGGGAAGGGTGCGTAGGCGTGTGTTAAGAGCTCTGACTGGCGATGGCGGCGTCTGGCGGGATCGCGTTGCTGTGACTCCGGGTTCGGTTCCCTTCTCAGAGAAAGGTACGAGTGTGCGCATGCGTTCGAGTTATTTGCTAGTTTACACGGTGTGCGTGCAACGTGCGGTCGGCGACCTGCGTTTGGATGCGTTCCGAATAGATGAGGTAGATGCGTGGCTTCCCGCTCGGGAGGTAGTGGTGCAGGCAGTGTCGGAGCAAAGTTCAGTGAGCCTCGATCAGGTTACTTCACTCAGCTCCTTACTCTTGCGACAGTGTCAAGGCAGTGTTCCCCTTTTCCCGTCCACCATCGGCTCCTCAGCGTTCTCTCCGCGTATTAAAGTTGCAATCGTAAAGCACTGGTTTGGTGAGATCAAGGGATTCCCCTGTATTTCTTTGTTGGTTCGCGTGCTGGCGTCGGGCTCGCCTGTCGGCGTCGCACGGGGGGGGGATTTGACAAAAAAACTCACGTATAGTAATAACCTTGTCGTTGCCACGCATACTGTTGCTATCTACCATAGAATATGCCGTGACGTTGTGCACGGTCGAGCGGCGGTGTTTGATTGGCGATATGAATTTGAGATTCAGGGCTTCGCATTTCACCGCTGAGCGTCGTTCTCGAACCCAACTATATAAAGTATTATTCACGATCTTACGTTTGCGCGCGAGGGCGGTCGGACCAGTGTCAACGGTGACATTGATTTTGACTCCGCGCCATCATGTCAACTCGGCCATGTGCTTGGTGATGTCCTGTTGCGAGTGTTGCTTCTGCGACAGCTATTCGCGCTCGAACCCTCGTGTGCCGTGTGAACGTCCAAGACGCTTGTTGGCAGTTTTGGTTGATCCGGCAGGCGCACCGACCTTTGGATACGTTTGCGGCGATCACGTTGTCGTGGGTTTGCGCTTGCAGTTTGGTTGGCGCAGTAGCCCTGGGCTTCGGAGGTGATGGCATCTGCACTCGAGCATGGCCACACCCACTCTATTTGTCAAGGCGCAGACGTTTCCGGACGTGGGGCTGCCGCCGTTGCGAACGTTGAGCTCTCCCCGCCACGGGGGGTTCGGGTCGTTACTATCCAGCGTGATTGCGGGGGCGTTTCTGGTTCCGGGGGCAGCACCGGGAGCATTTTGTTCGTGAGGTACTACGTAGACGATGACAATCTCGTCGAGTTGCAATGGTGGTCGGACGGCCACCGTTGCTTGCGTTCTGTACAGTCGATGGCGTCGGACCATTTTCGTTTGTTGGGCGAACATGGTGTGTCCGGTCCACCCTCTTGTCAGCCAAGAAATTTTCTAACTGGGACACGCAACTCGAAGTGTTGGGATGGATCATTGGTACTGAGACGCTTACGAACACGTTGTCCTCCCATAAGCGCCTCAAGCTGCACACCGTCCTCACAGAGTCACCTTCGTCCCGTGGATCTGCTACAAAGAAGCATCGTAGCTAGTTGGCTTTCTCATGCATCTTTCCTTTGCTATACGGTATGGCCCAGGAAGGAATCAGCGGTGAGATTCAGCCGGGCCAGGGCACAGAGTGGGGGGGGTTAAATTGCCCTTAGATTAGCCTAGGCAGAAGTGGAATTATGGAGAAGTGTGTTTTCATATGCGTTCCCTATGATATTGCAAGTGGGGGGGGGAGGGGGGGTCGTAAGAATACATCCGTAAATAGGGTCAACTGCAATTTGGGATGGAGGCCGCCGTCGAGAGTTCTATGTCGCCAGTTGTGTTGGGTGTTGACTCGAGTATACGGATGCTAGCGTGAGGTTGCCGATGGGTCAGCATCGGGGGGTCACCCCGTCTCCACAACCCCTCTTATCCGGGCGGGGGTCGCGTATTGTCTGCGCTATAAATACTCGAAATATCGTGGTGTATCGACGCCCAGGCTACCCTGAAGCTTCACCGTACGCAATCCCTCTCTCGATTACGAGCGTCGTAATTTCTCTGCCTTCGAGTATTGCAGTATATCAGCCTTCAAGTGTCATAGTTTGTCTGCCTTCGCTCAAGATGATCCGACGATATCTCGTTGCCGCAATTTAATAAAAGTATGTCGCCATTTTGTTTAGGACGTGTTCGATCATGAGTTTCAATCGATGCTTTTCCCTCGCTTCTTGATTTCGCACATGCAATCCGACTCGATCAAGCCATTTCGAAACGCACACGCCCTCGGCCCGTGAGCGTCGGGGTTGAGGAGAGAGATAACTACCCGTCTCTGCACATAATAACATACCAGTCGATGCGATGCTCGGTGCCCGCCCTTTCGCGCTCGGTGCCTGGGCCACGTATGAAGCGCTCCACCTCCGCTGCACTTCCGATGTTGAATCAGAGTTCACGCAATACTTGATCCAGCGAATTCACGAAATACCTGATCCAGCGAGCGACCGCTGTCCAGCTGCAAGCAACAGCCCTGTTTGTTCGCGTGTTCTACTAGTCTACCAGCACCGTTCCGTGCAAGCTCTACTTGGTGCACCCTCACGCGCGATCAACCAAGTAATGTCAGGTGCTTCTCTAAAAGTGAGGTACCTGGTACGCACTACTGATACGTACCCAGCCAACGTATAGGATCTCTAACGCCTAACCCTCTCTACAACAACAAACTGCAGATTATTATTATATCGGATCCCGATCCGTAATAATCTTTAATTTTCGTTGGAAAATCAAGACATATTCTGCGTTAAAGTCAGCGAACAATCCCCCCCCCGAAAAAAACCATCTACTACCGCAGGGAAAGTGTATTTTTTGTAAGTGCTGTGGACTTATCCACAGCTAAACTATTAATAGCAAATACATCACACACCCTTTGTAGACTGCCAAGTTCTAATGTAAAACCTACCATACGGTAACCCCAGGGAAGGCGGGCAGGTTATTTTACTTCAACTCGTCGACCCCATACCCCTGTTCGCCCACAACCGTGAATAGAGCTCCGTACCACAGTAGTATACGCTCTTCGTACTATATATCCCAGCCCTTCTCAGCCTCTGTCTTCCCAGTCCAATCAACTGCACCCGTCTTCTACTCTATCACCCTCTTACCCACCCCCTCTTCTGGACGGTTCAAGAAGACCGCTCCACAGATCCCCAGATTTCCTCCGTTCAATATTCCACTTGGTTGCATTTGCCTCTTCGGGGGGAGGCGAGGGAGGACGAGAGGTGATAGTTCTTCTTGCCGCTCCACAGATCCCTAGATTTCCTCCGTTCTATATTCCACTTGGTTGCATTTGCCTCTTCGGGGGAAGGCAAGGGAGGACGAGAGATGACAGTTTTTCTTCTTTGTCGCGGAGAACAACCCTGCCTAATTTTATATTCCAACTTCAAAACAACAGCGGGCGTTGGCGCGAAGATATAGTCTCTTTGGGGCCGCCGGAACCAACTTGTAACGGTTTTCTTTGTTCACAGCAACATTTTATGCCCGTTCATCCTGGCTCTCGTCTCCGTTTCGATGTTGCCCGCGAGGCTTTCGCTGAGCCCGGTTTGGTGGTCGGGACTATCTGTCGTACACTCTATGAGGGTTGCATCCTTCGAAGAGTCAAGCAAAGTGTCACAAACACACGCGATGCGTCAGCGTTTGCTTCACCCTGTTTACTGGTGTGAGGTAGTGGTAGTGAGCTGTGCCTGCTTGCGTCCTGCTCCGCTCTTGTATTATTGTGATCTGTCGGTGTTTTGCTTCATTGCGTGGTTGATTATGTGTCCAGGTTGGTGTGGGGGTGTGGGAGGCATGCAGCTACAAAGAGTGGATAGACGCTGACACACAAGTGTCCCAGGTGCTCCCTTGAATAGAATGTATGCGGCGATTGATCGGTAAGCACAAGCGGCAATCAGAATCGGCCATCGGCAATCGGCAATCGGATGCTTTTCGATCATCTGGACTCTTCATTCCAGGATTCGATTACTTGTACGATCTCCGATTATCTCAACTTTCAACGCGATACACCAAGTACAAACGTTAATAGATACGTATCAGAGATGCGTTTTGTCTTCCCGCGGCCGGAACGTCGTGCGACGTGGGGGTGAAATAACCATCTGTCGAGCGTTGTCGACTCAGAGAGGCGTAGCAGCCACTTCTTCGTTACATTTTGTTTTTTCGTTTTTTTTATTATTTTTTGTCTTTCCGATATCCTCTTGTCTTTAATTGAATGTGTACGTCGTGCCTGTCGTATGCAGAACGATAAATGACGTTGCACTGCATTCTATCCTGTTTACTGCATCACGAAGTAGTGTCTCTCCGTCGTAATCATGTCACCACAGAGCGTTCCCGGTGGCTTGGTAGGTGGTCGGCGAGCCTATCAATATCAATTTCGTGAGTTCGAGTCTCACCGAGTGCATGCTCGTAGGGACTTTTTCTTGCATAAAATTGATTAGCGGAAAGCGCGAGAGCGTGAGTTAGCTGTACATTCGATGAAATCGACGAGCAGTGGGAATGCTGAACCCTAATGCGCGATAAAAACGAAAGGCGCCTACCGGGGGGGAGAAGGGACGACACCTGTGACCACGGCTTGTCCAGAAGATCGCTGAGGGTAAATCCTCCTGCGAATTAGGCTGGAAAGTAAAAGTGATGATTAAAAAAATAAAAAAGAGCTTGCATGCATCTCTCTGGGATTGAAGAATTGACACAGACACCGCGTGTGTGCCGGATGTCGAGGGGTACAACTCATTCCACGCTGGAACCCGAGCGCTTCCGGGGACCCGGGTTTCCCGTCTTTCTAATCTGTCCATCTTTTGTCGAGAAAAATAAAACGTCGCTTCAGGACTGACTACAGTAGTGGTCTCATTTTTGGGAAAACTATCTTTGGCAGGAATCAGAGGTTTTAGTCCCCAAAACGGGACTGCAGTTCAAAGAAAACGGTTAAGACGCTGCAATCAGAACACTCAGCTGGTTCGCGCTTGCCGGAGAGCGACCGTGAATTCAAAGAGGTTCATCACAGCGGCTTGTGCTTCTCTGGAGATTAATCTCCCGCCAGTTTTCAACAGAGGCTTACTGCTGTACCTCGACTTATGTTAGAGGTTCTGCAGTTGTGAAAATTGGGGGAACCTTTGGGTGCACTAAATGAGACAAGAAACACCCCCCCATTAATGCACGGTTTGGTTGCACTTCGCCCGCAGACAGATGCAGCTCCCCACAAAAAACTACAGCCCGAAAAATTCAGGGATACTGCTGGTGCGGTATGTGAGAGCGTCTGGTGTGCCGGGCTGCTGCAACCAGAAAGGACTCACGAGGTGTTTTTGTGCGCTCTACGTCGCGAGGTAGCAACACAAATAAAAAAATGCTCTCCAAAACGCTAAAACAATGTGTCATCTCACGCAAGGGAGCACGATGACTGCATCACCGATGAAAAGGTGGCCCTCTCGCCACAACATTATTGCTGTCCTCCACGCAAATGATTTGTCTCTCTATGATTAGTATTAATAGTCGTCGTTGATAATGGTGCAGGAGTCAAAACTGCGTTTCTATGATGGGTACGCGTGGTAAGTTATTGGGCCTAAGAAAGGCAAAACATGGCTAAAAATATCACGTTTCTTGTATATTTGCATCGACCATTATACAGGTACCAGGTAGGTACGAAATATGGATCTTGTTTGCAAATCCCGTACTTTCATATTCCAAGTCGCACGTAAATGTGGCCGAAACGCCTACGCGCGGGTACGTGCGGACGCGTTCCTGGGGGTGTTCGTGGGGTGTTCGTGTCCTCTGAACGTGAAGAACACACACACGCACTGATCCCGATTTCTGTCTACTCGTAATTAAGCGTCAGGGAATAAAATATCAAAGAGCGAAGACAACGCCTTTTCGACAGCCAAGTTCACACGATCGAGCACAAACCTACCGTATACTATAATCAAGATAACACGCCGCCTGGAACGATTTTCAGGCCCGGTTTCCTCGAAAACATGGGGGGCGTACACAACGAAAATTTATGTATTGGAAAGACTTCGTCGAGACGATGCCGTAGAGGCATCGCTCGGCATTTATTTACATACTACGTCCTCCACGTTGTGGAGAGACCCAGCTTTGATCATCTTCCGAGGGTGTGTGTTTGTGTTATCACCCTACTGCTGCTGTGGTGTGATACTGTAAACGGACGGTCTTTTCATTTATTTTTTCTGTCCGGGTACTGCTAATCATCTTTTAGTTACGGGTTATGTCTGCGTAGTTTTTGCGTTCGATCCTTTCGTTTTTTAGGTACAGCTCGTGACGTGCTCGCAACGCATATATATATATATATGATACTCACTCGTAGCTCCTCTTTCGTTTCGCCTATTTATCTTGAACGCACGTGCGTAATCACAGCTACTTACAGCTCTCCCAGTTGATGTGGGCTTTTAGCTTTCGTGTGGGTTTAGCTTTTAGGTCGCCACCCCCTGCCCGTCGATTTACTACGCATATATATGATACTCAAACTCGTAGCTCCTCTTTCGTATCGCCTATCCATTTATCTTGAACGCACGTGCGTAATCACAGCTAGCTACTCACAACTCTCCCAGTTGATATATATGATACTCGTAGGTTCTCCTTCGATTCGCCTAGTTATCTTGAACGCACGTACGTGCGTAATCACAGCTACTCGTGTCCCAGTTGATATGGGCTCAGCTTTTGTTTGGGTTTAGCTTTAAGGTCGCCACCCCTTCCCGTCGATTTGCCTACTTTTACCTGGGTGGGGGTATGAGGTATGAGGGTACGGTCAGTCGCTTGTGAATTTTTGCTCGCATTTTCCCAAGCTTTTTTCCCTCGTATGTTCACTCCCTTGCTTGGTGTTTTCAGATTGTTTGATATTCGTGATGACTTTTTTTTCACTTTTCTTTGCTCGACGTGTACGATGTGCCTTGATTACGATGTGTAATTGCGAAATGAAACATCAACAGCAGTGAGATCGAGGATTCGGGATAAACTTATCTTTGGAAGGTGTGTGTGGTATGATACTCCGATCGCGGGTACCACAGGTTTGATATCGTCTTGTTATGCAGGAAGTATTCAGTCCTTACACGAGGAAAACAAAAGCTGAAGTTAGCTGCAGAATTCAAGTAAGGGTTGTGTCTACTTTTGGGAATTGCTCGAAGAAAAAAGTATACATACTGCGTTATATTTTATTTATATTTCTATTAATAGTTATTCCTGGGGCATCCTTGCGCACCCCAAGCGTTTTTTCATTGGCTGTCCTTTTATCGACCACGGCACTGGATTTTGGGCGATGAGGTGAGTAGGTGAATAAGGTAAGAACAGCAACATCGGAGCAGTCTGCATTTTGTGTAATTTCCCCGTTTCACCAAGTTCGTCGGCTGCTGTCAGACCGCCACATTCTGACATGTCGTAGAATAGTATGCTCATACATGGTATTTCATCGAGAGTGGTCTCGGGATCCTTCCATTTAGCCGTTGTGCACACGCCCCGAAAAATCATCCCTCTATCCTCGAAGGAAGATTGCCGGCACTGCTTCGCACACTTCATCTGTCCCAGATGAATCTCATCACGAGAGCAGCAGTCATCGTTTCTTTCTGATTTTGTTTTGTACGAGGCAGCACAGTATGGACCTGTTACTTACGTCACTGGTCTTTGTAGTGTTGGCGAGAGTTGTACATCCTTCATGGAGAATGACCCCGGCTTTTATCAGGGATGGATAGATGTGATATTATTGCTGCTGTGCTGCACCTTTTCACAGAGAGACCAGAAGACATGTCATGTGGCGATCGTCGATGTTTTATGTATGTGGTGGTTTTTCGCTTGGCTATTTTTTTTTTCGCTGCATGCATGTCGGGTCGTTACCCTGATCAGTGACACCGCAGGCAGCGGGCATGTTACTCTCTGTATGTATTCACGACAATACTGTGCGTTTGGTACGGTGCAGGCAGCACTCTAGACGGCAACGGCTGTAGTCAGCCGCCATGAATTGGTTGGTTGTGGGAAGAAGGGGAACTCTATGCTGTATACAGTAGTTGAGTGGATATCCGCGGCCATGTTGGTTCAGTTCGCACATTTTGTGTGTCGTGTTGACTTCACATTTTATCGTATTTTCTACCTAGCTTCAATAAGTATTACGGACGACCATCATTCATTGTTAATAGGACCTACGGTACACACAAAAACCTATATGTTTCCCCATTTTTACTAACAAAATTTGGTCCCATTTACTATGTATGGTCCTCCGTACGTAGTAGTAGGTATACCAAGTCAGTGTCCATCCTGATTCCTCATCCTAGAGCGATGCAAACTTTGTGGTCACGGACTGTAAGATAGAAAAACCCCAAAAGCACAACAAAAAAAGCGATCAGAATAAATCGCGAATTCATGGGCACAGCAATATATTATCCAGCTTACCCGGTACGAGCACCATAACAACTCAAGCAAGACCAACAAAACAGAAAAAACAACTTAAACATATGAAATGAAACATAATACAAATAACACCAGAAAATATAAAAGGCGGCTGGCTGCCATTAATAAAAGAAAAGCACACGCACGTATTTACACTCACGGACAGATTGCTGCAAGGACAGCTGAGACAACAAAAAGGACAGGAAGATGCCGGCAAAAAGAACGGCGGGGTAAAGAAAGGAAACAAAGGAAGGGAGAGACACGGCAAATAATCAGGAAGGCAGAGAGAAGGGCAAACAAAGGAGAGGTCAAAATTGTGCTTCAGGCGGTGATAATAACTAACGTGGGTGCCCGACTCTGCTAGAAAACCGGTTCGGGGACCTAGACACACTCTCTGCCGTCTCCGTCCTACTCTCCTTTTGGATAGAGATGTCAAGTGTCCGTACTGCCGCTGTCGCGCCCCCCCCATTGACCAACTCGACAAGAACAAACAAATACTGCGATAACTCAAGGACCAGAGGAATCGGTACCTAGCCACGCAATCTTATTTTCGTTTCAGCTTTCATCGACAGCTGTACCACCACGGCTACCCCCTCCGGCTTGTCGCCGCTCTTGGCGTCCTCAGCTCAACACATTTAATTTACCCTGTGGTCCCTCCTTCGTCTTGTATTATCGTGTGTTTTTCAGGTGGGAGGCGTTCTGTTCCCCAGCCGAAATTTGATTCTCATGGCTTTTCGGATCTTCCTAGGGCTCCATCACAGGGCAGCCGGCGTAGAACCGCCTGCGCAGGCGAAGTTTCAGCACCTGTTAGAAAAAAAAAGGCACCGTACTTCCAGTGAAAACCCGCACCATCATTCGAACTCACCACGAACAACACATATTAATACCTTATATGGGCTCTGACGGTATTAAAAAAAAAATACCGTCCAAGCCCATAGAACAGCACACCGCGCGCAGCAAACGAAGACATACGCACGCACACACTTGCGCGCAAACACTAACTCAGCAGCAGAAGAAGAACATCGCACAAGCTCGCAAGCGGGTGGCCTTCTAGGGCGGCTCTACGGCGGGTGCGGCTGGTGCTATAAATAGTCTTATTTTTCACCTTCTGGTCGTTTATTGTACAACAGACAGACGTACTATCGTGCGCAAGCTCTCACACTACATATAGAGCCGCCGCACATAGCACCAAGCAGCAGCGGCAGCAGCACGAGCAGAGGACAGAGGAGCGGCACGAGCTCCTTCGCTCGCTCGCTGTTGTAGCTGCTACGGCACAGCGGACTTCTTGCTATTTTATAGTAGTACCTACCTTGAGCTACCTTGAGCGAGAAAAGTAACATGACGTAATTACAGGGAATTACACGTAAAGTACCAGGTACAACGAACGGTATTTTATGCATTAAAAACACTACCAGTATATATATATATATATATATATATATATATATATATTGGAGTGGTGCCCCCGGACACATGCCACTCCATATGATACATATTAATAATATAATTCGGAGTAATGTTGCGTGTTCTTCACATTAAACCGTTCTTTCCACCCGTCGACATCCAGCACAACACAACCACAGCAGTGTCCGTGCCGATTCTTCGTGCCCAGAGGATACAAGTCCTGTGATCACAAAACTTCGCCGCATCAGAGATACTACTTGCTGCTGTACGTTGCCAGCGTGGTGTACCAACACGAACAACCACACACGGACTTGGTGTCGATGATTGAGCATGTACCTAGTACGGCATGTTTCGTTGGTATTGCAGCAAACGTACTGACGTACGCACACAGCAGCATGTACCACGTTCGTTGGTGCAGCAGTACCGCGCTGGCCGGAAATATAATTAATTGCGTTTTATTCTGATACATGTGTTAGACTCCTAATGGCACATTAAATTATCGCCCAGAGTGTTTCATGTCAGCATTCCCAAACAAAAACAAACATGGAATAATAGTACTTTAAACCTATAACGTTGAGTATTGTAGTGTCATTTGCAGCAACGACAATGTTATGTCTTTTGTTGCTCTTCTCGCTAGAGCTAGGTACCTATAATTATAGCTGTAACAGGGGTACTGTAAACAAGCAACTAGCCTGCCGTTTCGCAGCAGCTACAACAGCAGCGAGAGAGCTCGTGCCGCTCGTCTATCTCCTGCTCGAGCTGCTGCTGCTGCTGCTGCTGCCTTTGTGGTGCTGTGTGCGGCGGTTCTAGAGCTGCGTGCGAGAGTACGTCTGGCTGTGCATAATAAACGACTTGGGAATGAACCCCATTAACGGCACCAGCCGCACCTGCCGCAGAGTTAATATCGACAGGCCGCCCGCTTTGCGAGTTATTATTGCAAGCTCCTTCTGCTGCCGAGCTAGTGCGTGCGTTGGTTTAGTGCGCGCTGTGTGCCCTTCGTGGAGATTTTCGAATAATTGTGCTGGTTTCCACTGGAAATATCGTGCCCTTTTTCTGCTGGCAGGTTCTGAAACTTCGCCTGATGCGCAGGCGGTTCTACGCCGGCTGCATACAGCAGTATGACCACGGACTCCGTGATTCAACCCCTTCAGTACTGCTGCAGTGGACAAAACAGTCTAATCCCAAGTGGCTTATCCCCAATTAGGGACTGCAACACTAAAAGGGGTAAGGGTTGATGATGTGAGAACAACATGCACTCGCCAGCATATTGAACGAGGCAAAAAACGAAAGAGGAGCAAAAAATATGAAAGAAAATAAAACATTAGAAGTGTTGCTCCCTGGAGAAGATGGAATACATAGAGGGATGAAGATGGCAAAAAATGAATCAAAGGAATATTATTATAGAGAAGACACGACCAAGTTGTGGGTGCGCCACGCACCAACATTAACAAGCAAGAGATCATGATCAGCAAGCAAGATACACATAATAATAACACGAAACATAAAATAAACGCCGAAAAAAAACAAGCTGCTCCGAGCAAACAGCAATCGAAATGTTTTGCGTGCTTTTCAACGAGCATAGGAAAAACCAGCGCACCACGATCACCTTGGAGGCAGCCGCGGCAGTTTGTGGCACGAGTGGCATAGACGATTTTGACTTCCTTACAGTGTGATTGATCTGGTACCTTTCTACCGGTGTCTCCTTTCCGTTTTCGTCAGCTGCGTTTTGTTTCGATGGTTTCCACCACCCACCGTCGCTATATGCTTAGTTAGATGTTCATTTCAAAAGAAGGATTAAAACACGGAGCACAGAGCGACTTCTAATTCTTAGTTGGGTTCATTCCTATGGGAAATCGTTTTTCCCAAATTTCCAAAGATTAGAAAAAATTGGAGTATCTATCAGTATCACAAGAGGCTTCCCGTTACGAAGACCTGATTTTGTTTTGCAAGGATTGGAAATTTAACACCCCTCATTTTCTTACTTCTTCTGGAGAATTTCGCGAATGGTGACACAAAACGCCTTCGTATCTTGATACATATATCCAATTATTTCCAAACTTTTGAAATTCTGGGAAAACAGCTCTCCGATAAGAATGAGCCAAATAATAGTCAGGACTCAAACAGACGGTCGAAAGTTAATCACGTGAGTGATTGACTAAAAAACGCACGACTGCGGAGGGAGGGGGGCCATGTGAAGGAAAATTCAGGCGCAGATTTGGGGCTTGATCGACGCCGGAGGATTGTGCGGGCAGGATGCTGTATCGAGCGCAAATATGCTGCGTTTACTTGTTGTATATAAGATTGACCGCTGCGGTACTCAGTCTTGATTGCTAGTTCATATATGGCCCCCCTTTCTGATCTTCTTGCGTTCTTGAGCTCAGTCAAGTGGTTCACTCCGGTTTCGACTTTCTGGGTCGAGTGTTTTAAATTTATTTTTCTTTTTTAACCCCCCGGGGAGAAAAAGCGCGAACTCGATAATATCATCTGGCGGGACTCGAACCCGGGACTCATCTGTTCGTTCTTAGAGGTTATAAAAAACGCATCCACTCAGTCAGCGAGTAGCTCAGTGACCTAAACTATTATTGTTTTGTTGTGTGAACATCAGACGCCACCCCACGCCCTGAAACGGATGAGTGTCACTTTCTACGTGTACGCCGCATCACCGGATCATGCAGGTACAGCAGTACTACTAGTATTAATAGTGTGGTTAGACAAAGAAAAAGGACGGAGTATAACAGAGAAAACAAGACAGTAGTATATTGTTGTTATCACATTACATGGAGTAGTACGTACGTGGTCACTGGACACGCTCCTAAAACGGGATCGGGTGTTACCTCTCAGGGAAGCAAATACAGCCGAAATTAAACAATACAAAAAACAGAAAACAGTCAAGTGCACATCATGACTGAAACACGTCGTACACCTCAAACAGGAAATACTCCAATTGAAAAAGTCAAACCCCTTACACGATTGGCAACCTACTCCCAAATACACACCGAACACTTCAGGTCGTACAGATCACAGATCATGGATGATGGGAAAACGCGGTAGGACAGCCAGCAACCATGTTGTTAGTAGACACCTGTTGAGTGTGAACTTTCCTGCATCCGAGCAATGGTCACTGCTGATGAAGGGTACTTGCTGGTATTACGGGGGACAATATTTAATAGGGTCAAATATTGTTACTAATAGTAAAAATAGGTAAATATCTAGGTTATTGTGTGTACCGTAGGTCCTGTGTACCATGGTCCCTCGTAAGAACAAATATTTACGGAGCTACTTTATTGAAAAAATAATCCGCTTATTATCGGCATTTATGTGTTCTATTTGGGAGTTGAACCTGGCTAAACCACAAAAAAAAGTACCAACCACACTTTTTTCGAGTAAAAGGGAGTTCCACACCAACGACACAAATCATACCTTCGGGATTTTTTTTTTTTACCCCCCTCTAAAAAATGTTGCTCTTTTTTTTCTAAACGTCATCGCCCCCACCTCCTCCCACAACGTTTCAAGCCATCTTCAAGCACAGCAACCTGATATATCTCAACCTGCTCAAGTAACTACAACCCCATCACCTACGCTACTATGTCTGGACACGGAGTATGCAAGATCACGGACGACTGCCCCTGCGGTAAGCCTTGGCCGCGAGAGGGAGCGGCGGCAGCGGCAGTCGCAACGACCGCGCGAGTCGGCTGATCGTTTAGTATAGGACCGGCAATATAACGTACTACACGAGTTTCGATCGCGATGTTGATGCTTAGCCAGGCCGCGGTCCTGCTCTGTGTATCCCGATTGGGCTGCAAGCCCTCCCGCGGCCGTTCCCTCCCACCCCTCAGCAGGCCCAAACCAATGGGTAACATATTAGCCTCTCCCGCGATGCGTGGCGGGTCCTGCTCATTGCGCGGCGTCGGGGGCATGGACGTTTTCGACTGCAGTCTCATTTCGAGGTCAAACGACCTGCAATTAGACTGGCCTGTCCTCTGAACGGGACTGCAGTTCTAAAAGCCATCGTTGAAGTTTCGAATCAAGTGAGATCATTCCTATTTGTTATGACGCACCAGCCCAGCACATACTTCATTTTTGTATGTGCTCCTGTGTTTCATGTTGCCCAGATTTAAACGTTGAAACATCTACACAAAAATTAAAAGCACTTTGCATTTCGTACATGATAAATTCTTGGGTCATCCTACCGGGCAACGTAGATATAAATTAGTTTTTGTTGCACCACTGTCTGGAATTTTAAGCCCGTTTCCTCGTACTTTGTGTATCAAATCACTTTTTTTACGTTTCGGGACACATGGTGCGTAGCTCTGGAGAAAAACCGAAAAGTTAGATCTTTGGTGTGATTTCCTCCTCTGCTGTGCTCAGCACTTAAAAAGAAAAGATGACATGGCTGGCCTGTTGAGCTCAGGGGGGCTCTGCTTCATGCACGCTAGACTCGAATCTACCCTTCTCCCCAACCGTCGTCTCTGAGCTCACGCTACGAGGTGATTCGTAGAGTGTTCCATGTTAGTTGATCAAACTTTTTTGACATTTGCTGGCGGATGGTACAGACAGAAAAATAGCTGATCCTCAAGCGATAACAAGAACAGACGAAGCTTTCTCGACACGATTTGTTCTGCCGTTTTCTTTGTATTGTTGTATCGTATTTTGGTGCAACACTACCTCTGTATACTCAATTCTCAGGACAAACGCGGCACGTACACCGGACATCAGTGAGTGCGTCGACCTGTGGCTTTTCATATATATGTGCACGCTAGACTCGAATCCACCCTCTTCCCGGCACCGCCTCTAGCTGGCGTCTCCAAGCGCCCCTATGAAGTGAAATCTGTTCATCCAAAGGGTTGCTGCTTTGGCCTGATCTGTCTGCGTTTTGTGATGCATAGTTCTATACCGCTCTGGGGGGAAATGTTAACATAGTAGTGGAGTTTTCATAATAATGACCATACTAACCGTCTATTACGGGGGTCCATAGTTAATAGGACCCATGGTACACATAAAAAACCTATTTATTTCCCTATTTTTACTACCAAAATTTGGTCCCATTAACTATGGACCCCCGTAACAAATAATTCCGCCCATATTAGTAACCGGTACAAACAGAAATATCGTTAATCCTCAAGTGATAACAAGACCAGACCAAAGACATCTCTTTCCCAACATGATTTGTTCGGCCGTTTTCTTTTGTTGTGTCGTGCCGTATATTGTTGCAACACTATGTGTACTGTTTGCTGCGGAACAATAAACTCTCAAGACAATCGCGGCAGGTACAGCAGCGGTGGTTGCCTCGTGGCTCTGAAAACAGTGTCTCAGTCAGGCGTCTCTCTCTTGCGAGGTGCCGTGTCGAACGTTTGATTAGACTGCGATGGCGTGTGGATCCCTCGTGCCCTACTCTGTTGCCGCACGTTTTGGAATTTTCGAGAGGAAGACCGAGCAGAACACGAGTTAGCAGGAGCAGCGGCAGGTCGTGACGTGGCTGTCCGAAAAGTTCGTAAATACAACGCAGCTTTCGAAGTTTTTGAAGTTCGGTATCAACCACTCACGTGGTCGAACTCACAGATATATATGGTGCATTTGCAACAAGTGCGTATCAACTTCGAACAAATGCAGAAGCAACTGCAGCAGTAGTAGTGCTGTCTTTCTCGGAAAGTCCGAGTCAAGTCATCTTCGTAAGTTCAAGTCATTATTTTATTGACAACCGTTGTCTTCCCCCCTTTTTGGACTGGTATCCGACCTGATTCGACCACGGGAGAAAGCGGTGAAATATTCTCGTGGTACAACTTCAAGACACGCAACGTATTGGCAAGGAGGGGGAAGAGCCTACCACAAGACACAGGATCTGGGATATATAGCATCAATATGGGATGGAGAGGGGAAGAGAGTTCGAAGATAACGAAAGGGATGAAGAAAACGAAACTAGAAAAAAAAAACTGTGTGAGGTTCGAATTTCAATAATATTATCATTAATAATAGAGTCGACGGGAGCTCATTATATTTCGTGGTTTGGGTATCTGTGGCGTAAGAAGTACTGCTGTAGTACGTACCGGCAACATATATTACCGATTCCCACTTCATGATCTACTGTAGCAACTTCATGATGGTGTTGGTCCTGACCCGCATATAACTGATGTACTGTAGGTCATGTGGACGGGGTGGAGTCCGTGTCATCCGCACAGGGTTACGGTTAAGGTATCTGGTATCACTTCCATTTTGTGTCCGTCAAAAACGAATCGACGCAATAAGTGCAATAGGGTGTGGATGGAATTAAGGCGCTTGTGCAGAAAAATTCGCAGGTCGGACAGGTCGTCGATTCCCACTTGAAGATCCAGATCAATCAAGGCAGACATATCTATTTCCGACCTTTTACGTAATATTTCAAACATCAGCCGATGTTGCCCGGTGGGACCCGTAATATGTGCGCGATACAACACGTCTCCTGGATCTGGCTTGTATTGCAGTAGTATGCAGATCCTACACAATCTCCAGCAACGGCCGGCGAAGAACTACAGTATAATATACCAGGTACTCTACTACTGTGTAACCTCATTTGTCTTGAGGTTTTCGAAAATGCGACGGTGTGTTAGTTATAGGGTATATACTTCGACGTTTACAATATTTTGGGGTCTTTTGTGGGCGCAACAAGTTTCGGGTGTCGGTGTTGAGGGAGCTCACACCAAAGTCAACCGAAGTGGCCGGTACCGGTATTGACGCTGTACCGAACTCATCGAATAATGTGGGGTAACGGTGTCGAGTTCGTACTGAACCTGTTTGGTAAGGGTTTGGGGCCGTACAAGACCTTACCGAGGGCTTCGGTAGAATGCTATACCGAGCAAATACCCTTGGTATGTTTGGCACGTCCCCCTCGAAGCACACCCGTACCCGTGCTACGATGTTTTTTGTTGGTGCCATGTAGGTTTTAGTAGACCCGCCATTTTTTCTACCTCTACTGTCCGCCTCCCTACGTTTTTCTGGTTTTGCCTATTCGTCGCATTGATTTACTTTGCCCTTCTTTCCTTTCTTCATTCGCGAAAGACTACAGTTTTTTCTTCCCTAGGCGACTCGCGTCCAATTGTGCCTACCCACGCTGCGACGTCCTGCGACTGTTTGCTAACAAATGTATGCATATTTCTAGATAAACCCTGGAAGCCCAAAAACGTTGTTTACTCATCTACACAAGACCGTCTTTGCTCCTGAAACCGCCCCGTTCTGTCGTACTCCCGTGTGCTTTTTCGATTCAACTACAGCAGCAGTGATCATTAGCACATACGATCGAGGTGTTCTTTTGCTTACGCTGTTGTTGGCCGTCTCAATGACTCCATGTGTTGCCTTCTTGCCAAGGACGCCCGCCGACAACTACTTACCCCTTTCACTCTTGGCATCTCTCCCGCCTGCTCCCACCCGCCGTCCCCCCTCTCCCCTTCCCCCGCCCCCCCCCACCCCCGATATCATCCCTCCCTTTTGTGCGTCTTCGCGATTTGCTCGTTTTCGATTTCCCAACGTTCCTTCTCGTCCCTCGGTCGATACCTTGCGCGTCTTCCTCTCCTTATGTTGTCATCTCTACCTGGGTCGCACGTCTATTCGCGACATTGTCGTACCTTCCTGGCAAATCTCATCTCGCCCGCGAATTTGTCATCAAGGCAACCCTTGCACCTGCGGGGGTACTACGACGAAGGCGCGCTCGTCTTGTCAGTCAGCCGACATCTACCCGTGCGGGTGAGCCAGTGTCCCCGACGCTACCGTATGGATATCTATTACGGGGGACCATGGTAAATAGGACCAAATATATTGTCGGTAGAAAAAGCCAAGAATACGGGTTTTAGTCTTTACTGTAGGTCCTATTCAATATGGTCCCCATAAAAGCACAATTTTGGCCAAGTTACGTATGCTTTTCACGGGGCTCCTTCGCTGTGGGACTGCCTATAAACTGATGAATTACCATTAGTGTTACACTTACCAATGCTGCTCAACTACCTTTAGGCTTTTACTGTGTTGATCGATGTACCAACATCAGCCGTAGCACCGGATTGGTCAGGATATACTCACAGTTTCATCGGTGTCGAATTACCCGTTGGTGATGTAGAATGTGATCCATGAAATGCATAACCTAAACAAACATGGACACTGTACACAATCAATATCCTTCGACCACTGATAGTGCTTGACCATATGAGTGATGGTGTACCTACAGAAGGCAATATTGTTTTATTCACGAGTTTTTTGCAGGCTGATCAGGGGCGTCCGTGAAAAAGAGTGAACGACACACCACACCCCGAGAGGTCGGAAGGGGGAAAAAAACTGTTGCAACCGTTGTGATCACATGATAAAATGGGAAAAAACGTTTTTTTTTTTTTATTTCCCATTATTTTTCACTTGGTTATAGTCACGCCCCCCCTCCTCACTGTTTCTAGCGAAAACAATTATGTAACGGTTCACATTATTTTTTTCATGGCGCCCTCGGGCTACTTGATTGATCATGATATACGGTGATTTTCTTATAGTACTGATAGGAACATGGTTAACACTGCAAAATACATCTATATATTTATATAAAATGTCTTTGTGAGACGAGGAACCTATGATTTTGTTTGACGCAAGCCTACCGTACGAGGGAATGCGCGCCCCGCCCCCCCCCCTCCCCTCATCGCTCTATTTTTTATTCCTGGTCTGAATCATGCCCCTCGGGCTCAGTTAGAAAATACTCGGTAAATCGCCGGCCTCCGCTGATAGCGGGATAGTAATCCGGTACCGCGGGCGACTGCCCGAGGCGGGTGAAAGACGTTGTCGTGGAACGGTCCTCCACTCCTCAAGTCGATCTGACGTAACATCACGACCAGCTACACACTAGAGTACCTCGAAAATTCCAAAAATCGGTATTCAACGTAGCGTAATGAGCTGATTCACATTTCCATGGCCGGTCGATGTGGCGCACTTGCTCTGATTGTAAAATACACGATACGTACAGCAGTAGGATTGGGGTGGTATCAGGGAAGTTTCCACTAATTTTACCCTCACCACAATTATCAGCGTTAGAGAGATTTTTTTTTCTTTTTTTTTCCTTCCCTCTTTTTCTTTCTTCTTTTTTTTCACTTGGTTGCAGTACACCGTCCCCATTGTTGCGCTCCGTCTCGAAAGGAATGCAGGGTCAATGGTCAAATGACTAAGGCGAGAAAAAAATAAGTACGCCCCCCCCTCCAGCACCCCCCCACCTCCATCTGCCTAGGGAGAAAATCTGTAACGGTCAACATTTTTATTTCCTGGCGCCCTTGGTCAGAAGTTTAAGTGTGGTCCGCAATTTGTGATATTTCACTCGTCGGACAGGTCATCCGTCTCCTCTTCTATGTTGGCCCACCTGTGTTAAATGCGTATTATGTATTATCTGATGGAAGAGAGCGGTGTTGTCGTCTGCCCGGAATGCAGATTGTGCGCTCCCAGGTGCTTCTCAGACGTAAGAAACATCTTCGGGTGCCGAGCGTGATCGACTATAGTGCGCGAGTTCCCAGCTTCAAGCGGAAATATCTGATATACTCGTTGCAACATCCATAACATAGCAAACCCGGGGATCTACGACGGGTGTCCCCTGACTACAGACCCGCCTGTGGCTACGGACGACTGACATCCGATCTCACACTTCAAACGGAGCATTTAGATCTTATACAGCAGTTCCTCGCCTTCCTTCGTGAGAGATTTCGCGGAGTATTCTAGATGCGAATGCGACCGAGGAAGCTCGTGTCAGATCACGCAACTTGTACGAGTCCACCCAAGATGTGGGGCATATCACATGAATAAATGTAGGAATAGTTCTGCTCAGATCAGGAAATAGGAATCGATGGTCTGTCCCGACGATGGTATGTCCCGAGTGTTTGCAAGAGTGTGTTACCCTGAATATTTTGCGAAAGATGATGCTCGTACGTATGGAATTCGCACGGTGCTACTTCGCATTATATCATTCAGCCACCACGACCATGTAAACTCGTGGTCGTCTCGATCAACAACGCGGCTGGATACACGCACCAAAGATCGGACAACACGCGCTACGGTAACGCTAACCGCTGGGCCCTTTGTTTATGTTCTCCGTCCAACTCCTGCCACCCCAGTGAAATGTGCTGAAGCAACGTCAACGGCATGTGCAACTGAACCGCCGCGGGTGCTGTGCTGCGGCTGCTGCTGCGGCTGCGGCTGCGGCAACCAGTAGACGGCTTCTTTCCACAGGTTTGACGCAAACCTTGTCTTCTTTCCTGCTCCGCACGGGACGAGGCTCAGGCCGCATCATTTCAAAAGGCGGAGGTCCAGTACAAAAACCTACCCACAACCGAGGTTAGGCAACCGTCCACTCACAAACGCTCGGCTGAGGCTCGATGAGACCGTGGGGGTGGCAGACCGCCCGTCCCACAGCCCACCACCCCTTACTACGTCAAACCCGCAGACGGCAGCCAGCCAGGCGCATTCTTGGGGTATTCGCGGGGATGGCGGTGGTAGAGGTGGCGGTGGCGACATGCACCAAGACCAGCGTGATTATTTCTATTCCACGGATTCCAAAGCCGGACGGACTGCGGCGAAACCATTTTGAGGTAGTTTCGTCCGGAGAAATACATCGGAAATATTTTCCCGAGAGGTCAATCGTTCACTGAGCGAAACTCCCGCGTCTTAAGTGTGTTTTGTTTTGTGATTGTCGGGGTGTGTGACTGGACAGAGGAAAGGAAGGGGGGGGGTGGGTGGAGGCAGAGGGATCGAAGAGGCGAAGTAGTAGTAGGGCGGCGGCGCTTGCTCGGATGGGCGCAAGGATGGGTGGCGCAGAACGAGGGACAAACACCAGACAAATGAAGAAAGTGTCTAGTTTTGTCTGGAGTTCCGAAGAGGCAAAGTAGTAGTAGGGCGGCGGCGCTTGCTCCTCGAGCCATCGAGAGGGATGGGCGCAAGGATGGGTGGCGTAGAACGAGGGACAAACACCAGACAAATGAAGAACGTGTCTAGTTTTGTCTGGAGTTCGGGGACCTTTCCTGAGTAGTGTTTGGAGATTTCTGATGAGTGTTGCAATTCATGGCAAGTTCTCTTTCTCCAACAGAGGAACAGGCTCGTTTGTTTCTCTTCGGTTCGAATGGAGGAAGAAGGATTCTTGGTCGATCAGAATCCGTCAAGAGCCTCTAGTGCATATTATGTAGACCCCCTGACGCCCAACAACCTATGACGTGTGTCATATAATGCCCACGGTAGGTTCTTATGAGTTGTATGGGGGCACGCTATATGGTTGGGCAGGAGGCGGCGCTCATTCGGGGTGCGACTGGACCTGTCCCCTGCTTCTTGCCTCAACCATCGTCGGGGCAGAAGTGATCGAAATATACCTGAGGCGTGTGTGTTGTCACATAGTTTTAATGAACGTTTTCACAGCATAACCGTTGTGCTATAATCGACAGGGAGCTGGCGCGCCCAGCTCAGTACACGTACGGGATTATGAGTATGAGAACGACATGATGAGCATGTGGCCTATGACATATCTTGATTTACACTTTAGAAACGGGAATGCTGTCCCCCGGGCCCTAAATTGGTTTTCGGATGCGGCGAGGTTTGCAGTACGACCAGCCTTCCTTTCTTGTGACACTTTTTCTACGTCACACGCAACTGTACCTAACGGCTGAGTATTTTTGTGCACTTTAGGGTACCTTAACAAATGATTGACTCATCCCCCGGTAGGGGTTGTGCTTTTTCCCTTCTGAGGCAATATTTCCTGAACGGTTGAGTTACTTCACTGAGCACCGAAGTATTATGTCGGTTAGTTAGATACAGTTAGTACTAACTGTTGTATACATGCTTTTAGACCATTAATAGCGCATGGAAATGCTGCTTTTGGTGTCGAGTGATGCAATGTCGGACCACCCCTACCTTGACACCTTTGGACTTCCCTTCACATATTCGAACACGTTCGGTTGTCAATCTACGTCTGTGGTTCTGTGAGTCCTTGGTTAGCTCTTGATAGGTTGATCATGGATCACCCCCCCCCCCCATTTCCCTATACACGAGCCCCCATGAGGTAGATGGACAGGCGGTTTAATGTATCGTTTTGATCTGGGTCACGAAGTGGAGCGAGTCTCGAGAAGTGTTCATGGTGTTTTATCAGGTAGGACACGGTCAGGTTGGGAGGTTGACAGTTCGCTCAAGGTCGCGCGATGGCTTTGCTAAGCGGGAACCGACGCTGACAACATTAATACGAAACCACTTTTACGCAACCAGTCGTGTCTTAGTAGTCGGCCGAAAAATTGACCACGAGGCAGTGATAGCGCGAACAAACATTCGCGTTGATATCCGTCGACGCCTTCGCAATGTCGTGGTGTGACACAGCGCCTTCGAACTTCGCAATACTGTGACGATGTTTTCAACCCGCTAGCGTTGTCCGGACGTTGCGACCGTTCTACCCTTGTACGAGAGAGGCGCCCCACATAGACGTCAGCCAGCGCATTGTCCTCAATTCTGGACCGATCTCTCGAACCGATATCGAAGAACGATGTGTCTTGGGGAGAATATATGTGGAACACACTGTACCGGTTTCGACGTGGTCGTACAGGGGCATCCATCTGAGTACTCGTTCGGCACACTCCTTGTGGCTTTGCGTGTTTAGATGTTTAGGTGAACTGCAGTTCGATACAATTGAGCAAGGTCGATACAAGTATCAAATTCGAAAAATGAAATCCTACCTGGTACGTTGGTTCGAGGGCTAGAAAAACGAGTGTTGCTTCCTTCTTGCATCCACCCCATAGGCTTTGAACACAATTCACTCATAAAGCAGGAGGGGCAAGGCACGTCCCTTTGCGGCCTTCAGTCCGCATTCCGAAATGTCAAACAGAACGCGTCGCACATATCTGCCTCGCGCGTTCCAAGAAGCCTCTTCCCGCTTCTCCCCCGTTGTTCATTTGCCGTCAAGAGAACCAATTATTCTGAAGTCTTGGTTGTTTCCTGGAGGTCGCTTGCTTGAGGTTCCAACGTGCCGCTCATTTGCGAACCCAGTCATACGACCCCTACTTGGAATTTGATTGTTTCTTGAGTTGTCTCTTAATCACTGTACTCATATGTGAACCTACCACGAATGCCAAAATAAATAGTTCCAAGAAGTGGTTCTGTTTCAAATGGCCCGTTCGAATAATGAAATTATCCGCCACATCTACCCTTAAATACACGCACCGTGCTCTTCCCCACCGTTTACCCAGCCGGTGTGCTACAACGTGCGGAGGGAGATGGGTGGTAGTCATTGGATGACTGCTCGATGCCCACGTTTCGCCTGCTCTTAAGAGATGCCTCATGTGTTAGATCTCTGTCCCGCCCATCCAGCTTCTCTGATGGCTTTACGATTTGCTAATGTCCACGGTCGCTTACTGTTGTACGTGGTATGCGATATATTGAAATGATCGAATCCTCGAGCGAGCTCCTCTATTGTTCTTCCTTCCAAAAGCTCCCGTTGATTGTAATCAAAACCATCCCGTTTGTTCTATTGCCTTTCTCTGGGAAACGTGTGTACTTGCCAGCGCCGTTGTTATCGGAGAGCTATAATTATAATTTTTAACCGTTTATCCATATTTGTGAGCTCTGTTGCAAGATACGGAGGCTCATGTGAGGCTGTTTCTTTTGCTGTTGATTTTCTTGTTCGATTTGGGCCTCTCAGTCAATCACAGACAGTTTACGACTCAGTCCGCCGTATACGTCTTGGAATGAGTCCACGTACTTTTCGAGGGGTACGCAGCGTGAAAAATACTTTCTCCGCCATCGCTGTTCGAATTGTTGCCCGCCAGCCACAAATATCACCGCAATAATCTCAAGTACCTTCAAATCCAAAACTAGGTGCATTTCCGAACAAAAGACATCTTCAGGCTGTTTTTCGTCGGACAATGCACAGTGATCAAAAAGCCCAACTGCGCCTTTAAAGACCTGGGGTTTCAAACTAATACCCCTCGGAGAGACTGTGGACTCATACCGAGAAGGGAATGGCTGATCCCCCCGTTTCATTGGCCAGAAAGGAGCATGTATGTAAAAAGCATATAATAATTGAGCGGGAGAACAACCCCGACGCAATCTGGAAACGCTAGCAATAACAACTTACATAATGGATATCCTTTCTCTGATTTCCATTTTTCCGTGGCCGTGCTCCTACAAGTGTCGTGGCTCTGCACTTGGACCGTCGGGTAGCTTTCACAGTCGACCACAGGGGTCCAATATCATGGCCTAAGGAAGCAAGCGTCTGGGCCTTCAGAGGACTCTTCGGCCAGTAGGCTTGAGGTTTCATATATCAGACTACTGCACACCCGTCGCCCCCACTCTCTATCGTTTCCGTGCACTCGCCAGAACCCCCCCTTTGTTTGCGTGGTGTCGAGTTAATCCCTTGGACATCGATCGCACATTGGTATCTTCTCACTGTCTGGCATTGAGTAGCTTCTCCTTAACGGTTATGCAACGACACACACCCCCTGTGCAAGAATTACGTACACCGTACGTCTACCTCACACACCAACAAAAAAATACAATGTGGGAATCTGTCAGGCCAATCCGCACCTCCGCCCTCCCCGCTACTACCCCATGATGGTACTGAATAATTCCTGCATCGTCGTCATATATCATACGTCAGCGATATCATGACCTCTATGGAACCGTTCCCCTGTATACGTCCCCTTAATACCAGAGTTTACTGGTGGTGTATGCAGGGTGCGGTGTGGGTCTTGCAGTTCTACGATACTGTTTGGCAACGCGCAGTAGCCACGGGCTGGCTCACGATAGTCTCTTTAGTGTTCCTGTTGATTGTACACGTGTGGTGCGGTGGAATACATGCTGCAGAGAGAGCAGGAATGTCCTTTTTGCTGTTTTGCAGCAACACCTGCGCATTCAAACGAACGAAACGAACTTATCTGTACACCTGTTCATTATTTCATGATTGCTCATTTGCGAGCCCGTCCCAGCCAATCCAACACACCAGACACCGTACGAGACATGCTGGTGACAGATCATGTATGCTCTGCTTCATAATTGACGCCAGTAGACTGATTCCTGTTTCTCAAAGATGGGTCGGGATTCTGCGATGTCGAGGGGGCATCATGGGTATGCTATGATGTGAGCTGCCGGTGAACGATGCCCCAGCTGGTCTTCCGGGCGGCCTCGCGGAGGGCCGCGCCAGTGAGGCTCGGATGGCGGCAGCAGTGCGAACGAAACTGCAGGCACCCCAGTTTGCAACGAGGGGAGCAGCACAGGAGAGCGCAAACAAGTTGAGCCCGAAACCGGAGGAGAAGCCTTAGAAACAATGCGAGCACAAAACGAAAAAACGAGCTTGACGTTCCGACGGCCATCACGCAGCGAACGGTCAGGCGTACTCATGCGGCACAGATGGGCGATGAGGTCTTGATCATACTGGCCGAAAGAAAAGAAACGGGTGCTCAAGCTAAACTTCAAGCAACGGAAGTTCCCCTATTGAGTGATTTCTAACGCATGCGACCGTGCTCAGAACGCAATGACCCCATCATCACGCACGGACCCAATGTTTCTCGTAGCTGGGCATAGTTAGATCATCAATACGAGATGGTTAGAGGCGCGGCGGCCATAGACCATAAACGACATCCAATGCGCTTTTACAAAACCAACCCTGCTGTCTAAGGTCCACAACTTTATAGACTCTAGTCTGGCAATGACACTGATTTGAAAACACTATGTTACCGACGAAGACCTCGACCAGCAGTTATACCTGAACAGCCATACATAGATTCCCGAATATTGCTGATAACGAGTGGCCCGCATTCATTTTGAAATGGTGAGCTTTATCAGGGACACATTATTCGAGGTGGAAATCCACAACACAGAACGCGAGGCAAAGGTGCACACCCTCCGACGTCTTTGGTTCGAAAATCAGGACACCACGACCATTTGACTGTAGGCATGATCGAGGACTAATTTACGAGTTATGTCCCGGGAGTTGATAGAGATGACGGGAAAAATGTTCGATGGCTCTGCACATGTTTTGATTGGGGCCAGCGGTGGTGGATTCGGTGAGAGCACAGTGTTCTCAACCTTCGGGCGCCGCGAGGGCACAAGTCAAAGCAGATGCACGTTGAACGTTGCGGCAAGGCATTGGGGTACCGGACGAAAACAGCACTGTAAGGACTGGGCAACTGGGCAACATCAGCAACAGACATAGCAACAACGGCACGGACAAAGCTGGGTGGACGGGCAGCTACAGTAGACACAACAACAGCAACACGGCCATATCTCGGGGGCTGACCAGGGTCAAGACCGGGGAGTCGGTCGCATGGGTGGCGACCATGAACGTGAAAATTGACTTCATTTCTATCAGCAGTATGTACTCGTCAACGGTAGCGGAGTGTGTGAAGTTCATTTCGTGGACCCCGGGAGTCATCCTCCAACTATGATAACGTAGCTTCCTGCTTACCCCCGGTTATATTTGGCGGCCACGAGGCGGGGTGCCGGCAGCCATCACAGCGAACGAGGGGGTCGTTTCAGATGAAACAAGCGTCCACCATACGGATGGCCGATTGCCGTTCCCGTTGAATAGACCTGGTTCCAGACGGGCAGCAGCGAGACGACCCCCCCCCTCTCCTCCTCCTCTACCTTGCGCCCCTCCTCCTTCTGCACCGGATCCTGCTGCACAGGCCAAGCACGCCTCAGTAGCGTTTACCTATTCCACATCTTCCCCCTCCAACAACGGCGACTGCTATGATGCCGCCGCCGATGGCGCCGGCACCAATGGATAGTGCCGCCATCAAGGGCGGTAGCGGTAGGCAACCCTCACGCCCTTCCCCTCTTAACGCCCTTCGCTGCGAGATGCCTCTTTGTAGAGTTCCCTCGTGCCCAAGCGCTGGTGCCTGCCATGATTCCGCTGCCGATGACGCCGTCGCTACCGATAGTGTGGCCGCCGCCCGCAACCCCCCCCCTTCTCCTCACAACACCATAGCGCTCGGAGCATCTTCGATACAGTTCCTCGCCCCCCCCACGCGCCGGTGCCTGTCCATGATGTCACCAACGATTACACAGGCATCATTGGAATGGCCCCCGCCGACTGGAACGTTTCCTCCCCTTTATGCGCCCGTGCTTGTCTCGATGTCGCCAGTGCGGACGTCACGGGCATGGCTCGTGCCATCACCGCCCGGGGTGATGGTAACGGTATATACACCCTCCGTGTTCCTCCCTGCAGCTGATGCTGCCGCGCTCGTGCCCAGCGCTCGTTGACTCAAGAACGTTGACATCAACTCCTTCCGCGTATACAATGTGCGCGCCCTCGGGGGCCTCTTACGTGAGACGGTCAAAGAGCAGGGCGCCAAGCTCACAGGAAAATTAATCACTTACCGTGGGTACGCTAAAAGCAAGAGTGGGCGTTCCTCGGTACCAACGAAGACTGTCGCTCAGACGGCACGTTCCTTTACCGCCGGGATTTCAAAGAGGCGTTTCCCCCCACCCCCATCGCGCCGTATCCGCTTCATGGTTGCTATAGGATGCGAGTTGCAGTTGGACCTGTCCCATTTTGACATTCATCAGGCATTTGTTCAGGCCGAGCTGAAAGAGGTCGTGCGGATGCGAATGCCGCTGGACTGTGGAGTTTTCACTGTCAAAGTACTACGCCTGAATCCTGTTTTGTTTTGCTGGATGTTAAAATAGCAAACCTAGTACAGCCACCTGGGTACGCATCCGAAGAGTATTGGCTTGAGCAGTGTCTTGCAGATCCCTGCCTGGGTGTTACAAATGATCGAAACGGGGCCCGTCTACACCATAGCAGTGGTATACGTAGAGGATACTTTTTGTGGTAGATCTTCAAGACAGATGTGATGGGGTTTGCGAGTAATTGAACCGTCTTGTTTTCATCAATGACCATCGTGGACTACGATCGTGTGCTGGTTGGCTTTATTTCCGGGTTGAGGTCGCGGGCTTACTAACGATTTCGCAGACCTTTCGACGGAAAAATCAATAAAGCGGTCTGGCGTGACCCTAAGCACAATATCCCGGCTCCGACCTGTGCAGTTTGGAAGTAGAGTGTGACGAGGACGAGCCGGAAGGTGACTGGCCTTACGGTGAGCCTGTATGTGGCCGGGTGTGACGTTCTGACTAGTGATAGATGAGGCCTGACGTCTCAAAGGCCGCAAGAGCAATCGCGACGTGTTTGCATACCCCCTAACTCAAGTACTGGTCGGCCACCCAAAGATGTCCTCGTTGAGTATGTGA
Organism: Macrocystis pyrifera; assembly: GCA_031763025.1. Lineage (NCBI taxonomy): Eukaryota > Phaeophyceae > Laminariales > Laminariaceae > Macrocystis > Macrocystis pyrifera. Next base: position 11,324,291 of record JASSKH010000022.1, read on the forward strand.
AGGTGACTAGTAAGCTTGGGCCTAGATACCAGAGATGCAGCGGTTTATCCATAGTGGTTCACGCAGATGCGGCCTATGCCCCAAAGACACTACAAGGAAGGCCGTCTCGAGTGGAATCGTGATGTACGGAAGTGCGGCCACCCAGTGAATTTTTAAGGCGCAGTACCGTATCACACACTCCACCAGTGAGTCAGAGTACGTTACAAGGACAGTCAGTTAAAGGCGGGCACTCTTTCTGCGGGACGTGTGTGGCGCTTCCTCCAACCGTACCTTTGAGATCCGTGTATTCAGGGTTTTGAGGGCAGCAACGGCAATACACACTACAACTAACCTAGCTTATTCTTCGATCGCGAAGCAGTCATCACCACGTTTTGAGCGATCTTGTCTGATAAACAGAGTTTGGAAGCACGTGAGAAGCGTCGGAGTACCGACACGGTGAAACACGCCAACATTTGGGCGAAACTCCTCTACGACGTAGCGAAGGGTGCCTTCCGTTTCCACAAGAATTCCGTCACAGCATAAGTTGATATGGAGTTTGTTTACATGTATGAATTGGTTTCAGAGGTCGATTACGTTCGAGAGTTCGTATTTTTGAGTGGACCAATTATCTGTCTCTGGACTGAAATTATTATGGTATAGAGTGTTGCTTGATTGAATTCGAGAGAGTAATCCTGTAGATGGTAACAATTTTTAGGCGAACACTTTTGCCGCTCATAACTTTGGTCTGAGATCTTTGAATCGTTAGGCATATATTACGCCTCGACATAATGGTGTATGATGGTTTTGTACTTAGGCTAAGGTTTGAAGCTCGAAATTCTGTTATTTTTTATATCAGATATCAGATCACGGTCCAAGGCTTGAAACTCGATTCTTTGTAGGCCAGAATTCGGCGATACACCTTCTAGTTTGGTTTACGCTTCAATTCTCAATGTAAGACGTGAGGAGTGAAATTCAGCTCTTGATGTTCGGTTTTGTTCACTATTATTTTAGGCTTGAAGCTCCGGAGTTAGGTGTTTGAAAGTTCACGATAAAGTATTTGAGGCCTAGCATTCTAGTTTTCGCAGTTGCTGCCTTGGTTTCGAAACACCTTTCGTAACATGGGCAGTGAATGATCAGCCCGTCTTACGAGTACGTGCGCTGAGGTATGTACGAATGTACTTGTGTGCTCAGCGTCGAGATACTAGGGTAATGGTTCAGTGAAATACGTACAGAGGTATGCTTCTATGGGTTTCTTTCCAGCATCATCTGCGCCCACGAGACACACTTTGAACTAAACGTGTTCACATACTTTGTGTAAATCTTGGAGTCTCTGCATCATGAGAGTGCATCTTTGAGCCGTCCCGGCCCAGTGCCCTCATCAGAGACCAAACGAGCCAGTTCCTGATCTGCGTGGAACAGTACTCGATGAAATCAACCTACGCCGCCACGACCCGCTTTCCCCCCATTTCTCCATGAACACCCCCTCCGGACGTACGACATCCACCTCATGACCTACTGTGATCATCGTCACTTGAGGTCGAATATGCACATTTTCTAGAACGTATCCCCACCAAAGCTCTCGGTAACCACGTGCTGCGTCCCGTCACCAAATTCAACCACTCGTACAACTACCAGACAATCGCAAGGCATTCCACAGGCAGTCTATCGGGAAAATATTGTTTATCAATGTGTTCCGGGACCTCCACAAAGGCTATCCTCAGCTCCGGCACCTGTGTCTCCTCCACTTGTGAGAAGGGAGCCGGTGGCAACAGGGGACGTTTGAAACCGCATTTTTCCACTTTGCCCACGACAACCCGTGAATTCTTTCTAGATCCGAGTGGATGTAATATTCGAGTCACTTGCTTCGGGCTTCCCACCGGCCGCACACGTTAACGAAAACCCCAAACTCCGCAATTTCCTCTAAATAATCGATTCCTGGACACTTGTCCTCAAAAAGGTGACAAGTCGTTTGCCGGGTAGGGCGCCGCACGAGTTTGCAATGAGGCGCTGGAGCAGAAATAGAGATACTGCAGGAGTGTCGAATATTTTGTTTGGTCAAAAAGCCACTCATCCCTTTTCCCCGTGACCCTGGGGAATCATTCGAATATACTTTCATGAACCTATTCTGGAAAGTATACCCACCACATATTTGCGTAGGTCTATTTGTCGTTACACAAATCGCATCAGTCAGCTCAATCGGAACATGGTACGAGCGAATCCCACATTCCCCCTGTTTGTTGCTCAAAGTCATGATAACATTCAGAGAATCATAATATCCCAAAAAAAAAATATTCTCTTTTGAGACACTCTGAAAGCTCAACGATCAAGGCAAATTTTTAAGCCATACCGGCTTCGAAACCCTGTTTCCAGTATCATCATTTGAAATTATAAATTCCAACTAAGCAGCAATCAATCCTCGGGATTCAAGCGCCTCAAATCACGGTTCCTTCTTTAGCACAAATACTCGATATATGAGTGTCAGTATCAACTAACACCAAGAAAGCATATGAAATATAAACTTTGCATCAAACACCAGTCCTGGAGATTGAAACCCGAAAAAATCTAAAACGATCGAGTCAACATCCGCAAATATCCTTACACCAGTCGAAGGTGAAGACCGATTCCGAAAAGCCAAAATTCAGAAAAAACTAAAATCAGTGACGAAAGTCAAACTCCTAAAACAGTCCCGTTGCCACACATTCAGCAGTTGCAGGAGCAAGATCACCACAGATTCACCGCCAGGCTACGATGAATCTCTAACGACCCCTGTGATATCCCTCTTGTTAGGAAGTCCGCATGCAGCAAAGGAGACAGCAAGTGGATGGTCGATATTGTATCTTTTTTCTCCCAGCCATTTCTCTGAGGAAGTGGAGTCACACGTTGACGTGCCTAGAATTGGAGAAAGTAGTATGGTTCTGCGCAAGATGCACCGCACACTGATTATCCTGAAACACTGGTATGCACGACACTCATACTTCAGTCAACATGAAACGTCGAACCTGCCTCAACACCAACGCTTCCTAGATGACGTCAGCAAGCGCGACGTACTCTGCATTGCAGCGTGTGACGTACTTCTGAGTTCCAAAAAACAAGACACAGACGCACCATCACATAACGCTATTCCCTCTCCAGCTGACCGTATGCCAGCCACCTTGTTTGTGTGGTTCGCGTCAACACGAGCTCCTCTCCTTGTTGTACCTCTCTGAACAGTACCCTTGAAAAAACTAGTCTGTCTCACATACCCTAAAATATCAAGTGGTTCTCTCCAGTGCATTAACTTTGGTGCAGTCCAGCACCTCTCCTCGGCTCTTACTGCATGGGAGATGTCTGGCCGAGGCTCCATCTATAGTCACATCAGTTGTCCTGCCACATCGCGAAATGACCAGTGCCTTGTGCTTGATCATTGTCTAATTCCGCACGTTTTGTGCCAACAGGGAGCGGAACACTATCACCTAACTCGATTCCGTATTAATTCGCCAAGTGTTCAGCGAGTGTCTGATGTATAAATCTTCGAAACCCCCTCCATCCGACCCTCTTCTATATACACCCCGAAAATCAAAGCCACTCTCGCAGGGTCCAACAAGGAACTATTTGTTCCATGTCCCTGCCGGACTGTCCATATCCAGCATTCACATACTTTACTAAGGTCTTCACTACTTTCCCCTCGTCCCTCAAACAAAATACGCATGCATCTACCAAGACTGTGCAACCCTAGAGTCAACAAGAACCTAGCAAGGTGCGCACGCAGATGCCTTGATGCCGGCTTCGATATTTATATAACTCTTATTCGGGTTTACTATCGTCCCCGGCAATTAACCGCAGTTTTAAAGCGAATGCATGAACAGTTTTTCCTCTACAGATTGAACAAAAAGCTTGCTCAGTGTCGAAATGGCGCAAGTCAAGATCCATCTCGCACGCCTTCGCTGTCACCAACCAAACACTCAAAAGAACATCAGTAAGCGCAAAGTTTTCCCTGAAATCAGTGATAGCTCTCTGCTCATGCCCCCGCGCTGGAAGTCTTGCCCTACTGTTTTAAGGGACAACCGTGCTCATCAGCCTTCCAATCAAACAACCACCTTGCATTGATGTAGTTGTCCACTGGTTGCTATGCTGGGCCATACGTCCCCGCACCCATTAAACCGTAAAACGTTCGCCCCGTCGGGTCCTCTCAAAGAGAAGCGTACTCCGACAGCATGGCCTCCTTGTCGCTCCTCGCAACCTTGAGGTCGCAGGCGTAGCACTGCGGCAAATCCTAAGGCTTGTAAGGCGGCCTCAAGTCCCTCAGGGTGGTGTCGATGTCTTCACGAGTGGCAAGCCGCGTCGCAAACGTACACGACACCCCATCGCCCCCCCCTGCTGGCAATATCCCCTCGCGGTTTCCAGGAGAAGATGACAGCTTCTCCCCCCCCCCAAAATTCGTCGGTTCCTCGCAGCGACTTGTGCCGACGGCCTCACGCGTATCGAACATCGACAGCATTGCCGTCTTGTCCATCATCGACAGCAGTCCGACCCCATGGTGACGGTCTTGATCGCTTTCCATTGGCGACGGCGGGGCGGCTCCTGTGACATTTCTGAGTGATGAACCTCCGTTGTGGCGGAGAAATGAGTCGTCCTCGGACAGACACGGTCCGATATCCGTCGCGGGTTCGGCGGGGGCTCAAGCAGTGCGGCGATAGCTTCAGCGGCGGCGGCGGCGACTGAAGCGGCGGTGAGTGCAACCGCGGTGGTCACGACTATATCATCTAATTATTAAAACCGATTTTGTCGGCCGGGCGTCTCGTCCTGAAACCCCCACGTCCATCGGTGCCGGCAAGGAGAAAGCAGGCGCACAGTGGACCGTCCACACCATGTCGCTGATGTAGAAGATCCGGCCAGTCGAGGCTATGATCACCTCAACAGTGGACTAAGGGTGATTGTGCACGTTGTTGAGAAAGTAGCGCGGTACCGACTGGACGTCGGAATAAGTGCTGCGATTCACCCGCATTACGTCTTCTTGGACGACCAGCCCCACTCGCATATCCGGCAGCCGCGAGTATGACACCTCGTCCGGTGATGTCCACCCGGCGCCGGCTTTGGTCACGGAGCGGTTGAAAACGTCGACGACCCCACAAACAGTGACCAGCCACAGGCGGTTACCATCGGCGACATGAGGAATACGGGTGAGGCCGACGTTCGGGGAGACCAGTCGAGTCTCGCGGCAAGTCGTATGGCCACCCGTTACGCTCCGCCAGATCACGAACTTGACAATGACATTCTGTTGCGGTTTTCTCGGGGCCGTGAGCTCACGCCAGGTCCCCGCAGTATCGCAGAGCTCGACAAAGCTACGATTGGTGACGTCCCCACCCTCGTCTGTGCGAATGAATAGCGTTCGCCCGCCGGCGTTGGTGGCGGCGTGGAACGTCTGGACGTATGACGTGGTCTCCGATTTGTTCCTCATGCCGTACGACCACATTCACCGTGAGGCGCTACCGACGAACATGATCAGGTAATGGGACGGCCATGGACGCGTCGTGGGGGCCGGCCAAATCGATGTGCGCCGTCTCCTCAGGCCTCCTTGCGCCCGATGTCGTTCTTCGCAGCACTTCCGATCGCACGTCATTTGCCTCCAACCATCCACCACACGGATGCAGCACCCCCATCAGTTCCCTCGACAGGCGTTCGTTTACGCGGCCGGAGAAGACGTGAAAGTGGTAAATTTCAAGACACCTGACAGGTTTCCTGACAGCACGTGCGCGGTTTTCCGGAGCAGCTACAGCTGCAGCAGCTGTGCCTACGTTCCTAACATCCAGGTCCCACCATTTCAAATCTGTAAGTACTGGGGCAGCCGCTGCATGAAAAGAGATGGAGAAAAACTTCGTAGACACAGTGTTATCCTGATCATTCAATAGCCAAGCATCAATAAATACGCTCATGCCTGCCTTTTGCATCATGAAGGTGGCGACCAGAAGTGTAGTCATCATCACTCCTTCTCTATTCCTGGTTCCGTCATTGACGATCCTACATATTCTTCACCTGGAGCCAGTGGGCAGAAGCAAGAAATAACAGGCATTGCACTGCTGTCAGTGGGCTGAAAACGTGAACCCTACGTATTACGCCGGTGAAGGCGGGCGAGAAACCAACATCCGCAGTAACTACTCCTTCTACAGCATAGTGGAAACGGGGGTGAGAGTCAAACGCCGAGGGCCCTGCCTAATCCACGCTGAAGACGATAGGAAGAGATAGGAAGAGCAAGTGAAACACCAGGTACTGAATTATGACAAAGGGGGGAGGAATCGATTACCACACAAGGCCGTCGCACCGGTAAGCTCTGCAATCGGAATCAGGTCTGCCGGGTCCATGCGTGTCCCATGGCAATACAATTGGATCGAATGACGGGAAACGGTCAGACGGTTCTCCAACAAGTACACCCCGTCCTCGTTCAGAAGACGTAGCAACGGAAGCTAAGCGGATTAGAAATCTGAAGTCACCCACCGAAACTCGGCACCGGCCGCCAAGTTACTACTGCCTAATGCTGTGTTACTATCCCTGTTTCAGTCAGGTTATTGTTCACTTGTGGTCACCGTCATGCCCTATTCCCTGCCAAGCCGATGGTACCCCCTCCCACCTCCGCGCTACCCCGCCATTTTCCGTCGGTGCGTCACCATATTGCTTTGTTGGATCCTTTGCTCTTCTTCCGTTTTCCCCGAATAGGTTTTAGTCTTCTCTTGACCCGTCTATCGACGTCCCCTTTGTGTCGGTTGTGCCGTCCTTGACCCACCAACTGGGCATACGACTGCTCTTTTTTGTTTGTTGTTGGCCACTTGTCTCTACCATTTTCATCTGTTCTTGCCTTCCGCCTGATACTGTGACGTTATCGTGTTGGTCCATCAGTTGAACTGGTCGTACAAGCAAACTTGTCCTCGGACTCGGCCTGCGCCTTGGTCGCATTCTCGCATTGGTTTTCCTTCTTGTGGTTTTTTCTTGATGTTTTTTGTTTTATTTTATTTTCCTTTTGACTTTTGTTCTCTCGTCGTTTATTGTTTTGTTTTCTTTCCCTTTCCTTTTTTTAGTGTAACCGTAGATAAATTCCTGGTGTTCTTTCATTGCAAGTTATACAGGGTAGTATACCACAGCTCGTTCGTACCGTTTCCCTTACTGATTGGTATGATACCGCCGTGCGCACTCTTTCGTACTTGCCTCTTCGTTCCCATCTATATTGATTTTGGTACAGCCTTTTTTTTTACCACATTTAGGATTCCAGGAAAGTAAGCTATTATGGGGACATCATCATCATCATCACTATCACCATCATCAAAAATGTGGTTGTTTGCCGTGCTCGGGCCTGGTGTAGGTAAAAAAGGATAAACAAGATACCCTCGGTCACATATACTCCATTCACCGTACGTGAAAGCCTTCTTCGAGTGCAAGTAAGTTCGAGTTGAGACTACCGACTCCTGTCAACATTATCGCTTTCCCATCACCAATCAGACCCCTTTTCTTCCGAGGGGCAATCTCTACCTAGTCGTACACGTACCGAGTGTCGCTGGTATGTGGCCCCGTTATGGGAAACCCATCGTTACCTACCTGGTATACCTCCGTCAAGCCCTCCACAAGTCTTACCACCAGTGTGGTCTACAAGCGCCGGCCTAGTTACTCCTACGCTACCAACCCTCCAGCCCGACTCGCCTTGTGGCACGTCAGACGGTGAAGGACATTCGGGGCAAATGTAGATACTCAAGGAGAATGGGCAGGAGAAGACGGCGGAACATGGTTGGGAGGATTCTGCAGGTGTTGAGGCGGCGGCGGCGGCAGCGGTGGTGGTACTGCTGTGGTGGCGATGCTTGTTGGTGCGGTTGCAGGGGCGTTGGCTGGTTATGCTGCAAAACCGGTGGCTGGTACTGCTGCAAAGGCAGTGGCTAGACCTGCTGTGAAGGTGGCGTTCAATGCTGGCTCGATTGCTCCTCTTTATAGTTGTGTCCGTGATCGTGGATGTTGTGGCTGTCGTCCCTGGCAGCGGCGGCAGCATCAGGACCATAATTTTACGCGCGTCGTTGAAGATGGTGGTGGCGGTGATGGAGGCAGCGGTGGCGACGATATTTGCTTGACCGTACAAGTGCGCCCACGGCTTCTGCCTACCAGGTGCCGCATACATACGAGGGTCGAGATGTTTCGAGGCGGGCGGTACCTCGTGGGGGAGATGGTACGGTACCAGGAGGCACAGGGCAGCCTGGGTCTACTTGTTATACGTAATACTGATGCGTATGTTCGAACTCGTTGCAGTTCTGACATCGCTTTACGAGGGCCAGCCCCATGCGCTGGCGGATGATTCCTGATTGGACGCGGGAGGTTCGGCAGGCGCCGGGAATAGTCGTAGCCAACGGGGGGGGGGGGGGGGGGATATGAAGGCCAATCTCTCCCCCTACTCCAAACGTTCCGCGCACGACCGCCCCCATACCTTCTCATGCTGCCCCTGCCGCCAGGCCGTGTTCACCCCCTATTATTGGGGTACTAGTGGTACTCCAGCCGTACTCTGACCGCTACGCTTGCTGTTGTTTCTGCTGGTGCCGGTGTTGCTGCTGCTGCGTCTGCTGCTGAAGTCCACCTCTGTCGTCCTTCTCCTGTTCTTGCCTTCTCTACCTCGTCCACCCCTCCCGCCATGTTGAGCACCCTCATCTCCCCGAACCTCATCGGCAATAAGGAGAGTATGTCCCGCCCCGTTGCTCAGCTCTTGCTCCCTCAACATCTCCATCCCCCCGTACGTGCTGAGCACCACATCGTCAAAAGCTTGGTGCGTCAACTCTGCATGGTTGAGCAAAACTCTTTGGTCCTCCGAAAGTAGGGAAGAGGTCACGCGCAAAATGCTGGTTAGCGTCGATATCAGGAAATATCATTCCATGAGCACTTAGCCTGGTCTTGAGCACACGGCCCTTCGAAAACTACGCGTTTGGAGTTTTCCGTTCTTCATCGGGAAACTACATCATTCCTGAGTCAGCTTGGACTTTTCTGCGGCTACCTGGGGTTGGTAATACCTCTCAACTCTTCAACAACCGCAGTTCTACTTCGGGGTCAAAACACGTGAAATTAGAATGGTTAATTCCGAAAACAGGACTGCAGTTCTAAAACGAATAAAAGCAGAGCACGCCTCAATTAGAACGCTTGCTGCGGCTACCAGACCTGCGAAGCATGTTATCTACCCACGAAGTATGCCCAAAGCTCTGCTTGCCTTTTACACCATTGCTGCACCAACCTCTGCAACCAACGCCTGTCTGCTCGATTGTTTCAGACGTACTCTAATCGGTACAGTTGTCTCTACTACCTCCGGAAACCCATCTCCGCGAAGGAGTCGTTCTTGTGTCAATCAAACAACATGAAGATGAGACAAAGGCCCAATGCTACATATGACAGAGTTGAATAGCTGCATGGATATAAACACAAAACCATCTCTGTGGTTGGGAACCTCTATTATTGTATACAAGGTATATCTTACGCACTTGAAATATACCAAGTAATTCAAGTTGCATATACTTTATAGTTGTATCTACATGTACGCACGCACACGTTTAGGTACATATTGAAAAAAAAAAACTATTAAAGCACGTCAGCTGTGAGTGCAACCGATCAATTAGCACTCAATTTCGCAAGCAGCGTGAACCGTTCGCGCGTTTTCAATTTTTTTCCCTTGCGGTCGATTGCTAACCAGTGACTCCCGTGGATGCTACCAGGGTCGGCGCGACGATGATACGTTCAGCAGGCTCGATTAATAATTTATTTCGGCCAGCACCATTTCGCGCACTGAAATAGCAGATCGCATGTGAGGGCCGCGGTAACCAAAACAATCAAAAGTTGGTTTACAGCAGTTTACATGTGACAGGCACATCAAGACACTGGAAATTTAAAAAATACTCCCTGTAAATATTGCAGCAGGTCTTGACGTACAAGTGTTCGTTAGCTAATTTCACTATCGTACATGTTATTGGTCTCTTTTTCTGTTGATATATGGATAATACAATATGCGCACACCTGTAAACTTGCAGAGGGTTATCCAACAGCGCAGAAACTGTTCGTGTTTTCTGCAGGTAGGCTAGCTAGTGGCACATTTCGATCTTACATCTCCTTGTTCCATCTCAGACGTGCTACCTATTAGTGATGCGTCTCAAGGGACTTGGCGTACTGTATATCGGACGTGGAGTACCGCTCGTATACCGAGCTTGTATCCGTGGGCAGATATTGTCACTGCGAGTGGCACCAGGGTCAAGGTGCACAGCGTTGCGACTGTCGTGCCCAGCGCTATGAGGAGGACAATTCGGCGGGATACAACTGTTCTGATCAGTGTTACGTATCGAACCTATGCGATAGGCAGCGGGCAAGCTTTGGCATCATCTGGGTGGATCTTGTAGGGGCAGGGAGGATCCCCGGTGTGGGAACGCCTCCGGTCTCGGGTAGAAAGCCAGCAACGAAGTTCCGGGCCCCCCCGGTGTTTAAGAAACACCGCCGGGTAAAGCAAATAAAGTCAAGCCAACTTATCTGTGATACCTGAGCCCGCCTCAGAGATCTAACAAGCGCTGGCCCTTTTAGAGTCTGAGAGCTGTGCCCTGCTGTATCATGGTGAACCCAGGGAGATCAAAGTGCATTGCAGTAGATCGGAATGTTCGCAGAACGTGTGCGGGAGATCGGCGTGTTTCTAACTGTGAAATTATGTAATCGTGTTCTTTGTATAATCTTACGTTCGATCTTGCATAATAAGTTAATACATACTTGGCATATGCATACATCCACATGTTCTTCTTGTTGCCTGCCTGGTATGAGGGTGATATGTGCAATATGCTGTTAAGTATTTACGCTGTCAATGGTGCTTTGCATGGTTGTTTCGTAAGGCTTTGAATATCCTTAACTGCTCAATGCATGCAGGCATACTCGTTGCTCGTGCTCCATTTGCGTTCGTGCTCGTCTGTGCGCTCGTTGCTTCTTATCATATACATGGATGCTCTTTAAAACATGACTGCAATGCTATTGACCACTTTTTGTCTTGAAAAACCAAATGCAACCGACAGGTGTCGATACAAACCAAAGGTGCCGTAAGTACTATCACACGCATGCTCTCGTGTGCCGTTAGCCCAGTTACGTGCACCGGAAACTAACAATGTTGAGTCTTACGCTGTTTGGGCGTACGTAACCCTATAGAACTATGACCCCCTCGCCAACCCTGCTGTTCATTCTCGGCCGGCAAACATGGACCTTTGAAGAAAACCACGTATATTTTGGTGACTAGTATTCTTGCCGCGATGCTTAGACAACATCAATAGTAGTATACCAGTTAAATTGTCGTACGCATAGTTGTGTTTTTAGCAAGGCACCGACACGACGGAATTACGGTATGCACACCTAATGCAATGTCGGGTGCACGTTTGATCCTCTTCGATGTCTGCGGTCGCACCATTGTCTGTGATTCATACCAACCAAGCGTTATGCTGGAGTATTAGGTGCAACAATTGAAGGACCGAAATCCAGGCAAAAGCGGAAAGCAGAAGGAAAACCGGAGCAGATGGAGATCGGCCTCGCAGGTCTTTGTGAGGCACGGGTCACATGCTGTGAGATAGCTTCAGCTGGACGATGATGAGCTTGCACACAAGAGAGGGACATGAGGCTTGCTGTGTCCGGAGGGTTCATTTTGATGGCAGCCAAACGATGCAGCCCAACCTGATCAGTACCAAGTCTATAGGTATGGAGCGGGTGAAACACAAACGTGGGATTGTTTCTTCTATTTGTTTTACAGTAGTGTTGTGTCCACAGTCGAAAACGCTTTTATGTGTGTTGCTGTACGGTATTCTTCAAGCACAAAAAGATCGTGGGGGGTAGGCTGTGTTGCACTGGTTGACTTCAGCGTCAAGTCACACACCGACGCTGGCATACAACTCGCGCAGCGCATGCTCTAATATGCTGGACCACTGATACAAGACCAGGGACATGGACCTAACGAGATATCGGTAGGAAGGATGACATGGCACACACCAGTGACAAGCTGCCCGGTGTGTTCGGAAAAACATAGAATCTGAGTAGTATGTTGACGATTCTGCTGTATTCAATTAGACTACGATTGGAAGTACTGCTGTGGTGTGTTGTATATATGTGCTGTTTTAGTCAGCCCAACCTGATCGACTTCTCCCAGTATTTTCGTTGTCCTATATCACATGTACTGCTGTTGTTCGAGAATATCTCGCTGCTGCTTTCGAAACAGTAAGGAGTACTTTTGAATCTAGTTGCGGGATGAGCACCTCTCGTAGATGGTGCCAAGGGGAAGCTTTATGTAGGTGCTGATGAGCCTACCTTGCCCAGACTCTCGGCTGCCAGGAGCAAATACGCCTCAACTCGGGAATTCCACCCGAAAGCCGTATCTCCGCCTTTACAATCTTATCAGTAGTGTGATTCAATCGTTTATATACTCCTAATTGCAAGGAGTACTGCTGCACCTGCAATCGAAAGAGAAAAAGATAAAATATAAAATAGAAGGAACGAACAGTTGTGCCCCCCCCTGCAGGGGAATGTCGCAGACACTTGGAAAGAACGAGCTGACTAAAATGAAAAAGAAGAAAAACGCCATTACTTGGAAACAGACAAGACGGAGAACCAAGGGAAAAGAGCAGGCAAACCAAAGCACAAAGCACCCTCCAGGGAGCGGCAGCAGGTAGTGATCCGCATAACATGGCCAGGTTCTCCCTGCTTGTCCGCCTGGTTCCTTGCTACCTCGACTGCCGTCTCCGTGCTGCGTTCGTCAACTATACCCAGGCCCTCGGCGTCAGACAATACGAAACGTGCAAAGCAAGCTCGTCATCCACCCATGCCACACGACTCCTTCAATAAGGCGTATCAATCGAAGAATGGAAGAGAAAGACATAAAATGAACATCACAGAGCATCAGCGCGAGAAGAAAAAAAAAAAAGATAAGAGTAGACAAAGGAAGACTACGTTCGAACCAGCCGCACCAGCTGGTGTCATGAGTAGTATGGTCATACTCTACTTCCTAGTCGGCCTGGTGCCTTGCTATCGTGTCTGCCATCTCCTTGCTACTTTAATCCACCGCAGTTTCCCTTCTTCTCCTCCTCCTGTCCCCCCCCCTCTCCGCATTCCCTTGGTCGGGTTTTTTTGCCACGTCTCCTGTTGCCTCCCCCCTCCCCCCCGAGATCCTAGGACATCACCCACGGCGGATGCGCGGCGCTGCCTACTCAGCTCAGCCTCAGCTTTGTGCCACCTCACCATGAACCGTTCGGCTGCAGCAAGGATCCCCCGGTACCACTTCCCGGCTTTTCTGCTGCAGTGGACCACGGCGCGGTTTCAACTCCAAACACCGAAGGGGAAAGTTCCGTTGACCCTTCGGTGGCTCGGAACTCCCTAAGGTCTACGATGTTATTGATGCACGGTGTGGCGGTAGATAAAAGAAACGAGTATTCAGGGGGGTACCTCGCGGCATGAATGCTTTGTACACGCATATCTATGAAGAATGTAAATGCAAAGTCGCTAAAACTGACCAAGATACAGGCCGTATGGAAAAGACCCGTAGGGACCCTTGGGCCTATCTCTTTTTCTTCTAGGGGGTTGGAGATCGTCACCTTTGTTCCGGTACATGTATAGTAGTAACAAAGCAGACACCCATCGTAGCTCGCAGTATGTGCGTATGCTTTGTACACATACCTAAAGAATGTGTATCCCAAGTACTAAAACTGACTATTTAATAAGTAATAGGCCGTATGGTAAGATCCCTAGGGACTCTTGGGCCTATCTTTCTTCCCATCTCAATCAACTCGTTGGAAAAACTCGTATCTGCAGGATGCACTCGACGAACGCAGGGCGGAGACGGCAGACAGGGTAGCAAGGAACCAGGCGGACTAGCAGCGAGAACCAGGCTATGCTACTCGTACCACAAACTGCGGCCGCTACCTCGAGGGTGCTTTGTGCTTCGGTTGCCTGTTGTTTTCCCTTGGTTTTTAGGCTTACTCTGTTTATTTTTATTGTCTTATTCGTCTTTGTTTTTTCTTTGCTCTATTTCGTTTCTCTGTTTCATGGGATGTATATGTCGTGCCTAACGTATCCGGTATGATGACAGGGCATTGCATCGTCAACTCTGCTTACTGCATACGTTGCAACGTAGTATCACTGCTGTGGCGTAGTTTCGTCACCACAGAAATTGCATTTCTCTATGATTGAAAAATCGGCACGGACACTGGTTGTGCTGGATGTCAACGGGTAGAAAAACGGTTTATTTCGAAGAACATACACACTCTTAATACACACACCGTCGTATGTATATATGGCAGACAGGTGGGTAGCAAGGTACCAGGCCGACTAGAACGTAGAACATGCCTATACGTGCCGCCAACTGGTGTTGCAGCTGGTTCGAACGTGGTCTTCCTTTTTCTTTTCTTTTTTTCTATCTTACCTTGATCCTCTGTGATCATCATTTTATGTATCTCTTCCTTTCATGATTGATACGCCTTATTATTGGAGTCGTGTCGCGTACGGTGGATGACGAGTCTGCTTTGCTTGTTTCGTATTGTCTGCCGCCGAGGGGCTGGGCGTAGTTGACGAATGCAGCACGAAGCCGGCAGACAGGGTATCAACGTACCAGGCGGACTAGCGGGGAGAACCTAGCAATGCTACTCGTACCACAAACTGCTGCCGATACCTGGAGGGTGTTTTGTGCTTCGGGTTGCCTGTTTTTTTTCCCTTGGTCGTTAGTCTTGGTCTGTTTATAAGTAATGGTGTTTTCTTTTTCTTTTTTCCCCCTGGTTCTTTTCAAGTGCCCTGCGGGAAGCACGACAGTTTGTTTCGTTTTGTTCTTTTTTTTTCTTCTTTATCTTTGTTCTTTCTTTGTTTTCCTTCGTTTCTCTTTTCGCGCAATGTGTATGTCGTGCCTGTCGTATCCAGTTTGATTAACATGAACGTTGCATCCTCTACTATATGAGCTTACTCCATACGTGGCAACGTAGTACCAGGTATCCTGTGACGTAGTTTTGGGCAACAGAAATTGTAACAACTCTAGGATTGAAGAATCGGCACGGACACTGGTTGTGCTGGAGGTCGACGGATAGAAAGAACGGTAAATGTGAAGAACACGCACGCACACATGGTTCATACAAGTTACTGATGAAGCTCGGTAGAACGTACGGCAAGATCTCTCTGCATCCTTGGGCCTACCATTTTTCTCAGCTTTTCTTGCTTTCACGAGTGTGGAGACCTTTACCTTTATCCCTACGTACACATGTACAGGATTAGTGTCCCTCACTACCGCCACAAAGTATCGCACCGCTGCCTCCCGGCGCATGAAGTACTACTAGTAACTACAGTGAAGCCCTTCAGCTGTGCAGTTGTACAGCAAGCAGGTTGTTATTCAAGTTAAAGAAACCCGTGAATGCCACGATGCAACTTAGAACTACACAACGACAACTAAAATGTCATCAACGTAGCTGGTGTTAAGGTTTTCTCGTACCCGGTACGTTGGCAATTCACTCGTTTGCACGTTGTTGGTATGCTCGTACCCGGTACGTTGGCATTTCACTTGCTTTGCCCGGTATTGTCGTCTGTCTCGGTACGTTGGCATTTCGCTTGCGTTGTGGTTTGTCTGCACACACAGAGCGTCTGTCAATAATTTGAAATCATATCGAACACTGGATGACTCTGATGTAGTTGGGTATAAAGAACGGTATGTGGTCTCCATACAGTGGGCATACAGCAGTAGTACCAAAAGGGTTAGAAATATGATCGTTGTGCGTTATTCAGGCTGACTGCAAAGTATGTCTTCTCTTCGTCATTCACACGCTATACTATTGCATCTTCAGCATACCGAGCTGTATCACACAACCTCAGCTTACTCTTGGCAGATTCGCCTTTTATTCCTGGTTTTTTCGAGTACGCTGCGGATGTAAGCAATTAATTAATTGTGTTCGGTACGGTACTACCGAGGCCTACCGGCGGTAAAATACCGCCGGTATACCTGTACCGAGAGGATTCGGTACGTTCGGTCTGGAGTTCTATACCGTACCGACAATTTCGGTACGTTCGGTCTGGAGTTCTATACCCTACCGAACATTTCGGTACGTTCGGCACGATGTCCGTACCCTTACCGGCGGTATCGGTATGATACACCGTACCGATACCGAGAAGCTCGGTATGTTCGGTACGATGCCCATACCGGTACCGAGAATTTCGGTACGTTCGGTACCATGTCCATACCCTTACCGAGAACCTCGGTACGTTCGGTACCATGTCCATATCGTACCGGCGGTATCGGTATGACACAACGTACCGATACCGAGCTTATACCCTACCGAGAGTACCGATCCCGGGCTAATCGGGAAGTTAGGCTCGGGACAACCCGGTGCCGGTACAGTACCGCCACACACATAGCATGGTTTGTTGTTATCGTTTGACTCGCGCGCGTAGAAAGAATGCTGAAGCTTCTTATCAATTGACAACGTTTTGATTCTGCTGTTCTCTCCTGCCTTCGATTTTCAATGGGGAGAAGCGGTGTTGCTGCCTTCGTACAATCATGATCATAATCTATAACTTTAGTTTTGTCGCACTGACTGAGCCGGTCGCCCCGGTGGTCTAGTTGGTATCCGCGTAACCTTCTGTAGCAGGCAAGTTCAGGGGTTCGAATCCCAGCGACAGCGCCTTTTTCTCATGCTATGAGTTTTTTCTCTCGTTGTCGTGTCTTGCCGGTGGATAGCGCGCAAGCGTGTGTACACAGTGGGAAAGAGGTGGCTGGAACTCTTCTCGCAATAAAAATTTCAGTCAGTACCGCAGGAGGATGGGAGTGGGGGCCTCAGGGAGAGGAGCCTTCTGTGTGACCACGGTTTAGACGTTCAGGCAAGACAAATAATACCCGGTGTGGTAAGGCGCCCATCGAACTCTGGAAATGAATGTGATGACAAAACAAAAAAAAAAAAAAAAAACTGTCGCAGACACACACATTCTTGATGGGCAATACCATGGTACTGCTGTGGAGCGACGCTCGGTTTGACAAATACCGCTGGTATCTGCGGTACGGTACCGGTATGGAGATCTATACCGTACCGAGAATTTCGGTACGTTCGGTATGGAGTTCTAAATCGTACCGAGAATTTCGGTACGTTCGGTCTGGAGTTCTATACCCTACCGAAAACTTCGGTACGTTCGGCACGATGTCCGTACCCTTACCGGCGGTATCGGTATGATACACCGTACCGATACCGAGAAGCTCGGTATGTTCGGTACGATGCCCATACCGGTACCGAGAATTTCGGTACGTTCGGTACCATGTCCATACCCTTACCGAGAACCTCGGTACGTTCGGTACCATGTCCATATCGTACCGGCGGTATCGGTATGACACAACGTACCGATACCGAGCTTATACCCTACCGAGAGTACCGATCCCGGGCTAATCGGGAAGTTAGGCTCGGGACAACCCGGTGCCGGTACAGTACCGCCACACACATAGCATGGTTTGTTGTTATCGTTTGACTCGCGCGCGTAGAAAGAATGCTGAAGCTTCTTATCAATTGACAACGTTTTGATTCTGCTGTTCTCTCCTGCCTTCGATTTTCAATGGGGAGAAGCGGTGTTGCTGCCTTCGTACAATCATGATCATAATCTATAACTTTAGTTTTGTCGCACTGACTGAGCCGGTCGCCCCGGTGGTCTAGTTGGTATCCGCGTAACCTTCTGTAGCAGGCAAGTTCAGGGGTTCGAATCCCAGCGACAGCGCCTTTTTCTCATGCTATGAGTTTTTTCTCTCGTTGTCGTGTCTTGCCGGTGGATAGCGCGCAAGCGTGTGTACACAGTGGGAAAGAGGTGGCTGGAACTCTTCTCGCAATAAAAATTTCAGTCAGTACCGCAGGAGGATGGGAGTGGGGGCCTCAGGGAGAGGAGCCTTCTGTGTGACCACGGTTTAGACGTTCAGGCAAGACAAATAATACCCGGTGTGGTAAGGCGCCCATCGAACTCTGGAAATGAATGTGATGACAAAACAAAAAAAAAAAAAAACTGTCGCAGACACACACATTCTTGATGGGCAATACCATGGTACTGCTGTGGAGCGACGCTCGGTTTGACAAATACCGCTGGTATCTGCGGTACGGTACCGGTATGGAGATCTATACCGTACCGAGAATTTCGGTACGTTCGGTATGGAGTTCTAAATCGTACCGAGAATTTCGGTACGTTCGGTCTGGAGTTCTATACCCTACCGAAAACTTCGGTACGTTCGGCACGATGTCCGTACCCTTACCGGCGGTATCGGTATGATACACCGTACCGATACCGAGAAGCTCGGTATGTTCGGTACGATGCCCATACCGGTACCGAGAATTTCGGTACGTTCGGTACCATGTCCATACCCTTACCGAGAATTTCGGTACGTTCGGTACCATGTCCATACCGGTACCGAGCGTACCCGTACCGTACCGAACACACCCTTGGTTCTAAATTACTGCTGTGCATGCCCTACGATGTTCCTGTACTTCTCAGTCTATAGCCGAAGATTTGAAAAAAAACATTTTGAGTTGCTCTTGCAGATTACATGAAAAATAATGTCAACAGCAGAGAAACACGAATATTATATTTCATAAGGTTCGACGTTCGATCTACTTTTTTTTTACCCGACCTGGGTCGGGCGCCCTGAAATGGTTTCGTTGGTTTTTATCATGGTTGGCACTGGTTCCTGTTCCTCCCATATGAAGGTCCCCTGTGGTCCAGTGTATCGCTTCTGTTTTAACGTTGACCCTGGAGCTCGAATCTCACGATGGGTGAGGCGGTGATTTCGCAATATATAAAATAAAAGAGGTAAGAAATCAATTGCCGAGACCGCCGAACGGGGGTAGGAGCAAAGAAGGACTGAACAATGTGAAGTCTTTATAGCAACAAATCCAAGGCACAGACCGCAGCTGAGAGGGGAATAAATAGCCTTGTCTGTGACCCCGTGATGTTTAGACGTGCGTAGGAGGGATAGAGGGAAAAGGGCGAAGAAAACACATGGGATAGAAATCAACAACATTATTTTTTTTCTTGTTTCTTTTTCTCTTTCGAATTGTCTTCTTTGTTTTTGTTTTTTCTCTTTGTTTCGTTTTGGTTTCAGTATCATATGTGATGGAATATGTATGTCGTGCCTGTCGTACGCAGTATGATGACATGACATTGCATTGCATACGTGGCCACCTAGTATCTCTGTGGCGTAGCTTTGTGACCACAGAACTTGTATTTCTCTACACTAGGATTGAAGAATCGGCACGGGCACTGGTTGTGCTGGATGTCGACGGGTAGAAAGAACGGTTTTAATGGGATGAAATCAACAACAACAACAACAACATGTACGTGGTACGAGTAATACGAAGGCGCGGTTGCTCTCTACCTTACCTGTAGCTAAGACAGCACCGTGGCAGGTTCATAAAGTAAATACAAGGTCCAGATTAAGAGAACAGAGACGGTCGTATACGTATGTAATCTGGTACGGGTAGCTCTGTGTTTTGTTGTAACGCGTAAGCTTGAAGTTTACAGCAGTAATATGCATAATTTACCTATATTACCTGATGTTTAATGAATGTTATAGCCGGCGTCTCCGGTGGAAGTGTGCTTATCAATATCAATTTGGTGGGTTCAAGTCTCACCGAGTGCATGCTCGCAGGGAATTAAAAATTGATTCGCGGAAAGCGCGAAAGCGTGTGTTAGCTACATTCGATAAAAATCGACGAGCAGTGGGAATGCTGAACCCTTATGCACGACTAAAAACAAAAAGGCACATACAGGGGGCTGAAAGGGAAGACACCTGTGACCACGGCTTGACCAGAAGATCGTTGAGGGTAAAACCTTCTACGAGTTTAGGCTGGAAAGTAAAAGTAATGATAAAATTAAAACTAAAAAAAAAGCAAATCTCACCAATCATGACACACGAGCTTTTGTGCCACCGTAATTACCGGTGGTGAATGCAACGCACACATATGCTTATGCAAGCTTTCTACCGGTTCTATGGAAGCCTCGATGACCTGATCCCTATTTGCCACAAAAAAACACACTACTTCTTGGCTTTCTCTACAACCTTAAACATGTATCAACCATAGCGACGCGGCACCGATGCCGAAGAGATGGATTGCGATTTGGCAAAAGGGTTATGCGGTAGATCCACGGGTTATATTATTTGTCCGCGAACGAGATCGGAAATCTGTTTTCTGTTTGGCAACGATGCCCCGACAACAATCCCCCCTCTCTCTGAAATACTGCCGACATCACCGCCTTCCCCGCTCGGCACATCACCCCCCCTCCCCCCTTATAGCAACATCCTATAGCATGCTCGTTGGCCTCCTCCGCATCTGCGCTGTGTTTAGCGCGAATAAGGACACACTGCGATGCGCCAGCTTTGGCAGCTTCTGATGCGCGGGGACTCTCGTGAATATGGTGCCCTCACTGAAAGCCAATCCGAAACTAGCCAATCAGTCGTCATCATTCGCTTGAGCCAGCTTGCAGCATTGAAGTGGTTCCACGTGCTCTGCCGTCTCGGCTGGGCAAGTGATTTTAACTTGAACTTTTCCGTTGGCTGAACAGTTGTCAAGGCACATATTCCCGTCTGAACCCCTGCAAAGGCATGAACGGAGCGAACTAATCCAATCACAGCAGTGAGGACGCATAGGGTGATGATACGAGGCTTGAATGCTCGCTCAAGAACTCAACACGATCACCGCAAAAAAAATGGGCACAAAGGTAGAGTACGTACAGGCACGCAGTTTTTAGAGTTACAAAACTGGTGCAGACGTAGCTTCAGTACTTCACTCCCAGTTAATTAATGGTGTTCGTGCCTGCCGTACAGCCGCGAACGAACGCAACACAATATCAAGAAGTTGGTGCTCGACCGTCCAAAGTTACTGCATTCGGCGCTGCGGCCTCTTCACAATCTACTGGCGTCTGCGTGCTCGTCCGTACCACCTACAACTTACGGGAGTACAGGGTTCCCCTCCGGGAAGCACCTAGGGGGTTGGCGAAAAAACGAAATATTACTCGGATGAAATACGCCCTGTTTGGAACTAACTGCATCTCACCCATCATTATTATTGTGAACAACACACATTTTTTTTTTTCAGGACAAAACTGCTGTTGTTGTTGTTGTTGTTTTCTTCACATTAAACCGTTCTTTCTACCCGTCTACATCCAGCACAACCAGTCAGTGTCCGTGCCAATTCTTCAATCCTAGAACATAAAAGTTCTGTGGTCACAAAACTACGCCACAGAGATACTACGTTGCCACGTATGCAATGCAATGCCATGTCATCATACTGCGTACGACAGGCACGACATACCCATTCCATGACCTGAGAAAAAAAAAACGAAACAAAGAGAAAAAAACAAAAAAAAAAAAACAAAGACAATTCGAAAGAGAAAAGAAACAAAAAAAAGAAACAAAAATATACCTGGCTGTACGAGGGTACTGCTGCTGTTTGTGGAAATAGCTTGGGATAATTACTTGTATTATTAGTGTATATAAGGGTACCGGTTGGACGGGCTCTGCTACATCAGTATAGGCACGCCAATTAGAAAGTGCCCAATAAGAACATATCGCTCACTTTTTGGAGAATGCTAAAAACATTGAGTTGAGAAAAACGGCTCAGAGGTGAACCCCACACTAAATCCTTTATAATATCCAAAGCTCAAGGTTGTTTCAAGATGGCGCCCCAGTAAGAATCTCAGGCTTGCCCATACTGTACCCATCCGATTGACTAAAACTGTACTGATCACACCGCTATACTATTCATACTATACTTTTACCCTGTTCGCTGTAGGAAAAGCCAGGTAGTGTACAGCTGCAGCAACAGTAGGGTAAGCAGCAGTCAGTGTTTTGCCGTACGATAAGAGGGCGAATGTCGTATTAATAGCATACATGGCATGTTCTATACCTGGTGGTATGAGAGCTTACAGGGTGGGCAGGAATCGTTCCACTTCTTGCGTGTCTCGAAAAAAAGTATTAAAAAAATGACTGCAGACTGCAGCAAGCTGAGCAAGTAGCTGTATGCCTGGTGCGTAGCGGCCAACAGGACAACAGCAACGTGCAACTGGTACTCATAGGCACATATTTTACTGACTGCTGACCTCTCCGCTGCTGCGAACATCGCACCACTGCTGCACTGTTGCTGCTGCTCTCTGCTGCTGTCTATCTACAGCAGGCAGAAGAAGAGCACGCCAGCAGCAGTAGAAATCAATTTGAGCCGTCACACAACAAAGACGTCAGGAGACATGTCAAATCAAGGCAAAACGTGAACTGTCAAGGGTGTGGGACACTGCAGGGCCGAGTGTTTTATACTAAAACTTAACTGCAGTAGTAGTATTTTGGTGTCGGTCGAGGCATGTCAAGGAAAAAATTATTTCCGCCGTGGGCTAAAAATTCTGTCTAATATGACATCTTTGTTACACAGCAAGCACAGGCAACCTCCGATTAACCATTCACCGTACAGCGCGGCTGCACCACACGTACATGGAGCTGCCGACTGTTCATGCCGTAGTTAGCTGGCAGTCTGCACGTTCTCTGCGCTGCTGGTGTTGTTGCCTGTTGCCAGAGTCGCACTGCTGTGTGCAACAGCCCCAAAACATGCTGTATGATCGGACGACCGCGCACAGCGTCAGAGAGAGAGAGAGAGATGTTGCGGGACAAGCGATCTCAGGGTCTAGAAAAAGCAGGTAGCCACAGCAACACAGCGCAGACCCACGTGCATGTGGGTCTGCCTCACGTGCCCATGGCTGCCCACGGTGCTGCTGCTGCTGCTGCTGCTGCTGCTGCTGCTGAAAGGCAGGGTTGTAGCATAAAATGCAGCTGGGACTCTCAGCTCTGCTGCTCTATTGAATTGTCTGTTGTCTGAGTTGTGTGTTGTCTTCAGAGATGCAAAAAAAATGGTATCGGTACGTACGTACAGCAGCGCAACACGACCAAAGACAAGACGACATTTCAGTGGTACGTACGTACAAAGTAAGGCTCTCGTACTGAAACCAGCAAAATCGTATTATCTACTCCAGCCGGAAAAAACCTTCGAGCGCCCTCCACGCGTTTCAGAGTACACGGATTGCGACGAGACCTAGACCAATGTGTCCGGCCGGGTTTCCGTGTCCGAGTATTTACTGTTGTGCCAAAAAGTGCTCGTGCGAAGAAAAAAGTTGGCGAAAAACAGTACGAAAAATTGACAAACACACGCATACATACGTATAGTATCCAAACCCATACTAGTAATGCTAATAGTCTATCTATCTGATATTCTGCGCGGTAATTAGCTATGCCAAAAACACGGTACGAATCTAGGTTCTTATTGAAACCCACCGCGTAACAATAGGGTGTAACCACGCGGGTGTAACCACCCGCGTGTAACTTCGTGCATATCGTCTATTGGTCATTGTCCGTAGAACCCTATCAAGAGGAACTTCGGGCCTATGCCCCTGCACTTTCCCAAAAAAATCACAGGAAAATTAGGATCGACCACGACCCGTGCGAGGACTGACTCGATCGAATCAGAGAGCATCACCTGCTAGGGGCTCATCGCTAACGGCTGCCAATGAAGTACGAGCTAAAGCCGCCTATACGACGATGGTGCTGTGTGCTTGGGTATATTGCAACGCTGATCTGTAGCTAACACCCTCTATTTCGACAATAACGGTACGACCTACACGTCGTGACCAAATAACCAATAACCCGTGCGAACGAGGTAAATGCGCGCAGGGGAGTGTAAGGGGGGTAATTCAAGATAATGTACATCCCCCCTATTTCAACAATAACAGTACGACCTACACGTCGTGACCAAATAACCAATAACCCGTGCGAACGAGGTAAATGCGCGCAGGGGGGTGTAAGGGGGGTAATTCATTGCCGACCTTCAGGAAACGAAACGGGTATATCCCAATCGTGTTTCAATATTGGGATATGCTTTTATCAAGTGATGTGGGGGATGTACATTATCTATCGTCTTTTTTCGCGACATCCCGTGGCATGCCGTGGCACCACCTTCCACGGGAACTTCCACGGCATACCACGGAACTTTCCACGGACCTCCACGGCATATCATGGGACCCCAACCCTAACCCTAACCCTAACCCTAACCCCAAGGGTCGCCGTGGGGGTTGCCATGACATGCCGTGGGGTTGCCATGGAGTGCCGTGGCGGTAACCGCGGGGGCTGCCAAGGTACTACTCATGGCATGTCGTGGCAACCCCCACGGCGTGCCATGGAATCCTATGCCACACCATGGGATGCCGCGGTGATGCCATGATATGCCACGGGCGGTACCATGGCAATGCCACGGCATGCCCACGACAAGGTCAAATAGTGTAGAACCCTGCAAGATTGCGCGTCGAGCCTCACCTTGATAGGATAACATTCAAGGCCGGAGACAGCTGGCAAAGGCCTTCCGCATGCGGCTTGACCTCATCCCTGGTTCCAACTGAGACATATCGCTTTGGCTGCTGGAAATAGAGACTAGACGAAATCAACGGGATCGGCGATAAGCAGAGAAGGCGATTTTGTCGACAACCGGTCATAGGGTAGAAGGTCACCAATCGTCTGTATCTCAAAATACAGGCAAATAATAAAATTCAGCGCTCGATCTGAAAGTGAAAAGCGCGCCTGAGGCCCGACTTGATTGCACTCGCACACGGTGTGTACTCCACGGAAATATTGTCGCCTCTATTTCTAGTATACTCGTTGACCTTGTGAAACTCATCCTCGGCACGATGTGCCATACGCCGACACGCCGAAGAGAACACTCTTGCCTATAGACGTGCTATTACAACCCAACCGACCGCGGTGCTTATGAACACAGCACGCTTTTGCACTAGATCTCGTGGTCCATCGGCCCAATGGATGCCCACTCTTTTGCTCACTTTCTCACCAACGGTACCCTCAAGAGTAGAACTTCATAAACTGGCGGTCTGCCCAAGTATCAGCTTGTACTCTGGGGCCGATTATGGGTCCAACTATAAAGAGTTACCTACGTACTACCTGGTAGCTGTTAATAGACGGCCCTCACATGGGCAGGGCGCGTGGACTTTTTTATGTACCACTTACCGCATCGCCCCCCCTTGGAAGTATAAGAGGTTGCCTTCGCCGATGTTGTCCGCCATGACCCAGACCGCCGCGATGCGCACGAGAACCTGCTCTGTGTGCGTAGCGATATTTCTGTCTACTTCACAGCACCGCGTGGTAGTGGCAAGGAACAACAGCAGCAGATCGCACGAAAACTGATGGAGAGCTTGTGGGTGTCATTGCGCCAACTTGCAGCTACGGGCGACCAGACGGGTGAAAGACATACGATGTGGGAGAACGACTTTTAAGAGCTACCCTACGAGCATATTTTGACACGCATCGCATCTGCTCCGGATATTCACCGCTCGAACTCCAACGAGATATAGACAAACCAGCACTTCGCTCCATCTGCCCAACCGTCACTCAACCTCACCTCGACGTGGTGGCATTCTTCCCGATGATCTGCGTTTCTCCGTAAGATTGCGCATTTTTTTTAAAGCGTAGTTTTTCACAAAAAAAAAAAACTCCAAGCGGGAACTACGGCGCTGCAGGTCCCATCCATCGCCGACCCGGGCGAATGACCTTTATTCAGAGCATGACGCACGAGCGGAGAGAGGAAAGGGCGTCATGCATACGTACTGTTGTACTATCTGCTATCTCGGATGACGCAGAAAAGCAGGACCTGCACATGGCGACACGTTGTCCGGTAATACGAACATTAAAACACCTTTTGCAGCAGCAACAGCAGCCCCGGCAGCTACCGAAACTGAAACAGCTACTACTGTACAGCAGCAACCCCAACTGGGCTGCAAAGCCCCAGCCATTGCAGCTGCTACTGGTGCCTCGAGACAGGATCGTCGTACCCATCACCGCGCTGTCAACAAAGTACCGCCTACATATGTACGGGATGACTTGGTGTGAGAAAACCGTGGATATCAGTGGCTGCCGCAGCAGCGACAGCAGGCGGGGTCTGAACCAATCGATTATCAATGTACAGCAGCAACCCTGCAGGTAGCTGTCGCTGCTACGTACGCCTTGCTGACGCTTTCACTTCTTCCGCTGCTGTCCTGTAGATGACGCGATCACTCACAGTACTGCTGCCCAACAAAACCTACAGAGTAGAACGAGTAGGACATCAACAGCCACAACCTACGCAGCCGAAGGAACCAACACAGCTCCTGCTACATTCAGCAGCATCCGCAGAATTTTCTGTTGCTGCTGCTGCCTCATTTTAGTAGTGGTGTTGTAGCCGTTCCTACCGCCGTGTCTGCGACAGGACTGGTACCTGTACTATGTTTGGTCTCGATGTCATCGTCCAAACGCGCGATGGTTGTAAAAGCACGAGGCTTTCCTCAAGACAACGAATGACTCACAGGAGCCCAAGGGTGAGCATAGAATGAACCCCAACTCAGAGAGTCCAGGGGTGTGTGCGGAGTCAGATCCAGGTGTGCGAAATGCCGGGTGTCTGCTGTATGCGCGGGCCTTGCGGCACGATGCCACGCAAGTACAGCGCGATGTGAAGCAAACTGGGCCTCCCGATTGGTCAATGCTAAGCAACATTTGACTTCCGCACTTTTGGTACTTTTCGATGATAAGCAAATGGAGCGATATGATTGGAGAATTCTAAGCAGATATGGCCCGGTGTACGAGAGACTCGCCGGCCTGCACTCCAAGGAGGCTTTCAGAAGTGGACACGGATGTGTGCAAAGGGGGTAATAGAATTTGGACCCGGAGGCTGTGGGAATATGAGCAGACGGTCACAACTCTTTTTCACCCCTTCAACTTCCTATAGCTCGTCCTGTTGCCGGCAGTAGTCTCCTACACCAGACGCGTACCGACCGAGACAACTAGGAGATGGCTCAGACGCATGTTTCACAGACTGGCCGGAGCAACGGGGATGCAGGTGGCAGTCTTTGCGACGAACTGAAAGAGCTTGAGCTAGTGAATGTGTGCCAGACGGCCTATGGCCCTGTTCGTCTTAGAACGAATGAATGCATGATGTTTCAGAGTGTGAGTATAGCTGAGCAGCGTTTCGAGGAACATAAGCTATATCAGGCGGAGTGCCTGACGAGACTACGCCATCACGCATGTCACGCGCATCGCTCGAGTCTGTGACATGGTCGCTAATCGGTAGCATAGTCTGTGCCTCCAAACGACCGTGACCGCCTAAAAGATAAGCTTCTTTGCAGGCTTTCTATTAATAATACGTGTCGCTCCTCCTAGTTGATGTTGCTCCTGCCAGCTGGTTGATGTTGCTCCTGCTAGTCATGGTTTCTCCTGGGGTGTGAGGGGGTTCTTGGGGACCGTCCATTTCACCTTGATCACCATAGTTCCTTACTGGGTAGACTCGTACCTTGTATCCCTCAACACACTACAGGCGATATAAAGCGACGGCACTGGCCAAAACCTACACTCACAAACGGGACATGGTAGAGCAGGCCATCGCCCACGGCGGCGTCCGGCATGCGACGGATTTGCCCCCCCCCCGCGTGTCGCTCGGCGTCGTGGCTCCCGAGTGTTCACAGAACATGTGATAGCACAGTACCCGCGGAGGGTGGGCCACCGCAGAGGCGAGGACTTGCCCCGAATCCTTTTGGGTGTGTGTGAGAGGTGTAACACGAATGGGGCTAAGACCACCCGCCTCGAAAGAGGGATCCGTGGTAGGAGTCGTTCAGCGGAGTCCGTTCTCTGCTGAGCTTCGGTATGCAAGAGTGTAGTAGTCTGACGCACACACCTCACACGTGTCCGACGAGATTCTGTTCGATGGATTTATCCTGCATCCCGTGCATCGCGTCATATTTCTGCGCCGTATTTCGGCACCAAGCCCTCTCTGGTTGATTCAAAGGAGGGCGAAGCTGCTCTTGGTCCCGTATGCCGAATTCTAGACCAATATGCCTATAGACGGGGAAAGTCACCACAGCCTAAACAGCAGTAGTGACCCCTAGCTTTGAGCAACGGATTCGACATTACGTGCAGCGGGGAAGTCGTGACTGAGTCCGTCGTCCAGACGAACCTTCGGTAGGTCACGATCGGTTCGCACCACGGTTCCCAAGCGGGACCGCGGGAGGACACCATGTGAATCTTGCGGCTGCACGCCGTGGAAGGTTTAGTGTGGGTGGTCGTGAACTGACTTCGTCCCCCCGCGAGGAAGGATTGCTTTCGCCACATTTAGCAGAGTGTATCCTCAGTTGCGATTCGGTATGCGTGAGTAGAGTAGCCACAAACACTCCTTTTATGTGTTCAACGCAGGTCTGTTCAGTGGATGGAGGTATCCTGCAGTCTGTCCTGGCACATAGTCTCTTTTTAGTGCCCAGCGCCCACCTCTCGTCACATTTCAGCTTTGCGAACTCAGGCGAGGGAGGGGGGGCAAGTTGCGACGCCCTGCTAGTTGATATAATGTCCCCCAAACGGATCAAACTAAATATTATATATAGGGTATACAGCATAACGAAAACTACAGCACCCGAGCGGTGAACCACACGCTCATTAACATTACAGGAATCGTAACAAATCCAACAGCGATTTATGCAACGAAGAACATATTCTCGACGCCCCGTTACGGACCGCACTAAATTATATATACTGGGCATGAAACGTGAGGAAAAGACAACACCCGAGAAATGAACCACACGCTCATGAATAATACAGACATTGCAATAAATATAACCGCAATTTAGGCAACGTAATACCGATTATGCTAACCAACAGCAACGCGAGGCCATCCTCGTGCACGAGGCATGAGACCAGCCCCCTTCGTACGTCAGCAGGGGCGAGAAGGGGAAGGGCAGGGAGGCGAGAGGAATCAATGAAAGGCCGTACCGCCGGTTTGCTGGCCAGAGGGCCCGCAGAAGAAAGCATTGGGACGAGAAGAGACCATAAAGAGACGCTGCTCATGGCACCACCTACCACACGAAGGTCGCTGGATCCGTTAACCAGCTGCATATTTCGTATCCATGCTCGATGCTCGCTCGTATACTAAATGGCTGGCAATCGTACAGGAACCGGCAACATGCGAGATATCTTATTTCAGATAGTAGGCATCATACTGGTGCAAGTATGGGTCGCTGTCGATTCGTCGTCTCCACGAGACAAACAAGGTTATGATGCTGACGGCGCTACCCAGTGTTATCGTGTCGGCTGCGCCTCTCCATTTGGGGCCAAAGCTTAGAACCGTGGCAGCCACGTCTTGTAATAAAATGTTTCCTCACCCCCACAGGAACTGCCATCCTTCCAGATGTACCGAAGCGTATTCAGTTTTTGGAATCGTTATACTGTTCTCGCGCTCATGTGGGCTCATTGACTCCGGTTTAGGGACGGGCTTACAGGGTCGACAAAATAGTATTACGGGGGTCCATAGTTAACGGGACCAACTTTTGTTAGTAAAAATAGGCAAATATATAGGTTTTTATGTACACCATAGGTCCTGTTAACTATGGACCCCCGTAATAGTTGTTCAGGACATCATGGTCGGCATCCTGTCCACATATGTATGGAATTTACAACCAATACAGCGTATTCGTGCTCCCCCTTGCGTAGGTACAAACTCAAGACGTTTTTTATGGCAACCTTAGTTCCATGATTTGTGCCTAATAATTACCTCTGTTGTCATCGCCAAGTTTACTTGCATGATCCAGCACAATTAGGACTGTACAAGAGGGTAAGTTGGCGTGTTTGTTTTCCCTGCGGTCGAGGAGACATGAAAGGAAGCGATTAGTTGTTGGAGGTACTATTATTAGCCACGAGCAGCTCGTAGGGGTCGGGCGGGGGTGGGGTACGAACGTGGGTATTATGCTTGTTTTTCATTGCAACAGTCCACGAAATGTGCATTGTTCAAGTAGGGGAGGGGATGGGTTGGTTCTTCCCCCTGTCGGGAAGGCAGGTGAAGGAGCAAAGGATGAAGGAGGTACCGTTCACGGGAAGCTCGTAATTGTCGGTCGAAATTGGGGTATTCCGACCTAGAAATATTGTTGGGTTCTCATTGCAGCAATGCGCGAAAATGAGTATTGTTCATGAAGAGACGTAGGCGAGCTTGTTTTATCCAGGTTTGTTTTATCCTTGGTCGCGACGAGATACGCAGGGAGCGACGAATAAAAGACGTATCGCACACGGGTAGATCGTAGGGGTGGGGTATTCCAACATAGATATATATGGCTTTTCATTGCAGCAACCCCGAACACGAACATTGTTGAGAAAGGGTAGCGGGTGGGTTGGTTGCTTCTGTGGTCGGGGCGACATTGAAGGAAGCAATAAATGGCAGAGGTACTGCACACGGGCAACTCATTAAGGGACCTCTTCCCTCCTATACTTGCGTCCCCCAACTCGCAACTAGGTGTATCACATACTATTTACCAGGTACATGGTGCTCTACATGAAATTAAGGTCCCAGTTCTTAGTGAAACGGAGAGATCCCATTTGCCTTGCGGGATTCCCAACAGGCTTAGGGGATAGTGCTGCGAATTAGGGGATCTCTTTGTGATACATTACTCCCATCTGCCTTTGGGGATCCCCATAAGAACTACATGGTATTCAGCATGAAGTTAGGGTCCCAGTCGTTATCATAATGAGGGCACCCTATTTGTTTCGCGGGATCCCCAAAAGGCTTAGGGGATAGTGTTGCGAGTTAGGAGATCCCAGAGTGTTTCGGGGTCCCCATTATCTTCAGGGGATCTCCCACAGGAACTGCATGGTATTCAGCATGATGTTAGGGTCGCGGTCCTTACTATAATGAGGGAATCCTATTTGCTTTGTGGAATCCCCAACAGGCTTAAAGGTTCTCTCCGCTCGACTTGAGTTTATAACAGTTTGACAACATGGTTTGACAACATGATATCCGATATCACATTTGGTGGAACATGATTTCCAGTATATCACTTGGGTGAACGTGATATCTAATATCATATTTGGGTAATATTGGAATATCACCCACATAATGTTGGGGGATCCCCCAATTTTCACGATAATTTCAAAAGAAGATACGAAATAGAAATGCTATATCATATACTAATCGTACATGTTGGGTGCACATACAAAACGCACATGGTGGGGGTCCCCTGAAGCCGTTGGGAATCCCCTAAGGTGAGGGTCCCCCAAAGCCGTTCGAACTCCCGTGACGTGAGTGGGGGTCCCCAAGAGGGAAAGAGGATCCCATAAGGTAAGTGTAGATTCCCTAAGGTGAGTAGAGATGCCCTAAGGTATAAAAGACCGCCTAAGATCCCCTAAGTCGCAAGAAGTGTGACCTGCTTTTCCAGAACTCATGCATGCATACTAAGCGGTGGATACGAGATACCCTATGCCAACCAAACCGCGGGGAGAAAACGAGGCATTTTCTGATCGATAAACCCTTCCTCAGCGCGGCTATTCATGAAACCTCTCCTCACCACGGGTACTCATGCACCGCCGTCCTTACTAACGCGGCGAACGGAAAGTCAACCGCTTTTAACGCTGTTCAAGTATCTGACTCGGTTCCCATTGTCGACTGGGCATCTCAACGCTTTGAGTACTGCACTGCTGTACATGTACCTAAGTTTGACCCTATTTCCAAGTGTTTCGTCCGGGCAATGAGAGGGCAATTCTAAAGGCGACGTGTGCCCGATACAAAAATAAGAGATTTTCTGAACGTCGCAAGCAAAGCACTGACGGCGCATCAGTTTGCGAACGCGAGCGTGTAGGTATTGACCGTACCACGCATCACTGTTTTTTTTGTCCGCATCCGAGTATCAGGTGATCCACCTGATCAGAGAGAAAGTTTGGTAGAGACAAATAGCATGGCATCGAATGCCGAGAAACACGTTGTGATCATGCTTCTGTAATCCAGGTGACCATATCTGAACGCAACGATGGCACAATAACGGTGACAGACGAATGAGAGGCAAGTCGACACAGAACCCCTACTACGAGAGGGCTATAGCTCGATACGGCCAAGCATCTACCACGACCAACCAGGCTTCTTGATCCAATGTCAATGGGCTACAGACCATCAGTGGTTTGTTCAATAATTTCGTTGCAATACCTATTAATAGTCTTTGGGAGTGTTCTCACAGGTTCAATTTATATACAGATACTCGACGTCAGGCGCACAGGAGGTACCTAAGAAGGCGTATACCAGGTATCATAAGTTTAGAATACCCACGTGTAGGAAGCAACAAGTAAGTGTGAAAGTCGCCACACCACGCACAAGTACACTTTTGTGGGACCTTAGACCGAGATAGAACATGACGAGCGTTGGTGTGATCTACAACCTAACATAATACCTTGATATTTGTCGCTCCAAGTATAGTGGCTGAGTGTTGAAGGAACGAATCGAGAGGTGTGATTGGAATGCCAGCAGGCGGAAGGCAGTTTCCGTTCTGGAGGGGTGTTTGTCACCACCTTTCTTCACCTACGGTTATGCGAGGGGTAAAAGTTGGAAGTGGTCGTGGATGAATGCCGGTTTGGGTCTTATGATTGATTTTAGCACCAGAACGTCGCATCAGTGGACAGTGTTCGTGCTGAGGGGTGGCGTAAACGTCAGTACCTTCAAACGACTTAGTCACTCGGAATCAAACAATAACTTTGGCGAATGCCAGTAATTCGAAGTACGCGACATATGTCAACGTCAGTACCTTCAGATGATTTACTCGGATCAGGCAATAACTTAGGGCGAAGCACACGGAGTATAAGAAGTAGAACTCTATACTATAGGAAGAGGCCGGAGTAGAAATAGGACTCATGATGAACTCCCTACCGCCCGTGATGAACCCGTACATAAAACTACCTCTTCATTAGCTAGGAGTACCTACGCTCGCAGCAGACAAGTTTAAGATCATCGCCAAAATAAAGGCGCATATCACATAAAACCCGTAGTACGCGCGATCGAAGTATCATACACAGCTGGCATAGGACTAGCGTGGAAGCTGCCAAAGATGAGTTTCGACAAAATCATCAATCTCTCACAGCTGTCCAATTTTTACTTTTGTCAGTGTACCAAAACGTGATGTCCGTACCATGAGACTAGAGACGTCTGGACTAAGTTCGGAGTGGCAGATACATTCTAACTTACGCAAAAAGATTTATTGAATATAGGTACAGTGCGAAACGTCTGAAGAAGGTGAGTGCATGGCGGCAGCATCAACACAGCCCACTGCGCACGTTGAAACGTCAGACAAAGGTACGTAAAGTTTTGGCATATCGACACAGTCTAGTAAGTGAGTATAATTGAATACCCATCGGTGAACCGTTACAACAGGTTCAACGCGCAGATACACAGAGAGGGGCAAAGTGGACAATTACCGCAGTGTCTGGGTAGTGCGTCCACGCATCGCCATACGGCGAAGGACTGGCAGAACTCGCTGAAGTCTCAGTTAAAGGTGAAGTGGTGTGGTAGGACGATTGTAGCTTACAGTGGACTCTATGTCTGGCCGAAAGGGCAAACGTGTAGGTAATTATCAAAGTACAGAAGGAGGCCTTCGAGAGGGACCCTCACCTCAGGTGCAGCTGAGGCAGGAAGAAAAGCACATTTTTCGCAGGTGAGTACATGCTCTGAGTGTGGTTTACAGATGCGGTGTTAGCTGTTGCAAGTCGTGAAGAATGCACGAGGGTCAGGTCCGTCGCTCTTCTCAACACCGTCTAACGTCAGTACCGCGCGAAGAAGAAGCGCTGCAAGATTGGGCCGACGGCGATTGACGGAGGAGGAATGCTGAAATACGTTTAAACGGAGGTCAGCAATATCGCTCTGCCTGCCACTGTCCAAGGGCACCACTGTGGAAGAAAGGAGCGCTGCAATATCGGGCCAACGGTGTTGGGACGTAGGAGGAATGCTGAAGAACGTCTGGGCGCACGCACTGCAGTGGTCCATGATCGTAATGCCCGCTGGACACCGTCGTTCATGTGCGCCAGATGGGAGGGGTGTTTACAAACACCGGGCTGACAACGCAGTACAGAGAAGCAAGGCGCACTCGCTGTCGCCAGGCTAGTACCGGGGGGCCCGCTTTGTGCCAACGATAGTTACGCGTCGGGAAGGGGGGGTGTTACAGCGAGTAGGGTCAGGACAAGAGGTTCATAGCGTTGCGGCTGTCGTGATCAGCGCTCTGAGGAGGACAATACGGGGCGAGACCACTGTTGTGATCGGTATCACGTGTCGAGTGTATTCGATAGGCAGAAGGCAAGCTTTGGTTAGCATTCTCTGGGCGGAACGTATAAAGAAAGGGAGGATCCCCGGTGTGGGAACGCTTTCGGTCTCGGTTACAAAGCCAGTAACGAAGATGCGAGACCCCCTCGTGTTTACTTATCACCACCAAGGGAAGCAAAGAAAGTCAAAGCGAAGCGATCTGATACCTGTCGTATCGACACCCAGCCCCTTGTGCCCTGCCATGCCCGTCGTGCCCGTCATCGTGTCTGTGGTGCTTCGTTGAGTGTCACTCTAGATGCTTGCAACTACCACATTACATTGACTTACTTTCTGCGTGACCCGATAAATACTGCACGAGAACGCTTTTCGAACTCTTAAACAACAGGTGAGCCGGTACGTGTTGGTATGAAGTATGGAGCTCGATTTTGGTTTCTGGCTACTCGTACATCAAGGCCAACATGTACCTACATGCATCACCGCTATCGTCAGGGTGTGTATTAACTGCATGATTCCAGTGGTCTGACTGATTGGAATAGAACGAGTTTGTCCGTGGTAGTTCATTCCATTTCAAGCTTTATATCGAAGTTTGTGTGCGATTTTGTGTGGGGAATCACCAGAGCAAAACATATTTATTCGTCATTTCTACGTAGTCATGGTTATTTCTCATCAAAAACACGTCGACAGGGCCTCCATGTATGCATCCGTATAACTCTATAACTTGAGGTGTTGTGATGAGATGAACACGGACGACAGCATTAAGCTGTAAAGTGGTAGTAAAAAAAAATGCAGCGAATTTGGCGATTGGTATCGATTGAATTCCGGGATACACTCATACGGAAAATAGTTTACATGAAGTAACCGCTGCAGCCTTTTCCACCTCACATTATTCTTTTCTTCGAGGATGTAACCATATGTATGTTATTGCCACACGTAGTATGCTACGAGTATAGGGCAAAAACAAAGTTTACATCAACAATCAAGTGTCTTTATGCGGGCCTTGATTACTCATTAATGCAACAGTCTAAGGGTATAAACTCACAGATAATAAGGTGTTATCATCCCCCAGGAATGCAGAGACGTCGATTCTGGCAGTTGATCATCCGTCATATAGATATAGTTCTATACGATATTGTTGCCCCTGTGCTCTCAGCGCTTGTCAGCGTTTCTTAGGCGTATTGTTTTGCGTTATTCGTGCTCGCACGAGATAAGGTTCACTACACGGGACGGACTGACTCATCGTGATTCCCGATCTCGACCGTGTCGGGGGCGGCCTCGGGCGTGCTTTCGCCGTGCCCTGGCCGCCGGCTAGCCGGGTGTAAATACGTCAGCTGTGAGTTCGACCAGTTCAGTGGTCGACACTGGATTTATCACAGTCTCCTGTCTAAAATATATGGTTGTCGGCCTACCTTTGTCCCGTCAGGCCTACTCTCGGCCCGTCAAACCCTCTTCCGCAATCTTATAGTTTTGACCATTAGGATTTCCGTGACAGCTGCGGCCGGGCATGCTGAGCTCGTTTCTTGCAGAAGCTATTGATAAAATCCATCAGCTGTGAGTTGGACGAGTCGAGTAGTCGATGCTTGTTTTATCATAGTCTCGTGGCCTAAGTTTTATGTTGGTTGACGACCTACTTTTGCCCCGTCAGGCCTATCTTTGACCCGTCAAAGTCTCTCCTGACATCTAGTACTTTTGATCATTGGGTTGTCCTTGACGGCTGCCTGTCAAGGGCAAAACGTGCCGTCAACGGACATCGATGCTCGCTCGTGACGGTAAAAAATGCTCTTTTCTCGATGCCAGCACCCAGATTGGACCTCCTTTCCCTTGGCCGAAACGGGAAAGGCCGAATCCTCGGCGGTGTTCGACAGCTCATAGCGGGAAGACTGTGGGGAATATGGGCTGGGGTGCCAATCGAATGCGCTGCCGTTGCTTCTGCGTTGAGCTTGGGCGTTCTAGAAATGGAGGTCGAAATTTCAATTATCCTATTTTACGTTTGAAAGCACGAGGTTTGCGCAAAAATATTGATATTCGTAGGTTAGAATATGATCTGGAAATGAGCGTCACGAGTCTCTTTGGCCGCTGTGCACGCCGGGCGACCAGGCCTCATGAGGCAGAGAAGACGGGTTTTTTAGTCTAACCTGAAACGGGTGAGTCAACGCCGAGGGAGGAGCGGTAGAGTGGTGGAGGTACGAACGATGTCTACGATTTTGTTTCTTGTTTATATGCAGCAGGCAGCAGCAATGGCAGTGATTGTCATCGATGGGATGTGACTGTAACTATTCCTATTAGGCAGCAGCAATGGCAACATGATAGGTACTCCTCATCCCCAGTGGCACCAGCATCATGAGCCGTGGAGTTTCGGTTGTAGTATGGAGGCGTTTTTTTATCGTGTAACCGCCACGAAAAAATTAAGCATTTAGCGCGTACCTGGTACCGGTTACGACGAGATACGACGAAGACGTTGTGCTTTTCCTCCTCGCGCGCCACCAGGCTCCCCTGCTCCGACAGTTGTGCCAGGGACAGCCTCCGGCCTGCATGATATGCTACTACTGCTGCTGTTGCTGCTGCTGTTGCTGCCGCTGCTCCTCCGCTGCTCTGGTTCTGCTACTATGTATGTGCGGCTACTGTCCTGTTCTGCTGCTGCTGCTCCTGCTGCTCCTGCCTCTCCTGTTCTGCCTGGTATATATTTGTGCTGCTAACCCCCGGGAGCATGGTAAATATGCAAGCTAACCCCTCTGGGCGATGTGTCTCCGCAATAATAAAACTTAGACAGACCCATGTGTGTACGAGTACCGTGTCGCAAATGACATTTTTTTGGTGTCTCGGCGGAGGTCTCGTGCTAGCGTAGCTGTCTTATAATTCGTGCCTTCACGCGATGCTGCTGGTGCTTGCGCTGGTGTTTCTACTTGAGCTTGGCGCACCAACGCAGTCGCCGGCGCTTCGTGCTGTCGATTAAACTCGATCGACTGTTGCCCGAAACATTGTTTGGTATCTATCTGCATACCGAATATACAGTACAGACGCCGAGCGTCTCGTATGTACGAGCTGGGCCAGTAAAATGGATAAACTACCCGAAGGTCGTGTGTCGTGAACCATTGCGAATTAGGATTTAAACTTTTCAGGACCTTCCTCGGGAATGTTCCTGTTGTGAACGTACCACGAGATTCCGCGTGCTACGGGATAATCCCGTGATCCCGTGGAAATATTGGCGATCCCGACCCCGTCCCGTATTGTTTTTATCACATCCCGATCCCGTGCAACTAGTCTCATGAAATGTGGGCAAGGTCGGTAAAACCCGTGCCCCGTCCCGTGCAAATACTTTCAAATCCGTGTTGCGCCCTGTCTGGGCACCGCGCGAGCGTGTGCACGAGACAAAAGCAAAACATCAAACGGCAGAAGCAGCAGCAGCAGGCCTCGGGCGTGTGAGGTGTGCTGCTGCTACTACTGCTGATGGTGTGCTTTGCTGCTGCTCTGCTGCTGCTCTGCTGCTGCTCTGCTGCTGCTGCTCACGCGGTCTCCTTCGCGGAGTAGGTCGGCCTATTTTCTGTATCAGAAGCGGAATTGAAGAGATAAAATATAAGCCTGACCGGGCAAAGGTAGGCCTTGAACCATTGTTTTTGGCCACGAGACTTTGATAAATAAATCATCGCCCACTCAACTGGTTTTCCACACAGCTGACCTATTTGAAATGTTTCTGTAGAAACCGAGCAACAGCACACCCGGTCAGCCGGCAACCAGAGTAC
Organism: Macrocystis pyrifera; assembly: GCA_031763025.1. Classification (NCBI taxonomy): domain Eukaryota; class Phaeophyceae; order Laminariales; family Laminariaceae; genus Macrocystis; species Macrocystis pyrifera. The sequence continues at coordinate 11,362,107 of JASSKH010000022.1, forward strand.
GTCACGCTCTCACGCTTGCCGCTCGTCAAGTTTTTACTACAAAGGAACTCCATCGGAGACGCCATTATATGCTTCCTCATCGTGCCACACCGTTCTCCCCCTGCCTTGACTGATGTGCCGTGGGCGACCTCGGGCGTGCGTGATGTGCTGCTGCTGCTACTACCGCTGCTCTTCTGCTGCCCTGTTGCTGCTGCTGCTGCTAAGCGCAGCTGCTGTGTTGTCCTGCTGTTGCTGCTGCTGCTCCTGCTCACGCAGGCCCCCTCACGGAGTAGGTCGACCTGAGATATGTTAGTATGACTTTCCGCCTTGTCCACTACCCGGCTCCCTTGCCCCGACTGTTGTGCCACGGGCAGCTTTGGGCGTGGGTGATGTGCCACTGCAGCTGCTGCCGCTGTTCATCTGCTGCCCTGGTGCTACTGCTATGTATGTCGTGCTGCCGTTCAGTTCCACTGCTATTGCTGCTGCTTTGACTGTGATACATTCTTGCTGCTGACCCCCATGTGAGCATTGCTATAGTGCAAGTCAACTCTTCTCGGTGATGTACCTCCGCATTTTCAAGCTGAACTACAGAACCATCTTCTTCAGAAGCTATACGAGTACCATCTCCCAGTTGACATATATATGGCGTCTCGGCGGAGGTCTCGTGCCAGCGATAGTTTTGTATGCTTTGTACCTGTACGCTATGCTGCTTCTGCTGAACCAGCTGCACCAACGTAATTGCCCGCGCTTCCGTCGATTAACTCAATCGACTGCCGCTCAAACTGCTTAGTGTGTATCTGTACGGGAAGTATGCAGTACGGACGCCGAGCGTCTCGATCGTAGTACTTTGTCTTGCTGCTTGCTTGTATATACGAACGAGAATTACGTTGTTGGACCCGATAGCGGATGGTAATGTTTGTTTATCTCGTGTTTGCAGCGTTTTGTTTCTCTCCACTAAAAATAGTTTGTTCTTAATGCACTCCTTGGCAGTACTGTCGCACTAACAACCTCGAATTGCACACCAGCACGCCCTTAGCCATTACGACCATGCGTGGAGCAGCAGGCAGGCATCAGCCCGCCGCGGCGAAGCCGCCCTGATATTTTACTACCGTACTGTAGCTGAAATATTGTGTCGCTCCCACTCCTCTCAGGGGTATAGGTAAGTTACAGAAGTCGGGGGATAAAGGGGGTGCCACACAATGGAGAATATGCTAGAAGCCTAAATCGGTTCCCCAAACTCTGCCTTGTGAGCCTCATTCGAGACGTGTGACATCACTTCGTTTAGGAATCCTAAGTACGCACACGTTCCCGTACCCATACGTATGGACTCTATCGCATTACCCCATAATGAACAGTCGTAAATGTTAATCACACGAACAAAATAGGTCAGCAAGGGCTTCCAAATATCTGGAAAGGGGATAGAATATTCGGCTACTTTAAGCGAACAAACAAGAGCCTACAAAGTTAACCCCACACCTCGTGATGAGGTCCAGACGCCTCTGGCAAGAACGGACACCCAGTACAGGGGTGAGCAACATATCTCCGGGCTCAAGAAAAGCTCGTAAGATGCCAATCGATAACAGTAATGCCATATGCGAACAATGTGTTACAATACCCTAGGGTTGCAAGTATGTCGTTGCTGCTATTAGCGCATCAGTCGAAAACATCAATACAATAGGTTGCTCTTATTGCCGTCGCTCTCAGTCCATCCAAGGGCATGTCCAGAGTAAAAAGCTCAGGAGATACGGGGGTTCCATGAAGCAGTGCCGTACAGAAGGAACCACAGCAGATGGTTATTTCGGTTTTCCTCATCTACTATGATATGTGCCCAGGTGTGGCGTCACATCTGCGGGAATTCTAAGCACGCATACGTTATCATATATATATATACTTAAGAGAGGCTTCGCCGTAGAGGGCTGACGCCCGCCAGCGGCTCATGCCCGGAATGGCTGAAGGCGTTCCGCCACGCAACTAGAGGCTATTAGTGTGACAGTACAGCCAAGGGGTGCATTGCAAAAACAGTATTAAGTGAAAATAAAGAAAAAATGGAAAACAGGAAAAACGAGCATCTCTATCCGCCATCCGGCACAACTGTCACAGGGTCGAGCGGTGCGCGTGTCATGCATGATGGCGTAGTATCGTCGGGCTCTCCGGACGATATGGCTTATGTTAGTCAAGAAGCGGCTCAGACATACTCACACTTTGAAACAGTATTTACTAATTCGTTCTCAGACCAAACAGGGCCGTAGGTCGACCGGTGCACCTTCACGCGCTCCAGCGTTTTCACGCGCTCGAGCCTTTTCACTTCATTGCAAGGACTGCCACATGAATTCCCGTTGTTTCACATAGCCTGCGGAATGTAGGCCTGAACCATCTCCTGGTTGTCTCAGTTGGTACTCGTCTGGGGTAGGGGAACATTGCTGGCAACGGGACGAGCTATATCAAGCTGAAGAGGTGGAGAAGGATTGTAACCGTCTGCTCATATTTCAACAGTCTCCAGGACAAATTCGCATCATCCCCATCTCCTACATGCCGTGTCCACTTCTGGAACCCCTCGGATCCTTGCATTACCACTGTAACATCCTCCGCAGCTGGGTTAGCCGCACAAGGCAAGCCGTGCAATATCCTAGACGGTGGACCCGAAATATTGTATACTAAAGAAACTGAGGGAAGAATACCCGGCCCCTTTTCTGCGATAAGAAAAGTCTCCCCTAGTACGCACACTACATGCGTCGCCTTACCCGCTAAAGCGGCGAAATTGACCCCTAAACTCACTACAGCTCTTCCAACATACCGTACCGGTGCCACCTCACATTAGTGTGCCAGTCGATGGGAACGATCACTATCGTCATGCCTCCAAGATGAAAACTAGGCAAAAACAGAGTGTCAGAGATCGCAAGGAACCCCGTTCCTTCGGACAATTGTCGTATTTTGTCCCCTACTCCCGCCACAGATACACCAATCGCGACGGTAATGCGACATGACAGGGTCTTTTCTGGATGGCTTCAACATTGTAATCACCTGGAGCCTACCAACACAATGACCTCCTGCAAACTCGTAGTGCCTCCGTTGCCGAGCTATGTGGGATAGGTTTAGGCCGTCAAGAGCCTCTGGACTAGACCAACACCCCCAGCGGCATCTCGCTCATCTTCCCCTACTCAAAACAAGCGCTTCAAGAATCGCCACACAAGAGTTACAGCGTAAGACGCTCTTCTTCCGTCGACCCCCGTGTAGCCCCGTAGCCCACATCACCAAGGCAGGTGAGCTGGTGTTGCGCGCGGCCGTACTAGAAGATGGACCCTGGACTAGCCGCTCGATCTTCGGTCGGCTGTTCAAGCGGTGGCGCGAAGAACGGGGAGAGGGTGTCAAAGAACGCGGGCGTTGGCGTAGACACAGAAACGCGCGCCCATACACCCAGCGACATGCTCGAGGGACGGCGAGGGAGAGCGACGGAAAGAGCGAGAGAGAACGAGTGAGGGACAGAGATTCTTCGCCAAACAGCGCGCCCGCGGCCCCACCCTCGCCTTCCCACCTCGAATCCTCTCATTTCCGACACCGTCAGCTCTTCCCAATCGCCCTCGGCCAAGCAGACGCGAAAATACGGCGAGTAAAGTCGCAGACCTGCCCGGGCCACCCCGCACGCCTCTTTCCGCCCTCAACCGGATTGATGACGTTCGTGCCGATCGCAAACATCCTCAGCGCCCCCTTTTTATCCAGTGCGGGGCTTCTCATCCCCTCGTCTCGGGCTGCAGGTGGCTCCGCTTGCTGCTCGGATCGCCTGAAACGTGTCCAAGTGCAGCGGAGTGCAGCTATCCGGTGACTCCGCCTCCGAAACCCAGTCCGACGCCTCGCCGTCGAGGTAACCGCCGCGGAACCCCTATCTCGCGACCCCGATAGCGCTGATCACCCATTTCCCGTTCAGTAGCGTGTACAAAGATGCTGCTATGGTCGAGAGCCCTCCATTCCCCAGGTTCTCTCCCAAAGCCATCTGCACGAACTCTTCCTCCATGGGGTGCCGATAATAGGGTTGTTTCGTGTAGAACGGCTTCAGCAATGCGGTGGAGACCGTCCGGCAGGGCGTCAGTCCGTTCTTTGTCTGGATGACGACGCTCAGGCCCTCAATCACCACCTCCACCACCGCTTTTTTTTTCCGGCGGCTGCTCGCTGTGCCACAACCCTTCTTTCCTTATGAGGGGTCCACCAGAGCTACTGCTGCGGTCATCTCACGACCCGTTGGCGATACTGCTCACGACGCTACACCACCGTCTCCTCTTAGACACTGCCCGTCCACTCCATTCGACGGCGAACGCGCCGACGTCGCGTGGAAGGGAGGCGCTGGGGCTGCCTGAGGTGCCCGCACCGCTCGAGTAACGTGTTCGAAGTCACATGGACGGAGCGGACACCGGTACTGATTGCCGAAGCGCCATTGCTGGCGTAGCCACCCCTACCGTGACAAGCCCTGAGCATGGCAGCAAGCCTGTCGTGACGCACCAGGGTTCCCACCTATCCGTCAGTCAATTCCTCTTCCCCAGATGTCTGACGAGAGACGGCGCCGCGATGAGTGTGAGGGATGCTGTCAACAACGGCTCCAAACAGCGGAGGTGCAGGGGACGGGCGTGGTATCAGAATGCAGGGTTTTTGCGAGCATAGTTCGGTGGCGAGCGGCGTGATCATGACTTTCATGACAAGTTACTTGGCGGTGGAGTCGATTAAGAGCTAGGCGATGCGTGTTGTGAAACGTCTTGTTGCTGTATATTAAACCAGAGTATAATCACCCCTCGGCTGTCCGGGCTACATGCTCTTGAACTCGGTAATCTACCCATACTCGCCACCACCGTTTGTTCACTACCTACGCAAGGGAGAGCACGAATACGCTGTATCGGTTGTTAAACACCTACGTATGTGGACCGGATCTAAACTCTGATGATGCCTCGATCAACAACTAATTTCTCGACCCAGTAAGCCCACCCCTCAACCGGAGCCAATCAGCACGCATGAGCACGAGAACACGATAACAACACCCAAAAAACTAAATGCGGGTCGGTACGTCTGGAAGGATTTGTACATCATGCAGGTACCGTTTGAAAATAGTGTCAACAACACATCTCGCGCTACAGGGAAACAATGTGATTTTACCGCGCATTGAGCTGTTCCGTCGGGGGTGAGGCAACACTACATGGCAAAAGGTGGCTGCCACGGGTCCAAGCTGTGGCCCGAAATGGAGAGGCACAGCGGACACGATATCCATGCGAACGGGCAATGTTGGGTATTGGTGGAAATGTGCACAGCGTGTGAACACATTATTGACTAAGGGGGCAGAACGTCCGTACGTTGTTACAATTGTTTCGTTTCACTGGCAACGGGCAATGCTGGACACTGTTGAAAGATGGTGCAGCACGCTGGTGTGTAGTTGAATGTTCCTACAGCATGCCCGTACAATTCAGGCAGTACAGCCCTACGCAGTCGCAATGTCGTGCAGTATGCGAGTATAGGTCAGAGGAGCGTACAACCTGCATGTTGCTGAAACATTCCGCAGCATGCCGATACCTCGTAAGCAAAAGTGAACAACCAGATCGCACACGCGGCTAACAAGTTATCCATACCCAGTACGCCAGTAAATCGTTGAATGTTCGTTAGCCTGCCGGCGCATTAGTACCGTTGCAATGGTTGTTAAAGTTTTGTTCGGCATGCCGATATTTCACAAAAGTGCAGCACTGGACGTTCCAACAAAATCGCGCCGGCATTTGTCTAAGTAAGTGAAACACTTAACCGCACACGCGACTAACGAATTCTTACAACGAAAGATGATATAACACACCGAGTCTTTTTGATGCTACTGTAATACGGTCGATCCAATCACGAAAGCGAGCAAGCGACATCGACCCATACTGACAGCAGGATAATACCTACTTACTGAGGTAAGGTATCTCGCGTGTTGCGGGTTTCTGTACGATCGCAAGCCATTCTGTATACGAGCGAGCATCAGGCATGGATATGAAATATGCAGCTTGTTGGCGGATCCAGCGACATCCGTGCGGTAGGTGGTGACGCCAGCAGCGTCTCTTAATAGATTCTTCTCGTCCTCGTGCCTTCCTAAAAGAGCCCTCTGGCGAGCACACCGGCGTTACGGCCTTTCACCGATTCCTCTCACCTCTCTGACCTCCCCCCTCTGTCCTCTGCTGGCGCACGAAGGGGGCTGATCCAATGCCTCGTGCGCGAGGATTGCCTCGTGTTGTTGCTGGCCGGCTAGCCTCATAGGTATTCCCTTGAATAGGTTGTTGTTGTTTCTATTACGATGCTCGAAGATTTAATGCGCGTGTGGTTCACTACATGGGCGCTGCCTTTTCCTTGTATTATAAACCCGTTATGGTTTAGTTTAGTGTGACCCGTATGGGGGACATTTCATTTAGCGAGGCGTCGCGAATAGGTATTTCGTTGCATAAATTGCTGTTGTCTTTTTCGCGATTTCCGCGTTGTTGATGAGCGTGTGGTTCACTGCTCGGTTGCTGTATTTTCCTTGTGCTTTAGACTCGGTCTATATTATTTAGTGTGATCTGTATGGGGGACATCATTTCATCTAGAGGGGCGTCGCGACTAGCCCCCCCTCCCTCGCCTGAGTTTGTAAAGCTCAAATGTGACAAGGGGTGGGTGCTGCGCACTAGCAAGAGACTATGGACCGCGGCAGACTGCAAGATACCCCCATCCACTGAACAGACCTGCGTTGAACACATGAAAGGAGTGTGTGGGCCTATTAAACTCGCGCATACCGGAGATCAGCAGAGTCCAGACTCTGCTAAACGAGACGTACGCTACGACCCCTCGCGGAGGGACGGAGTTACACCCCATTCACCAACACCAAACCTCCCATGGCGTGCAGCCGCAAGACTCACACCGTGTCCGCCCACGGTCCCGCTTGGGGACCGTGGTGCGAACCGATCGTGACCTACCGAACGTTCCTCTGAACGACGGACTCATTTATGACCTCCCCGCAGCACGTAATGTCGAAATCGTTGCTCATAGCTAGGTTTCACTACTGCTGTTTACGCTGTGGTTATGTTTCACATCTATAGGCGTATTGGTATAAAATTCGTCATTGGGAACCAAAAGCAACCTCGCCCCACAGTGATCAACAAGAGAGGGCTTGGGGCCGAAGCATGGGGCAGAAATATGATGCGATACACGGGTTGCAGGGTAAATCCATGGAACAGAACCTCATTAAACGCATGTGAGGTGTGCGTAGCAATATCGGCCATCATGGATGACACTCGCGCGGCTCGACTCTGAAAAATGGTGTCTAATCCGGTAGCATAGTCTGTGCCTCCATACGATCGTGGAGCGCCAAGAGATACCCCTTTGTGCAGGCTTTCTTCTAGTAATAAGTGTTGATCCTGCCGGTTGATGTTGATCCTGCTGGTCGATGTTTTTCCCGAGGTGTGAGGGGGTTCGTGGGGACTTTCCGGTTTTCTTCCTTTTCTGTTAATGGGTAGATTCGTTCCTGGTACAAGGTATCTCTCGATACAGCACAGCGCCGTCTTGCGTCAATGTAGCGACGACACTAGACGAACACAATATTCATGAACGGGACATGGTAGATCGGTCATTCGGCCACGGCTACGTCCGGCATGTGGCGGGCTGACGCAAGACGAGGCTGTGCTGTATTGAGAGATACCTTGTACCAGGAACGAGTCTACCCATTAACAGAAAAGGAAGAAAACCGGAAAGTCCCCACGAACCCCCTCACACCTCGGGAAAAACATCGACCAGCAGGATCAACATCAACCGGCAGGATCAACACTTATTACTAGAAGAAAGCCTGCACAAAGGGTTATCCCTTGGCGCTCCACGATCGTATGGAGGCATAGACTATGCTACCGGATTAGACACCATTTTTCAGAGTCGAGCCGCGCGAGTGTCATCCATGATGGTCGATATTGCTAATATGATATGTTCTTCGAAATGCTGTTCAGATACACTCACTCTCTGAAACATCATGTACTGTTTCGTTCTCAGAAGATAGAGGGCAACAGGCCGTCTGGCACACCTTCAAACGCTCAAGCCTTTTCAGTTCATTACAACGATTTCGACATGTATTCCCGTTGTTCCACACAGCCTGCAGAACGCACGCCTGAACCATCTCCTTGTTGTTTCTGTCGGTATTCTTCAGGGGTAGGGGAACACCGACAGCAACGGGATGAGCTATATGAAGCTCAAGGGGTGGAGAGGGGTTGTGATCGCCTGCTCACATCTCTACAGTATCCGAGTTCAACTCGCATTGTCCTCTTTGCCTGCATGCCGTGTCCCCTTCTGGAAACCCCTCGGGTGCTTGGGCTACCACACTGTAACACTGCAACACATAACTTGATGGTACAGCAGGAGCAGCACTACAAATTGCTTGGTAGTACGTACGGGACGCTTGGTATCTGTTTCGTATACTTCGTATGCAGATAGCCCCAAAACAGTTAGTTGAGCAGCAGTTATATTGAGCTCATCGACAGTACGGAGAGAGCCGGCGATTACGTTGGTGCCACGAACACAGCAGCAGAAGAAAGCAGCAGTAGCAGTATGGCGTACAGGTACGTACCGTACTAAAACTACACTGGCACGAGACATCCACCGGAACGAAAAGAAGATATCAATTACGAGAAGGTACTCGTACAGCCTGCAAAGCAGATGGATCCGTTTTCAGCCTCAAGGTCCGGAGACACATTACCGAGAGGAGATGACTTGCATAATCACCATGTTCGTCGGGGTCAGCAAACACTAATGTCGCAGACATAGCAAGAGCAGCGGCATAGTACCACAGCAGCAGGTAGTACATAGAAGCAGTACCATAGCGGCATAGAAACGGCAGGAGCAGCCGCAGTAGTACATCATACACGCCCGAGCCTGCCCCTGGTATAACAATCGAGAAAAGGGAACCCGGTAGCGCACGAGGAGCAAAAGACATATAATAATAGCATATCTCAGGAAGCTGTGCTGCACTGAACTAGTCAAGTGCATATTCTTCGTCTTCTAACGAACTTCCGACCTCGTTCTGGAGGGCATCATCCTGAATTTTCCTCAAGTTATATCCGTCCGCTTTGGCGCGAACGCCGGGAAACAAAGCCCCAAGAACGTCGGGGCTGGTGTTATTGTGGTTCGCCTGCTGGCTGTGTAAGGGTGGTCTGTGTGGCTGTGTTGCTGCGGTAGCTGTAGATTGGTTGCTGTGTACGGCAGTCCTGATGTGACTGTTGTTGTTCTCGCATTACCTCATCGCCTCAATACAATGCAGTCCGTGGTCCAGCCGTCAACTTCTTTATTTTGGCATTGGGTTCAAAATCATTCATTTGCTCGGAACCTAATAATTATCAGGCGGGAATATTGTTGGGCCAGGGAATAATCAGCGCCAAGAATATTGCTATCGTTTTGATTTTCGATGTCGAGTGCTCGATTTAGTTTGGACACGCCCTCAGCCTAAACGTCACAAATGAATACGACCGCGTATGTAGGTAGATTTCTGATGTTCGTTCGCTTTGGTTCAACACATAAAAGAACACTCCGCATTCGCCCAGCATGATGCATCGCAGATAGGACTACTGCAGCTATTATTGAGGTCGCGCCTCATTACTAACAATTACTAGTAAGGGCCGGTCATTACGCGACAAACCAACAAATAAAAACAAAAAAAAAAACGAACAGACTTTCGTTTTTCGTGAAAAAAACAGCAGGTTGAGTTTTAACGAGACAAAAACAAAAAGAAAAATCTCGAAACAGTAAGGAGGAGCCGAGTCGAGTGACTCACCCGCAACAGCGCGTGATCCCCGGCTATAGCACTCGACAGCGGCGGTGGATAGACACAACTCGCACACGTGAGGCATCCTCCACAGCCGGCGGTTCTCGTAGTCCAACCCGCTCCCTCTGGATCGCTCTAGCACTCGTGCAACAGCCATCGCTGTCGATGGCAGACGTTTGAATGCTGAGTGGAACTAATGTCGAAGAATATACCGCTACAGTCATTTCTTGATCCCCCTGTTTCTTGCGAGGGCACCCGATGGTGATCTGCTACCTATCAATGCTCGTGCTGTCAGCAGACAAGCCACGTGGCAGCTACATGGACTACCTCGGTCGTCGTGCGGTTGCCAACCGGTCGCCTCAACATTTACAGAACGTCATCTCCACGCGTCAAGCTCCTCCTATGTTCCTCTTCGACCATGGGTATCCCATTAATTTTATTTTTTTGGCACCCATTCCTTTAAAGTCTCATTAGAAGACGTAAAAAAAACGAACGAAATATGAAAACGGAAGTGTCGGGGTCTCTACTTCTAATATATATATATATTTCCAATAGAACTCACTCGCTCTTTAGTTCTGTTGTTCATTTTTTACGTTTTATTTTGCCACCGTTAGGACCGACCGTAGGAAACAAACAATCGTCAGCAGCAGCGCGAGCAGCAGAAGTGGCGATGGCAGCAACAAGAGCGGCAGCGGCAGGAGCGGCAGCAGCAGCAGCGGCGGCAGCAGCAGCAGCAGCAGTAGCAGTTGAGCAGAGGCCAAGGTCAGCGTTGCTATACGCTCGGCTTGTCGGTCTAACTCGACCCTTGAACCCTTTGTACACATACTCGATTTTGTACTGTTTCCTGGTTCCCACCTCATAAATTCGGCAGAAGAGTAGAACATTGAACGGAGGAAATCTGTTTTTTATCGAGATGTATTTATGCGTTGGCATGCGACAGAGTGGATGGGCAAGCGGTTCATAGAGATGATGACAGGTCCAGTTGGTTTAATTAGGAAGACAGGCTGGGGAGGTTTGACACAGTGAGGAAGAGGACCATCTATCGTAGTACTCTACTCGTGGGAGTGCACGAGCAGGGGTGGTCCGATATCCTTCCAAAGATAGGTGTTCTAAATACTGCCTTGAATGAGGTCGAAAGCCCGGTAATTACCCGGGTTCAGGCACTGAAATCGTAATTGTAATACTTGGAAGGCGTATCTCAGGTGGAAAACCAGGGGTTTTCCATGGGTTTTCCAGGGGTTTTCCAGATGGGCGCGAGTATGCTCTCAGTCTCCGCGTGCACGAAAGGAATACATATGCTCTGCTTCTATCTCTAACCAACCAAGACACGTGAGTACCAACGAGTACCGACTTAATAAGCGAAACATGTCCAGGGATACAAAGTGTCCCGCCTGCATGATCTTAACAAGTGGCGTCGTCGCAGCACCAGCAAGCTGCGTTCCAGCATTGGTCCGCCTGTTTCGGCGTCGACGCGGGGACGACGGCACAACGCCCTGCGTCGATCAGGCCGACGCTGTCGCGGCCGAGCGGACTCCTGCTGTTGTTGACGACCAATCCGACGTCGTCGCGGCCGCGAGGGCCTTGGTCGCCGCCGAGGCCATCGGGACTGCCTGAACTGCCTCGGCGACAAAGGCTAGACGCCGGGCGCTAGAGCGCACTGCGGCCAAACGAGAGGAATCAGCTGCCGCCAGAGCCTCGGCGATCGCCGACCGCGCCTCGAAGGCTGCCGCCGCGGCCTCCGAGGACGCTCCGTGTGTCGCCTCCCATGCGCAGGATTCAATTTTCCGCGCCAGCGAAGCTCTGCGGAATGCCCGGGCGAACACCGCCACCAAAACCCGTCGTGCCGCCGAAGCAAGGGCCTCAGCTGGGATCCTTCCCCTCGCCGTTATTACGACGACAGCCACTCCAACCCCCACTTCAGTCCCCGGACTTGGCCCCAAGGACTCGCTTCCCCCCAGCGTGATCGCGGTCGACGCACGGACCAAGCGTACCTTGGACCTGACCTTCCTGCAGGTGATTGTCGCCTTCATGGCGGCCGAGCCCAACCCGTGCTTCTTCCCTGAGGCGGCGATTCCGGTAGTCTTTGCCACTCGGCGGCTCCGACGCGAGATCTCTACGTCCACGACGTATATATCAAGATGGTGGACGGTTCTTTGGAGGCCCAGCAACGCCGGACGTATACCATGGCTCTGGTAGTTAGCCCCCGGAAGGTGCACGACGCTTCTTCCACCACCGTTTCTTGGCCAACACCTGTCGCCTATCTCCTCCACTGCAAGCGCCGGGCACATTCCACCCACCAGGGACCCCACCTCACCGGCAGAGGACTGGATGCTGGACACCACCCCGCTTCCTTCAGCGGTCCCTCGGACAACCGGGTTCACCAGAACCAGGGAAATGATGCCAGCTGTGTGGCCTGAAACCGCTCTCACTGCCGCGCTGGCGACCAGGACAGCCGGCGCCCGAGAGATAGAGGGGACTCGGTCGGTCCGGACGGCAGGTTTGGCCGGGGCTCAGACGCGGACATCGGCAGTGGCACGTCGTTGCCTTGTCGTTCAGAGGTGTGGGAGTGGGCTTTGAGGAGCCGAGTCTTCGACTCATGTTCTAGTTCGTGGAATCGGGGTATTAATGAATTTCCCAAATTCCGCATATACCGCTCATCAGAGGGGACTAGTGTTATGATACCGCCTTGAATGAGGTTGAAAGCCAGGTAAGTACCTTGGTTCAGGCACTGGGATCGTATTTGCAAGGAGTGGGAGGCGTATCTTAGGTGGAAAACCAGGGGTTTTCCAGAAGGGCACGAGCTTGGTCTTAGTCTCCGCGTGCACGAAAGGAATGAAGCTGGTCTTCTTCTATCTCTAAACAACCAAGACACGTGAGTACCAACGAGTACCGACTTAATATAGGCAAACCTGTCCAGGGATACAAAGTGTCCCGCCTGCATGATGTCATCATCGGCGAGTTGAAGGAAGAAAAACTACACGTATTTGACATTTTTGTTGTTGTTGGAATTTTCGATTTGCCAATTCAGCATGGAATTTGCCAGGCTTTTTTATGGATATTCCCGAAGCCTTTTGTTGGTAAGTTTATGAAAATTTGGACTTGCCATTTTATTTGCAAGTTTTGAGCATGCCTTGAAAATCAACATTTCCACAAACTTGCCAATTGGCAAGTTTTCAACATTTGAAGACGAAAAGTCTACACTGACACGTTTTGTCCAACAGAAAGAGCTGCTCGTAGCAGGTGCCACCACTAATGATACTACTGATGTTTTAGACATCTACATACGGCAGAGTTTTTGCAGTAGCAAAACCGCAGCACAACAGTAGCAATAGCAGCATTAGTAGCAGTAGCAGTAGAACACACTCGGCAAAGGTCAGCGTCGCTGTATGCTCGGCTTATCAGTCGTATATTTGAATTTATTGTCAAGTACTCGATTATGTCGTGTGTTTCCTGGTTCCGAACTCGAGAATAGGCATAATTTGAAGACGAAAAATGTGCACCTGACATGAAGTACCCAACAGAGAGAGCTTCTTCTCGTAGCAGATGCCACCACTACCACTGATGTACGACATCTAAAGCAGAGCTTCTCCGGTAGCAAACAGCAGCATCAGTAGCAGTAAGACACGCGAGGCCGGGGTCATCGTCGCTGCACGCTCGGCTTGTATTGAACCCTTTGTACACGTACGGGATTTAGTTGTGTGTTTCCTGACTCCACTCACATAATTTGAAGACGAAAAGTCCACAACCTTGCATGTGTCCAACAGAGCTTCGCGTAGCAGGTGCAACCATTACAACTGCTGCGCAAAATCTGCATCATATCTTCCCCTGCTTCTCAATCCCCTCGTCAATAGGAGAGTGGGCCTAGCAACACCACCTGCAGCATGTTTTGGCGACATGGTCCGAACGTCGCTGTGGACAGGCCCAGTCTGCCTACTAGGTCGTAGAGTCGGGTTTGGTGGATAAAACTCAAAAAGCAAAACCATTACGATATGTTGCGGTTGTTGGTTCTGTCGAAACCATGACCCGGCCATGCTCCTACACACATTGCGACACCTAGCCCGACCAACTGTGAACAACTTACCACCGCACCAGCACGAGAAGGTTTCATTTATGTGTGTGCCTCCACAGAGACCGCCAGGACTGGAATTGATACCGTGTGCGTTGGGCGCGGGCGACAAATGTATAGCCGAAAAAAATGTTGCATCATTATGATTGACACACACAAACATAGAAACTCAAAACAAGGTACCCTGTAACCTCATATATAACTCGTTATGAGGAGTTGTTTCCGTTGGAAAACCAAGGAAGAGAAGCCGCTTCGTGCTCGCGTGCCTCATTATCATAGACCGCCCCCCCCCCCCCGTGAAAACCGCGTGTTTTTGCCTAAACACGCTGCTCCTGGACCCCAAATAGTTTTGTGAGATTGTAGTGGTTGACGTCTTATTTCGTGAGGCTACTGGTTAAACCCACCCATTCCAAGCAATATGCGACTCCCCTCACTTCAGAACAGCGGACTTATCGGTCTTCGCAGGCGGAATACGTTCCAATAATACATTTGAGTCCACTCTCCACGAAACAACGCATGTTCGTTAGTATCCCCTGGCGCCCACTGGGGTCGTGGGTCGAACTGTGCTCGTCCATTTTCTACCTGGCCCCTCTCCCGTCTTCTATTTTAGCCGTTGCACACGACTGACTTGCCCACCGCTTGGACAGGCAATCTCAACAGCCAAATAACTCGTACCCCCCCCCCCCCCCTTCCTCCCCTTTAACTTCTCTGCTCGTGACGCAATCGGGTGGTTCAGTGGCAGAATGCGATCAACGACCCAAGTACTGTATCCATACTCCTCTACACTCCTGCCCGTCGATCCTCTCAATAGCTGCTGCTTCTGCGGCCGCTGCTGCTGCTGCTGCTGCTGTTGTTAGGTGCTGTTGCTGTTGCTACAGCTGTACCGATGTCTCTTCGTTTATATGCCAGCCCTGAATATACGTGGAGCAGTGATGCTCCCGTGACACCCCAGCACCCGGTAATTCTCCACTGCAACCACACCACCGGCCTACCCAGGTTTGGGTCTGTTTTGCTCTACCTGTGCGATTCACGAAACCCCAGACCGTCAGGATATTATTCTAGATATCCGAAGCTCTCGATAGTCTCTGACGACCCAGGAAGAGTGTTTTATCGGATTCTTTACGTGAGGAAATTCGCATTTAATAGACAAGCGTTTTGTTATTGACACGAGATTTGACCTCTCGAGTTACGACCACTCCAACCCATGTCCTGTCGACGACGCCTTTTCTTAAAGTCTTAGTATGTTAGGCTTCTGATAAAAGGTTGACCCATTGCCTATCATACCCAAAGAGGATAGAAGAGGTTCAGGTATTGGAGGTCGACGATTTCGAGGAGTGAGCTGCGGAGAAAAGACGTTCGCGTATTTGTAAGCAAGGATTCCCGGAGAAAAACTATGTGAACCGTCACAGATTGTATTTTCGCTAGACAGGGGGGAAGGAGGGGGGCGTACTCATTTGTTGCTTGCCTTAGGCATTTGACCATTGACGACGCATCCCTTTCGAGACGGAGCACCGGTCCTACTCCTAATAGAGACACCTCCAAAAATTGGGCGTTTATTACGTTGGTTCCATATATTACATAGAAACTTTTTGCTAATCTTATCCCCTTCCTGTTTGGCTTCCTGTGGCCACCATCTATCTTCTAGGACAGCGATCGTTTTCTCGCTGCTATTCATTGTATCAAACTCCTCCATGCCACATTCGTATATTTTCCTCATCTCCGCTTCTAACACATCCCGTTCCTCCTTGTATATTTCACATTCTCCTACGATGTGAGTTCTACTCTCTATTGCTTTGCCACACGGGCACATCTGTGCGTTTACTTCCTCCTCCTCCCGGCTACTGGTGTACCTCTTTCTTCTTTCTGGCAGGTCCAGGTGCCCTACACGAAAGCGCAGTTTCAGCGTTGTCGCGGAGTCCATTGGGCCATAATGCAAATAAGTTTTCATTCCTATCCCTTCCCTCAATCCCCCGTATATCTCTAAATGTTTTCCCGATTCCACTTTGTTTCTCAGCGCTAGCCTTTCCCTTCTTTCTATCCTTTCTTCTACTTCTGCCATGTACCTCCCAAACTTCTCGGCGGACATCATCTCTTCTTGGTTTCCCCCTAGATCCTTCCATACTTTCTCAACAACGCCATCCCACCTTATTCCAGCTCGCCCTTTTGTTACTTTCTCCCATACAGCTCTATCAACTATGGCTGGCAACCTCTTATTTGGCATGTTCCTTACTTCATATTGCCAGTTCAACTTTCTCATGTCTCTATTTGTCTTGGGTGGGCACATTCCCAGTTCTGCTCTTAATACTGTATTACTAGTCGTACTTGAGCATCTTAGGATTTTTTTAGCTGCTGTCATTTGTATTGTTTCCAACTGTTTTACGAGTTTCGCGTTCTCTTCCCATACTTCTCCTCCATATTCTAGCTTTGGTGCTATCACATTCATCAAGATACATCTCTTAATCCTAGTGCCAAGGTTCGGGTCTGTTAGGATCGCATCCATCTTGCCTACCTGTGCCTTATCCTTTCCTATTATTTTTGCTATATGTGTATCCCAAGAGCAGTCTTTTGAGATCTCTACGCCAAGGTATGTATACTGGTCTACGAACGGCAATTCGTCTTCTCCCCAATTCCAACTGAAATTTACCTGGTTTACCTTATCTTCGTTGCAAACAACTACTGCGCATTTCTTGACCTTCGCCGTCACCCTCCATTTCCTGGTGTATTCTAGCGCCTTCTCTACTAGTTTCTGCAATCCTTCGTGTGTTTCTGATATCCCCACGAAGTCATCCGCAAACATCAATCCCGACACCGTATCTTCCCCTATCGTGACTCCCTGCCTTGCTCCCTCGGCTTCTACTATCAGGTCGTTAATATATATCTTGAATAAGTTAGGTGACAACGTACATCCCTGTGCAACTCCTTGTAAAATATCAACATACTTCGATATTACCCCGTCCAGCATCACAGCACTTCTCGCACATTCCGTCATCATTTTCATCATTCTCCACATATTTTCTCTGATTCCTATTTCCCACAGTTTTTTCCACAATCCATATCTCCATACTGTGTCGTAGGCTTTCTGCACATCTAGAAAGAAACAGTAAGTTGTTAGTCCCGCGTCTTCCCTACCTTGAACAATTTTACCTAAGGTATACACATGGTCTACGCAGCTACGCTTTGGCCTAAACCCTGCTTGCCTTCGCTTATTTTGTCTTCCTTCTCCATCATCGTTCCCATTCTATCGTTCAAAATCTTACAAAATGTTTTGCCTACTGTGCTTAGTAGCGTTATCCCTCTATAGTTCCCCGGGTCAACCTTATCTCCTTTCTTGAAAAAAAATGCTATGGGGGGGGTACTACTCCTTCTCTCCACCTCCTAGCTGCGTACTCGTTTTGCCAGTTATACAACATAACCGTCATGGTATGCATTCCTTCTCCCCCGTTCTTCATAAATTCATTCACTATTTGGTCAGCCCCTGCTGCCTTTCTATTCTTAAGTTTAGCTACACACTTCTTTACTTCTTCCCTTGTGAACTCTCTCTGTAACCCTCCCGAACCACTGTCTTCCCTTTCTGATGTATCTACGTTCGCCTTTGCCCACGCGTTGATTTCCTTCTCGAATTCTGCATCGAACGTTTCGTTGGCTGTGGGTGTTCCTAGCTTTCGGTAATGCTCTACTAGTACTTCCCTTTTTCCCTTCGAACTACTAACCATTTAACCGTTCTGTGCTCTTGGAGTAGCTTGTCTGTCTCTCCTGCTTGTTTGCCAAGTATCCCTTTTATCCCTACCCACATCTGCTTCATCCCGCCCTCAAAGTCTTGATTCGTTATATAAGACTACGTCTTTCCATATCCCTTTCTTCTTCTTCTCTACCATCTCTTTTACTTTCTTTCTAACTATAGCGTACTCCTCCCACCCTGTCGAAGTTTTACTCGATGTATACCTTGCGTGTGCCTTTCTCCTTGCTCTTATGGCCTCTTTCACTTCTTCATCCCACCATTTTACCGCTCTGTTGCATACTATCAACTTCTTCCCTATTACTTTACTTGCTGTGGTCTTGACCAACTGCTCCCATCCTTCTATTATCCTAGCTCCTGCATCATCCCTTTCTCTAGCGTTCCTTGTTGTACCTATTCTTTCCAACAGCTCGGAAAATTTCTATTCATTTTTGGCCATCTCTTCTTGGAACTCTTCCCGTTTCTCTTTTACTTCTAGTTTATCTATTCTCCATCGATACAATTTCCTACCTCTTGTATGTTTGATAACTATCGTCTGTTGACTGTCTGTCCATATTAGACAGTGATCCGTAGTTCCTATGTCCGCTGCGCATACATGCAGTTCCGTTTCCTTACCACTTCCATTTTCTACTACTATAAAGTCAAGGATAGAGCTTTCTCCCTTTTGTATGCACTGTCTAGTCCATTCCGGTTCTGCCTTTTTTACTCTGTCGTTCAACGTTTTCGTCTCGTTGTGCTTGAGGAACTTCAACATCTCTTCCCCATTCTTATTCTTAGTTACTTCCCCATACTGTCCAATGTTCTCATTCAGTTTGCTTGCCCTCCCAATTCTTGAGTTAAAATCTCCCACTAGTACTACTTCTCCTCGCCTCTTATACTTCTGTACATCTACTGCCACTTCTCCGAACTTCCTCTGTATATTTTATCGTATTCTTCGACCCTGGAGGCATATATATGTTTCCTAAGAAGTAATCTTTCGCTCCCCGCTCCCCTGGAATCTTAATCCATATGCTTTCGTCGAATTTAATGTCTTTGATCACCTGTACTACGTCACACAGGTATTCTTTGACTAGGAACCCCACACCCCCCCGCCCCCCTATTCTTGCTATTCTGTCCCTTCCTCTTTATCCCTATCCATGCGTACTCTCCAAATTTGGATCCTATCTCCCCTCCTTCTTTCTCCCACGACTCTTGAATTCCCACTATGTGTAGGTCGCGCTTACTTACTTGTTCGGCAATTTCGATTATGTCGCGCTCTTCCGTGACGAAGCCACATACGTTCCATGATCCTATTCTCAGCCTCCTTTTCGTTTCACTATCCGCTCCAGTCTTACCTGTTCTTTCTCCGTTGTCGCCACGAGTATTTCTGTTATCTCTTCTTTGAGCATTATTTTGGTTTCCGTTCCTGTTCTTGTCTGCTTGTTTTGCGCCCCTATGTTTCTCCCCCCATTCCCTTTGAGCCACCTGCTGTTTCCTGCCTCCCCCTAACTTTGTTCGCCCTAGGACTACGTCTAAGTTTTGTTATTCCACTAGCTACACATACTCTCCATCCTAGTCTTCTAACCCGTGCTGACACTTTTTCTAGAACCGAGAGAAACGAAATGAAGAATTGTTTTTTATAGCCTTTTTCTTGTTGCATCGTGTGATCACAACGGTTGTAACGGCTTTCCATTCCGACCTGTGGGCGGGTGGTGTGTCGTTTTATCTTTTTCACGGACGCCCCTGGGACAAGTCTAAATCTGTTGTTATTGGTAGGGTCTTCCAGGGGTTGGCCTATCTGTTGTTTAGGGACTAGAAGTCCCTTCCTGCGGGATCATACACAGGTGACTAATTCTCACCACTACTCTAAGAGCCGACTTCACAACTGAAGACAACGCAATAGTTTGCAGGAATATTCCTTTGCTCCGTATACTCTTGTACGGACGCTTACTGTGACGAGAAATAGCTTAAACCTGACGTGGAGGTGGCGGGGGGAGTGGGGTGTGATAGAGTTCCACGGTCTACAGTATATGCCCAGCACCATGATTTTGATGCTGGGTTCAATTCCCGAGATGCGACCGTTCTTTTCGTTTAACATATGGCGATTTTCGACCATGCGACGATTTCAAACTGTTTTACGCTTTGTGTTACAGTAGATTCAAAGTTTGGTACACTTTGTATCTCTCCATCTCTTCCCTTCTTAAGGCAGGTACTCGTAAGGGGCGAAAAGAGATGGTCAACGAAAGTGATCGACATACTACCCGCAAAGGAGGTGGGGCTAGAAAGTGTCCACAGCCTAGCAACTACACACGGGAGTACCGCGGGGGAAGCGCCAGCGGAAATGCTAATTTTCTATTCCTTTTTTCGGATTATCATTCATAGCCCGTCGGGAGTGGGTCTAGCAGCGTCTTCCAAGTCGAAGACGGCGGTATCTTTTGTCATCTGAGTCTGCGGGCTTGTCAGTCGCTCTTGAACACCTCCCGGTGTCGGATTGAGCGGGCTGGCGCCTAGCCCTGAAAGCGATGTCTTGTGTACACTGCGTTTCACCTCCTTGGAGTTCACGATTCTCGTACACATGGGTCACGTATGAAGATGGACGACATTGCTTCTCCTTTCGGGAGATTCGTCGCTCGTGTATCAGCTTCCGTCATCACCGCCGATTGCCTTCCTGGCTTGGGTATTTTTGCACCCACAACCAACGCTGCTTTCGCTCCCACTATGGTCGTACTCTCAAGCGGCGACCAGGACTCTGCCGAAGCCCCCGCTGCAGCGGCGATTGCCGCCCAGCGCGCTCCCTCTCCGACGAACCCTTAACAAGGAGATAATTCCGCCGTTATCGCCGATCCGGCCTCGTCTGTCCCTTCGCCGTCTGGCATCTCGGCGCCCTTGAATGTTATCCCACCTTTAGGTCGCATCCTCACTCGGACGCGTCGACTAACGGCCTCTACAGCTTTCACTGCGCCGCCTACTGCTGAACAAGGTGTCGGACCCGGCGTACTATCACCCCAGATTTTTTACCGTTCGACGATTTCTGACCGTTTACGGTTCGCGATTCGCGTTCACGGCCTTCGGAGGTGGGCTTATTTTATTTCTGCATCTTGTGGGTGACATCCGGGTGGGATCAGGTCCGAATGGGATCAGAAGAGCGAAGCAGGGTCTTGTGTTGTTGTCCCGCTTTCATGGAGTATATTCCGAGAAACGTATTTATCTACCATATCGAGAACTCTACTGTGCATGGAACACTCTACTGCAACCTTAGCCATACTCGGGCACGAAACGGCCGAAATACAGCCGAGGAAGGAGACTGGGCCGCCTTCGCACTTCATAATACCCCGAATTCGCGCTTAACCATTTACCTCACGAACACTACATTTCATTAATTTAATCACAGAAAAAAAGCCGAAAACTTCCTTCCGACCAAAAAGTGAATTATAATGTTTTTTACAAAAATTGAAAGCATGCGGACCATGCCCACGAAATTTTTGACAAAAAATTCCAAGCATATCCGAATCATGTGTACCAATTCCGGCAGTTGCCACCTCTTGATAGTGAAACATCCACAACTCCAGAATTTAACAACATCAGTGTTACGACCACGTCACACCTATCAGTGTACCAGTACGTATTTTCAAAACGGAAAACGCTTCACTCGCAGCATGAAGAGTACTTGTAGTGTTTGAAAGCTAAAAAACAATTCGGGGATAGACTATTATACTGTTTTCGTGGAGCCATTCGCCACGTACCATAAAAATGATGATGAAAAAAAAAACAAAAATAAAATAAAATAATAATTGCCGTCCCTCACCTGCCGTCGAAAATCGGAACGCACGGTCCGCTCCGATCCATCCATTTTCGATACGGTCGTACAACGCGTGAGCGCGTGAGGGGATAGAGCTCGGCCTATTGTACAGAAAGACGACACACCGAACCCAACAACGGCCACAACGTCACAACAACACGAACATCGAAGTATATATTGGGAGGCATTCTGTCTCTACAGGTGTCCACCTTCAACCTGCACCTTCCCAGACATCATCCACCCACCCCCCTCCTCCTGGTCGACATAGCTTGTCCTGTGCCTCTCCGTCTCGTCGTCAAAAACAGAAGCCTGGGGCGACCTTTTTTCTTTGGGATACCGCTTCAAATGTGAGAGGATGCGATAAAAATGGATGTGAACATCCGCACCTAGAGTTACCAACTACTCCTAGTGTTGCGCCAACATCTGTACAACAGTGTTAATTCCGCTCTGAATGATTACCATCGGGGTCCTGCTACAGTACCTGCTTCGTACCGCCGCAGCAGTTCTGGTGCTGCTGCTATACATCTCAGGCCTGGGTCCCTCGTCTGTTGGAGCGTGCGCAGAATACGATAAGAAAAAGGTTTTATTCGGTACACGAGTACATAAGAAATACACACCGGACTGCCTTCACGACGTACTGGTGCTGCTGCTATTTACGTATCAGGTGTAGGTCTCTCGTCTGTCGGAGTGTCCGTATAATACGACAATAAAAAGGTTTTATCGGGTACACGAATACGTTAAGAAACAAACACCGGACTGCCTTCCCGACGTCAGAAAAGAAGCCACGAACAGGAGAGGCAAAATTTCGGTCTTTTGTATGCCTAAACGAACACTACTACATAAGAAACGGCCTATATTTTCACACATACACTACCAGGTACCTGGTATTAAATATATACTATTATGGGGGCCATAGTAAATAGGACCTACGGTACATACGAAAAAACGTATATTTCCCTATTTTTACTAACGATATTTGGTCCTATTTCCCCTATTTGCTATGGTCTCCCGTAATACTACATCTACAATAGACAATTCAGCAACTTTTCAATAATAGCAAACACTCACACACCCCTCTGCACCACTCACGAAGATTTTTTCATTCCCATGACACATACGAAACCGTTATTCCGGCACCAAGATGCAGGTACCATGGGGGTTGTTGTATACGTCTACGGGCAGGTTTGAGTGTCTATTGTCTTTTCTAGTAAATGGTGATTTCCCTTCCAATTGATACTATCGCGTCTGCGGCGGTTCCTCCTCTCTTATAGTTTCTGAGATATTCTGAGATAGTTCTGGATTCATTTCACTCTCTTACCCTTACGAGATCACAACAACTATATGCGTACAGCAGCCGTACTTCAATTGTTGTCAGCAGCATTACGCACATGCTACGTAGTGGTACCCTAAAGTGCCAGAGCGGGGACGTTGTAGCGGACCAAAACAGTTCCCCGGGAACAAAAGGGCAAATCACCCACACGCACGAAAGCAGTACCTCACCCACCCACCGAACCAACCTCTGCCCAGGTACTGCCGATGTACGTGTTAACATGTCCAAATACCCAAGCCGATACAATGAAATACTTGATGAACCGAACAACAAAACAAATGACGGCTATATACCATAATAATTCCCACAAAATAACGCAGTGCAGGCAGCAAGCGAGGTTTGAAGTCATGTTCTACGCTCTGCAGTCGAGCACAGTAGCAAGTGGATCTACACGAACACGCTTACGAGCGTTCCTTTTTGCGGCTTTTTTTGGCGCTTTCGTTTTCCGGATTATACCGTGGACTGAGATTATGAAGCCATCGCTTAGGGTCCATCTTAACGGAGAACGATAAAATTCTCAATTTAGAAGTAAAATTTCAATCCCAATGAATTTTAATCCGATTTCGCCAAAACTAAACCGCGTTTGTTTGTGTCCTATCGGGGAACGCCGTACTAACTGTCCAACAAAAAGAAACCGGAACAACTTGTAAAAACGCCCCACGTCACACAACGCCGAGCCGACAAACAGCGACGAGTGTAGACTAGAGCGAAGGCTTGCGTTGCGGTGTGCGCGCCGCTGCCAGGCTCTTTATTTTTGTTGGCGTAGGATAGGATTCTCAGGCGTCAAATTGTTTTTGTTTTAAGGTTGAAAATGCCTGCTTAATGACTCACTCTTCGGCCAATCGGATGCAAATTACCGACACCGAGTGACACAAAAATGTAATCAGACATGCAGTAGTCGTGAAGAGTCTTTAACCATCATCATGTACATATTGCCAGACCAGTATTAAATACCTGCCATTCAAGGTCGGCATACTCGTAGTCTATCGGCGTCCCCGGTGGCTTGATAGGTGGTCCGCGAGCCTATCAAGATCAATTTCGTGAGTTCGAGTCTCACCGAGTGCATGCTCGTAGGGACTTTTCCTTGCATAAAATTGATTAGCGGAAAGCGCGAGAGCGTGAGTTAGCTGTACACTCGATGAAAGTCGACGAGTGGGAATGCTGAACCCTATGCGCGATAAAAATTAAAGGCACGTACCGGGGGGGGGGGAGGGACGACACCTGTGACCACGGCTTGTCCAGAAGACCGTCGAGGGTAAAACCTCCTACGAGCGGGCTGGAAAGTAAAAGTGATGAAAAAAAATCAAATAAAATAAAACAAAATAAAATAAAGATGAAAAGTAATCTAGACGCCATCGTCACTACTACCGAGCAAGAAGGACAAGCTGGAGTGCCCGACCTGCACCTCTGGCGAGGAACGGACGTACATCGATAATGTTTGTTGTTGTTGTTGTTCTCACAGTAATTCATCGCCTCAATGCAATACATTCTGTGGTCTCAGGACGGGCTCCAACAACTGTGGAGTGGAAGAATAACTCCCTCCGTAGAAGAAAAAAACAGGACAGAATAGTAGACATTATAACCCTAATGGGCACATCTACACCCCAGAAAAAATCAAAAGTGAGGTCCGCGCTCGTGCGTATCAGGTACATGCGGTACGCTGTACAATAGGTTGGACTTTTCTTTCCTACTCGTACCGCCAACTGCTGCGGTCGTTCGGTATATAGCCGGCGTCCCCGGTGGCTTGGTAGGTGGTCCGCGAGCCTATCAAGATCAATTTCGTGAGTTCGAGTCTCACCGAGTGCATGCTCATAGGGACTTTTTCTTGCATACAATTGATTAGCGGAAAGCGCGAGAGCGTGAGTTAGCTGTATATTCGATGCAAATCGACGAGCAGTGGGAATGCTGAATCCTATGCGCGATAAAAAATAAAGGCACGTACCGGGGGGGAGAAGGGACGACACCTGTGACCACGGCTTGTCCAGAAGATCGTCGAGGGTAAAACCTCCTACGAGTACGAGTGGGCTGGAAAGTAAAAGTGATGATGAAAAAATAAATAAATAAATAAATATTGGCTTGGTGCTTTGATTTTTTTCCATGACTTTACTTTTTCTATATTTATTTTCCCCTTCTTATCCTTATGAAGGAAGTACTACATATTGGGTGGGTGACGAGCGTTTTTTGGCCCACTCATTTTATTTCTCTTTTTACGTAGTTAAGTGTTCACCGGGATGCATAGTTCCCTTTTTCCTTCTCGTTTCTTGCCCCTTTTGGCTTATGCTCGGGGTACGTATATGTCTGAGCTTTGGCTTCCCATTTTATATACGTATTTATTTGGGATTCTTCTCCTTTTTCTTTTTCTTTTTCGGTCTGGTTTCTTCGTTGCTTCTCTTTCTTTATGGTGTATTTTGGTTGCTGGCGTATGTAGTGTCGGCCGCACCTAGTGCGAAGGCATGGTATTGCGTAGGCTATTAATGCATTACGGTGTGTTATCGCTGTGTCGTAGTCTGTGACCACAGAGCTCGTATCTTTCTAGGGTGAAGAATCAGCACGGACACTGGCCTTGCTGGATGTCGACGAGTAGAAGAACGGTTTAATGTGAAGAACACACACACAAGTCGCCACAAAAACAGAGAAGACCGCATACTAGCACCCAGGAAAAAATGGACAGGATGAAAAAAAAAGCATCTCGACTTCGAAAAAATTGCAAAACGAAGTCGAAAAATCAAAAATCGAAAAAGGAAGACTGCAGTACGCCGGTGTGAAGTGTAGACCACGCTTGTTCCACAGGTTTGTTACGAGTTACGACATGCTGGAGACTCCTTTCATGATTGGTGAAATAGGTCGAAGTCAAGCCGCCTCCAAGTTATGAAATGTGATGCATGGATGTATTTGCACACGGACGGCTGATTTTCAACGGGATTGGGTCCAGGACATTTTAGGTTTCATAAGCGAAACAGAGTAGTACACACACAGCGGTACGTGGCTGGCTCTGTGTACGTTTGCATTGTACGGAACGCCAGTGCCAAGGTGCAGGTACCAGGGGGTTTGTTATGCCGGTATGAGGGCAGGTCTGTGACTCTTTTATTTTGTCCCTCGCACGTTGCTCTACCTTCCTATTGACTCTATCGTGTACTTTCACAGGGCGCAGTTCCTCGTCTCCTACAATTTATATTCCCTCGCTTG
The DNA here is from genome assembly GCA_031763025.1 of Macrocystis pyrifera. Classification (NCBI taxonomy): domain Eukaryota; class Phaeophyceae; order Laminariales; family Laminariaceae; genus Macrocystis; species Macrocystis pyrifera. The sequence goes on from JASSKH010000022.1 coordinate 11,387,954, forward strand.
CTTCTATGAGTTTCCTGGGAGTATCTACGTCCAGCAGAAAATCATGAAGTTTCAGCAACATTATGTACCAACAACCTACTTGAGTGCCCGACCTGTATTCTTTTTACGATGCGGTTTTCGTGCAGCAATTCTCCAGTAAGCTGCTGCGGTGTGTAGACCACGCTAGTTCGCAGGTTATGAAGTATGCAGAAGGGTCCTTTGCACGATCCGTAAAACAATTCAAAGTCAAGAAACTTTTTTGTGGCAAGTTTCGAACTCCGATGTATGATCGGGATATTTGGTTTCAGTAGTATTTTCGGGTTCAGTGTCATTTCAGCTTCATACGCCGTACAGAGCACCAGGTAGCACATACGCAACACGTACGAGTAGCTGGCTCTACATCCGGTGCGCTAGCACGGATTGGAATAGCGCAGTACACCTAATAACGATATAACGACTTGAGAAAGGCCTTCTTTCAGGGATTGACTCAAAAATACCCACACGAGTAATGAGATAGTGCTTCTCGCCGAAACGCATCACCATAAGCCACAGCACTACAGCAATAGCCCGTGAGAATGACAGAACGGTTTTGGTACCGATCTTTGCTCTAAGGGGCAAAACGTTGGAATACTCGCCCACGCATGGCGACGAAAATCTGCACACATCCGAACAGCGATTACAGGCTCCTGCCGCATTCAAGCGATATAGTACCGTTTCTTTAACACGACATCTATAGTTTCCCTAAAAATGAACGACTTTCCGGTCGAGGGCGCCCGGAAAAAAAATGTGTCAATGAGATTCGTAGTCGTTTCTGCCGGTGGGTCGTGATCCCACGTCTCGGTGCATTGGCAGAGAGTTCTTACTGTTGAACTACAACGGCTAGAGTGTGTAACAGCTCGAGCTGAGACAGCAGTCCGATGACTGGATGAGACAGGGGGGGAGATATGAACAGATGCGAGCCGAGGGGCGAGCAATCATTGTTGTTCTCGCGGCGCTTGGGTCGGGCGACGGTTTTAGCGAAGCCTTGTTAAGTCCGGCTGCGGAGAATCCGCTTGGTAGAGTAACCGCCGCTGAGGACAGCGGAACGTGGAGGAGAAGGCCCCGTGGCGAGATCCAGACATGACAATCTCCCGAGTTACCCGAGCAAAGTTTCTGGAAGAGATTTCTCGAAGGATTCTGAGGTTTCGACTATACGGGCAGGCGTGGTGGTTCCGAGGACATGGTATCCACATGAACCGACCCATATATTCTTTCGCTATACAGGAGGGGGTGGTTACTAGCACCAAGCGAAAACAAGTGAAAAATGATTTTAAAAAAACATTTTTCTTATTTCATCATGCGATCACAACGGTTGCAACGGTTTTCCGTTCCCACCTCTGGGGGTGTGGTGTGTCGTTTTCTCTTTTTCGCGGACTTCCCTGTCCCGATCCCAATATTCCTGAAAAACCTTTCGAAAAGCAAAAAAAAGTCCACAAACGCTATGGATTTCTTCCCGGTGAACACGCTTAAACGACGAGGCTTGGCCGCCTTAGGGAGGGTACAGCTTTTCAGATTAGCGATCCAAGCAAGATTCGGGCCTCGGAATAGATCGAGAGCTCAGACACGAAAGCAGTACGTTCCCCGCACAATTGGGGTTACTGACTTGTGTTTCTGCAACAAACTCGTAAGGGGCGAAAAGCTGCGCCATATCAGGTGCCGGTTGTGGCGTCATGATTCCCGTATTGTTTTTCTCGTTTGGTCATTTTGAGGACCGTTTTAGACTAAAGGGTGCTGAAGCAAAGCTTCGCGCCGAAACAACTTCTCCAACTTCTTTGCGTTTCGTTCGCTTCAACGCGCAACTACATACGGTTTCAAAATTAGGGCGCCAGATTCGGAGTGGCGAGTCCACCTGCGACCCACCTGTACTTTTTTTATAACATATTTGAGGGGGGGGTCGGGGGGGCTTCAAGTACCGTTCCGACTTTCTGGCATTTTGGGAGTGTATCGCCCCATGAAGGTGAATAAAAAAACAGATTAATCACGGGCACTAATATCGTATTCGGTTTTGAATCTCGACGCCCGTAAGATAGGAGACACCCTAAGTGCAACAATAATTTATCATATCCTTTCTATAAATAGGCGATTTTTCGTCACCGCCCCCCCCCCCCCCCCCCCCCCCCGGCGAATTCCATATCGCTTGATGCGTTTTGACGAGCGAAGATCGGTGAGTTAGGCGCTCTGCGCCCCACGGACAAAACACGCACGTGTGACGGCGCACGGTTTCACGTTATTTGACCGGTGTTGTGGTGCTATCCGTGTCCGCCTATTGTCAAATTGACTCTTGTCGGTCCAGTATTCTGCCGGTATTCGTGGCACTCACACGATTCACGTAACGCTACGAGCTGGGCTGGTCAAGAGCAGCTTTTTAGTTGGTCACGCACATTCTCAGTCCGTTTTTTCGAAGTTTGATCTGAATTTTTGACAGGTGCCTTATCGTAGTCTTCCCGAGGGACTGATTACTGCACCACTTTTTTTTTTTTTTTTTTTCGGGAGCTAAAGGCACATTATACGAATCACCGAAAAACAAATTCGACCAAAACTGACGAAAAAAAAAAAAAAAAATCAAGTGGTGCAGAAAGTAATCCCTTTGTCTTGCCAGTGCGAATGGGGCATTAAAATTTCAGGTCAAAAAAATAAAATTTGGTGTGTGAGAATCCTACATTTTCGATTTCCCGCGAAACTGGGGGAAAGCCGCGATACGAGCAAACACGCTCCGGACTTGTTCGACCTGTTTTTTTGGCTGGCGGTCAAGTACGAGCGCGAGTGATGCGTGCAAATAGTGGTACTAGTAACAGGCGACAGTCACGTGAGAGAACTCAGGTGAGACCGCAAAGGAGCGGTTACCTAAAACCTATACCCCTGAACTCCGCAAGAGCCCGAGGCCAGCATCGCTGTACACCCGGCTAGATACACGTACGAAGGGAGAATAAAGTGTCACACTTCGGTACCAGAAGACAGATATATGAATTACGTCATGGATGGTAACGGTCCCAGTCTCTTATGTCGCTTGCGGTTCTCCCCTGCAGACCCCGCACAATGGAACGCCTCTGTCGAGCAGACAAGCACGTTGCCGCTATGAATCGTGCGCGGGTCAAGGTCGAGCCGCACTTGCGCTGACGCTTGAACTGGTTCGCTTGTGCGCAGTTCAGGTAGCCGAGACTGTTGAGAGATTTCCCTGTGGGGGTGTTGCGGGCGGTTGCAAGAGGGCAGGGGGGTTGTGTGAGGTCTCAATGCAAATACCAAAGCAAGCAGGCGCGCAGGTTGCACAGTACACACAGACAGCGGCACGAGTGGTGTCCATATCGACAGTACATACCCAGCAACACAGACAAACTTATACGAGGTTCCAGGTACGTCGTACATACACTAAGCATCACGCGCAGATAGCAGTGCGTGCAGATGGCAGCACGCGCACAGCAGCACGACCACTGTACGAGTACGAGTGCAAGCACGAGTATAATCGAAAAGAGCATGCTGTAGTGCGTTAGTGGATCCCCTGGCTAAGTGGATCACATTGTCAAAAATGAGTGGTGGATCACCGAGTTAGTGGATCACCATTTCAAAAATAGCTGGTGGATCACCATGTTCAGTGGATCACATTTTAGAAAATGAGTGGTGGATCACCGGCTTAGTGGATCACATTTTAGGAAATGAGTGGTGGATCACCGGGCTAGCGTATCACAATCTTGAGTCATAAGAGTATTTTTTTTGTCTTATTTTTTATTAAGGGCGACCCACACGAGTACGATATCGTACTTGAGTCATGAGAGTTTTAATTTGACTGATTTTTTATTAAGGGCGACCCTTACGAGTACGATATCGTACTTGAATCGTGATATTTTTATTTTGCCTTATTTTTTTTTATGGGCGACCCTTACGAGTACGACATCGTACTTGAGTCATGAGAGGTTTTTTGTCTTATTTTTTACCAAGGGCGACCCTCACGAGTACGATATCGTACTTGAATCGTGATATATATTTTTTGCCATATTTTTTTTTATGGGCGACCCTTACGAGTACGATATCGTACTTGAGTCATGAGAGTATTTTTGTCTTATTTTTTACTTACGGTGACCCTCACGAGTACGATATCGTACTTGAATCGTGATATTTATTTTTCGCCTTATTTTTTTTTATGGGCGACCCTCACGAGTACGATATCGTACTTGAGTCATGGCAGCTTTTTTTGTGTTATTTTTGATAAAAGGCGACCCTTACGAGTACGATATCGTACTTGAGTCACGATATTTTTTTTTTTTGCCTGATTTTTTATATAGGGCGACCCTTACGAGTACGATATCGTACTTGAATCGTGATATTCTTTTTTCGCCTTAATTTTTTTTATGGGATTTCTCATGACTCAAGTACGATATCGTACTCGTAAGAGTCGCCCACAAAAAAAAATAAAGCAAAAAAAAAAAATCACGATTCAAGTACGATATCGTACTCGTAAGGGTCGCCCTTAATAAAAAATCAGGCAAAAAAAAATTCATGACTCAAGTACGATATCGTACTCGTAAGGGTCGCCCTTAATAAAAAATAAGACAAAAAAAAATACTCTCATGACTCAAGATTGTGATACGCTAGCCCGGTGATCCACCACTCATTTCCTAAAATGTGATCCACTAAGCCGGTGATCCACCACTCATTTTCCAAAATGTGATCCACTAAACATGGTGATCCACCAGCTATTTTTGAAATAGTGATCCACTAACTCGGTGATCCACCACTCATTTTTGACAATGTGATCCACTTAGCCAGGGGATCCACTAACGCACTACAATGCTACGATACCAAGCAAGGTTTACGTACAGCAGTACATATACCAATCTGGACGAAAATATAATGACATTATGATATTCATTATAGTACACAAACGATATTTACATTCCAGTCTATCTTGGTCCAAACGGACAAAAAACACAGCACAAAAACCACAAAAAATGCGATTCAAATTTGGTATCCGCGAACACGCAAAGCGTGCGGCACTTGCCTGCTGGTAGCTCCGCAATCTCCGCCGCTGGAGTCGACCCTAGCACACGGTGGACCACGTCAGCACTGGCAGCTAAGCCCCTCACGCTGTGTTCCCAGCTGGCCCTGAAGGCATCGCTAGCCTCGAGAGCCTCCTCATGGGAATCAAATCTGCTGGACGTTTTCCTAACCGATCGCTTTCCTGTCGCTGGAGTGAAGTTGACCCAGAGCCTGTGCTTCCCAGACCCACTCTCTACGTAATGGCGGACGCTGGAAGTCTTCAGCCGGCGGCTGCTCGTGTCTGTACTCGTAGGCGAGCTGGGCGCCATGTTTTTCGCGCTCGTATAGGTGCTGGCGTGCGCTTGTTGCACGAGGTGGGATGTGGGATGGGTTGCTTTGTCTCGAGTTTTTTTTTTTAAATTTATTTCGCCGCATAAAAAAAAACGGTTACAAAAAGACGTTTTCATGTGAAAAAGTTTAATAAACTACTCGAAAAAAAGAAAGCATTTGTGCGATCGTGCCCAATCAGCACACAACATAGACGTGCATGACCGCTTTGATTGGCCGATCAAGAGGATATGATCAGCTCTGGCTACTTCGTCGTCGTTCATGAGATATGAACGCACGAACAAAAAAGCTGCTCTTGGCCAGCCCAGCTCGTACCCCCCCCCCCCCCTCACCCTGGCGACCCCGTTTCCCCACATCACACAGCAACCCCAAACTCGTGGTCCACGCTGCAGTACCCTGCCTCCTGTAGTGGTGCGTCGCCGATTCTGGGACTTCAATTTCGGCATACTTGCTTCTGCAAATAAAGGGGGCGGTGAAGACCGGCGCTGCTTGCCCGATGGTATCTCTGCGGTAAGCTTTCTTTTGTCTTCAAAGATGGTACACCGCAGTTGTAGTTGAAGTACCATACCTATTCAACGTAATGTAGTACTCTAGCACTAAAGTACCATAATTAGTAGCAGTACTGAACTTGAAGTAGTAAGAGTAGGTGAAGCAGTAAAAGTAGTATGAAATATTATTGGTTGGTGTAGAAGTCCTGCTGTAAATATGGTAGTGTGTAAGCAGTCGTATTGGTAGTGGTATTTACAATATTGTACTGAATATATTTTAGAACATCTATTCCGGCAAACTAGTGCATAGTTCGCGGGATCCTTGGTGATCGACCCAACACTGACTGGCAGGCAGAAATCTTCAAGAATGTGACTCCACGTTTCCTATGGTACGATCCCGACCTCTGCAGTAAATTCAAGCCTGGCCGGTTCGCAGGAATCAATACGTGCAGCCAGGACGATACAACACAACAGGTCTCCAATTCTTCGAAAGAACAATAAATAGACCAAGAAAACGTACAAGTGGAGGCTGTTCGGAGACACGACGTCGCATTGCGCCTTTTTCCCGAAATATCTCGAGTAAACGACTATATGGCTGGTATACATAAACACTTCATGTCCGTATCGACGATCCAGCGAACGCACGCGGCGGTAGAGTAACCTTAACAAACACCTACCTCACCCGTGCCGAGGCGGGACTAGAAAAATCACGGTGCTGTGTTGCCCTTAGGCCTCGGCGCTTCTAACCGATTGTCACGCTGCGCAATGTAAGCAGCTGCACACCCTACGCCTCAACTAACCAAACACAAGTCTGCCCCGAGCACCTGCATTGGTTGTGTTGCTCTGCTTGCTCTTGATAAAACATTCTATGGCCACCTCTTCCTGGTCAATTATAATTGTTGCTTCAGTCTTGTATTAGCGTATATTCTCCGTAGTGAACCATGATCGATGCTACGGTAGGGTGAGTACCTCCATTTTGTCCATACCCCGCTTGCGTCACTCGGATGAGTGGCTCTGTATCTCACTCAACATTAGACGCATGTACGACTTGTTGTCGCGGGGTGACTTACAATCCCATGCCATTGAACATCGCGAACACAGAAATGATGAAGACTCGATGATCTCAGGAAGTGAGATGGTTACTCGAGCGAGCGGATTTCGTCCACCTTTGATATATGCCAAAGCCCCCCCCTCCCCCCTCCTCCCACCATAGGACATGTCACGTTTCGCTGCGCGCTTGGTACAAGCAAGCAATGTCAGCCTTGTAGGTGGGAACCCGGCATGCTCCCTTCCAGCATTGTAGGGATGAGAGGGGTTGTGACCATACGACTACGGCCATGGATGATATCGAGTATATTCTCCTATCGAGTACACCTCCCCCCGCCGACCGTAGCCCCAGTCACTGCATGTGCAGCAGAATGTATGCCACACCGGAAGTCCCGCAGCACGACCGACGCAAGTATTTTATCAGAATATATACGGAGTTCTTCCGTCCTTGAACTACTGTCGATTTCAAGGGTTTCATCAAAACCTGGGCGGCAGGAATATGGCAGAATTCTATAAATGAAGCCTTTTCAGGTACTACGGTAGATTTACTGTATGCATGTAGCTACGTGCTCCCTATACTCGATAACCTGTCGGTATTTTTGCTTTATCGCAGGCTTGGTTCTACTGATTTACTGTATGCATGTAGCTACGTGCTCCTTTTACTCGATAACCCGTAGGTATTATTGTTTTATCACAGGCTTGGTTTTACTGTTTGACGTAATGTGTATGGTGTTTGAGTCAATCACCCCCACCGTGGCCTTACACCAAATTTATTGTAGCTGAGATTTTGAAACGAAACGGGCAATCACGGAAGAATCTCGCGGTAAACCCCCGCGTAGTCAAGCACGTTTTGCGTCGCTAGAGGTATTTTTGCTCTGAAGTTAGACTCGTCGTTGTTACGGTTTCTGCGCTTGTTTGAGTCCAAGATAGACATCACCCAAAACGTACATCAAGGATGCCGTAGGTATGACTGTCCGGCCCAGCCGTAATCCGAACCCAACCATGCCGTGCCATACTACACAGGGTCGGGCCGAGGGTCGGGGCAGTGGAGTAGATAGAGTTCAAGTCGTACTTCAGCATGGATATTTTTTCTTCCACGGCTGATCCTTTATCAACCTAACCAATGCACTAGGCCTAGGGTGTTGGATTTTACGTGTTTGGATTTTTGGCAAGTTTCGAGTTGTAGACATGTTCGACGGAAAAAAAAGACCGCCGTACCAAAGGTTTCAGCACGCGCTAGGTTAGTGAGTAGTACTCACGAATCCTCCGTCGGCATTCTACACAGACGTTTCCGGCAAGCCCCGACAGCGCTGCACCGTCTGGAGTGCCATACCTTCCTAGATATACATTCCGACTGGAGCCGGAATATATGTCTCTTTAATGCCCCTAACATATACTAACCGACTTTCTTCGCCACCGTTGTAGCACAGCTACGGCCCTTCGAGGAGTAATTCCGATCGTCTTTGTCGCAAGATTGTGGAAATTTGCTGTGGTCTCCCAGCACGACCACCGTACCGAAGATGCAGTTTTACCATGTACACCCTTTTGTGTTGTTGCAAAATGTGAGTATGTACAAATTCCCGTCCCTCTTACTGTGACGTTGCCCGTACCCTTCCCGACGAATCGTACGAATCGCATAATCAGCACCATCGCTTCGAGTGCTACGCTGCTGCTGCTGTTTTCGGGCGTATGCCGCGGGTTGGTGGAAACGTGCGAGGAGCTCCAGGCGGCGTTCGACTTGACCAAAACGCAAGATGTCGTCGTTGAAATGCATCCGTTCCAAGACATCGACTGCGAGGAGTTCACAACGATGACCATGGACTCCAACTCTCTCACCGTCGAATCTAGCGAGGGGGACGTGACCAACTTCTTCGGAAACACGGACCTTAACCAGGTCCGGTTCGAAGTCACGAACGGGGCGAAGCTCGTGTGGGAGACGAACGCGAAGTTTGTTGGCTCTGAAGGGCACGATGTCAATGGAGGAGCATTGTTTATTGGCAAGGGCTCGAGCGCCCGCTTTCGGAGCAATCTGGGGATCGTCGACTACGGCATCCGCAGCGTGAAGGACGAAGGCGATTACTCCTCATACGTTCTTAGCGGCGGATGTGTCTACACTGACGGCTACCTGAGAGTGGACGGCGTTACTACATTCGTCAACTGCGCGGTAGTAGGTGGTGGGGAGAGCCCCCCAGGCCCCGGCGGCGCTCTGTACGTCGGGCCGGATGCCTCTGTGCTTTTTAGCGGGGCTCTAGAGATATCGGATGTGTCCATCATCGACGACGACGGAGGCAACGGAGGGGCCATCTACAACGAGGGAAAAGTCAACATTAAAGGGGACGCCAAATTCGAAAACCTCAACGCTAGATCTGGCGGCGCAATTTTCAACGCGGTTGACGCGCAGTTCCGTTTCAAGAAGAGCGCGAAGGCAATTTTCATCGACTGCACGGCGAACGACGGCACCGCCGGTGCGTTGGACAACCGGGGATTTTTTAAGTTTTCGGGGCCTGCTCTGTTTGTCGACACGTATACCCCAGCTATCTACATTTCGTCTGACGGCAACACTATACTTTCGGAAAACTCTGTGTTTTGGGACAAGTACGACGAAGTCAACTCTCCCGCGATTCGGGTTTCCTCGGGAGGGAAGCTCACCATTCCTGACTCTGTTACGTTCGTTGACAGCGACACGCAGTGCAACAGAGTGGACGATGACACATGCCCCTGATGAGAGACGTGCAGGATGCGAAGATATTCTAACTCCCCCCCCCCCTCTCTTAAGGGCATTGGGCACTGAGCCGGACTTGTGTGAGTATGGCGTCGTCTCTCGTACGACGAATCTCACTGGAATTTAGTAAATGAGTCTACACAGCGTGAGTATTTCAGTTTCAAGCTATTTCACGATGTAATAGTCTTCGTCTGTTCCATACGGTATGTCCAAAAGGCTTGGAATAGTGCATGAGTGCTTCAATCTGAACCTTTGATTGACGGGAGGAACTTGATGTTGTGGTGGGGCTTGCTAGCGGTGTTGGTATGCTTGGTAGAGGCGAGTATTCACGGCGAGAATGATGTTTCCCATGATTATTCTGCAGTCCCCGCGATACTTTGTGAGGGCTTCATCCGATGTCTGCTGTGATGTTTCTCTTCGGCCATGGGCTTATCGGTGACATGTGTGTTGGTGAACGGGTATTATTCAGCTGATTTCGAGCTAGTAGTTTGCGTCAGTTCCCTCCTCTCCTAGTCTAAGTCACTGCAATACAGACACGATGACCGTGGGAAGTATTGTCATGTGCACACTGTCGTTATTGATGTACTACAAGGGGCCTTCGGTCTATGTGTAGATATCGTTTCTATATGACTCATTCCGTGACGTGGCCAGTCTTTCGCTGGTTGGCGCTGGTTCTGTGGCCTCTTCGCTCGCGTGTTGCGCTTTTTCTTTACAACAGGCTTGGTTTGATATAAAATAAAGCGGAGAGACAGCGGGGGTCCTTACTCCGGTGTATTATGCATTCCTCGATGTCCGTTTTACAGCGATCGATCGATGGCGACCGGATTTTCGCGTTTAGCTGTTAGCTTGACGGTGAGATCTCGTTCGATGGTCGGCTATGTGGTGCGCGCTCGTTGCCTGCGTATGGCGTTCGTTCCTTTCGTACGTTTCCGTCTGCACGATAAAGAGGCAAACAAGCAAAGGAACAACGTTTCCCATACGTATGTATACCAGAAAATAACGCCCGCGAGCGATTGGACATATTTCTTGGTTTTAAGTCTTAGCTCCCGGATCACGCAATTTGGTTGTTCAACAGGTATTAAGTGTTGTTCGAGTTTGAGATAGAGGATCAGCGTTATCTAATTGTGGGATTAATTGAAATCAGCTTACTATGTACTTAATCCCGCCCAAGGGTCCCACTGGGAATTGACTCCGTTCTTCTGGTTCGGTTGCTACCTTCCCCTGTAAGGGTAGCTGTCCGTGAATAGATTCGACGGTCGAAACCGACGCCTTCGTAGTTGCGACTGCTGCCGTCGTTCGACGTTTTACACTACCCACTGACTGCGAAATGCTGAGCATATAGCGGGGAAAAAAATCTTTCAGGGGGGTAATCAGAACCCGTGTTCGCCAAACGGCCGCACGGCGGAGGTACCACAACCACCAAGGTGCAGTGCAGCTACAGTGGTGAACTCCGTACCACTTGGGACCAGACCATCGTTGCCGCGAGGTCTGCAGCGGTAAACTTCTGCACATCCTGGACACTCGGAACTTGGTCCAAGAACTTCCTTGAACTCGCCGCCGAGAGAGTGTATGTTTGGCGACGTAGGCGACACAGATGACCCATGATGCGAGAATCCTAGCTTCCGCAATCGTTTTCGTCTTGGAAGTCTCGCATTTCCCCATCAGCTCCGTAAAAATGAGAAACAAAACATCATTGCACGGTGCTAAAGCGAATTAAAACATGCAAACTCCAAGAGTGTTAAGGGAGGTCGCCCCTGCGCCACCTGTCCCATGTCGACGTGAAGAAGTTGCGTCTACGACTCGACTGTCAACGAGAGGTCTGTTACGGCGCGTCATGCACTCGGGTGATCTGTGGGAGCTGTCAGAGTAAATTTTTGTCGAAGTTCTCACATCGGTGACGCCTGTTCCCATATATCTCAATCCGCGGACGGTCAATATATCTGCGACAATCACCGCTCTTCCGTTCACAGTTGGTCTGTATCGCACATGCACTTCGATGTTTATTGATGTTCAAGACAAGCGTCGCCACGATCCTACCCGAGCTCTCCAAGTTCATCTCGTTCATCTCTTTGTTCCTTCACTGAAAAAGGCCGGGGCAATTCCGATATTAATGAAATAGAACGCAATCAGTGTTCAAGTCGGCGTGGTGTACTTCGAAGTCTAGAACTTGGGTTTGTTTGCGGTCAAAGCCCATGACTGTCTGTAGCGTCTGTAATTGGTGAACACATTCGCAAAAAGTGACACTTACTGTATAGTGTGAAATATGAAGCATGAGACAGTATTATAATCTCGAAAAGGGCTTCGTCGAGAACATGTTGATATTATCCAGGGGACATTATTTCAGGGATGCTAAATTGTCGACTCCGGCATTTCCGACTTGAATTAACGAGTACCTTGGTACAAAGGTCGCTGGGTACCACTAAACCAGGTACCGGTATCCGGGTACCCGGGCCCTGAAAACGGGGCGGGTGAAACGTAATACTTGCACCCATGGCGGGAATTATCAAGCCGAGTAATATTCGGTATACCCAGGCGTAAGTGATTAAATAGTAACATCTCGACGTAGTCTGCACCCCTGCACCAGGTTCACCTTGATCGAGAAGAACGAACATGGGGCTGTCATAGTTGAAAGTTTATTGTCAAAGTCTTAGTGATTTTCTAGGATTACATTGATTTTTGCGGATCTCCGCGGATATATCGTCGGACCCAGTGGGTTTTCGTTGTGTTACAAAGACAGTCGTAATTGTTTATATACCTCATACGAGCATTGAGCTATATGTCTGTATCTCCAACAATATGTCAGTCGTCGAATTAACGGCATACTTACGGTATGCTTGGCAGGTAAGGATTTCGATATTTCCAAACCTGTCATGATGTGTACGTACGTAGACAACTGTGAGAAGCCACACATCTCGAAGTACGCGCGATCGAATTATTACACAAAGCTTGCAAAGGTGAGGTTTGAGTTAATTTTCAATGTCACAGTTTTTTTTTTTGGATTTATCTGTTCTGACCAGTGCTTCCAATTTCAAAAGACGTTTGTTTTTAACGACACTGTGAAAACTTGCTAACTTTGAAAGTTTGTGGAAATTCGGAATTTACGAGTCTTGCCACAAACTTGCCAAATGAAATGGCAAGTCCAATTCCATAAGCTTGACAACGATAGACTTAGTTGGGGAATAAAATACTATATTAAGAGAAAAGCTTGTCAAAAAGGTTGCTAAATTATTAAATCCAAATTTCCAAAAAAAATCCGAATTGGCAAGGGTTTCGCCTAATACGTGTCGTTAAAAAAGACGTTCAAAAATCCCAAGTCGCAAAGTGGTGGCGCCAGAGCCGCGGCTGAGAAACCCAATTCTAAAATCTTCCATGCTTGCGCAGTCTACGAGTTTCAGCCAAATTTCTTTTTTAATGTTAAAATTTAAGTACGTCTGTAGCGTGAGGGTTGACGTTTTGACGTATCTACACAGCATATGTAAACTTCGTACTACATTAGGTACGTACTAATAGTACGAAACGAGACATGTTTCCAAAATTGGATACGCCTGAATCGGCTACCTTTGTACTTCAGCCTCCACAACGGCCACAGTCCGCCATCTTATTGGCCCACACCGGCCAACACCCGACGCTGGCCATATTTTTGTGCCGGATACACACGGTTTTGGCTACTTCAGAGGTACCCTATTATTGTAGCCGCCTCCACCCATAAAAGGCCTGATTATGCGACCACAACCACCAAAAATCACATCAGGGCTGATGCCTCTGGCACCGCCGAAGACGCGGGCAAGAACTATCTGCTTGATGCCCACGTTCTGTTGAATTGCCCTCTCTTTACGTATCCAACATGATGACATGATGATGTGGCATGGCGTTGTCTACTTTGCTTATATTACTGCACAAGAAATATCAACGCAGTATCTCTGTGGCGTAGTTTTGTGACCACAAAACGTTTGTATCTCTTGGATTGAAGAATGGGCAGGGAGGCTGGGTGTAATGGGTGTCGGCGGGTAGAAAGAACGGTTCACTGTGAAGAACCTACACAATGCTGGAATAATCACACACAAACCACCGGTCACTTCCGCTTCTTTCCTTCTCCCGGATAAGAATGAGCTCAATCCTCTCTCCTTCTCCCAACCAATACATAGTCACCTCAGCACGACAGTAGTAGGAACGGACGATGAAGGATGCTGCCAACTTCGTGAGAACGAATTGGTATCTAGACACAAAGTCATCGCGAGCGGGCGTTGTACTATGCGACCTCCGTTATTTCTGGCCAGGCTGCCATTCCCATGACAGGCAGGGTGTCTGCCACACACTATTTTCAGTGCTAAATGTGATTTGTTTTTTGTTCGAGCCTCGAGCCCGAACCAGTAAGTTCTGCCTGGTGTACTGTAGATCGGCGCTTTCTCTGTGCTTGTCTCAACCAAGAGACGTCTCGGCACAAAAGTAGTATAGTGACAGACCAACGAACCAACGTGACAAACACGCGGTCCCCTCGACTGGGCGTTGCTTTGCCACATTTATCTCTTGGTGCTGGCCAGGCTGAAACTTCTATGTAAGGCAGGGTGTGTCTCATCCTATTTTCACTACAAACGAAGTCATGTGCGAATTGTCGTACATCCGTCAAGCCTGAAATGCCGTCATTATAGTACCGGCAAGTGCTGTCGCGTGCTACAACTACTAATACGGGGGACCATAGTAAATAGGACCAAATATTGTTAGTAAAAATAAGTAAATATATAGGTTTTATGTATACCTTTTAACTATGGACCCCCGAAATACAGCGTCCGAGAAAAACAGGAAACGACACACCACGCCCCCAGAGGTCGGAATGGGAAACCGTTGCAACGGTTGTGATCACATCATGAAAAAGGAAAAAAAAAAAGAAAAAAAAAAAACAGTTGATCCTAGCCACTCCCCCCCCCCGTGTCTGCTGTAGCGAAAAAAAAAAACTGTGACTTTTCACTTTTTTGTTGCCGGGCGCCCTTGGCTGTAGTCATCAGTATGTTTTTAACACGCAGACGCCTGGTTTTATTCGGTGCTTTGAACAGTATAGTATACCTGGAACAAAGTGCTCGTATAAGAGTATGAAGTGTCACATTGGCATCACACATGGTCGAACTAATTATCGTCGATACACGACACGGTCATGAGATGACGCCTCCGAAACCAATACCAGGTACCTAGTAACAAGTACATTCGCTGCAAAGTAACAGGTACTGAAATGTTGGATATTGAGGGACAAACTACACGTTCGTATAAGCATAGTTTGACTCCTATTTGTTTTGTTTCATGTTGCCTATATTGGACTATTTGGCAGTTTACCTCAGCAGAGGTGCGGCGCAAACGAGGTTGGCTCGCATACGCGAAACTCATCCCGATATCGTCCGAGTAGAAGGAGCGCCCTGTACCAGTCATTCCGGGTCTTATACTTCAGGTACTGGCAGGTGCTCAGTCATTTTAGGGTTTGAATACGTCAGGTATTCGCAGGGAATCCAACATTTTCAACTTTTGGAACACCAGGAACTTAGTCGTTCACAGCGATTGGAACTGTTGAGTCATCGAACAAATATTCATATTAAACCGTTCGTTACACCCGTCGACATCTAGCGAAGCCAGGTTTGGCGGCGATGCTTGAATGCTAGAGATATGCAAGTTAGGTGGTCATGGGACTTATCTGCAGAGAAACAGAAGTCCTGAATTGTTACCAAGGCATACAGTAAGAAGGCGCAATGTCATGTGCCATGTCATCATACTAGATACTACAGGCACGGAATAGACACCGTTTAAAATAGTACTGATGACATTTACATGTACCGACCTTTGCAAGACTCAGCAAATGAACGAGTACCTGTACAGCATATCTAAATTTCACTACTGTTTCAAGACTGGTGGTCCACTAGTCCGACCATTTTCGGGGAGGCCAGTAGAATACGTGGGTACGACTTGGGAGCTAAGTAGCCTAAATCGAGTGTACCCGGCGGAAATGTGGCTAGCGCCCAGTGGTGGCCGGCGTTGGCTATGAGATGGGGTCCTGTGGCCGTGGCCCTCACTGAAAGTGAAAGGTACCAACAACAGGCCACAGTAACACGGGTTTAACCCAATTCTCGCCACTTGTCTCAAAATCCGTTCAAGATCAGTACTGCCGAATTCCAAGTCCCGAAAGTGGTGCCGATAGAGCCTCGGCAACGAAAAGGCGTTGCAGGGCTGGCTCATGTTCAAAACTTACCCTGGGCTAGGCTATTGATTGATCTTTACCGCTTTAGCTCAGTGTTAATAGGTAACACCATTACATTTGACGTCGTCGAGGACACGGGTTCGAATCTCACTTCTAACGTAGCGCTTCCGCGTGCGTCCCTGAACATATATTTCGCTGGTTCCCCAGTTATTAAGCGTACGGCCGTTTATTATACCGACGTATCAAATATCCTGCCGTTCAGAAGAGGGGAGGGAGTGTTATATAAGTTTCTCGGGGCTTGGTAATGGATCGATATTTTACCCCTATAGCTCAGTAGGTAATGCCGTCAGACATACCTCGCACACTACAGTATTTCAGTCAAATTAAAAGTTGCAGTATACTACCAAAACCTGTTTGATGTGAAGTTAGACTCTTGACGTATCTACACATCAGATACCAGGTTCAAAATTCGAAATACCTGATAGTAACAGCACACCGCGCCAACTCTGTCGGGTTATCAGCTACCAGGTATTAATATTTGATACTTGTGTCCGCTTCATATCTAAACTTTCTTCCTATCTGTCGACATCCAGCGCGACCAATGACCGTGCCGATTCTGTAATTTAGAGAGGTACGAGTTCTGTGGTCACAAAGCTAGGGCCACAGAAGCACTATATTAGTATGCAGCAAACAGAGTGGCCAATGCAATGCCATATTTCATCATACTGAATACGACAGTAGTCACAAATCTAGGGCCACAGGAACACTACATTGGTATGCAGTGAGTACAATAGACAGTGCAATGCCATAAGTAATCATACGCACGACATACACAATATATTAAAAAGAGATAACAAAAGAAACAAACGAAACATACGAAGCACAAACTATGGCACAAAACAAAAAAAAACGAATCGAGAGAGAGAGAGAGAGAGTAAAATTGATGGGGGAAAGAATATCGCGCCTCCCCTCCAGATATATTCAAAGGAACGAGCCACACAAACAGCACGACTGCATATTACATATGAGCAGCGCGAGGCTAACAACCGAGGGAAATAACAGGTCACCCGAAGCACAACAAAACTATACCAAGATGCATCCTCCAGGCACCTGAAGCAGTCTGTAACACGAGTAACATAGCCAGGTTTCGGTACTATCACGGGGGACCATAGTTAACAGGACCAAATATTGTGAGTAAAAATAGGGAAATATATCGGGTTTTGTGTGTACCGTAGGTCCTATTAACTATGGACCACCGTAATAGAAAGTCTTGTACTTTGATACCCAGTCTGCCGTCTCCGTCCTGTGTTCGTCAATTCCGTCCCCCCGTCGGAGAGGGATACCTGGTACGAAACAAACAAAGAAGGCTCGTCATCCACCCACGCCACAGCACTCATTTCGTAAGGACATGAAAAAAGAAAGATCAAGCAAAAAAACTGAAACTCACGGAGGATCAAGCGCAAAATATAGAAGACAAAGGAAGACCACGTTTGATCCAGCTGCAGCAGTAGGCGGCATAAATATGTGACATAGACATGTTCTACTTGTAAAAATTGTAGTTGGCCTGGTGCCATGCTACCCTGTCTGCCGTCTCCTACATATTTTCATTCACCGCGGTTTCCCTTCTACTGCTCATGTTGCCTCTCCTTCGCGCGTGGCCTTGTACGGGTTTCCCTCGTCTCTTCGTGCTGCTACCCCTTCCCCCATTGCCTGTGGCACCACCCACGGCGGGTGCCCGGCGCTGCCTACTCGGCTGTGCTTCTTCCTCGTGCCACTTCACCATGAACCATGCGACTTCGTCAAGGCTCCCCCGCTACCACCTTCCCGCCATTTAGGTTGTACTAGACCACAGAGCGGTGTCAACTAAAAAACCAAGGGGGAGTGTTCCGTTGACCCTTCCGTGGCTCGGAATTACTTGTGGTTGTCGACTATGCATCTATTTCAAGTCTTCAAATATCTGCCAGGTCTCGGGTTCTCTCCGTCAGCCATATTCCGGAACATTATCAGACGGGGTGATTGCTCCTTGCTTCGCCATGCTACGGCCCCCGCAAAAACAAGCCTCCGTTTACAAGTGGTCGTTTCGATACTCTCGCTCAGTGCAATGTTTAGGGCCTTCGCGTACGAGACGGTGGGGTGGTTGGTACGAAGTCGGCGCCGGAAGCAAGCGACTGGCAGGAGGCCTTGGTCGTGAGCCGTTCCAAGCTTGGCAACGTATTCTGCTCGAAGGGTACACATCACACACCTCTACAGCAAGGTCTCAATCCCCTCGGCCTTAAGCATTAAAACTCGCAATCTAAGCGAGCCGGTCGTTCTATCATGCAAGTCCGGGTTGAACCATTGAAGGCATGCCAGCATAAGACTGATCCGTCGGTCAATTTTGAGCGAGACATCAGTGTTTTAGTGTATTATCCCACCTAGGTATAAGAACTGGGCCGTCCGTTTAGAGACTTGAGGGTCAGAAGACCGACATGGAATAAACTTATCGACTGATGAAATCCATGTTCTGCACCTGGAACAAACGTAGTTTTCACGCAGCTGGTTAACGCTCCACGCGGCAAGCAAGCAGATGTTCAGCGTAACTACGTATGGGGGGGCAGGTCTACCTGTCGCCGTCGCTCTTGAATGTGGTCTCTTCTAGATTCATGTATGAACGATTCGGGGCACCTTTGTTGATAAGGCCGCTTGTCGGGAAGAAGGGCGCCAAATATGTTTTCGACACAAGGTATGACAGCTGCCTGTAGATTATATTCACCAAGAAGCATCGACATGTCCGAACCATCCGAGCGCAGATTTTACGGGTCGTGTTCAATACTCTGCGTCATCCGTACAAATTCGACATGTTTGACCCACAAGATCATATTGTTTTACATGCCTCGTTAATTCCCACTGTAGTGATCTACGGAAGAGGCGTTCTGCGATATAGGTTGACCCTTTGCGTTCTGAAGCTCCTGTGTCCCGTCAAGGTATTTTGCCGAGTTCAACGGGGACAAACGTACATATATATATATACGACTGACAGATGTTTGGGATGTGTGGGGCGCGCAACTTCCATTGCGCAGATATCCGGCGAAACGTGGCACTATGACTCGTTCAACCGGCGCCCGGTAAGGACGCCGCGGTGGGTCAGAAACATGGTTTCCCAACTGTGATACCTCTATTGTAGAACGACTTAAAGTGGGGTCGTGCAAACGTCCCCAACTGTGATACCTCTATTGTAGAACGACTTAAAGAGGGGTCGTGCAAACGTGCGTGTGCCCGGCCGGGCGCGTTTGCCGATTGTACTCCAATTTGGTGCGATCAGTGTGTACCGCTGCACCTGCTTCACGTTTGTATGTCGTGACACGTACAGCATATGTTGCCATACTGGCGAACTCGTGAGCTCTATGATCTACGTGGAACATATTGCCACCTGTTCTGGAACCGTCCAACTACACGAATGTCCAGGTTATTCCTCGCGAATACGCCGTGTGGTGATCCATGCAACCGCTGTCTCGGGCATAGGGGTGGGTTCCTGCATCCGCTCGTTGAGCTCGGTCGCTTCCCCACCGAAGATCGCCAAAACCAAACAGGCTCGCACAAAACTTGCGTAGTTTGCATTCAAAAGCCAAAGGGGTACACGTTTAGAAACCCCAAACCCCCAAAGCCCGCTCATCGTAGGCTGTGACCATACAATATCAGGTGCCTCCTAGGTTCTGCCAAGTAGCTTGTGCTCGAACATTTTTTCGCATGGCCGGTTGGATCTGGATACGCGTTGCATGCATGTATCACTCCTTTTTCCGTTATCCGTGGCTTATTGTGTTGACGTGAACAAACGATTGGTCAACTATCCACAGCACGACGCCCACACTGCCGGGCTATTGAACGCCCGTGCCCAGCATCCCGGTCACCCCGCCTCTCTTGAGAGCCCCGCAGAAGCATATGCAGCAAAATAACGACTGAACTTGTGCTTCATGTAGTCAGTAACGTTCCAAAGTTTACACGCGTATCCACGGTGTGGTCCGCGCAATAACATGCATTCCTACGCATCAGTAGTAACCCCGTGGATATGACGATAGATGAACCCCAAATGCCACACGCCGCAACCAACGGGAGAACCACTATCCTGTAACATGCAATCGTGATTGGGGTGATGCTTGTGGTTGTGTTGATGATGATCTGACACATCTCCACTCTCGAGAGTTACGCGCCCTATGTTAAAATCAGACGTGAAGCGAGTTGTACGATGAACCTTTGCCTCCCGGGTCATGTAGAGCATGTACCCGTGCTGGGCTACGGCTTACGCATCCTGCACCATATGAACCGTTGCGGACGTATGTACCTTGTAATCGTCTGTACACCCCCCTCACCCCCATATAGGTTGGGTTAGCGTCGGTTGGCGACGACGCTGTAGAACACGTCTCTAACTGCGTGAGCTAGACAGCCTGGGTATCTTTTTATATTCTCCGTTTTTGGCGGCGACCACGGTTGGAGGTCGAGTTAGATCATTTTTGTGCCGGGATAACCTTTCCTCCGCACATAATGGATGATCGTATCACTTAGTGTGTATACGGTGAGGCACTCACAAGGCAATTACATGGTAAACTCATGGCTGGTTCTGGAAGTGGCCACATCATAAATCAAATCAATTCATTGATGCTGTCATCCACACGAAAAAAAAACGGTTCTTGGTAGCATGCAATCCACCCTTTATGCGACTCGCCCAACACCTCATGGCGCGTCGCGCTTGGTGCAAGCATTGTCTGCCCGGTCGGTAAAAACCGGACGTGCTCCGTCCCGACCTTGTAGGGATGCAAGGGTTTATGGTCATACGACTACGGCCATGCATGATACTGAGTACCCCCCCCCCCCCCCCCCCCCGTCAATGTGGTGCCTGCTCGTATGGCCGTAAAGTTCAAGACCGGATGCCCGACTGCCACGCAATCTGGTTACTCTATTTATAGTCGTTGTGGAAGAGGTCACGAGTAAAGAGGGAGAGAGAAAGAGGTGAGCAGCAGAGCGCTGAAGCTTCTTCCCGGTGCATGGCACGATTAGCAATACCCAGCCCTCTCCAGCTTTTGTGACCGTCGCTTCTTCGACGGTTCAAACGAACACTATCCCTGGTTCTTCACTGCAGGGGCGTGACATAAACAACAGTCAAGGCATGATAAGGGCCCACAACAGTCGACGACACTTCCCAGAGGAAATAACCTAGCCAGCGGGTCAAAACCGTTGGTACATAGCACATACCCTACATACCCCAGTGTATTGCAGTTGAAACAGTGGGTGCCTTTCCAATGATGACCATGACGAGAACATAAATGCCAAGTGTTGCTCACCCAGACACACCGCCCACATGCAGGGACGATCACCCACCGACTGGCGAGGTGGCAGGCACTCATACTGCGGACAATGGGGTGGGGGGATGATTCGCAGTGGGAGGATTATTGGTGGCGGGGCGGTGTGTGATCGGAGGTTTAGTTTGTTCGTCGTGTATTCTGGTTTTCGTGCCATCAGAGCACTTTAATGAGGCACAGCGGGACTCTTCCACTTAGCACTAGGCAAGACGACAGCCACCGAGACCGTGCGCTCCAAGTGTCTCGAATACGAACGGTGCTGCAGGCTACCTGTTGTGCTCCACTCGTATATCATGTCCTTTCTATTGTGTTATGTCTTCTACAGAAATTTCTCCAATCGAGCTGCTTTCACACTTTGTGTCTACTCGAGAACAACGGTGTTGTATATGGAAACATGCTGTTGGGGGTGGAGTGTGTCGAGAAAGACACAGCAATATGCAGAAGTGCAGGACGGTGGGGGGAAGGAAGGCAGCGGGGCATCCACAGACGAGGCTTTGTGCCCCCGGTGTCTCGGATATGAAACTCTCGCTAGGCTACCTGTTGGCTCTAGTGTGCTTCCAGGTGTTCGATGTCTTCAACATCATTGCTCATCATCGATAACACATTGTTGCACGTCTAGGTGGGTGCATAGTACTAAAGGTACTAGTATGGCCGACGATGTTTGTGGGGGGCATAGCGGGTCGAAAAATGCACATCTGTACGCCGAAGCGCAGGACGGCTAGGGGCGGCCTCTTGTCGCTTGCGGGGGGGCAGGCTGTTTGACGAGGGCCAGAGGGGTGAGGGCGGGAAGTATTGGCGGCGGGCAAGACAACGGTCGCTGGTGCGGTGGGTTGTGATCGGCGGACTCATGTATGAGTTGCTGTCGTACGTTGTTCAGTTTCATACTCATTACGTTTGATTTGTGTCTGTCGATTCGGTTGAGGTTTGTTTCCGTTTTCCATCGACATACACTATCGCACACCAGTTGGCGAAACCTATACATATTCTTCTGCATGGGGTCCTAGCACCGACTGCACTAAGCTTCGCCGGAAGAGACGAAAAAAAACTCTGGCCGGATAATGTTCTTGGACGGATGGGGCAGTAAGGTACTGCCAGAAGTTGGTTTGACCGTATGGGACGACAGTATCCAACGACAATTGGTTTGTTGGCAGAAATGGGCTGAGTTCGACGGAAGTATTGCTGGGAAAGGTTGCTGGTTATGCCAGGAAGGGTCGGATAAACGCAGTTGACAACGGCTAAAAGAACGTTAAAAACGCTGCAGGCCGGATTACCTAGACAGGGAAAACAGCAGAGGCCAATTAGATGATAAGTTACGCTGCAGGTGACTAATGACTAACCTAGCTTGGGTCTAGTTAGTCACAGAAACTGCCTTGAACGAGTCCCTAGTATGCACTGAGTGGGGCAAAACGCGCTTGACCCATAACGTTCGATGGTAGTTTATATTTTCGGACAGGAAAAACTAGACTGTCGGCTGTGCAAACAAGGTTGTGTTCAGGAAGAAGGAGCCTTCAGCACACACCACTGCGTCGTTCACTGCCGGTTCAAATATCTGAATGGGGCCAGACGTTCTGATTGTATATACATTGGGGCCGGACGCCTTTATTTATGATATCTTACCAACCACAACCCCACCAAGCGTGTGCTCTTACACACAATTATAAGGTTTCCGCAGACGGCTCCATATTTAGGGTACCTACACACATCAAGCTGCTGCTGCAGCAGGAGCGCCTTTGTTGCTAGCTTGTTGTGATGACTGTGCGTGGCAATATGCTGGAGGCAGTAGATAGCATGCACTGTGATACAAAGCGGATTAGCTGCCTTCGTTTCGTCCGACCATACGACTGTGATACTGGGATACATAGCTGGTTGCGCGGCTTGTGCGTGGTAGTGGCGTACGTAGCTGGTCGAACTTTATTTTCCCTGATGTCGTGACGGGGATAGATGGAAGTTATGTTGACCCAGTAGGCAGCTGTCTTGACGGCAACATCCGCTACAATATACCTGGTGAGCTGGGTAAGTCATATTCACGGGAAGGAATGGTAATTTCCATCGGGATATGTTTTCGTAGAGGGAAAACACAATATTCCCCTTGGCATTTCTCGTGACTTCTTGTCGATCCTGGCCTACATCCCTCGTTCATCACTTACCGAGTGATTCCACGGTACTAAATCTACGGTATTCGGTAGCCCAAGAATTTAAGGATGGGGCAGCTATAAAGTAGGGGTAGGGCTAGGGTTCGAAACAGGGGTTCATCCACCAAGGGATTCATAAAAAAATTACTTGTTTAACGGGGTCTTGACGCCATGGGACTCGACATAATGGTTTGTGCGGACCCGGCCACCGGAGTATTCCACTGGGTGGGATTCAGCGACTACGGGACTAAACGGGGGTGTATATATGTGCATATTATATATATATGCAGATCTCAGGTCACCGTGACTCTACATGGGATTTGTGTGTACGGCATCCAAGCACTATAGCACCCGCCTATCTTAGTTGGTACTGGTCAAAACAGTATGATCGGCGACACCGGGAACGACAATAATCATTTATTTAGCAGGATAGCATTAATTTCAAGCGCAGTTTTTTAGGAAGCAAGAAATATGAAACAAACCGAAGCCACATATACGTAGATGACGGTCGCGGGCGGGACCCTATCTTGTGCATACGTACCCTGCAAAAACATCTTCTTCTGTGTGGGGCCAACAAAATGCACGAGTAGGAGAGACGCTTCGTTTCTCCATTCAAAAGGTTCGTAAGGCTCGTCCATAGTTAATAGGACCTATGGTATATATGAAAGCCTGTATTTTTACTTATTTTTACTAACAATATTTGGTCCTATTTACTATGGTCCCCCGGAATAGTCGGAAGTATTTGACGACTAGCCCCTACTGGTGGTCGAAAATCAAGCCATTTTGACATACTTTCCACACGAAAACCACAGCAGCAGTCGTAAGCTTGATTAGAGTAGTAGTCAAGCTTGCAACATACAAATGAAACCGCTTCGAGTTTGCCCGAGAGAATTACAACAACGAGAACTGAACAAATCTAAAGAGCATTGGACCCCTCTACGGTCCGGACAATAGGACCGTGACAGCATCTTTTTTAGTCGAAATAGCACCTGACGAGGATCTGAGCAAAACAGCGCACCCAGCACCAGGATACGGCACGTATTACTCAATCTTTAACAGTTAAACGGTAGTAGCGCATGCGTCGGTGGGGGGGGGCGTGTTACTTACTTACGTCAAAGAGCAACAAGCTAGGGCTTGCAGTTACCGAAAACATAACAGCCCTAATTCAACTCCCAGAGGCGTTTCGTCTTGTCCCAACAAGAACGAGCGCGACGGGCGTATCTCCTGTATAGTATACGTATTATAGTCGGAAACTGAGGTTTGGACGGGAAGGGGAAGTTAGTTCGGGCGGAACCGATTTTGCTTTTGAGACGAGAAGATATGCGAAAAACGCAAAGCAGTTGTGTTCGGAGTGCTCACGTACTTGGTGTACGGATTCATGTGTAACGGTATTTGGGAGTTCCACACAAGAAATATGCGTGTTTCTGTGTGGAACGATCAGCGGGTTGGGACGTATCTTGTCCGCCGCTTTCTCACTTCTTCTTCTTGTTCTTGTTCTTGTTGTGTGTGTACTTCATGTTCTCCCCCTTTCTTCCTTGTCTCGATAATATATATACCCTGGAGGGGCTTCTATGAACTGACTCAGGCTTGGCCTATCATATCAGCGAGTGCATCGAACACGCTAGCGACTGTTCCAATTGGACGCACTTGCTGGTTGGGGCTACGCCGGGAGAGCAACTCCCCGTTCGAGGACGAGCGAGAGATTTTTAGTTTTTCGGATGCAGAGGCCAGAGGGACATCAACCGAGCAGAGGCACTGGCGATAACGAGGTCGACAGAGCCAGGAGAGTACAGGAGTGGCGATAACAGCGGCAGCAGAGGCAGTCAGCAACGCCGCGGCAGAGGCCGCGGAAATGGCTAGTAGCGCAGGAACGCGAAACCCTGTTCCGCCAGAGGGCGGAGCAGAAACGAGTAGAAGGAACGAGGCTTCGCGGGAGGACGGAGCAGCAGGCCGCGATGATGAGATCGCCCGCCTGAAACGGGAGATAGCCGAGATGTCGCTCCGGCTAGAGATCAGAGAGGAGGAATGAACGAGGATGGAGACGCTACAACAGGGGGCTGGAGGAGGAATGCGCCCACCGGAGCCACATGGTCAGCCAGGCACGTTTCTAGTTGGTTTAGGTAAGCCTTCACCGAAACTTGACGGCAGTAAGGAGGGGAATTATTTTAAATGGTCGAAGCAATTTCTATCATGGGCTGTTACTAACACCTGCGACGATGTTTTGAAGGAAACTAGCGACCCGATAGTCTTGCAGGGCCCAAATAGAAGGAGTCAACAAGACCTCGATTACCGTTTCGGAACGGCAAGGGTAGCCGCTGCTCGCAGGGCATACGAGGGTATCACCAACGCACTGACTAATTCGTCTCTGTTATACAAGATCTATGACGTAGGCAGCCCTAGTCTTGCGATGGCCGAGGTACGTCGGCACTACGTCCAGAGCGACGACCTCGACAAGCAGGCATACCAGAGAGAATACATCAATGCCCATATGAAAGAGGGGGAGGACCCCACCCTTTACTTCGAAAGGATGAGCATCATCCGAGAAAAGCTCTACGAAGTAGGCATCCCAAAAACGGACCAGGAAGCCAACCTCCACCTACTGCAATGCCTGACGTCCGAATACGAGGCGGACAAGAAAATCCTGCAATACGCCTAGAACTTGACCCTCAACATGATCGAGGACCGGGTTCGCATAACGTACCGGGACTTGGACGCGAGTAAGAAGAAAATGATCGATGGATCAGAACAGGTTTTGATAGCCACAGGCGGAGGTGGAGCAGGTGGACAGGGGAGTTTCCCCGGTCCCAACCCTGGCCACTACACGGGCGGCAGAGGTGGCACGGCGAGTGGTGGCGCCACTGGGCACTGGGGGCAGCAACAGCAGCAACAGCAGCAACCACACAATCAACATTAGCCACCGCGTCAACACCAACAGCAACACCATCGTGGTCAAGGCTGGGCAGGCCAGGACTGGGGAGGGACACGTTCGGGGAACAAGAACGGGAAGCCGAAACAAAATCGGCAGAGGCAGGATTCGCACGCCAGTGGCGGCGGCGGACATCAGCCATGGCCGCCATACGCCGGCCGCGGCGGAGGTAGGAACCAGTCGTGGCCGCAGGTACGCGACGCACGTTTCATCGGGCCCGGAGGACACCCACCAGGTACCGACCGAATGTACGACGCCGTCCGGTACCCCCCTAACCTACGTCGGCCGCAAGGCACCGAGCCGGGAATCCACGCCGCTGACCTCCGCCCAAGATGTTACAGGTGCGGCCGGATAGGCCATTTTTTTGCGAACTGCCGCGCTATCGTGACGTTGGTAGATGACCCGAATCCACCCCGTGAAGTTTACCAGAGCCACTTCGCGGCGAATACCGCGAATACCGCCCAGTCTACAACACCGCTCCTCCCCACCCCAGACCCCATTCCGCAGCAGCAGCCGCAGTACCAACAGCAGCCACAGTACCAGCCACAGCAACAGTCTCACCAGCAATCACAGTACCAATCACAGTATCAACAGCAGCAGCTCCAACAACAGTCACAGTACCACGAGCCTCAACGGCAGCCACATCTTCAGCAACCACCGCAGTACCAACGTGAGCAACAGCAGTACTACCAACGTGAGCAGCAGCAGTACTACCAACATTCACAGCAGCAGGCTCAACAGGCCCAGCAGGCCCAGCAGGCGCAGCAGGCGCAGCAGGCGCAGCAGGCACAGCAGTCCCAGCAGCCACCGCAGCACTACTTGGCTCCTGAAGAGCCATCACATCTACTCACAGCACAGTCTGCTTTGGTCGGTCAGTCCGATGTTTTGGGAAGGGGGATAGAGAGTTGGATTGCGGACAACGGGGCGACAACGCACATGACCCCGAACCCGGACCACTTGTATAACAAGCGCCCCCCCTCCCCTGAGAACGCCAAAATATTTATTGGTGACGGAACAGAATTAGCAGTGGAGTACGTAGGCAGCGTGGATTTAATTTTTCACAGCACGGAAGACGTACGAGTAACCTTAGAGAGTGTTTCTCTTATCCCTTGCCTGAAGGTAAACTTGCTGTCGCTGCACACTGTCCAGGCCAAAGAGGCGATCACTCTTGATGCTGCTTGTGCCCACCCAATGGGTGGCCGCTTGTTTTTCCCCAAAGATAGAGCCGGATCCAGGCTGAACGCCACGCGCCGCCCCCCCCCCCCCCCCCCCCCCGTACAGGGTACACCAGCTTTGATGGCCTTGTTGCACCCCCCCCCCCCCCCCCCTCCCTCCCATGCACCGGTGCCTATCACGGTATACCCGGTGAGGACGCCGAGAGTATATGACATGCCGCTGTCGTCGGGGGTGATGGTAGCGGTAGACCCGCCGGTAGCGATGGATGGTACAACGATTTTGCAACCCCCTCCCCCTCCCCCCCATGGGCCGGTGCCTGTTACGTTACAACCGGTGAGGACGCCGGTAATATCTGCTATGCCGCTGTCGCCGGGGGTGATGGTAGCGGTAGACCCCCCGGTAGCGATAGAACCAATGATAGCGGTAGCAACCCCTCACACAATCCCTCACACAAACCCTGAGACAGTGCCGGAACGTAATGAGCCAGCGCCATCGTCAGCTAATCCCCCGGAAGAATGCCTTCCCCCGCTCCCCCCCGCGTTCCGCCCGGCGATTGCTGCTGCCGTGCTCGTCCCCGGCATTAGACGTTTAAGGAGGTGGATATTAACGTCTTTCACGTGTGCAACGCCCACGCCCACGAGGGCCTTTTGCGCGAGACGGCCAAGCAGCAAGGCGTCAAGCTCACTGGTACTCTGGTCACTTGCAGTGGATGTGTGCAGGCGAAAGGCAGGCGTGCGTCTATACCTACGACTACATCGTCTCGGAAGGCACTCCCCCTGCAGCGTGTTTTTGTTGACCTTACCGGCCCCAGGAAAATCGCGTCTGCTGGAGTGGGCTCTGTACCTGATCCTGTTCAAGGATGACGCGCCACGCATGGGATGGCTGTACCCCCTAAAGAGCCAGAGCGCCGCCGACGTGACCGCGGCGACCCGAAAATTCCTGGCTGACGTCGGCGGAGCCGTCGAGTATTTCCGGACGGACAACCTCACAGAGTTTGTGAACGCACTCTTCGCGAACTTATGCGCCAATGAGAAAATCCGACACGAGCACACCGGGGTCGACGCACCGAAACACAACGGTGTGGTCGAACGTGGACTCGGCCTCATCCAGGAAGGCGGTATGGCCGTTTTCCTTGAGCCCCCCCTGGCTGTTCCCCGAGCAGCTCCCGAACCTGGACCGCTACTGGGTGGAAGCAGACATCTACATGAACGACTGCCTGAACACCACGGCGACGTCGGCGAACGCCAATTTCAAGTCGCCGCACGAGGCATTTTTTGGGACACTGCCGCCGCCCAACACACTCGCCGTCATGCAGCCCGGATTCCACCGTATCCACCGCACCCACAAGTCTGACCCCAAGGCCGAACGGTGTTTTTTTACCTCAACAGGGGGAGAAACCATCCGCGCGACTGCATCAAGGTGGTCACGGCATGCGGGCGTACGAGCAACTCGCGGGACGTCACCTGGGTAGTGGAGTGCAAGCCGATCATCAAGGCTGCGCCTCAGGCGAGGAAGGACTCGGTGGCGGAGCCGTGGGAGGCCGACCTGCACATCAGGCATTTACCACCGGAGCTGGCGACTGAGTCACCGGGGATACCACCGATGATGTCACCGGCACCACCGGCGATACCGCCGACGCCGACGATGATGCCAGCGCCACCGGAGGTGCCGCCACCGCCGACGCCGACGCCGGGGGTGCCGCCGCCGCCGCCGCCGGGGGTGACGTCACCGTCATCCCCACCGGGGGCCGAGAACCATCACGTCGATGACGACGAGAGCCCCCGGGATAACGAGCTCTTCCAACTTAGGCGGACGCGCGCTAGGACACGGGCGATGACGACGGCGCCGCTTCAAGTGGGGATGCCGCCGGTGCTGACGCCGGCGCCACCGGAGAGGCCGCCGACTCCGGGGGTGATGTCACCGTCATCCCCACCTGGGGCCGAGAACCCTCAGATCGAGGACGACGAGGGTCCCCCGGACGACGAGCTTCTCCAACCGGGGCGGACGCGCGCGAGGACGAGGGCGTACCACCAGGCGTCTACTGGTACATCGCAGCCAGCTGGCCACGCACTTTTCAACCAGCGCCCGCCCAACCAACCCGCCACTGCTCTGCCAACATGTGACGCGGGACAACTCTCGGAACCCACGACCTACCAGGAGGCGATGCTCTCGCAATACCATGCGAACTGGTCCCATGCAATGGAGACGGAGATTGCCGGACTCGAGGGAGCTGGGACTTTTGGGGATGCTTAGCAGCAAAAGGAGGGAACGTGGTATCGGCCAAATGGGTGTTCACTTGGAAGGCAGATGAGCATGGTAAGGTAGTGAAGGCGAAGGCGCGACTAGTGGCGAGAGGATTTAGCCAACGCCCCGGAGTTGATTACTATGAGACTTTTTCCCCCATCCCCGCCGCGTCGTGTATCCGTATGATGGCTGTGATAGCCTGCGAGTTACAGTTAGATTTATTCCATTTCGATGTACACAACAAGCGTTTGTCCAGGCCGAACTACAGGAACTCGTTTTGATGCGGATGCCACAGGGCTGTGGTGATCTGAGCGGCAAAGTAATGCGTTGAATCGTAGCCTATACGGCTTGAAACATGCGTCGAGATCCTGGCATAGACACTTGGTCACCCGCCTGAAGAGCCTTAGTTTTGAACAGAGCCTCGCGGATCCGGGTGTTTTTTCGATTAATCGAGGCGGGGTCTGTTTCCATCACTGTTGTGGTTCACGTCGACGACGTTTTTTTTTTTTTCGGTAGGCCGTAAGGAGAGATGTGACCGTTTTGGCGAGGACCTGAACCGCGTAGTCCCCATCAATAACCTTGGTGAGCTGCGAGGGTATGCCGGTTGCCACTATTGCGGAGACAAGGTGGCGGGTTTACTGACAATTTCGCAAAAATCTTGCGCGGAGAAGATGGTCAAGCAATTTGGCGTGACCGCTGGTAGGAACGCCCCACTTTCCCCTGATCTTTTCCTGGAGGTGTTTGACGAGGAGGAGCCCACTGGTGACTGGCCGTATCGTGAACTAGTAGGCAGTTTGCTGTGGCTTTGTAACCAGACGAGACCTGATATCACAAATGCCGTAAGGGCGGTCGCGAGGTATATGCACGCCCCCAAACTCAAAAACTGGTTGGCTGCGAGAGGGATTTTGCAGTATCTGAAGGTGACAAGTAGCCATTGTATTACTTTCCAGAGGGGCAGTGGATTAGAGTTGGTGGTTTATGCAGACGCAGCCTATGCCCCCCGAGACAATTGGAGGAAGTCTGTCTCGGGTGCAGCCGTGATGTGTGGGGGGGGTGCGGCCATTCAATGGGTTTCTAGGACCCAGAAGACTTCCACACTCTCCACGAGTGAAGCAGAGTACGTTGCGATGGCAGAGGGTTTCAAGAAGGCTCTTTTTCTACGGTCAGTGTGGCGTTTCCTGTTGACTGATTTTGGGGATCCGTGCATGCAGGTTTTTGAGGACAACAAGGGTGCGATCCAAATAGCGGTCAACCCTGTGACGAACTCTAACTCGAAGCACATAGATGTCCGCCACCACTTCCTGCGAGAACTTGTCGAAAAGGGAGAGTTTGAAATCACGTATGTGAGGTCGGGCTTCTTGACGAAACCCCTTCCGCAAAATGCTTTTCGTTTCCACAGGAACTTCATCATGAACATGAGTTGATTTGTTTGTTTGTTTTGTTTTGTTTTTGAGTCGATTTTTATTTCTGACGAGGCCGATTTTGGTATATTTCTGTGATTTGAGGGAATTCGAGGAAGTTATCACAAATTTCATGAGATTTGAGAAGGTAGTTTATGGATTTTATTGAGCTTGGAAGTCATGATATTTTATTGCTGAGATCTGAAGAGTTATTTTTTTGGGCGATTTGACACTCTGATAATTATTTTTGTCACTATTCTTCAATTGTTTTGGGGTTTGAAGCTCTGACTTCATGCGGTCCTATGATAGGTGATTTTTTTTTTTTTTTTTTGGGGACGAGGGAGTGAATCCGACATGCCACTATGTACCATTCTGGTTTGAGTTGAGGAGTCGATCGTGATTCATGAGTGGTGCTTTTTATCCCGTTCCGTTGGGGCTGGAAGACTGCTGTACGTAGCAAGAAAGCTGAAATATTTGGAACTACTATATAACATTATTATACTGAATACGTATCTACGTACGTAACGCGGAATTGAAATCTGTAGTATACTAAATCGACCGCACTAAACTGGGGCGTTATTTCGGAGACGATATTGTGGGTTTTTGTTGCCATTTGACTGGATTTAGTGTTTCCCCTGTAGAGAGGTTATATCGGATTGGTGTTTGCTTGAGATGGAGAGCCTAAACCAAAAAAAGGGGACTGCAGTACTATATAAATGATTCAAGGATTCGATTGATTGTTTTCTGAGATTTTGAGGATTGCTTTGTGGGCTTTTCTGGGCTTGGCGGGCTTGATTTTTCTGCACAGTCGAGATTTGAGGAGTTGATTTCTGTTTTTCTCCGATTTATTATTTTTCGGGTTTTGAGCAGCTGTTCTTGTGGTACTATTTTCTGAGATATGAAGATTAAGTTTCTTTCTTTGTGAGATTTGAGACTTTGATATTTGTGTTTGTGATATTCTGATTTGAGGCATTGGTGGTCTGGACATATACTTATCTTCATATCTTGGGTTTCTGATTTGAGTACAATACCTTGGGTTTGGATTTTGGGTGATCGTGGTTTATCATCATGGCATGGTATATTATCATGAGCGATGTTTGGTTATCCCATTCACCAAGTAGAGAGCAGAGGGGCTGTTCGGAGTGCTCACGTACTTGGTTTATGGATTAATGTGTAACGGTATATGGGAGTTCCACAGCGTGTTTCTGTGTGGAACGGTCAGCGGGTTGAGACGTATCTTGTCCGCCGCTTTCTCACTTCTTCTTCTTGTTCTTCTTGTTGTTGTGTGTGTACTTCATGTTCTCCCCCTTTCTTCCTTGTCTTGTGTATTCTAAGCGATAATATATATATACCCTGGAGGGGCTTCTATGAACTGACTCAGGCTTGGCCTATCATATCAGTGAGTGCATCGAACAAGTGGAATGAGAAGCGATGATTGTTTTTAGCTACAGTAGAATGGTTCTCTCGACTGGAAGCGATTGGTATTTCAGGTGGACAATATTAGAGGTGTTGACGGGACGGGATGTTAATTTAGTTTTGGAATCTAGGTTTGGGTGGGACCTGATGTGACCGGACGACAGGAAGAAACGACCACGGTTGAACTACCGTTCCGACACCGTTGTACGGCTCGTTACCGTTGAGTCAAGTAAACACCGTTCAAGAAGTTGGATATGTCCCGTACAGCTAGTATTCCAACATATTATAGCTGAGTGAACAGTGCTTGATACAGGACCGCAAACACCGTAATACAGTGCCGGTACCGGGAAGACCGTATTTCGGTGTTTCGGTACCGTGAAAATTGTAATGGTCCACGTGGTTTTTTCCGTATCTGTCGTCTCCACTGTTAAAAGACACTCATCTCCTTTATATCAAAGCGTTTTCGGTCATTGACCTGAGTCCTATCGCAGCTTGCAGTAACATTGCAAGGGCATCAGGGCAATCACGTAACCATCCCGCGCCCGTGTTCAAAGTTGAGGGTGCACCTTATTTACAACGAGCGAATGAAATAGAGTCAACGAGGAAAAGGGACCACAAGGTCCCTCCCCCCTCCGTCCGATTGTCGTACTTTTGGCAGGACCCGTCGCGGTGGCAAGTTGGTTTGATCATGCTACGTATATCTACGACGCAGTGGGTAGTCTAATGTAGAACAGTACAATTTACACGCCATACATAGTGGCGGGTGTTGTGCTGCGTGTGCTTGTGTGCCCTCTAAATAAAAGGTTGTATCTCGTCGTATGCTTTGAACCTGGTCTACCGAACTATAAACGCAGCCGACACAATTATGTCAAATACCGAATACATACCGACACTTTTCCAATACACCGGAATCCGACAATTCAGGAATACCGATACACACGGACAGAAAACCATTGCATTCAGCGTTCTGGAATATATACCCGAAATAGCCGAAAATACATCGCATTGGTTTTCGAGAGAATGTATAAAGCAAGAAACGGTCTGTCCTGTTTTCGGAGCCGATATACAATACTGCTGGTACTATTGTGGGAAATTATAAAAAAAATGTAAAAGTACCGGTTGTTGTTGATTCATATGGGGAATCAAAGTAATAACGTACGCAGCCCTTGTTCATGTGCCTATTTCAGTTGGAAAAACAGTCAATATGTACTAAGCTCCACAAAGTAGTAGACATGCATGTTAATGTGCCCAATGTATAATATGTATTATCTATAGGGTCCAAATGTTCACATAGTGCAATATATATAATTGCATGATTATAAACACACATATCTAGTTACATTGGCAACAGGTTGCTCTATTAAACGCAATACAAGCCAACAAGCACGACGATTTGTTCACCAAAAATAATCCCCAAAAGCAATTATTAATTAGCAAGGCAAAGCTGTCAAGCAGATTGCCATGTTAACACTGGTTAAGTCACTCCCTCGGACATACCCAACAAATACCACTCACATCAGAGTACGTAGCCTCGCGGGGACTAAACTTGTCGCCGGTGGAGCAAGCTGTTGTTGCATCTATGAAATGCCGAGGTTGCTCCGCCTCGAATTGCTATCTGGCGTTTTCGTGTCTGAAATTGTCCATTGTTGTCGTCATCGGTATTAATGATATCATCGAACGCACCTCCGACCTTTGTTCCTTTGTTTGACTGTGTGATTGCTGCTGCCGATGTTGTTGTTGTGGTTGTTGTTGTTTTTGTTGTTGTGGTTATTGTTGATGTTTGTATTGTTTTTGCGACGGCATGTGTAAGGCCTCCCTTCCTCGATCAACGAGCCACGGGAAACTCTCGCAAGGGACGAACAAGCAACTTGTGAAGTTTGCAGCTTGAGGGCACGGATAGAGCTGATTCGCCAAGCGAAGGGCTTTCCTTGTAGCCAACTACAGCAGTATCCCCCCAGTGGACCGAGGCCTCGTAGTCGGGTCGTGGCGACGTAGCGGGGTCCTGGGAGGGGACACAAGTATGTCCTTGGTGAAGTTTGCCTATTATAATCCCAGCTCCTACCACAAGAGGGTCCAATTATATTGTCTTTTTTAATTATCACTTTTACTTTCCAGTCTAACTCGTCGGCGGTTCTTCCCTCGGCGATCTTCTGGACGGGCCGAGATCACAGGTGTTGTCCCTTCTACCCCAGGCACGTGCCTTCATTTTTCTGTCGGGAATAGAGTTAAGCATTCCCACTGCTCGTCGACTTCCATCGAATGTTGCTCACTCACGCTCTCGCGCTTTCCGCTAATCATTTTTGTTGTGCAGAAACGTCCCTATCAGGATGCACTCGGTGAGACTCGAACCCACGAAGTCTATCCTGATAGTCACGCGAACCACCTACCGAGCCACCGGGGACGCCGATTCCGATATTATCCCAAACCACGCAACACCGGCTCTCGACGAAAAAACCCCGATAATGTTCCTTCTCCCTCGTCTGCAAGCGGATGAAAGTGGCGGCGGCCGTCGCCAGGTAGGTCGCTTGCGTAGTGTTATCGTCACAAAGTATAGTCGAGTTTAACACCCACGCAGACGTGGCTGCATCAATAGATGCTCAATACTCATATGGTGAGGCGGAATCCCTTCGATGGCGTTCTCATGAGCGTTGCAACCTTCTTCTATCGAACCTTCGGATACCGCCCTAAAAGTCGAAGCCTAATTGGTTCGGGTCATGTTTCCTATGCAGTGTATCACTGCTGTACATCAACCTGGGATTGATATTTTTTTATTACCTTGTTGTTCTTCCGACATGCCTATTGGTCCACGTCTGTTCGGAGTGAAAGGCGCCAACGAGTCAAGAACCTCCCTGTCTCTACCACGTGCGACTGTTCGAGCACGCGAACACGTGAATCGCGGGACTTCCCGCCCGCTTCTCGATACGGTACATGGCTTGCATTTTCCTTGCGAGAAGAATTCAACACTTTCAATCCTCGCCAATTGGTGCCGACATGTGCCTATATACTCACGCTACGTACAACAGGTGCTCTCGAAAATAGGTGTCATCAGATACTAAACGTTTCATACGAAGGCTCAAATCCTCGTTTCTAGCCACAGCAGTATTCGAGGTTTACCAGTACACCATCGGGGCGAACAGATGTGATGCAGTCTACTGGGACGTCGTTTTATGCGACCTAAAGCTAACGGCAGGCAGAGGCTTCCAGGTAGGACATTACCACCAATTACTTACGCCTGCCGGCCGGCGTAAACACCGGCAACACAGTGAATTAACACCGCCGAGTACAAGAACCGTGTCCACGTAGACGAGACAGGCACATACGTAGGGACGCACCTGCCCAGGGAGGAGTTAGATGCAATACCATTTCACATATCAACTTAAAACCAAAAACATATTCCAGCTTTATACCAATGTACCAGACTGCTAGCTACGTTCTATAGAACCGCTGCCACATACCGCAAATTTTATAACTCTAGAGGAGGCTCTGCTGGGTAACGATATCCGCAATCCTACGTGGTAAGCGTGGTCTTCTGGACGCCAAGACACTGCCATGCTTCCACTAGGATTTTCATCTTATCACTGTCATCAAGGAGAATGAAACCCGCCGAGGGCATTCAAAATTACCGTCGATACCCGATATAAATGGAAATTTTATGAGAGTTTCCCATCAAACTGCTTGGTGTCCACCTAGATGTGATATATCCCGTCGCACTATACACAACGATCCCACATCGACTCCCCTTCTGCAGTAGCAGTCCGCTCGCGTACGTTGCCTGTTTATGTGGAGCATGTTGCACGTTGCTACACTCCAACCAGTGGAATCACTATCTAAACTCCCGCCCGCACGCACACGTATTAGAACCGGACGGCTGTGGCGAGATATTAACACTGTGTACAGTGAGGCGCACCAGGATGAATGGGTCAAAGCGTTGTGATTGTGGCGACCAGTACTAGAGATACACACCGCTGGTATCGGACAACCCAGCATTTTCGACGCACATGGCGAGTTCGCCAGTGATGTGTACGCGCGCATTTACAGCCCATGGCAAGACGACACACAAAAGCAGCCTCCATATTCACAAGGAGTATCCACTCTAAATGCAAGGACCTTTTGATACTATCGCCAGACATAATGCATACAATATGTTATAATATGATTTCCCCACGAAGAGCCTAGATATACCTCGACAAACTTGAGAGAGTCACATGGATGCTAAATGTACTCAGAAAAGTTTAGTAAAGGCACAATGAGAAACGCCTGGGGAAGCAATATCGACACAATCCAGTGCGCAAGTAGAATTGAATGTCAATCGCCCAACCGCTAGAACACCGTAGACACACTCTAGGGCGCACACGAAAAAAGAGGGCGAAGTGGACACGCACGGCAGTGTGTATAGAGTCTGGCCACGAATAACCATACGACGAAGGTTACAAGTCGCGAAAGTTGTACGATATTCAGGAACCAAGCTCTTCAAACCCACTGTTCAAGATCGGCACCGCAAAATCGACCCGAGAGGCTATGAAACATCGGGCCGACGACAATAGACAAACGCGGAAGACACAAGACGTATCAGTATCAGTATTGTCGCTGGTCTCAACACCCTGCAAGGCTCACACTGCAGAAAGAAGGCGTGCCGCGACATCGAGCCGACCGTGAGGGGTGCAAGAGGAAAGAGCACGCGCTGCAGCGATCTATTTATTGTGATGCCCGCTGGTCATCGATGATCACCTGCGCTGAGCTGAAGGGGTATTGCAGCGGTGGCGAGCCAAGGACGATCGGCGGATCGGTTATTCGCCGTATCCCCCGCTTTAAACCGACGCTCATATGTACCGGGCTGGGGGGCTATTCCCGTGACTGGAGTACTGTGAGGGAGCGGAGGATGTGCGAATCCCCGTAAGACCCGGTTGGCACCGACGCTTACACGCGCCGAATTGGGGGGGGGACAGAGCGGCGGGAAGTTGGGGGGGAAAGGAGGACCTGTTGGTCATCGTAGTCTCCCTTGGAACCGACGCCTACTTGCGCCAGGCTGGGGGGGGTGTTGCAGTGACGGAAGTGCTGAAGACCAAACGCGCGCTTGACGGCAGTAAGTCCAGCGCCGAGCAGTTTGCGTCGGGGGGGTGATACACACGTCCCGTCGACGATGGGCAACCGAAGAGGGAGGCGCAGACGCGATCGCCCGCCTACAGCCAGGATGCCCGCTTTGGGCCGACGATGGTCATGTGTCGGGCAGGAGGGTTAGTACAGCGAGGTGTGCTTCGGGGGATGGATGATCTAAAGCGTTGCAACTGTCTTGACCAGCTGTAGGAAGACAATATGACGGCGCCAGGGGCGGGAAGGATCCCCGGTGTGGGAACGCCTTTGGTTTATGGTAAATGGACGGTACGGAGGTTCCAGGAACACACAGTGCTTTTCGAAACGCTACCAAGCGATTCAAATACAGTTAAGGCCAAGTGATGTGCATTACTTGTCCCATCAAACCCCGATCCTTGCTTTGCTTGTTGTGAACGTTATCGTGCCTAGTGCTTCGCTGATTGTTTACTCTGGTGGCTTGCAACTACCGCCTTCTATCGATGACATACCGGCGTGACCCGATGCTCTCCGCACGAGAGTACTGCTCGAGCTCTCAAACATCAGATGAGCCGGCCTCAGAGAGGTAACGAGCTCGGGTGCTTTTTCGGGTCCAAGCGCTGTACGCTCATGATTCAACGGTATTTGTTGCGACTACGCCTGTACAACAGTGCCACTGCAATGCAGTATGTAGACTCGAGTGGCTTCGGGTATGTGGTCCTCGTGCCTTCTGAGAGCAATTTCGTGAGTCGGAGTCTCACTGAGTGCATACGACGTTTTCTTGCATGAGAAATACTTAGCGGAGAGCGCGATAGCGTGGGCTAAACATATCAGATGGAAATCGGCTTGAAGTGGATATTGTAAACCCTATGAGCTGAAAAATATAAGACATATGTTCTATCGAGGGCGGGAAACGAGCGCGTCTGTGATCAGGTCTTGTCCACACATATTCGCCGAGGGAAAAGGTCCCTGCGAGTAACGCTGGATAGAAAAAGTGATGATCGAAAACAGAACGATTGGAGGAGCTCCTAGTAGTGACCTATTTCCCTTCCAGGAATCCAAGATTGGCTGTAATACCTACTCCGTCAATGGTGAATATGTCCTAAACTATTTCAAACTAAAAACGAACGTAAGTACGCGTGGTCAGTGTACTGTGGTGACAGTGCCGTTGTATAGCTGATCTACGTGACATAATGCCTTACTTGGCACGTGGAGTTCCAAAGTGGACCATCAGCACACAATTATACGGACGTCGAAATAATGACTTTCGGAAGCCGTGCAATATGATTGTATAGACCAGAGACACTTACACCAAAATCACGTCTGCAGGTAGATGTAGAACGCGCTGTGCGTGAATATCTATATTCACACGGCCGGGCTCTTATTCGTATTGAATTTTTTCAGCCCTCCAATATAGGAAAGGGAGAAAGAGAAGGTTAGGGGTCCAGATCCGCGGGTATCCATGGGTATGCCCGATATTGGGGTGTATCTGTGGTTTGTGCTATGTACTCATCTTTACCTAAACCATGGGAACTGTGGGCGTGACGGCATGACTGATGATGTTTCACTGATGAATCTCTGGGCATGTCTTACCTGTTGTTTTCGATCTCGTGTGGCCGCACGGAACTGATAGAGGCGGTTCTTGATTTTTAGTGCTTGTCTTGTGTTGGACAAAAGGTGTGTTGGTAGTGTGCAGAATCCGGCGGTCGCCGGCCTATCCCGCACGCATGGTTTCGTTTAGCACATACCACGAGCCAACAGCGTGTTGGTTGGTAATTCGTTCGCATCTGTATCTTCGGTAGTGTCCCTTTGCGTCAAACGATGTTATATGTGCCCCTGCTCGGTCGGGGCGTTCGGTGCTCCTGACGAAGATCGTCTGTGTTTAGAAAGCTGTACCGTTTTTCTCGGTCTACGCTGAATCTGTGCGAGTTCCATACCTCACCATGACCAACGAATCTGGCAAATAGTATGCAGTCGGTTCGTTTGATATGGATTGTGTCTACACACGCACTCACGCACAGTAGCAGAAGGTGTTCTTGGTTGTTGTGTTGCCGCATCCAACAATCATGTCGCACCATACATACAGATGGAAGTGTAAACACAAAAATACCAGCAACCAGGATACCCTCGTATCAACGGGTATTCCATCTCAAATCGCAAAAGGGTCGAGCCGTTTAGAACCGCGGTCCCGGTTTTGGGGGCAAACGTATAAGAAATTGAGTGGTTCGTCCCCAAAACGGGCTGGAGTGTTACAAGGGTTAATCTACTGCGTTGGTGGTTCTTGTACTCGACGGGCCCGTAATGTACGAGGGAAACCGCACTTAATCCTTTTGGTACTGGACTCTACGGATCCATTTACACATCAGGTATTTGACTATCTATCGTTCCAGGTAATTTGGGCCCGAAACGGGGATGCAGTCTTCATGGGGTTAAATGTAAAATTTTACCTCACTTCAACTCTCTCGAGACAATGTATACCCCCCGCTACATATCACAAATATATTCACGAGGATATTTGAGAACATCGAACTGTAGAACTTATGGCAGTGTACAAGACGATTGGACTCCAATGGCTGAGGTTCAAAACGGTTCCTCCGATAGTGTATGTAGTTGTATCTATCTCACGCATAAACTTGTAAAGTATCGATAGTCGTTGAGTATATGGCGGCAAAACCATTGTGAATCACTGTCACATCCAACGTATGAACCCGAAATGAATATCCATGTATGATTTCAATGTGGTACGGGAATGGTTGTGGACAACACGACTGTATGATACTAACAATTAGTGTTGTTGTTGTTCCTACACTGAAATAAGTCTCAAATGATGGAGTTGGCGGACACACCAAGAAAGATGCTGGGGCGCTATTAGTAGTAAACTCTGGAAAACTATCTAAAAGCAAAACAAAATGGCCGAGAAGCACGACCCTTTCCAATAAAAAATACTCGAGACGAAGAAGGCGTACACATGAGATGAAGTCAATCTGCAAGCTGAATCACGGTCACGAGGTTGGGGGTATCTATTAGTAGTCAACCTCAGCATGAGAGTGCGTCCGCTCTCGCATGTAGGTTAGTACTGGCAATCAACCAAAATACGGCCTAGATGTGATTAGTGATTATTTCGGCTTGATTAAATAATATAATGATTATATGATTATAATCATCTGATTCTGGTCGTGATCAGCAGGAAAACCAAAAAAGTCGGTTGATTCATGATGGCTATTATTTAGAGATACGGAAGGCGTTATCTTACCGACATATTAGTATAGGAGGCTACGGCACAACGGCACCGACACCGGAAGGCATAACAGCACACCCAGCACGCAGCTACTGGAGCAGCTATACCACGGCGGTCGTGCCTTCTGTAACTGGGTTTTGTCAGTTTGCATCACGAGGAACGCCGGTCAAGTGCAAAGGAGCGGCACTGAGGGACGCATCAGCATCGCCGAAGGCCACGAACGTGAACGAAAATAGTGGTATGTCCTCGTTGGAGGTGTCCGCTTCGGAGGAAGACCACGAGCACGATAGTGCTGCCGGCGACAGAGACGCCGAGGCGACGGGAGTTATAAAGCCCGTTGCCGAGCAGAGCTGTGTCGTAAACGACGGAGCACATAAACCTCCTGCCCCTAACAAGCCCCCTGCCCTTCTGCAGCCTCTTGCCCTTGAGAGCGGCGCAACCGCCGTGTGGCGTAAACCGAAGAACAAAACGTTGACTCTGTGGGCGGTTGTTTTACCCGGGCACGGAAAAGGGAAGCACAGGGCGAACTGCATCGTCGAGGGCTGCAATAAGCCGGTCTTAATGGCACAGGACAATTCGAACCCATCGCCTTACAACTTGCGGGCAACAAGGCACGTCAGACCATTCAGACATATTCGTATTCCTAGTAGATTATTATA
Source organism: Macrocystis pyrifera (assembly GCA_031763025.1). Classification (NCBI taxonomy): domain Eukaryota; class Phaeophyceae; order Laminariales; family Laminariaceae; genus Macrocystis; species Macrocystis pyrifera. The sequence goes on from JASSKH010000022.1 coordinate 11,429,317, forward strand.
TAGTGATCCCCCCCCCTTCAAAAAAAAGCAGCAAAAGCTATTCGAAAAATTGCTCGAAACATATCAGGTATTAACACCTCGATGGCTGAACCTGCCGAAGACGTGATTCTTACTATCTAGTGCACAAACTCGTCCGACACTATTTTCCAGCTCAGAATGCTCGCCCACGTTCCCCCCCCCCCCCGCCGCATGGTTGAAATGACTGACAAAGGTGACTTCCTGCAGAAACGGCTTCGCTTCACACCGTCAATTTCCAGTTTGAAGTTAACACCGAACTTCAGACACACCACCGAATCAGGCCAACGCCACTTCTTGCACTCTGTCATCGAACCTGCCGCCAAACACCGTGTCCTGAACGTCGCCAACGGAACGCATATAACAAGTTACAACCGCGCTGAACAAGATGTTCCGCTCAACTTTCTGCACTCGAATCCATGCCACCCGCGGTCCATGAGCCGGGCCGTCATGTTTGGGGTGAGCTTCGCCATAAGCCACGTCTTGCAGTCGTTGGGAGGTGTTGTCGAGCACAATTCCTCGCGCGACAACCTGCGCATAGCTTCACACACAGCTGAACACAGGTGCGCACAGCGGCAGTGACGTTTCGTGTAGCTGCTTTGCGGATGTGTACCACTGCTTCCCATATATGCTGTCCACGACAACGAGCAAGGCGGCCTCCGTTGTTTCTGCCATGCCGGCGAAAGATTGTAGCAGTGCCGCGGCGCTATATGAAGCAAAATAGTTATTTTTACAATAATCACCAATATCAAGTTGATTGATGAATCGCGATTCTGTTTGGCTGTTTGAGATAATCAATAATCACGTAGCTAAAATGATCATTGTGGTTAAAATGATCACGGTTTGAAAACGTGATTAATCACGATAAATTTAGTTGATGACCAATCCTACCCGCAAGTAACCTACTCGTGGCTACTGACTACAGCGGTTGTGGTCTGGAGTGCTGCCTGTGCCGCACAAAACGCACGGTAGTCGTGAACATAAGAGAGGAACGCGACTGCTGTCTGGGATGCTGTCAGAGTGAAGACTCGCGGACATGCTGTGAAGAACGGGAATCAAACCAGAAACCAATACAGTCTCCAATCATCAACGATCGCCGCGTCTTCCCGGACTATCTGACAACGTGCAGCCAATCTATGATACCCTGATCATCGCTAAGAGTCAATGCCCACGGAGGATAAGCAACATACCAACAATAGTGCGAAACATGGTATTGTCCAAGCTGCACCACCAACACGACTAGCAAAAATAGGATGAAGGAATACCGCCATTTTGCACTATAGCAAGAAGAATATCTGTTACTTCGCAAAAGAGAGTCATCTAAAGACCATAATGATTACTACCCCTGACATGCCCTCGCTGCAATGACCGCCCTCCGACATTTTCATCTCATAACAGGGTGCAGGTGGTTAGTGAGAACGATAAATATATGTACTTAATCATGTATACTGCACATCTAAGTGAGATGGTCAGGGGAGGGGGGTATAAGTACTGTTCCGTCGGTATTTTCTATTCATTTTTCGTGGATACCACGTTGTGTTGACCAATGGTGTACCTTGCGACGCACCGTCTGGACCTTTGGATAGTTGTTTCTCAGATTAAGCACAGACCGATCAAAGTCGAGTTGTAGATACGGGTGATGGCGATATTGTTATTGGTGCTGATGCCGTGGCGACCAAATCCAAGAGCAGCGACGTGGGTCGCACGGGTCGGAGATATACCACTTTTCCACAAGTTCACCGCTCAGACAACAAACAGAAGCGGGCGTGCTTGACCCCGCACCATTCCTGGTGTGTCAGTCAATAACCCGCTGAGGTAGTGTGTGGCTAATCGATTTTTTACAAGCGTGCGCTGTGTCGCTGTGAATGGGTAGAGAGTGCACGGCCGGCGCAGCCCGCTGTGTCCCGCTACTCACACTCCTCCAGCAAAATGTTTCCAAAGGCGAAGGATTGGTATGCGTGCCTGTACCCAGACTACACTACCACCAACGCCAGCAAACATCAGTGAGTGGTGACAGTACCCTCGTCTCTGATGGACCCGGCTCTGGCGTATGCCTCAAGCAGCAGGTGCTGTCGGGCATAATGTGTATGCTTACTTTGAATGCCGCGTCGTGGCACGGCAAGAGCAGCGGCAACAATCATCTGCAATACAGCCTAGTCCGGAAATGCAACACGGTTTCGGTGATCATAAAATACCCGAACGGCTCTCACATATCCGGGCAGAGAGGTGTGCGTCAATTTTATATTTGCGCTCAGGGCAACGGTGAAATAATTCTTACATTTTCCAGCGGCGTGGTGTGATTCACGTGAAAAACTCCTAAAGGTATAGAGAACCGAGGGTAAGTCAGTTTTGCAGGCAGAAACACATGTCTAGAATACCTCACGGATATTTCCCAGTTATGCTTATAAGCTTGGTACCACCAAACTAGCTCTCGTATTGGGTTGTTTCTCAGTGTGCTGTATACTAACTCGTACTATTTAGACCTAAGGAACCCCTTCGCCCCCCTCCCTTAAAATCCAGCTGACAAAATTGTTGTTTTCGGTTCGTCTACAGGTAAGAGTGCAATACTCGTTTTTGGTCATGTTATGCATATTAACAAAAACGACCTTGTACGGTGCTGAGGCGTCGACACAACGTCCTCGCACCAGCTAAAGAGAGCGCAGGTCATAAGGAATACGCTCATGTCTGCTGCTGGGTCGACCCGATGCTTTATTCACGACGAACTGTGCTTTTTTCTTAAACACACATCCTCACTAATGCCTGCACTGCCCTTGTCTCGCCGAATTGGAACTTGATTGTCGTTTCGCACGCTGCTGCCTCAACCAGGAATTCGGCGACAAGGCGATGGACTGCAGCTGTGTCGATGATCGTTATAGGTTAACCTACCTGGGCCTATATCTGCACCTATCACTGCGTCCTACACGGATAAAGTAGTGTGGAGATATTAAAGAAGAGCTCCAGAAACATCAATCTGAATGTTGCTGACCAATCTCCTTTCCTGACGCACAACACAGCAGTGGGGTGGGTACCCTCTTTTAAACGTCCAACGGCCTCAACCCCCCATCGCGGATGTCATCGCAAAAAGCGTATATACGTTACACGATCCACACGCCGAGGCATTGTTATTGATAAGGCGTCATAAGATGGCATTGGCAATACCAGAAACGGTATTGCTGCTGACGAACAAAGCGGAAATACATTGCGGTGTACAGTAGTGTTTCGAAAACCGTAGCAATTAGTCAGTTATTTCTCATTGAAGAACACCTTTAACCTTTCGTTTACCTCGCCTCCCACCCGAAATATGTTTGATGACACTGTCAAAGTAGGCCGGCTCCGACGGTTGTCAGAACGTGTCAGGCTGTCAGCACTCACAAGATGATGGGTGTTTCTATGGTTGGAATACACCGCCAGCACGCACATGATTCGCACGACCTTTCTGCTCTTACCGCACCACGGCCCACGTCCACCCCTTCTTTCAGAAGGCAAAAAGCAAGCGTCCAAAGACACCTGAAGTATATCCTGGACGGCTGCCTGTTACAAGATCGGCTCTACACCTTGCATTCGACCCATATATCCGCCCAATTCGAGGTATTTTGGTGTAAACATATTTTTCCGGATCAAGGAGGACACTCCGGGGTACGCTTCCAATGCATATGAGCAGCGCATGGCTATCTCGCAAGTTGTAGCATTACATAGTGGCGGTATTTATTGTTTTGTAAAGTAAAGTAGCCAACTAGTATTCCCAATAGGAACAGCAGTAGTAAGAGGATAGTGGAAGTCTATTAATAGTAGTAGTGTTGATTGCTGGAGTAGTAGTAGTGGTAGCAGCAGCAGTAGAAATCGTTGCAGTAGCGATAGTAATAGTAAGAGAGGTGTACTTCAGCAGTAGCGTAGTAGCGCTGTGATAGTAGTACTAGTGCTCTGGAGTGGTAGAGTCAGTGGTAGTAGTTGCAATATGCTGGCAGCAGTGGGAACAGTAGCATTACTAGTAGAGTAGTAGCACCAGCATATCCAAGATACTGGCAGTAGCGGGCGATGACCAGATGTGGTTCGATATTTTTCTTCAACAAGGGCTCACTCTTGTCGGTTCTGCCAGATCCTAGGTCTATTCCATATTTTGCTCGTATGACACACTTCCGTGACCACCTGATAGCGCTGCACCGGGCGTTCATCATATGCCAGGTAAGAGACGTTACCAATCAATCGCAATCACAGAGACCCTTCTGTCCCCCGATCGGTAACAGTCAAAGAATGGGTTTCCACCAAGATGATGTATCCGAAGACAGCCAGAGATCACCGTGACAAGATGATAGATGTGCTAATTTTGTCAGTAGTCCCTCCATATGCTAGTATGCGCGCTGCCAGCAGAAAATGATTTTTTGGCAGCAGCTGGCACCACTCTGCACACAACCACACTGGTTAGTACGCACCAAGCGACTTCAAAGGCACTTGATTCGGCAGAGATTTCTATTTTTGATCGTGTAGGCCCTTAACCCGTACACTACTTCTAAAAATGCACCCAGTAAATTCCAAGTTATATGCCAGCACGACGACGGGTGGGCCCAATTCTACCAAGACTTTGTTTTTCTGGTTGAGGCAAAATCTCAAAACGTCCTTTGGGTGCACAGTAGAGGAGAATGGGCTGAACGAAATAGGCTGGCCTTATAATGACCGGGTTCCTCACTAATCCGGGTGGAGAGATCGCAATATCCGCGCACTACAGTAGAGCGAGAGTAGGCGTCAAGCACCTTTCACGGTAACGCGCCCAGTGCATGACTAAATCGTTTCGACCAGGTAATGTCTTGTAGTGAGCAACGAACGGTCGGTTTATTATAAATAAACCACGTTGCCAGACCTGTTCGTCGTAGGACCATGTAGCGCCCGCAAATACTGGTCGGGTTGCGCAAACGCCAAATGTCTCGACTTTCATGCTCCGGGTGAGTAAGTGAAGTGTTATTCAATGTCACGAGCTCAGGAATTAGCGCACTACCCCTGTCGTATTGGTCCGTCCTCGTCAAAATTTAGACCTGACAAGATTGTTCGTCACTACCATCGCAAACGAACCTCACAAAAACATATAAACAAACATCGCTGAAACATTCCCACCAACCTCTCCTCATGTTCGTCAATTTTTGGACTACAACGGTGATGGAGCCAAAGTAATGTTTACTTCATGTCTATATCAGCATTGCCTGCCGCGTTGTGTTGTTTACGGTGTCGTGCAACCGTGGTGGGGGGGATGCAACCTGGGTGCTGCAACAAAACTAGTACAGTACATATCTAATGCTGCAGAAGAACTATGAAGGTCCAAGGGCGTATTGTGGCTTACGACATTATACGGGGCGGGGTGTGGGGGGGCGTTTGCCTGGCGTGACCATTACGCACTGTTACAAATAGCCCTCTTCTCCCAGTTCAAGTCTAAGGACAATGAAGGGTCGATCTACAACACAGGTGACACGACGGTTTGTCTCCTCTTACCTTGGCTCAGCGGTTGCAGGACGGCAACAAACATTTAACAAACACATTTTGACAAGAATAAAAAATCTCCGAGTAACACATGCATCTGACAGCGACATGACGCCCTTCTACTGTCCACTCGCCTAACGCTCACGGCGGTCGCGTGACCCGTACGATCACGTAACATATTCTCTTTCCAAAAATCAATAAAAATCACCAGGCTCTTTGTAAAAATAATCTAGTAAATGTCGTCGACTCAATCAATAGGCGGTCACCCGCCGTATCACCTTTCCTGCTCCATAACATCCGACATACTCGGTAGCTGGTAGGTGACCCACGCGCTTGCTAAGATCAACTTCTAAGACCGAGTCTCACTGCGTGTATATTCGCAAGGATTTTTTCTTGCATCAACATTGATGAGCCTAAAGCGCGAGAGCGTGAGTTAGCAACATTCGATGAAAATCAACGAGCAGTGGGAATGCAGAACCCTAGGCGCGATAAAAAACTCAAGACACATATCGGTAGGGAGAAGGGACCACACTTGTGACCACGGCTTGTCGAGAGAATCGCTGACGGTAAAACCTCCTACGAGTAAAGCTTGAAAGTAAAAATGATGATAAACCTATAGATACGGGGAATTGACTACTTCAAGCATTTGTCCGCAATCGCCTTTACTCATTCCACTCATAGTGCAGAAACAGAAACTTCCCGACAAACGATTTACGCTTACATGTCCGGCTACTGATATAGGACTAATCTACTGGCGGATAACGATACTTCCTAGGCCGGTCATACGCTGGGATGTTGCCCAAATGGGTCAGCTCCCACGCGTAAGCTTCTTGTTGTAAAGCGGTGGGTCAATTGGTACAATAATCTACCTGCGAGGTGCGCCTACGAAGGATTTGTATGGAATTGCGTGAACCAAAACGACTTTATATTTGAGTTTAAGTTGTCGTCAAGAACTCAAGCAACAAAATGCTTACAACAGTCGTAGACTTCTGTGCGTTGCAGGAAAAGCAGAAAAACGCATGGTTGGTCACGGTTCAGGTCAAACCGCACTTGTCAGGTGGGGTCGGGTCGAATCAGCTGACCCGATTCGACCCGCGAGATTTGAAAGCCTCCTGACTAGACCCGACCCAAGGTATTTGAAAACGTCTAGACTCGAATCGACCTGACCCGTGAGAATTTCTAGCGCCTCATGAGTAGACATGATCCAACCGGCCAGGTTGCGATTAACTCGTAAATACGGGTCATGTCACGGGCCAGGTCATCTCAACCCACGAGACCATCTATCTCCCACCCGCGGGTTCGACCCGCGGATCCGAACTGTTGGTGGACACTTTGAGAATATTTGTTTCTTAGTTATTGTACCGCACAGTGGCCTATAGTCTGCAGTGGATCTTGACGCATATGGGCACGCATTTAAATTAGCGCCTTATGCTTGAATATGATACTAAAGGAGAATTATTTGGTTTTTGTGCGAGATCAACGTTTGGGGAGCAGGGGAAAGGTTTGGAAGCGTGGGACCCGCGGGCCGGATGCGCGGATCCGACTCTTCGGTCACCTCGAGCGTCTTGCTGGCCGAACCCGTTAGTGCCCTGGTTCTTGCGAGTCATGATATGATGTGAGCGTTTCATCAGCTCTGGATCAGACGCGACCCGACCAGACCCGACCCGTGAAATTTGAAACACCCTCGATCGGACCTGACTTGACCCGCGACATTTGAAAACCTTGACGCAAGCCGACATGTGTGATTTTGAACACTTCTCCACACGACACGTTGGTCTAGTCATGACCCGCGAACCGCCCTTGAAAAAAACATGGTGTTCGTCGCGGAAGGCAGAACAGAGCACTAATGATGTTGACTGTTTTATTACTACTTATGTACTTCCCTGTTGACACCCCGCCCCCACGCACCCGGCGGTCACGCCGTTTCTATACCACTGTTGTGCACTACTGTCCAGTTGGACCGCTGAACTCCTGAGTTAGTTCATGCGTATATTGGCGCCGGCTTTGGGCATGATCATCTGCTCTCTCTGCTTGTGTAAAGCCCGGGGATTGGGGTAGAACACTCCCTGGGTATTTGCCGTTGTCACCGGAAAACGCCTTAGGCACCTTGCTTTATCCCTTTGAACGGATACAGCTGCGCGTGGGAGTAGCGGGTGAGCAGAGCAATGCTTTGTAGGAGCAGGATGTTCGTACAAAACATACAGAAATTCGAAAATGCGAACGTTCGAAAGGTTCAAAGTAAGTAGCATGAAATGCTAGACGATACGCTTGGTACAAATACGAGGAACCAGAGTAAATAGACCCAAATATTGTCAGTAAAATGAGGTAAATGTATTGTATTTTTTGTGTACCGTAGGTCCTATTTACTATGGTCCCCCGTAATAGCAACCAAATCACACACAAACCTATATATTGGTGTCTTTTTACCAACAATATTTGGTCCTATTTACTCTGGTCCCCCGAAATACTAGATCGAGAGTTCGAGACCGGCGATAGTTTTCTTTTCTTTTTGCAAAGCACTCACTTCGTCACCATGTTGGTTTTGATGTTTTGTTGCGTCGGGCGCGTAGCGCAAGTCTCCGCATATTCTAGATGGCATTCCGACTAGCGTCGATGTCGGCACGATCAGTCGTTCTTTCCGAGCTACCGCAGCACTGATTTGTTTGTGTACTTGAGCACTTCTGGTCCTCCTAAGTGTCGTTTGTTTCATTTGTGCTGGTGTTCAAACGACAACACACAAAAATGCACAGGGCACACGCACAGGGCAATAATTCCTGCACACTGTTTCATTCGGGTCCCGCAGACGTTCCCTTTTTCTTCCCGCTTCTCCTCAAGTCCGTCGCCGGCTGGAACGTCACTCGTAGCGGGCATTCCCGTGTTTGTCGTTCAAGAAACACATAGCGGTTTATTTTCTTGCGCAGTTTTATCGTGTTTGAATACGGAATCACGGCAGCAACAACATTACGCATCCACATCAGCAGGACGCGCCACAAAAGTCTGCGAGGCGCACCGTTTATCGGCGGTTAGCCACAGTCGTAAAGCAGCGTTTCTTGTGGCATTACCGGTGATAATTTGCTGGTCATCTCTTCGCGCAGCATCTAGAGCCTGCGGTGTGCATGATCTTTGCTATTGGTGCTGCTGATCCTGTTGCAGCTGGAGCTTTGCTCCTGACGGAGTGTAGGTTTAACGCTTGCTGAGATGTAGTTGATTTGCCATGGCGTCGCAATCGTACAGTTAAATACACACCTGCAGGACGGAGCCCTTAAACGCAGTTCCGGTAGGCCCCAGTTTTTTGCGGCTGTGGGCGCGCAGTGATGGCGGCGCTGTCGAGCTCGTTTTCGTTAGATCGATAGCTGCCCCGTTCTTTTGCTCGGGTTTTTTTTTTTTTTGTTGTACCCGCGGACACAAAATCCGTTATTTCTTTTCATAAAACTCCCGACCATGTACTTACCACCAAACGCCACAACGTAAAATTTGGGCATTTTGCAGGCAGTCCTTGTTTTAGCGGTCGTCAGAAATAGAAAGTCGCATTCGCTCATACTCATAATTAGTTTAGTGGAAAAACGTGTTCGAGGCCTATGGAAAAATGGCGTTTGGTATTGAAAACATCGAAGAATTCACAAGGGTCAACAACGGCCCAAGGGTCAACGAGCACCCAAGGAACAACGAACGAGACGAGCGACGGACCGCCTCCTTCCCTTGGCGCCGGGTCCAGCCGCGGATTACTTCTGCACCGCTAAGAGTATATCGCCTGTGAGATGTTTGAGAGGAGTGGACCTGGTTGTTACTCGTGTAAGTAGTGGAGACGATCAAACATACAACACAAGGTTTTCGACGGCCTTACGACTATTTGAGGGGCCGCGGGTAGCCTACTATATGATGGGGGCTGTCGGATCTAGCGTTGCGACTGCTTCTCGCTAACGATGAAAGTCACCTCTGCAGCAGTTGCCGACACGGCTCAAGTCTGTGTGGCTTCCTTTAATGTCATACTAGAACCCATACAAAACATTTGTACACGAAACTACAATCACTTTTTTTCTTTCTAATGTGTGATGGACATTCTGTCCCAGAATGTTGTAAGAGACCGTGATGGGCTAGGCGGTGAGGTTGCTATTTACCACAGGCCAAACGGGTTTCGAGCTTGAAAAATAGCGTCATCGGCAGCACGTGGGTTGTTCGGCATAGGTTTGAACTCCCGTCTACGGTCAAAACGTTTTTTAAGGTTTTTTTTTTCTCCATGTGTGAAGAATCTTAAAAAACACTCAATCTTGGTCCCCAAATATTGTTTAGAACGCAATGGCCTAGACAAGAACGGTTCCACACGATTATTGAGGACCCGGCTCTTCCGAAAGGAGGGAAACTGTTGAGGCTGAGATTGGGTAGGTGATGAATTAAACATTACGTAGCCCAACGGACAAAATTCTCAACTCAACCCCATACCTGGCACACGTTAAGTGTGATATTTATTAAAAATGCAGGTATACCTGAAGTCACGCAGACAGCATAATAAAGTACGACTAGAAATGCTGATGACTACAAATTTTAAGCAGTGTCTGCGCTTGGTGTTCAACTTGATCAAGGGTCTTTTTCGGGAAGATGACCATTATTAAAGCCCTCTCGGCAATGTGCGTACTCGGAGTGGAAAAACGGTAAACATTGGACTCTCGCGTTGAAAACGATACAATTGCAACAGCAGTAGCACTAACAGAACAAGCACAAGTCGTGTGTATGCAACCGCCAGCAGCGCCAGCATCATCATGAAGCAGCCCGCTCCAGATGCAGTAAGCAGCAGGAAGCACCAGCAAGTAGAAATGCTAAATATACCGCGATCGTCGACATTCGCTGCGCAATCAACGTCGTCAGAACGAGAGGGTCGCCCTCCCTCTCTGCCCGAGAATATCTCGTAGATACGAAGACGACAAAGCGCGTGGCGGCCAGGGTGTACGCGCATGCAAGCAGTAGCTGGAGGAGCAGCAGCGCTTGCAGCAGCGCTTGCAATGGCGCTTGCAACCGTGTTTGCAGCAGCGTTTGCAGCAGCGCCTCTCGTGCTTACAGCAGTGCTTCCTCGGCGCAGCGCTTGCAGCAACAGCACTGCAGATGCGCAAGTACTTACAGCATCACACTATTTCGGGAGTCCATGGTTAATAGGACCTATGGTGTAGATAAAAACCTATGTATTTAACTATTTTTACTAACAAAATTTGGTCCCATTAACTATGGATCCCCGTAATACATGCAGTAGGAATAGTGCGTGTGATGGGGCAGCAGCAGCTGCAGCAGCACCGATCTGGCCGGAGCCCACTCTCGGGGCAGCCTTGGCCAATGCAAAGTGCTTGGAGAGTTTCGGCGAAGATGTTCGGCGAAGATATCGCGGTGATCGAATCTGACATCACACATTGCACACTAATGACTCTACTGTAGTAATACAGTAAGCTATCCAAAGCTCATAAGTTAGTCATGCTTGTGCAAACTGTCATGTGCGTTTTAATCAGCTGTCGTAACGAGAGAATCGATCTAAGAAAATTTCGAAACACCAGTGTTTTGTTTTTGCGCGGGCGCCTAATCACGTTTTTGGTTCGTTAATTGCCAACACTCGAAACAAGAACAGGTTACAGCGAGCACCGTTGTACAGGCGCGCCTTCTAGCTCTGTTTTTTCATGTGCCAATTAGTTTCCTACGTTTTATAGGTTTCTCATGGGTCTCATGTGTCACTTCTCAATTTAGAACCTTATCATTTAACTCGTAAAACTGGGCGGGTACCTCAACCGTTTTTACCAACAGATCTCTCCCTGTCTGTCCTGTTTCTTGTCCGTGGTTAGACCGCTCTTCGAGGGTATACCAACGAGATATCCGAACAAAGCACTCCTACCTGTATCGTGGCGTTTGCTCGGACAGACACAACACACAACAGCTCAGTCTCAAAGTCTGTTTCGATTCCCATCGTTTGACATATATATAACTTGAAAGTACAGCTACGAGGTCCGGGATTTTGTCGAAACTCATATCTGCAACCTGTGCGTGATACTTCGATCGCGTGCTGTACGTGTTTTTCTACATCCTCATGCAAGAAAAACATCGCGTTTACCAGGAAGGCAAATTCTGAAGCTGCAGAGACCAAGACTGGATGTGCCAACATTTGAGAAATGTTATCATTAATTTTCCGAGGTTGCACGCAGTTCGCCACAAGTGGGGAATTTGTCCCGTTGTGTATTTTATCCGCCGCTACGCGATGACGTTTAAGACTGCATGAGGGATCGTTTGAAATAGTATTCTGGGACAGTTGGTATTCCCCAAAACCCTACGTTTCCCATGTAAGTGCTTTGGGGACGTACAATGCTTCCCAGCTTCGACATGTCCAGAGCTGTTCCCGCCTCCACTTCATGAGTCGGAGCATCGCCTAAGGAATGTGAATTTCACGCGGACTGTTTTTTGCACGCGATTGTTTGGAAACAAATGGTGCTTCCCGGCTTCGAGATGTTCCGAGCGAGGTCAAGCACAGCTGCTAGGGCCCATCTCAGGAATGTCGGAGCCCTTCGGACGACGGTAAGACGTTCCCCTGGAAGCCGCCCCTTGCCTAAAAGGTCGTCATCGACCCATCCGAGGTAATATAGTAGTTTGTGAAATGACGCCTGCCACTAGACGGGTAACAGCGATCGGCCAACTATATTGCTGACCAACAGGGATCCGCATCTGAGGAACTCCTGTACCTAATCGTTCTATCGAATATTCGACATAAAAACTCGTGGTGTGCCTAAGGTCGCAGGGTTAGTAGGGTTGGCCTCAAACATTTTCCCAGAGAAGAAATTGACTTACTAATATTCTACAACCCCTCCAGTGAGGACTCTCGTGGTATACCCGAGGCATTCGTGCAACGAGGCGTGCATCCAATTGTGTGCAAGATCGCTAGTCGGGTCTTGCTGCGATAGGGGGGGCAACGTTCATGTCACAAATTTCTGTCGCTCCAAGCCACTTGGCCTTAGTGACTACTCTAGTCCTTACCAGTCTTAAGCTGGTACGTAGGCGGTTTAGTTCCTCGATCTTCACCTATGTCGACTCCTTCATTTCGCCGCGCCCGCAAACACTTTTTTGAGACCATGTTGTGAGTGAGCTACAGCACCGGTCTCCCGAGTGATCTCAACGCTAAAGCGAAATTGGACCAAGCCGAAATGCCGGTCACATCGAGCATAGGCTCGATCATGTGGTTTCTCTTTTCTTTTCCCACCTTTGCTGATATGATTGAGCCATCGATGTGGAAACCTTTGCTATAGGTGAACTTGTTTCTAGCATTCCTCCCCGTTCTTCCCTGGCCCACTCCGGGTGCATTGATTATGAGCCGTGTGCTTTGCGTTTAGGGTCCCCTTTCGTATTGATATATATGGTTCATCTTTGCCTGGATTATTTGTATCGTGCTCTCAAACAGACCTGAACAAGGTGCTGCCGTCCACGCCGTGAGAATGGAGATACCTCGACTGACGCTGATAAACCCCCCTATGCCGAGCACATCGCGCGCCGTGTCTACGGCGTCCAGAGAGCGCGCTATGCGTATCTTGTTCTTGACTAATGCTCACAACGGCATGAGCCAGACCCTGTACCTCACCTGACGGAGCAGGGCCACCAGGTACTCGAATTGTTATTTCAGCGCGAAAACGCACCGCAGTACGTATTATCAAAACCTGGCTGTCGATTAGCGATCTGTTGTTTCTAGGGCTCAGGGAAGCTTAATCTTCGGTCCCAAGTCTCGGTCTGGATTGCTATACGTCACGGTTGTAAAAGTTTCTACCGCCCTACATAATGAAATCGCTTTTGGAGAATCGCTAGGCCACTCATATTCCCTACAGGGCGACAAGCGAGGGCAGTGTTTGGCTATGTCTGTATGGCTGACATCGCTTTACCCTCGATGGAGAAGCTCATATTTAATAATGCCCACGCGGTAGGTGCACAAACGTTGTTTTGTTTGCGCTGGACAGGACGCGCAATTGTGTAAGGCCGTGGCATGCGCTAACTCGTTCTACTATGGAGGTAGGAATGTGTTTGGGCCAGACCGCCGTGGTTCCCCAACCGACGAACAATATCCAGTCCGTTAGCGCTGGAGCACCATCTGTTTGGAACGTGTGGTTCGTTCTGTACGTGTGCCATCGGGTTGCAGTTTCGTGACTTCACAAATTTAGTTCTTATGTGGAGTGCAAAGTTTCTATTATCAAGTCAAGAACTGCAGAAATGCTCTGGCGTAACACTCGTCTGGCAACAAGTGTCTGTAATACGTCGAGACCATATCAAGCGGATAATCATAGCTGTCATAGCGCGCGACAAAGAAATACCTAAACTCCGCGCAACATCGCCCAGCACTCTCTAAACGCACGAACTTTTTGAAAGGCGGACGCTGTTTCTTGGTGTGCGCTCTCATTAGAATTTTGGAATGTAACAGGGTGTAGCTTAGTTGATATTATGGTTCTAAGGCTCTACTGTGGTTGTTTGCTTTTCGCATACGTTCGCTTACGTGCACGATTTTGATCGTTTGTCTCTTTCAGGTAATGCTGCAAGTTGCGCGCGGTGAGGACGACATGCTGGCCGCCCACGACTCCTTCAGTCCTGACGCCATACTGGCCCCCTTCCTGACTAAGCGTGTGCTGGAGCGCTTGTGGAAGAACAACCTGACATGCCCCGTGCTCATCGTACACCCCGGTGTGCGCGGCGACAGAGGCGTCTGCTCCATCGATCGGGCGCTCAAAGGTGTACGCATTTGCCTGCCTAATTATAATGCCGAAATTGTGCATTGTTATTACACAGGAGTTATTCGTCGCAAGCCAATGAGTACCAGCCAGCACCCGACCTCCGCATGTTATTGATAATGTCATTTTTTGCGAGGCATAGACCTTATGTATATGTTCTGTGAGTCCTAATCTACTATGGCTAGCATACTGGTATATCGCTTAACGTGCGCGTTCTGTTCATTGAGCCAACGTTGTTTGCGTGCTATCAGTTGGGGGCTGTCAGCAGGGGTCTCTCAGACAAAGACGGGGGGTTCTCGCTTTTCTACAAGGCTGTGCTTCTCGCTATGGCTTGTTTCCTTTGATACCCCTCTAGTTAATGATGCGTTGCGTCTAAGACGGCCCTGCTAACTCGTTCCTTTGCCTGTTGAAGGTTAATACCGGACACGCTTGTGGTGCACCTATCTCTGCCTATACGTCGACGCCACTGTGTGTAGTTGGACGACTAGAGTGGTGGAGGGATACATGCTCTGCATGGTGTGGTGGAGTGTCCGGGAGTATCGTAGAATGCGTAGATCTCTTATCGTCCTGGATTAGGCGATATCTTACTGCGTATATGAGTGCGAAATCTACTCGTAAACGTTCGGGGGGAACGTCAATATATTCAACATAGATACATGCTAACACACTTGCTATATCAATATATATGCATACCGTTTACTTGAACCAATTCGTTCTGTCGAGAATTCGAACTTTCCGCTGAGTTGAACGTAGGCCTGAGAACGTCTCCTAAGGGATCATCCTCTGAAAATTCCTTGTATCGGCAGTACACTATGTCGCCCTTGCTACCCTCCCGAGAAGCTTTGCCCTCGTGAATAACTGAGATCCTCGCGCACACGTACCGTTTCTGCTGTGCCTCACTCAAATGCCCTACCCAACACCAACATCGGCCAGATAACTTTCATCTATCCTAATGATCTCAAGCCGTTCGGTTGCCGGCTTCATCGAAATTCTCTGCTGGAGTGGGGGGTAACAATTCTACAGGCTGACGAAGAGGTGGACGCCGGGGCTGTGTCGGAATCGTGCAAATTCTCTGTCCCTCACTCGTCTACTCTGAACAAGTTTGCCTTCTACAACAAGGTACAGGTGGTGTTACAAAAATGTCGGCCGTGATGAAGGCGTACAGCCACACCTTTGGAGAGTCAGCCTGGAAGGATGTGGATTCTTCACCTACATTCCCGGAACGATCCACGCACACACGCCTTCCAACGTTTCGTTTCCATTCGTCTCCGGTTGTTTGGACTGTGGCCGTTTCCTCGGTTGTTGTGCTACATCTCGTTTCACAACAAACGTCTCCAGCTGTGCGTGCCAGCGGCGTGGACCGGGGTTCGGGCTGCTATAGATAAGCTCTAACAAGGCGTTCCTCCATAGCCTTTGGATTACAGGTTAGTAACATCGAAACCACAATTACTATATATAAGTCGATTGACTTGTATTGTATGCTGCATACCTGGTACTCGTATGATGCAGTGTGATCATAAAAAATTGGAAGATATTTGGCGTGACAGAGCGTTGGACTCCAGTGAGTGTGCGGTGTTGTGCGTACGCTGCCGTACGTTATGATACGTGCCAGGACACGTCCCGCCACCCGCAGAGTCAATGTTGCCCCTAGCGCCCGCCTCCCCTCCCCTCGCCTCCGCCCCTTCATCGGCAGCCTCGCTCTTGGCAATTTTTCCTAAGCTGGCAATGAAATTGCGTAGGTGGAGTGGACGGCTCGAACTCGACTGATCACAGACGCCCTGACACATGGTACCGCCCACTACGTGTTGAAACCAATACATTCTTCTCCCAATCATACTATACAGGTGCTGGTGTCCAGTCATGACGATATAATAGGTACCCTGCGGCCGGCGATGAAACTGGCGGACCGTACCGTAGACTGGACAACCATGCTCGGGGAAGAAGCGGCACGCGTCGTGCGCTACAGCGACTCGAGCCCCGGCTGCCCACACACATTTCGGGGCATCATGTACCGCCTGTTTGGTACGTACGGTGAACGGGCCGCCTGTGAAATGGAAACGCTCTTGCAGAAGGCGGGGGGGCTCAACTCGGAGAACCCGTCGGTGAGACTCGTCTACGGGGTTGCGTTACGGTCACTGCCTTACAACAACACCGCAGTGCGTGTTTGGCATGCTTTTGAACTGCGGCATGTCTGCATGCATGGCCCTCAAGTGAAGACACTACTCAATACACCGCAACAGGCCTGTACATCCAAATCTACGTTGATGAAACATGTTCCACTTCGATTCGTGCGCGTTTGGGACGATGAAGTTTAGGTCGCATGTTTCAACAACGAAATTGTACACGTTTCCGTCCTGTTAACGTCGAGAACGACTAACAACGGCATCGAGAGAGGTCGCGGGTGGAGTAGAATTTATTGCTGTCGTGTGTAGCGACTTCAGATCGTCACACACCTACATCCGTCTGTCCCTTTCAAAGTGTTAACCCTTTTTTGTGTCAGCGTGACAGCCTTTCCCGAGACAGAAACACATATATAATTCCGATATCAATGGGGGTCCGCGTATTATTCCAATGTATCAAGCAATAAGACCTGTGGATCGTTCACTTTCAACAATACAACATGTACTGTAGTTAGGCCCTCACGACAAACATTTTAGCTAAAAATATGTGTATTCGTCGGTAAACACGACTGGTCAGACACTTGAATGCTGTGGAGTTTTTTCAGAGAAGTGAAAACAATTGGCGACCAATCCTAACCGGCGTACGATTCTTCACGTATCCTAATCTCATCCAACACCAAGCCGCAACCTCGAAAATATACCTGGTGTACGTACCTTCGTTGATGCCGGGAAACGTGTACCTGGTATAACGCTTTTGGCTGAAGCAGGTAAGCGCAATGGAGCTTTACTGTTCAAGTGCTCGTGCGGGACTGGACTCTGGATCTGGCACATGAGGCGCACCAGCAACACGGTCCT
The DNA here is from genome assembly GCA_031763025.1 of Macrocystis pyrifera. Lineage (NCBI taxonomy): Eukaryota > Phaeophyceae > Laminariales > Laminariaceae > Macrocystis > Macrocystis pyrifera. The sequence continues at coordinate 11,446,502 of JASSKH010000022.1, forward strand.
ATATTAGGATCAAGTTCCTTCCTTCAAGCTCCCATCGACCTCCGTTCTGCCGAAGGACGTCGTGGACGATCTGCCTTGTCTCCCAGAGCTATCCCTCTATGTGCCAATCGGCGAGAAACCGTCCACGTTCCAAGAATTACTTCACCCCATATGCCACCGATGACGTTCAACCTGGCGAATGACAAGGAATAAGCACCACAAGTAAAATGTCACCCACAATATATTTTGACTTAAATCGAACGCGTGGAAATCTCGATGATTCGTAGGGACACGCTACTGTATGCGTGGTAATTCTCAGCACATAAAAGATGCATCAAGTTGTAGGATTCTAGCATGGAGCTCTAGACAATCTCTCCCAGGTCGATACGTGTCTCGACCTAGCCTATAAGACACTCAGACAACCGATATATCGATTGGTCACGCCAACTTATCTCAGTCAACGAATCATAGCAATCAACCTATTAAGAAGCAGATCGCCGATCTTAAATTTAGCCGAGGAACTACTCGGTACGGATTTGACGTTTGAACAATGTTCAGGTCATGGCTCTAGACCAAACGAAAAAGCGTATACCTAGAAGAGGGAATTTACCGTCAGGTTTCCCTTTCATATTTTCCCTGAACAATTTGCGGCTGCATCGGTGAAAACCTTCACATTCAAGGAGCCTTCGAATTTTTTTGTTTTGCCCTCTGCCTCAGCATCCCGCCCCTATCACACTCCTCAAGCATGGAGTGTTACGCAATACATACGTGCACGCCAACAGAAGCGACAATCGGCTCACCTGAAGCATGACTGCTGTCTCGACGCGATATATGCATTCAGGCCTGTAGACAACAGCACGGTGGTGTTGGTAGCTTTTGGGGATGATCTCTGAACATGCGTCGGGCCCTACATTGCACCCGAAACATGACTTCGGTGAAGATTGTCGACACAACGAGAGGGAGAAGGCTCATTCCACGGTAGGGGTAGCACCTTCCTACCTTCTGTGGCTATACTGTCTGACCGTGTATGCCCCTCAAGTTAACGCTTATTAGTCCACACGTTTGTCTTTTTGACACTTGGAGTAAAACGATTCTTCGACGATTAGCGTGTACAGACATTGGCGGGTTTCGCGAACACTTGATAAAACTGGAGTTAATGTTTCGGACGAGAGATTGACCTCCTAATGTAAGGCGCGCCAAGGACAAAGGTCTACCCTTACCTTGGCACCTCTCTGACCATATATTATTTGCGCTATTGCTGAAATAAGTGCCCTAGGAAACGTATCGTCTGACTGTCACCGGTAGTTGTTCACTAGAAGAACTCAACCGTCCAGACACCATCGAGACATAGTAGGTCCTACCCCCACCGTGACGATGCTTTCCTGCTGATCACGGCGGACAGGGTTGGGTGTCCATCGACAGGGGCATCGCCTACGTGCACAGCGATTTCTACAACGGCGCGGCGAGCACCTCTCAGTGTCATAGATAAACGGCCGCCATCCAGGAGGTCGGCCAACTGGGCACCGTCAAGGTCGTGCTCCTCATGGGCGGCAAGCACAGCTACGGGAACGGCATTAACCTCAACACCATCGAAGCCGGCGATGGCCCGGAAATGGTGAGAAGAAAACCTGTATCACGTCTGATGACTCTCAACGCTGTCATATTGTTTAAGCCCTTCTTGAAAACCTACGTATCCCGTAATACGGGCGATCGAAGGAAATATAGAACATAACCAACTTCCAATTCGACGTTTTATCCGCAAAATATGAGCTCACGGCCTTAATTTTGTTCGTTGTTCAAGTAGTCGTTTTCTATGTATGGTATTTCGATGTCGTCGTCCCGAACATACTTTCACCTCTTTCGCCTGACGTAAAAATCATAACGTCCGCGGACGAACGTTTTGATGCGTTTGCACTGGGTTGTTTGTCTTCACAACTGTATATCAGCAGGCTAGTCAAGAGTTTGGCTGCGAAGTTCTTTGCCACGTAGACATCGACGAACAGTCTATTTCCGGGTGTTTTAACTTTAACTTTCTGGCCAGTGTCGACTGCTATCACATGATGGGTTGTTTTTCTCACCCCGAAGTTGGCATTACCGCGACGTCAGATAACGTGTTGGTTGATTTGAAGCAGTGGAAGAGTTGCCGTGAGTGTTTCGCATTAGGGTGGTGCTGGTGGATCGATCGGTTTCGACAACTGCTGAGCTTTTTACCCACATTCAGCAAAGTATGTGATGCAACCGTGGTACGAGGCGACAATGATTGACCCCACACTTTGGTTGTTTGGTCTGATGATCGACTTAGAGATAGAAATAGTAACTTTCCGATCGCTGGCGTAGACCTTCAGCCCAATCATGAATAAGGCTAAAGTCATATTACCCTCGGCACGGCCGTTTTAAAATCCTCTTAAGGACTTCTTGATCGTCATTTCACCCTTACTTAGCACTCACTTCAGAAGACGTCCTCTTCTCGGCTTATTCTTCATTCACCTCGATTCCCTTTGATCAACGAAGAAATCGTGCTTGAACGTCAACGCCATCAATGACTCCATAAAGACGGGGTTTTCCATATTGGATCAAGTCGTGGTCAGCGCAAGTAGAGGAAAGGCTGGCGCGGGCGGGGCGATGTCGGCCATGGCATCGGATCTCGTATGGACGCACGAAAATTTCATCTTCATCCCTCACTACAAGGTATCTGTTAAGCAAGACGTAGACACAGAAGGGGTTTGAAATTTCGTGCATAAGTTTCTGTATTTGTTTACTCTTCAAAGCTCTTCTTTCGGTATATTTGTGTAAGTGTCCCACGTTCAAGTCGATGTCTACTTGGTGGAGTGACGAACACATCAAGACGTGTGCAATCCGGAGTTGTTTGCATGTCCTATCCGCGGTAGCACGGCTTGAAAGAGAGGTTACAACGCCCTGTAGATTGACAACAAAATTCGCTGTGGTGGTTCTAAAATATTCCTGAACCTATATACATCACACGCGACATACCCTTGCTAATACCGTTTTTGCAGCGTTGGATAGCTTGTTTATCTGGAAGACAATTGAAACACTATGCTGGTATATGAATACGCTTGAAAGTCACAAAATATTTCATCCTCTGCAGAAATGCCAAGGGCGTACATGTATCTCCGTCATCCATGCATACATCCGTCCACCCGATTTCACCGATTTGCCGTTTTCTCTCGGTGTGAAGAGTTCTGAAGCTCAAGTAGAGTCGCCTTCTCCCAGTTGCTGACTTATGCTCTGGTCACAGGTATAGCCAAAAACCACATAGCGCGGCACTCCGACGAGACCTTCAGGACCCACAACCTTCAAGTGACCACCATTCCTGTAAACCTTACCAACCCGCCTTTTCACGAGACTCACCCTTCGCAAAGCGTATTTGTGTTGTTACTTGACGCGTTATTACAAGGCAATGGAACTTACCGGGTCAGAGTACTGGACGTACTTTGTGGAAGGACGAGTGGGGAGGGACGCTGCATTGGCGCTTACCGGCGACATGAGGCCGATTTCGGCCAGCCAGGCGCACGCCATCGGCATGGTGGACAACTTGTTGCTGTACTCTCCGAGCTCAACGTTTGGCAAGGAGGTAAGGGATCAACCTCATATCGTCGTTACAGCTGAAACCTCGTTTCAACACAATTGTTGTACCTGGTGCAGGAGGTGGGGGGTCGGTATTAAAGACTATAAGGGGGCATGGCTTTCGTTCCAAAAACACATTAAACCCTTATTGGAGAGGAACGGGAGTGTTCGATGTAGAACCACGCAAAATATACATGCTGCTACGTCGGAGGCGCCCAAGTCGGTCAAATGTTCCGTTCTGGCCTACAGAAATACCGCAGGCCGTGTCGTGCCACAAATAGAGTTAGTGATATGGATTATGTTGTACTCTTGTATAGTGATACACCACAGTACGTATGCGGGTTTGAGCTTAATACGGTGATCTACGGTTCAACGTTGTTCAGTGCGTTTCAGTTATTGGACGAAGTGTGTGTTTTTTCAAGGAAAACGCCAAAGCGCTGTACGAGGTGCCGTATGCACCCCGGCGTCATGGAAGTGGCTGATAGCATGAGGTGGACGTTTAGTTTGTTTCTGCGCTTGTCATGGTAATATATTTGTTCCCAAATATCGTATGTCTCAGTGCTGGAAACCGTGTTAACTTTCGCGGATTCTAGTTAGTAATTGCCTTGTTTCACCCACAACCCGTACCCTCCTTCAAATCAGTTTGTTTTTGGCAGCGAGAGGTAGAAAGTCGTGCATTTATTTTGCTACAGTCAGACAACATTTAACACAAAACGAATTTGAACCAGGTACGTGTTGTCCCTGAACCTCAAGGTCGGCCTGGTTAGTCGTATTTTCGCACAACCGTGAATATATCAGTACGTTGAGGTGTGTGTTCGCAATCCAACGACAGGAAGTCGGTCCTTATCGTACTGTAGCATGTGGTGCGTCTTCGTCTTTGTAGAGCGCGGATCCTGCACGTCGGTGTCACCTTTATCAAACCGTTTAGTGTGCAAGTCTTGCTTGACACGGTTGGGCGCTATCCGAGACCAAGCCGTGGAGCTCGTGGCAAGCGGACAGGCTGAGAAAATCATTGCAGAAAAGAAGTGAAACAGGAATGACGCCAGGTTTGAGAATGCGAGGGCCTGCCCTGTCGGTATGCGCATGTCTGGGGAGAGTATATATTCCATGGATATGAATTCGAATACGGTACATACGCTTGGGCTGCTGGGAACGAACACGCATTTGCGATGCGTTTGTCCGTTTTTACTGTTGGACCGGCACACAGAGGACAAGTAGATAAACCAGGTGTGGAATACACCCGAGCCAATATCGTCGAAATGCTATTCTGTTTGGAGGTTTTACGCTTCCAACGTACAGGGAATTTACAATGTTGCCGGTCAATACTACTTGCATTGTTCTGGACCAACTAACAGGCACTCACTGGTTGCCTGTATTTGGGGCTTTAGTGTATGGTCGATTATGTTCGTTGTATTTTTGCTTCTCTAATATCGTACTCATACGTGCGAGCGCTAAGAATATTGCAGCGAAATACTTTACTCTGAAACGATTTATCTGACGAAACATACTGTGCGGTCGACAGGTGGAAAGACACAGGACGTCTGAGATGTTACGAATGAGGGAGTGCTTCTCCAGCCCGTGGTACCATGACGCCCGTCGCCGTTTCGTCTACAAGGTGCTCGAAATGGTTTGTCAAAATATTACTCTTGGTGTCCGGATCTTCTGTCTTTATTGAGTAAACATCTTCACAATGTATCTCACGGGGAAAAGGTCACCGATAGTGAAGATCGCTCTGTACCGAAATACGAGAATCGTTGTGTTCTGGTAGTAATGTATCATGGATCCTTGCATTAAGTAACGGGGTGGTAGACATATACAGGAACAAGAACGACAGCCTTTGAATTGACAGACTCGTGTCATAAAGTATAGATAGACGTGTAGCATGCGCCCCCATTGATGACAAAAACACGATAGTCACAATAGATAAACACGAATAAAAATCAAACTGACGTTCAACCGTATATCTTGCAACTTCCTAGCGATGCCATGCTAGACTGGTGATACGGTCGGGGGGCTGTCAAAGTATTCATCTCCGCGTGTACGCCACATGGGCTGTAGCTCTGTACCTAACCCCTTCTAGGACTTGAAAGTGCACTATATGTGGAGAGTTACTAAAGGTTTCATGGCGGTGCATAACGCGAAAATAAATAGCATAACTGATTTTTACCACCGCAGATTAATGGGGTAGTCACTCGACTGAGTGGCTCTGCAACCGCTGGAACACAGCGACAGTAAACGGTGACTTCCCTACCGTGCCACCAGTCGCTATATAACGATAGAGGTAGTATGCCGTAACCCTACAATATTGATGGCCGACCGGGGGACGCAAGTAAAAAAACGTTTCCAGTATCTCTGGAATATCATTTGTGCTTAGCACGATATTTTGGTGTATACCAAGTCCATCGTATTGTCCACGCGGTTGCACATATTGTCTTCTCGAGGTCATGGGTTGTGAAGAGCGTCGAGGTCCTGAAGAGAGAGCCCTCATGAAGTACTGTATGCACCTCTATCCTACGAATAGCGTGCATTGGATGCACTCCTATAAGCATGTATGACCTGGTCCCCTGCCTACTCCGGACGTTACGGCCCGGCATGCATACCCCCCCCCCCTCCCAGCAGCGGCCCTATATTTTATAGGTTGGGTTGGCGTCGGTTGGCAACGACACTGTAAAACATACCGCTCACTACGTGAACAAGACAACCAGGGTACCGTTTTTTTTTTTTTTTTTTTTTTGGGTGGTCGCCCACAGCTGGTCGTCGAGTTAGATCATTTGCGCGAGGTAAAGAACCATCACTCTGCACAAGGGAATTGATCGTATCACGTAGTGTCCAAGGTAAGGCACCCATGAGGCAGTTACATAGTACTCCCATTGCTGTCTCTGGAAGTGGCTACACCGGAAATTAAATTAACTCATTGAAGCTGTCATCCATATGCAAGTCCGCCTCACAAGCGGTCTTAGTAGGATGCAGCTCACCCTTCATGCGACTCGCTGGACACCTCACGGCGCTTCGCGCTTCGTGCAAGCAATGTCTGCCTGGTCGGTGAAAACCCGAAATGCTCAGTCCCGGCATTGTAGGGATGCGAGGGTCTATGGTCATACGACTACGGCCATGCATGATATCGAGTGCATATCTCCTATCGAGTACACCCTCCCCTCCCAGCATCGGGGTTTCAGTGACACTGCACAAACAACTTAGCGCCTCACGCCTCGTACTCTCCACGAACGCGTACCACGCAGACTCCGACACTAAGCACGACACCGACACATACGGTGAACGAAGCTGTCATTCCGGCGCTGCGACTCAACGGGAGACTGGCCGCAAAGGTGATCATGAAGCAGATCAAGGGACAGATTGCCAAGCTAGCTGCGGAAGGCGATCAGAGCGCCGACTGCACCGGCGGTGGAAGAGGGCCCGGGCTCGGCATCGTCATGTCGAATAGATAGGGTTGGCGAGTGGGTAGGTGGGTGGGTGGGTGGGTGCGGATACATCGAAGCGTGCAATCTGAAGCTGAGTACATAGTACGTACTTATTTGGTATATATGCGTCTTATGTTCATGCATGTGCGCTTCAAGAATAAAAAGCACATATCCAGATGACGAAATATATCAAAGACCTTTGGTACTCTCGTTTGACGTAGGTGATTCCTTTTGGCATGTACACAGTGCCACTTGCAATGGCTGTTGATCACCGTCGCACTACTGATCAAGCGGCCGGACTCCGGCATCTACGTAGACGCCAAGATAAGGGCTGCCAAAGAGACAGGAATGAAGACCACCCTCGTGGACATCCCTACGGAAGGCTTGTCTCCTACTGCTTTGGAAACTAAGGTACGGTGTCACCTGAAGACACCCATATAATTATGTACTGTGGCAGATAAACGACGTGGATAGCCGTCAGCACCCGATACGCCGCTGTCTGTGGAAATGTTTACGTACATGACGAACGCAAAACCTCCACCTATAGTGAGGGATAACATTTTAGAATCCCATTTTCTCTCGTTTCTCTCCATACATTTGCGCCAAAGCGATAACAACTAACACGCAGGGAAAGCAATGCCGAACCAGGATCTATAGACTGGAAAAAAAATGGAAATTGCAGTCTTGGGGTTTTTTAAAAACAACACCAGCGAAAAACAAGATTGAAGCCTCAGGAAAGTCAGGAAATTGATTGGGGTCACTGTCATGCTTTAATTTGTTTCCCCTCGGACTCAAACGGTATGCGGGTTCAACGGTCAGATCACTAAAAAACATGACAAATGAATATACTCCCCATTTGTTTTTGCTGACATCATTTGCGAAAAGTAAGAAAACTAGGGGATTCAGCAACAAAACAAGCAGTGTAAAATCTAGAAAAACAGGACAAAATGGTACTATATACGAGCAGCCCCGCCGGTCGCAGACATGACTGATATGAACAGAAAAAGAAAGAGTGTCGTTTGGTTAATCAAATGTTTCGACGCAACCTGATCTTCCCTTCAACACGCCACTGCGTGCGATGGTTTGCGCTTCACACGGGCTAAGGTGCTGACCGAGGTGCGCGCCCTCAACGAACGAGATGACATCGACGGCATGGTGGTTCAGATGCCGCTCCAGGCTGGAGTGAACTCTAACAAGGTATGATTAACCTACGCTAGAACTCTAACAAGGTATGATAAAAATCCGGTAGCTACATCTTACGAGGTGCGAGGATATTGCATACTTTGATCATCATTTGACGGATGCAACGCACCAATAGCATATTTTTGCGTGGAACGGGAACGGCCAGAGACAATTCTAGCCCGTATAACTTGGTAGTACCGTGGTACACTGTGTATAAACGGGCGCGCCGCGGCCACGACTAGACTTCACGGATACACACAAATAACTGCTGAAGCGTGTTTTCTACTTTTGCCGGGATTGCGGCCCTAGCGCAGAGCGGTGACACCGCCCATAAAATGGGCTAAATCAGTTCTTGGGGCAAATGGGTATCAGAAGGGAGAACCTATGAACCTTCGATGAACGAGAGCGACGGATTCTTCGAAAATGACTAGTGGCGCCATTGTTCATTTTGTACGTGTGATGTCGACACAGTCCGGATAGGTTCTACAGTTGGGGAACTACTCCGGTTTTATATATCGCTTTCAGTCCAGTTGGGAGAGTGGCTCGCTCCAACATCGGACCCCTGTAGAATTTTCAATGACGCCGCCTTTCATGCTCTGAGGTGATGGCGCATATCCCGGATATTGAACAAAAAACCTACGAAGGGCATTTTCTCGACCAAGTGACGGCCGTACGCCGCTTGTGCCACAAGGCTGGGCTGGGACGCCTCCCCCCTTTTTCAGCTGACCAACGGTGGTTCATGGCCAGCGAGGATCCCGTCATTAAAGCTGAGAATTTTATAGTGCATCGAGTGTGCCCTACGCTATAGAATCGTATGTCCACGTCATGGTTATCCACTCTAGAGGGCGACGAGAAAGGTATTTGTCTCCCTCCCTTCATTACGCATTACGATCAGGAGCGGCATAGGACACATGCCCACGCCTCACCGCGTATTGGTTTCACGCCCTAAAACGACGTTGACCCTGCTGTCCGTCTCCTAGGTGGCCAAGGCCATCGCGGAACACAAAGACGCGGACGTTTGCCATCCCAACAACAGGGCCAACGTCCTGAACGGAGAGGGCTGGTCGAGCGACATGGCCTCACGAGGTAAACTGTATTTATCCGGTGATTGTGCGTGCTTTATGTCCGTCGTGGTTTGAGTTCCAGCTTTACGAAGAGGTTCATGAGGGAGATCCTGCCTAAAGGGATATACCTGGTCCCCGAAAATGTGCCATCGATGCTTGAATATGGACGTGGAGCTCCATGCGTAAATATTATGATGTGCAGTAACTACGTACTGATATAAGTAAACGAGCATCTGAGCTTCGATATCAGGGTGAATTAATTCTGCGGAGATATTTCGAGTCTGTCTTACTCGTAGTACAGCATATATTGTATATTCGATGCATCACCATCGGTAACAATGCTAAGAACCGTGCGAGGACTTTACTAGGTCGTATGAGAAAACTTTACAGGGGACAGCATAGACTATGGTAGAACACACAAGCCCGTGGCATGGGCATTGTCCAGGATGATCGGGCAGATAACAGCCCTGCCTCGATCACTATCCCTTCTCCTCTCCTCTCCTATCTTATCATTCTTCACGAGTGAGATTCACAGACCCTTGGGTGTTCACAGGGATAGAGCTTTGACATTCCCTGTGCCATTCGTTGAACAAAAACATGTAGTTCGTATGTTAAAGCGCATAAGCCGACTCATCCCACAACCGGAGTTGCACGTTTACTTTATAAACGGTCTACGCGGCCGATCTCTATGAGTGACTAACTACTAGTATTGCTGTGCCGGTTAGTTCGGCACGTTTACGAATAAATTTTGTATCAGGACTAGCGCAGAGTATCATTCGCCGGCGCGTGTCAGCCTACTTCTTCCAAGTTCCCTTTTCGGGTGAGACGAGGAGCCCACAAAATTACGCACCCCTCCCACCGTGGAATTGTGAGCTGAAACCTTTGCTGACACACTCCGTGTAGTGCTGGAGGCACTAGTATTCCACCATTTGCGTGTGACCTCGTGAAGGACATATGGCGGTGCGATTCCTCGGGTTGGTAGAAAACGGACAAACAGGACAATTGGAAAAGAGCGGATTGTCAGCCCGTAAGGATTCTGCGCGGGAAGAGAATATGTAACCTTCGTTAAGGGTGGGTATTCATATCGACACCTTCCATTGGCGTGTATGTCGTGGGTCTGACCCCTATGTGGTAGGGTCTGTTGACCTTAGCTCCGAGTAATATATAGGGAGGAAGGAGCCAATTACAAGTCAATTAAGAACATGTTCATATCCACGGTCGATGGTACACCGGTATTCGTCTTCCGCCTCCGCATTGGTCGTTTTCAGACTGTACGGTAGAATTTTTCACCCCCGTCATAACTACAAACCTGTATTAAAACCAGAGAGGCAAAGCCAGTGAACGCGCTCGTGGTTCTCCATTATTGTATCACTCAATTTCGAAAGAAATAGTGAGAATATTCACTTCCTGATGCGGTTTCAGATATGCATGGGTCGGTTGTTCGTAGGGTGAAACCATCATACATTTTTCCAAATCTCGAACCGATTGACCTGATGTGAACAGACTGCGCGTAAGGTGAGTTGTGCTTCTTTCCGTCCGTAATTTTGTATGTATACATATATAGATGCATTTATGTCCGGCTCCTCGAAGTGCCTTTACAGAGCAGTGCTTTATCCCTAGCAAAATAGGTGTGTTGAACAATCTGAAATACAATTGCTATCGGTACGTATGATAATACTGCAGCAACCCATCCGATCTCAACGCTTCCCCCCTCCCGATTCTTCGTATTCGACGGCACAAACGCCGAGAGGAAGTTTTTGTCGACGTTGACCTCGCATGCAGGTCCATTTCACTCCCATGCTACCAACAGGATAACTTCTTCATTGCCCTCACTCTCGTAGAAGGTGAAATAATTTCGCATACGTACTTACTCTCGTCCCCCCGACCTCTCCTACACCACCTACGTTTCAATGGCAGGGGTAAACAATGCGGGTACACATACATGTCTTCGTTGCCTGCCATGCGTGCACGCTCCCGCTTCTATCATAAAACTATTTTTGGTCTCCAACTTAGCCACGAATTCAAACTTGCAGGGGCGCCAGAAGACTTCCGTTTGCTATCTTGCACTCCTTATGGCATCGTGGCGCTGCTGGCCATGCACGGGGTGCGCGTCGTGGGGCAGACATCGGTCGTCATCGGTAAGAGCAGAATGGTCGGTACGCCGATGGCGGCCGTGCTTAGCAACGGGGGGACAACCGTTACGCAGTGCGATGTCCACACCGAGAAGACGACTCTTGTACGCAAGGTGATTTCATACTCATATATGTAACGGTTAGGTGCGTTTGGCCCTCTGACAATGTATCGTCGTTCACACAGGTTCCAATCCAACGTTTGTATCATGTTCCTTGGCGTGCCACAATACTGCAGTGCTGGAGTCTACCTTCTATCACCCCAAGACAATCCCTATGGGCTTTTGCCCTCCGAAAGGCTGTTTCCTCCGAATGCCCCCCTCCGTTTCTTGCACTATGTTCGTTTCTCTATTCTTCATACACGTTCTAACCCCACACCATTGACAGCAGAACGTCGGTTTCTTCCCTCCCTACCCAATCAGTCGCAGCGTCGTGATTGCTTTTGCAGATTGTTTACTTGACTTCTCAACTGGTAGAGGCTCAACGGAGGTGGGGGGAGTGTCTTGCGCGATAGGGCGATGATGATAAAGTTTTTTTCAAGAGCAAGGTTGTCGACGGCAAAAATAAAAGCAGGCGCGTTGACTGCGTTGACATCAGAATAGCGTCGTGTTCATGGATTGTTGCTATCTACCAGGCATAAACAAGGATTGTAGTGGTTATCATTGTTGGTGATCTCAATCCTTTTCGTGTTATAATTATGTATGATATGTTGGGGGTACAGAGGTATTAGATGTGTGCTCGCCGGTATCCGATACACGGAAGACATAAACACATTCAGAAGTGTCCATGCTTGCTGGTTTCGTTTTCACTTCCATTTCAACGTGAACAACGTTGTTATCAGCAGCCCTAAACACTGGAGATTGCCACCGGAGCGCTATGATAGAGCCTCCGAGCAGCTTGTCTATGCCAGCAGAAAACACAACTGACTGCTAGATTACCACCGCACGCCCCCTACAGGCGTTACGACTCCCTTGCATGAAAACATGAATTCAACTTTTACGTGGTACCGTTTTCCTTCTAATGCTTCTCAGATACGTCTCGTTAGATTTGTGTCGTCCGTAGGGTCGCGAATACTACAATTTCTACACTTGAATAGTGCTAGCGCAGACTTCTGCGTGTTTGTATCTGACTGGCACATTTTCCCCTCATGCGTGAAAAAAGCCGAGAATAACAGCCAAGTAGGGCCGCTATCATGAGAGAATGTATTTTTCAAAATTGGTCCTGATTTTCCCTAACTGTGAAGTTATTTGGTCACACGGAGGCGTTCTGCTCCAACTTGTGAGTCTGGACAAAATGTACTCTTTTCGCATTTTCTTGCTATGAAAAACAACCCAGCGGTCTTTCGAAGAATCATTCCTTTGGACGTACTGACCAGTAGAAAATACATGAATGTGACACAAAGTAAGTGATAATCGACTCGAGAGCATCTTTTTTGGCACACGTTGCCATCCAGAAATCTTTAGCAGCGAATGTCAGCCAAGGTAGGTCTACAGTAGTTCACAGGCGTAGTGATCGAGGGTAACTCGCTAAAAACCGTTCATCTAGTAAATAATTTGGATCGCTCCGTGCTTGCAGAAGGCGAACGAACACGCCATTTTTCGACCGTTTGGGCTGGCAATCAAGAATTTCCGATGCTTGCTAAGGGTATATTGTCACCAACGAATGTGTTCATAGCCAAGGGACAGCTCCATATTTTGAAGTGGAAAAGTGGTAGCTATATTGCTTATCAGATATTGAGCCTGCCAAAAACAGAAGACAACACCATATTTCGTTGTTTCCCCCCCGCGTAGGTTCGCAACGCCGGCATCGTCGTCTCGGCAGCAGGAAGGGCCGGTCTTGTACAGGGAAACTGGATCCGCCCGGGGGCGATCGTCGTGGATGTCACAATGAACACTGAAGGTGAAAACTCTCCTCACTCGATATGTTTCGCACACTAAGGGTGCCAAAACGTCCGTCTCTTCATTGATGATGGCGAAAATTATGTAGGCTAGATGCACCACCTCGCTTGAAATTTTTCAACTGTTACATGGAGAGCTTCAACAAAAATAAGACCATAAAACATGCTTTCCTGAACGTGGGGTACCTATGTGCCATTTTCCAAGTTGTATTTACATCTATAGTGTTACCCGTGCAATAAACGTACTGTAGGATCGCATAGCATGTATAAGGACAAATTGAATTTTTCCCACAGCGAAACGCGACTCGAATAAGCGCAGTATCTCTAAGCTCACGAGAGATGCATGTTTTGTTCACAACCGACGGAATCAATTATTTATAGTCATGGGCTCTACCGACGGGAACTAATAGCTGAAGTTGCCCAGAGGCAGAAAGAAGAGAAGAACGGCCACACTCGTCCCGCGCCTCCGCCTAGCTTCTCGTGATAGGTGCACAAGCAGAGCACGGCACTGCTCGCTGCCGATTGATAGGCCTAGAGGCTAGGTCTACGCTTGTGATTTCTAGCAGCAACTGCGGTGGTCGGTGGGCTACGGAATGCAACGGGAGGAGGAAGAGCAGGGGCAACGATGCGGCGGCAGCGGCCGCGGGCAGCGGCAGCGGCAGCGGTAGCGACAGTGTCAAGCGGGGACGCCTTCACTCGCTCGGCGGCGGCCAGGGCTGACGAATAGGGGGACAGACCTCACCCCTCAGCAGGGACGAGGCCGATCGTAGGGCGTACGGAAGCAGCAGCGCGAGATGCGCAGCTTGCACGTCCGGGGTCGGCGTCCGTTGGGGGACCAGGTGTGACGAGTATGTTTGACCGTTGTGTGGTGTTGTTGCGCGATATGCAGCATATCGTATCACTTACTAGCGCGTCTCGGCCGGAGACTATGGACTGCGTAGCTCAGCAGTTTGTACAGTATTTTCGGGCGAGAGGTAGCCGTTTTGGGTGTATGCGGGCCATCGAGACATCCCTGAACGCCCCGCGTGTGGAAGCAGCTAGGATTCGTTTTTGGTTCAGACGACAGAAAGGCAGAGCAGTTAGCGTATATCGTCGAACACGGCGCGCCCGTCCACGTGGAGGGGAGCACAGACATTGGCGCGGCCTTGGCATACTCAAACCATAGCAGCGTAGCCCGACACTCTGACACTATAATGGCGAAGATTTTTGACGACGTACGGTTTGGGCGGGCAGTCATATTTCCGCGCATCGAGGCGCACATCATCCCCGGCTAGCGGTTTTCTCCGCTAGCCGTGATTTTATCCTCGTCTAAAACCCGGGTCGTCTACGATCTGACGTTTTCGTCGTCGCAGTACGCCCACAGCGTCAACGCGGATACTGACTTCGAGCGAGTCCCCCCCGTGGCGCTGGGCCACGTGTTGCTATTTGTCGCATTTTGTACCTGCGTCGGCGGTTTGGGCCGAGCGCGCGTACTGTTTTGAGTAAAATCGATGTCACTGAGGCGTTCCGTCAGGTTAGCGTACAGTGGGCATGGGCGCCCGTATTTGGATACGGACTTCGCGAGTGGGTTGTGACCGACCGCCGGCTCCTGTTCGGATGGCGCAGTTCACCGGGGTTCTTTTCTATGTTTTCGACAGCCCTCGAACACGCTCATCGCCACACGTCGTACGAGGATGCTGTGGTGATGGATCAGGGGCGTATCGCGACGCAGCACGTCGCGGTCACCCCGCCGAGGGCAACCGACCGGCCGATCCCCTTTCCTTCTGGGTGCCGGGTCCCCGTCGGAAAGGTGGGGGAGGTGCGTAGCCAATTTTTCGCGCGGTATTATGTAGATAACGGGATACTACAAGTAGTGGAGGTAAAATAGTGGCCCGAAGGTCGGCTCTGTAGACGCGCGTCCGCATCTCTGGCGTCGGACCATTTCCGGCTTTTCAGGGAGAGATCCTCACGGGACCCCCCTCTGCTGTCTTTTCGAAAGATATCACAGTGGGACACCGTGTTGTACGTGCTGGGGTAAGAAATAGATACCATGGCAATGACTATTTCCGTTCTCTTTGCCAAGCTGGAGCAACTCCGCTACAGGCTGAGCGAGTGGCCTTCGGACCGCGCGTTCGCGTCCGAGGCTCCGCTCTCTGACCGGTCGGTTACTGCACCTGTGCGAAGTCGTGCGACCAGGAAAATACTTTGTTCGACGCATGCTCAACCAAGTAGGCCTGGCCCCTGTTCGCGCGTGGAGCGAGACGTTCCACGTACCGCACGCGCGCGCGGCGTCGTCCTCACAGATCAAATTGGGTCCTGAGTTCCACGCCGATTTATCTTTCTGGCGTCGTTTGGTAGAAGGAGGGCTAGGCTCCGTGGCGGGTTGCCTCTCTGCCCCCCTATGCCGAAGCTACATGCAGCCACCGGCGTTTACACTGTGGTCAGACTCTTCCGGCGACGCCATGGGGGGTTATTTTTTGGGGCTTGTTCCCGGGGCCGGCGTATGATGGCGTGTCGAATTCAACGCCGACGTTCGCATTCGCCTGCGCGAGAAGGTTAGTGGTTGGAACGATCTGTCGATTAATGTTCACGAGTTGCTGGGCATGGTCGTGACAGCGTGGATGTTCGTTAACCAGTCGGATGTGCGGCCTAGTTACGCGCGGGACACCATCCTGATGCGGGGAGACAACACGTCCGCTGTGCACCGAGTCTCCAAGTGTAAGGGGGGTAGGTAACCCCGATCGGGGGCACTCATGCGTCTTTTAGACTGCATGGGGATAGGCAGTGGATGGTGTTTCGACGCGTTGCATGTCGCGGGCGTGGATAACACCATTTTCCGACGGTATATCACGGTGGGGGCCGGAAGCGATCGACGGTAACCTCCGCGCGTCCCGGCCCGATGCTGCTTGGCGCCGATAGGTCTTGGTGCCAACGGGCATCGCGCTATGCTCACGTGTGCTGGCAGCCAGCTCTGGCAGCCAGCTCATCGGCCAGTCGGTGGCGCCGTCGCCTCACCGAGCGTATACGTCAGGTTTCCGGTCTTGGACCACTTTTCGGGGTTGATAAGGGAGGCTCCGTATTTCGACACGTCAGCCTGCAGTTCGGATAAGATTCAGGTGTTACTTGAGTTCGTAGCGTGGTGGGCGCCGGAGCGTAATCAAGCCGGTACAATAGCCAGTAAACGATCCGCCGTGATGCACTTGCACCGCGTGAATGTGCAGATGGAGTTGCCCACGTCGTCGCCTCTTGTTAAACGCGCTTTGAACGGGGTGGCACGGTCGCACGTTGTCACCGGTACCCCGAAAATAATTCGGCGCCCTATATCGTGGGACACGTTGTTGGAAGGACAGGGCCTGGCCCTTTCGTGGAGTCCAGGCGGCGGAGTGCTTTGGCTGCCGCTAGCGTCGGGCTATTTTTTCACGGCGTAGTAGTACACCCCGCGCATGACTTGACGAGGGGGGACATAGCGTTGTCCACGGGGGGGCGGCGGTTGAACTCGGTGTAGTGGCATCAGGCTACCAGCATCGAGGTTCTATTTCTAGGCCATAAAGGCGACCAGGCTCAGCAAGGATCGGTTATCGTGCGCACACGCGACGACGCCTTCGGGGCGCGTTCCGGGGTAGGAGCAGGCGGCGGTGCCGTAGTTCTCATGGTGGAGTTGTTGTCGGGATATCCGACGTTGCCAGAAAACGCCCCCCTGTCGTCGTATCGGTACGGTAATATGGTCAGAGTGTGGGCGTACATGGAGGCCTTCGGGGCACTCCACGAAGTGGTAGGGGAAGCTGGAGACGACCCCAGCGAAGTCAGCCTCTATTTATTGCGTATCGGCGCAACCACTACTCTAGCGGGTGGGGGAGGAAGCCGCAGAGGGTGATTCAGAGAGAAGGTAGATGGAAGTCTCCAAAGCCTTCCAAGACGTACACCCACAATAATCCAGAGGAAGCGGGTATCGTATCTCGTAAACTAGTAGAGACGGGTAACATAGGGCAGTGGCAGCCAGGTCAGGGTACTGTTTGGGGCCGAACACCGTAGTGTCGACGCGACAGCGGTATGGGGGTATATCAATGGTTTCTTATTATTGGGGGCTCGGTCGTCCGAGACTGCGTTTGTTAGAGCCCCGGCCAGTCGGCTGGAAGGGGGGGGAGCTCCCGGGTACTGGCAGTACGATAAGGCAACGAACGTAAGCGGCCGAACACCGTCGTATCGACGCGACCGCGGTATGGGGGTATGTCAATGGTTTTCTACCCTTGGGAGTCTCGGTCGCCCGAGACTGCATTTGTTAGAGCCCTGGGCAGTTGACTGGGGGGGGGGAACTCCCGGGTACTGGCAGTACGATAAGGCAACGAGAGTCAGCGGGCGGTGCCGCGGCTCTCGTACCACCACAGGAGATTCCCTCCCCGACGTCGGAGGGAATTATAATAGCATGTCAATTCGAAGGATATACAACAAATCGTAGTATCTCTAAGTTCACGAGAGATGCATGTTTTGTTCACAACCGACGGAATTAATTATTTGTAGTCATGGGCTCTACCGACGGAAACTAATAGCTGAAGTTGCCCAGAGGCAGAGAGAAGAGAAGAACGGCCACACTCGTCCCGCGCCCCCGCCGAGCTTCTCGTGATAGGTGCACAAGTAGAGCACGGCACTGCTCGATGCCGATGGATAGGCCTAGAGGCTAGGTCTACTCTTGTGGTTTCTCCCGCCCACCCGCCTCTTTCTTCTTTCGAAGGTGGGTGTAACGGAGCGGCCACAGGGTCTTGGCCACACCGTATTATACTTGTATTATTATTATCTGCGATTAACTGGTAGTGATTCGGGGCTCTCACCAGGAGAGTGGGGTATGTCGATGGGTTTCTGCCATTGGGGGTTTCGGTCGTCCGAGACTGCGTTGGTTAGAGCCCCGGCCAGTCGGCTGGAAGGGGGGGGAACTCTCGGGCACTGGCAGTACGATAAGGCAACGAAAGTCAGTGGCCGAACATCGTAGTATCGACGCGACCGCGGTATAGGGGAATGTCAATGGGTTTCTACATTGGGGGTCTCGGTCGTCCGCGACTGCGTTTGTTAGAGCCCCAGCCAGTCGACCTTGGGGGGGGAAACTCCCGGGTACTGGCAGCACGATAAGGCAACGAGAGTCAGCGGCCGGTGCCGCGGCTCTCGTACCACGACAGGAGACTCCTCCCCCCCGACGTCGGAGAGAATTATAATATCATGTCAATTCGAAGGATATACAACAAAGCGTCATATCTCTAAGTTCACGAGAGATGCATGTTTTGTTCACAGCGGACGGAATTAATTATTTATAATCGTGGTTCTACCGATGGAAACTAATGGCTGAAGTTGCCCAAAGGCGGAGAGAAGAGAAGAACGGTCACACTCGTCGCGCGCCCCCGCCGAGCTTCTCGTGATAGGTGCACAAGCAGAGCACGGCACTGCTCGCTGTCGATGGATAGGCCTAGAGGCTAGGTCTACTCTTGTGGTTTCTCCCGCCCACCCGCCCCTTTCTTCTTTCGAAGGTGGGTGGAACGGAGCGGCCACAGGGTCTTGGCCACACCGTATTATACTTGTATTATTATCTGCGATTAACTGGTAGTGATTCGGGGCTCTCACCAGGAGAGTGGGATATGTCTATGGTTTTCTGCCATTGGGGGTCTCTGTCGTCCGAGACTGCGTTTGTTAGAGACCCGGCCAGTCGGCTGGGGGGGGGAACTCCCGGGTACTGGCAGTACGATAAGGCAACGAAAG
This sequence comes from Macrocystis pyrifera, assembly GCA_031763025.1. NCBI lineage: Eukaryota > Phaeophyceae > Laminariales > Laminariaceae > Macrocystis > Macrocystis pyrifera. Next base: position 11,465,478 of record JASSKH010000022.1, read on the forward strand.
TCAGCGGCCGGTGCCGCGGCTCTCGTCCCACGCCAGACTCCCACCCCCGACTTCGGAGAGAATAATAATAACATGACAATTCGAAGGATATACAACAAAATGGAGAATATGTCAGCACCTTGTTTCGCATGTATCGCGTTGGGCGTAGGCGTCACACCCAGCGGCAGGAGGAAGGTCGTCGGAGATGTGGAGTTCGCCATGGCTCAATCTAAGGCTGCGTATATCACTCCCGTGCCCGGAGCCGTCGGCCCGATGACACTAAGTAAGTTTGTGAAGTACCATAGACAGCAGGTCTTCCACGGTATGGCGCCTTCGCACCGGGATCTTTCTGAAACTGCTCGCGTCAAGAGCTCTATACACTTAGTGCATCAAAATAAACTTAGGAGACAAGATGCAAGGCCAATACATGACGAGCCATCAGACCTCAAGTATTTTAAGATAAAAATGTTTTTATCCAAATTGTACTGCAGTCTTGTGTTTGCGAGGAACTACTAAAGTTAAGAATGATTTGTCCCGACGGCGGGACTGCGATCTGAAAAACAAAAGTATGGAACAAGTCGACATTGAGGTAGTTTCTCCTCGGTTGAGGTTCCCCCATTAGATTGAAAACATAAATCGCCAGATTGTGCTACCTCACCCGTAGTACTGGTCTCTAGAGAGAAAGGCAGTTTGGGGCAGGGGCGTGCTTAGAAGTTTGCGAAAGCCTCCTTGCTTGTGACTGCACGTATACCTTCCAAAGCAATGGATAGTCCCAAGATATGTTTTAGTCGTCACACCCGATAGGATAACCCAGGTATTAAAGCAAATATTATCTAAAAATGAAACCAAAATCGAAGACAAGCTCGACTAGTATGTCAGCTGAGGAGACCTCCGCCCGCCGCCCGCCAGATAAAGCCAACTGTGCTTCTAATTTCAACTGGTTGGACCTGTGGTGGCCTGTAGTAGGTGTGGCGTTAGGGACATTCGAAGCACAGGTGGTCGTACTTAACCATTGCAGGCGGTGAGTTCAGTGAGGGTGATTTCTCGACTGCCCGCTGAATATTCGCATCTTGGCCTTACATATACAACAACCCTCCCATCAAGACATTGTGCGCTCCTTTACATACGAAGCCGGCATTCTACTCTACAGTAGATATGTATGGAGGGCAGCTTAAAAGGGATAGTCTGGTATGATTCGTGACGTGATAGGGGCAGAAGCGGTTGCTAAATGTGCTTCGCCCTGATGCGTCGTTTCGCATGAGAAACTTGTTTTCGTTGCATATCTATCCTAGGCGATGGGCATCGTTCATCGTGATACCCTTTCTTCTGTCTCCCAAAGTCAGGCTTAAAGTGTGTCTAAGCGTTCTGCGAGAGAGGAGCCTCAGAAACCCATACCCAGTAGGGGCATGCCTATAAACTCAAGCAGCAGATGTTGCTCAAACAGCGTTGATTGCGAAGCATTTAGCTTTTTATATCATGATACAAACATGGAATAGCGTTCCAATTGTCCGGCGAATGGAATCGAACATTATGGCTTATCGCTGTGGCATAGCGGGTGCGATGTCGTTAGTGGATGCCATCATGGGTAACAAGAACGGCGTTCACCCACGAAATTTTTACTTCAGAGGAATGCGCTGTTCAGGCTTCTGCCACGAAAGAAATACTGATTGAATTTTATGGGTGTTGATTTGTATTTGTATCGAGGTTGGGCGATGGCCTCGATCCCACCACCCCCCTCCACCCAAACAATGGACGTTGCCATCCTTCACCTCAAAGGCATTTCATAGTAAGAAACAGGTCATCCTTGGAGCGAATCGCCGGACACCGCACGGCGCGTCATGCTCGATGCAAGCAATATTTGCCTAGATGATCATGTACCAGCATGCTGGTTGCCGAGCTTGAAGTCCAGTGAGGCTTTAAGCTCGGACGAACATACCCATGAATCCTTGTAGCACTCCTGCTTCAGAACACCCTCAAGCTACTCGAAGCACACGGAGTCCGCCGACCGTTTTCGGCCCGCGTTCAGTCTGCCAGCATTTAGGTTGTAGCGGGAGCGTTGCGGCAGGAAGGGGGGAGGGGGGGTCAATTTAACAGGGCAAAGCTAATGATTTACCAACCGACTGTGGTTTACGCAAGAGGTCAAATGGCTCTTTTTGGATTTTGGATAGTAGTTGAAAGGCCGGAGTCTCGATGTGTCTTGACCCTGCTTAAATTTCTCCCGGGTCGAGCGAAACCGCAGATAGATGACGCCCTTCCACCATAGGACGTACTACGCTAGTGGCGTACCTATGCGTTTCCTGGAGCTATTGACATCGAGGAGCTCCATATCTGACCGAAAAAAACGAATTCGGAGCAACAAGCAAAGTGCCGTACGATGGCCACGCTATATACCGAATACAGCAGGCAATACACAGCAGGGAGTTCCTACGATGTGGCGTGCTTTATTTGTAAGGTATTCGATCGAGCGGCTTTGTCGGCTAGAATGTTGGGGGCAAACAAACGCTACTCTTATAGTGAGACGTGCCCAATAAACAGTGTAGTTTTGACGTACGACGTCCACGGCCCCGCTTTCGGTTCTTGGATGACGTGTGTGGGGGGGTCTGACACAGCAAGTACCTTCATAGTGTATCGTTTGTTTTTAGATGAAGGAGTTCCTGACGAGCTTAGCTCAAGTTCTGTCGGCACGAAGATCCAGAACACCCCGTGAGATTACCATGCAGTTGAACGAAAGTCGTAGGACCAAGCAAGGCTCACCTCGTACTTGACCACGTGGTTGATTCATACATGCTGCGTGCGAGACAAACACATCTGCGTAGTTCATGCGACGGATGCCTTGGTTTTAGTTGGAAGGGCAAGGGTCAGGGTTAGCAGATTCATGTCGTGCGCAATGGCCCCCAACTGCAGTGTCGAGTAAGTCGTCAGACACCCTCCATGATATGCCCGTAATAATCAGGCTTGGCTTACCGTGGCGGGTTTGCGCTGTATGGCGTCGACATCACTACTCTCTATCGAATTCGTGTTTGGCGGGGTGCAGTCGGATGGGGTTGCATAGCTTAATGACGTAATCGTCTAACGGTCCCTTGTACTCGGTCGATAAAAAATGTGAGGTAGAATGAAGATGATATCACGGCGAAACGCAAGAACATCGGGTTGTTGGTGCTGTAAATCGTTTATGGAGTTTGTTCAATACGTCCATCGCCATTGTGTGAGTTTTCGTTACCTCATTCGTAGGATCTTGCTGTGGAGCACGAGATTCACGTAGTAAGCATCGGGTGGATGCTACGTATATTTGATATGTTTATAGCGGAAAAAGTGTTTTTATCGACGTACTGATAGAGACGCGGAAGGGATACTGTCAGGTCGTGAAGTTGAAGGCCCTCGAGGATATCTGTCCCAATGCTGGATGTCTCTACGTCCGGGCCTTCGTATTTAATCCGTCTGTCTCTTGCGCGATCTGTCTGGTAAAACCGTTTCTCCCATGTGTGCTCTACACGACATTGTGTTACCCCTTTTAAGGCTGTACTCCTTTGCCGGGGGCGAACACTCGGAATTATATCGCGCTTCAGATTTTTTACCCAGTGGAGTAGAAAACAGCGTGAAGTGGTTCACGTACGACGCCCAAGGTTTAGGTGATATTTTGCCAATTTGGGGATCAATGCTTCCGCACGTCCGAAAAAATAGATCTCATTCTAGAGCACACATGTAATTGTGAGAGGCTGGGCGGGTTCTGCACAGTTCAGACTCAACCCAGGATATATGCCCTTCGCCATGCAGGTTCTGCGGCTCCCATCTGGCAGCATGAGATAACACATGGATATCATGAACCAATATTGTCTGAAGTATCTGAATCATGTATTAATCATCGATTATCTGGCCGTTGTTTGAATGCTGGGGTAATCTACATCAAGGTATGTGCGTCAGATGCAGATATGCGACGGCAAGCCAGAAGTATTCTTCTGCCTAAAACATGAAGGGTGGGGTTGGTTGTGAATGTCCTCATTTGCCTTCAGATCTATATTCCGGTAGGTCTCCTAGGCACGAAATTCCTCTGGTGTTTCCTTGTATCTGCAAGTGCCAAAATCGTCAAGGTCAGCTACGCAGTTTCCTTGTACCTGCAAGTGCTAAGTTCTTCAAGGTCAGCAACGGAGTGCTCTGAGACTTCACCCTGACTGAAATATACTGTAGACGTATGTCCAACCAGTCAATGTAATGTTGGATGTATACGGTATGCCTGTAAGTGCACATTTGGCAGGATATTGTACCGCTCTCCAGCGCGTTGTGGAAACAGGGTACGGAATCGGAGTGGCGTAGACCTTCTCTTTAGCAGTGGGAATCGTCGTGGCCTTTCCACATTGACACGCCACCTGTACAAGAACAACCCCAATAACATGAAATATACGCACGTGCGTACTTGTCTAGAACACAACAGCAAGAGGCAAACTCATGTCGTCCTCTAACGAAAGGGTTTCGTACCCCCCCCTTCATGAACTGTTCCTGGTGCTGTCGTCGAGACATGTAGTCCTAAGAACGCCTGTCTAAATCGTCCACAAGTCCTCGCCTTCTGTACGCATGAAGCCTCGACGAAATAGTTTGCGCATTTTGACGCTGACGAAAAAGTACCTCTATGCAATACTGCACATCCAGAGTACAGTCGAGGTCCTGACGCCAGCCACTACAGGGGTGGCACCTCCGTTTTCCCTGGCTGCGCGAGTGACGACCTTCTAACCGACTCGAAGAAAACAGTGTAAGCGATTAACGCTTGCTACGGGAAGGGTAAACTTTACCGTTTCAGAGGCTTCCTGACTCGAGGAGCTCGTTTCCAAACACATGAAGTGCGAGAAACGTTAAACGTGCGGCCCGATGAGTGTCGAACGCCTGGTTTAATCCCCAAGAATATTGTGAAATAGTAGTCGCGATCCAACGATTTTGGGCTACAGGATCCGGACAGTCACAACCATCTTTGACTAACACAATGCAAGTAGGGCTTGTTTCAGACACTATTCTGCGCACAAGTGTCAATTACGTTAATTACCTTCAACGTTGGAAAGCCCCGTATGTGCAAAGCGTAAGACATGAAAACTAAACCTCCCACAATACCACGGCGCTGCTCGTATCTTTGCACTTAACAGAAACCTTTGACGGAAAAAAAATACCATGACACCAGCAAAGTATACAAGACGGTTCACGCGTGGACGTGTGACCCGTGGCGTCCACTGCTAAGTAATAGATACACACCACTAATGTGTAACTGAAGGGTTGTTTCTGGCGGAGCCAAGGGTTTAGCACCGACGACAGATATGTACGATACTCCTTTATTTCACCAGGCGTGTCCGTGGTGAAAGTACATAGCTACATCGCCTTCAGTAGATGATTCCCGTTGTAATTACTCCGTGGTAGCCAAAGGGCGTTCGGAACCAAGTAAGCATCATCGTGATGAAGATCTACAGGTCGTGGTACCTGGCACATTTCGAAGGCTCTAATGAAGGGAAATTACTTCAGATACTTTGCTGAAAATGTTCGCTAAACACCGACCATGGCGGGGTCATCGTCACGCGATAAGGTGTCTCAGGTATCCTTATCATCCTCGCCTGGCTAAAACTATGACGTTATTGTCTGCGATATGTGTGGGCATCGTTAACCCCGTCGTTGGGTGTCGCGTGGTCCTTGTTGCTCCCGTTCAATGCACAAACGACCAGCTGCAATATTGGCTCCGGCGTTTATATAATTTGGCTGTTCTTCCCGAAAGCCTGCGACGGATTGGTGGATGCGTGCGAGCCCCTGCAGGCCACGTAGGATGTGACTGAAATCGATCATATCGTCGCCGAAGAGCACCCCGATGACAATGGACTTCAACGCTACTCTGGCGAGAAACGGAGACGTTACGTCGGAGCGTCGGATATGCTGGAGACCGGGTTTCATGTCACAAACAGAAAACAATGTTAGTGAGAGACGGGTGTGGAATTCCACTGGCGACCAGGATATCAAGACATTGAAGTACGAGCGGTGTGATTTGGAGACGGATCGGCCGTTCGCTTCTTCAACGATCTGACGCTGACCGACATCAGGGTACTCAGCGTCACCGATCTAGACCCTATTTTTGAAAATATGATTTGTGCGGCAGAGGTGTTTACACCGACTGGTACGTCAGGGTAGATGACGAGGCAATGCTTATCTTCTACGACGTGGCGGGTTGCGGATGGAACCATCAAGGCACCGGGGATGTGTAGTACATCGGCGACGCGTGCTCCGTGATGTTGATTGGTGGTTTCGAGACGTTAGAAGAGGACAAATTCGATGTCTGTGGAGGCAACCGAGGAGGCATATACATCGAGGACTAGTTCCGAATCAAAGGATTTTTACTACGTTCGAATCCCTCAGTGTTGTTAGTCGGATATTGGGCCTTCTACAACCCGGCTGGTGCCGGATTCATATTGACGAACCAGAGCAACTGCCTGTTTCGTAGAGTACACGTCGCACGACAGCATCGGCAGCGAATTCTACTACGAAAGTAACTTCACCTTTTTGTCTCGGTCAGCTTTGCTTGTCGAGACGGTTTCGCCAATTTGCTGCGTTTGATTTGCGGGCGAGACAGTGCTGTCGGAAACCCGGTGTCCTGAGACATGGAGGGCTCCCACACCCCGCCGGTTCGAGTTGCCTCGTGAAGCAATTTGAACATTCTAAATTCTTTTTCGTCCATTGACGACATCATCGACACGGAACGCGCCGTGTACTGTGAGATAAAACCGGTGTTCGTAAAATTATCGCCACAATAATTGAAAGCGAGGCAAGCTCCCCTGATCGTGACCGCGAGAAAGATTGCTCATCCCGGCACGCGGTCGCTCTCGTCGTGTTGATGACAGTTTGGCGATATCTGGGATATTTCATACCTTTAACGTGATACAGGGGATGGAAATTTTTGTTTCAAGATGTCGCTCGCCGAGGAGAATTCTGACGGTGTAGACTGCAGTCGAAATGGTGGTAGTCTAACTCGGGGTGGACACCGAATGGAGCAGTGGCGACATCGTGAATCACAGGCCTTGGTGTTGCTTAGGCTACGCCGCTTGCCCCTCCCCCCCCCGCCTGTCCCTTCTTAAATGACCCCGGTGCGTAATGTGTAGCTCGGGTTTCAGGTAGATGGGTTGTCCTTGGTTGGTTTTACGAGTGCTTAGAGCGGTAATGTAGTCGATAAAGAAATAATCGATACTTGAGTAATTTACGGCGGTCCAGCCGTCTTGCCAAGAGGTTGCGCACGAAACGTGCACAGGGCTACTTGGTAAAAAAACGATTTCATCGTAGGTGCTTCGTTTGTTTGGTTGAGCTTTTATGTATAAAAATCGATTCTTTCGTGGCCTCCAGCAAGTTCCAATATCAGCTGGCAGGCGGCCGGAACCCGCTATCGCGCACAATGTGAAAGTCGTTTTACGATAGAGGTTCACCATAGAATTTCGAGGATCCTCACCTGTTGAGCTCCACACCTCACCCGGAACCTGACCTCAGCGATAATTCAAATGGCATCCCGATTAATAACCCCATGGCCCAAGCACACAGAAACGTCATATTTCTTACCAAGATTAGCATTCCGACGATTTTGGGTTAATGAGCCCCGTCACTCAGAAAACCAATGCGGGCATTGTGCTACGTCGATCGTAGAACGTGTCGTAATCGCATCGTGATCCTTGCGAAGCCATTAGGCAAAGTAGCACACATTCCTCCCGCCAAATTGACAAAATCATCGACAGCCGGTCGGGCATGTGTACAGTGTTCGTTGTTTCCACATGGATCTGGCTTCGTCCACTTCGTGCAGTGGAGCGGGGTCTAGGTTACCTGCGTTTAGAACTGAAAACTCAAAGCTTTGTTCAATTACGACAATGGTTGTCAGCCCAGCCTTTTCCTTCGGGCTCTACATGGGCTTATGTTCGTAAAAACGTTCATGCGCTTTCTCTTGAATAAGTACGCGCCCATTCGTCGATTAGGGAAACGATTGGGTAGCGCGACGGGTGTCTTTTCTTCCTAATAAGAATATTGGTCGTTTTTCGTTTGGTCCCGGCTTGCTTAGCTATGCATTCCAGTCCCTGCAGCACACCCTCTATCTGCTTCAACACCTGTTTTGGCACGGGTTCTGACTGTACAACCGGAGGAGACCCACGTCGTGTAAAGTTTGAGGTCCACAGGGCCAGTGCGCACTTGGGAGAAACGTACGATACGGCGGCGTCACGGGGCGAGAAGGTGGAGTTTTCAACGGTTGTTCGATGACGTTGGTCTCCGGCAGAGTTTGGATGGTTCATCACACCCTACGTTCGTACACAGACAGTACCACAGTACACTGAATTTTCCCGGGAGAAACTATATTTTCCGTTGTTCTAAAAAAGCTGGGAGTATGATGGCTGTGTCTGGGTGAGGAAAGGTTCCGGTTTGAACGTTATCATGACACATGTGTTTGATTGATGGTGATCTTTGTGGATACACCAACCAAGCGGCTTAAACCGCGTTTCTTTCATGTAAATCACCGTTCAGGCCAGGGGGTGATCTTGAGCTCTACCAAGTCCACGCGGAGACATATGGGGCTTGGATAGAAGACTTTGATGCTTTAATGCGTACTAGCCAGGCAACGTGCACAAACATTGCGCGTCAATCGCATCGAAGCATTCATCATATCAAGCAAACAATGCAACGTTGCCTCGATCAAATTGAAAGCAGCCACCAATCAATTTCAAGCACATGCCTAGTCTTCAGCCGAGAACACCCTAGTTCCAATACATGGGTCCAGATCTCAAGACGTCTTCTTGTCTGTATACGCATTGTATCGACGACCTGATTTTGACACAATAATATCACTTTTCGCAATAGATTGCGGGGGCTTGGGACGTCAAACATAGCACACACGGTTACTGTATTTGGCAACGTGACAAACGTGAGGGCTGGTATGTTTATAGTTGTGCTTCTAAGTTATCGGTTAAGGCCCTAGTTGCCGACAAATGATTTCAAATCGTAAGAATGAACCTAACGAATAACAATGAAAAAATGCCCAGCCTCAGGATGTTCACATTGCCGTGAAGAACATCCAAAACAACAAACGATTGCCAATTCTCGAAAGTCATGGGCCCCACGTTTCAAAAACAAATTGTGTGTCCTATCGCGTGACCCAGCCCGCAACACATCACAGCAAAAATAGGTATATACGAATGGTAGGGAAATATACCGAAGTCAGCTATGTCGTCCAAGCTCGGCTTCACGTGGCCTTCCCAATGTCACAGCGGACAATGTATCGGTGCGCTGATAATCACAGGCATAAGGAAAATACGTTCTGTACTATCCATTAGATCATTGCGTGAACCCCCACACTCTCACCCTCACCCAAACAATTTCGACTTCGAAATACCACAAACGGGATAGACTATTTACGACACGCCTCAACAAACATGAAACTATTAACGAAAGACGGTCAAAACTATGAACTACATTTGCCTGATCCTGATACACAATGGAAATTCACATTTTCTCTTACCAAACCACAAACTCAAAGACGTATCAACTCCTTAATCACACCTCCGAAAATCCAACCGACTTGTGTTTCGTTAAACGCGGTCGAATACTAGCAGCACGTGTGTCTAACGTCGAACACGACAAAACAAAACCACAGCACGCAATCTCCCTTTCCACCGACGCCGCCAGCACCTCCAAACGTCCGTTTCACCACGTACGGCCGTCTCGGTTTTTGTTCCCGCCGTGCATGATTGTCCATCCACCCGGTCAGTAGATACATCCCACCGAAACACATGAAAAATGAAATAATGCCTGCTGTTTCGTATACAAACGTAGAACATAGACTAGTTATCACCAATTCCTCAAGCCCCCCCTGAACCCCCACCGAGTCGTGTTATTGCTAGGGGTAGAACAGCTCGGTCATTGTATTTTTTACTTACGACGCTACTCGACCGATATCTCAAAAACTATGGCTGGACCATTAACAGGCTTTTGATATTTGATTATCGATATACCAAGGTCATGGGACTCTTCAATCGGTTAAGCTATAACTTAGGCTCAAAATTGTTTTTGTTTAGCGATGTATGATGGCCCTCGAAGGAACAGCCTCAGAAACGCATGGTCGCAACCGTTCCGTAGAACGCACACACTCAGGAACCTAGCGGTCGACCGTGGGGGTCTTATTTTCAAGCTTCAGACGGGTAGTGGAACGCCTGCCAGCTTCCTCAAGCTCGCGAGACCAAAGGGAACCTAGCCCCGCCAAGAGATCCAGACCGTAACCGACTTCCGAGAATGTCGTGAAGCAAACGGTCACATGAACTAGCGTACATATATTAAACGTCTGCGTGAAGACTTCGCCTTGTTGACCCCCCGCCTCCCGCGGCACTCCGGCTGGTTGCTAGCTTCTGCAAGGCTGATTGCGCCCCGATTACGGCTGCTTGACGCCGTGTGCTTCGAAGAGTTTGAGCGTGTTCTGAAGCAGCAGCGCTATGCGAGAAGAAGATAAAAGCGTTTGATAAAAGAGAAGGGCCGGGCGAGAGTGGAGTTGAACATGTACTGCTCATGAAAGTGCTACTATATACCATACAGGTATAAGCCAAAGGGGGTCTCTGTACGACGATACATACAATGCAAGAGTGGGTGTAGAAATATTTCCTGGATTCGGCGTAGTTAGAACTGTCCAAGCATACCTTTTTTGGCGACAATTCCATTTGCTAACGGAATTGCGGTGATTCGTGTTTCTGACTATAATCCATCACAGTGTTAACAGTGTGACACTAGAGGCTTGCATGATTTTCTTTCTTTCACGGTCAGGAGGTATTCGAACACAGGTAAGTCCGGCGAAGAACACAAGCAACGGCGCCTGAAATGGTCACAGTCGGCGGCAGGGATACCCTTCTTCGGAGGGAAGGATTGAGGGAAAATGTGCTGACGGTTCTCCGCCGATATGGCTTCTTTGTCCACATCTTCACACCCGAACATATGTGCTATGAACACCCCCGCCGGGGACGTACCAGTGTAGTGTTCACACTCACGTGGGCCCTCAGCTGACAACCTAACCATGATGGTTGGACCCGCCTGTGTTTTACGGTGTTGCTGTGCTAGAGTAATACCCATTAAAATATTCACCCTGCTTTGTTCTCGATTTTCTTCCTTGGCGGTATAGGGATTATCGAGTGAGGAGCCTAAAATAATACAGTCGGTGCTGCCCCTAAGAGTCATGCGTTAACGCCGTTGTGTACAAGCCTACCTACTGTCATTGGACCAACGCCTCCCGGGACGGGGGTGATGTATGAAGCCTTGGAGCTGGCCCTGGCGAAGTCCACGTCCCCGACGACCTTCCTCTTCCCGCTGGGCGTGACACCTGTGCCGTAACCGCGGAATTCAAAGTGCCCCAGTCATTGCCTTTAGTTTGCGCGCCTCGTGATGTTCAACGTATGCCGTAATGTTTCGTTTTCCACCAGATAATGTTATGATATCAACACCGTCCTATGGAGGTCGAGGCCTAATCCAAGCAAGCCGTGCAACCACGTTTCGACACCACCCTCCAACAACCTTGGATAGGCGATTCTATTCTGACAGTATTCAACGAAGCGCTCATGGCTGAGTACAAATTCTCGGTCCTATTGTCTTAGCATCTCACAAAACGTGAGTTTTAACTATTGCATTGGCTTTTTTTAGACTTGAGTATATACTGTATACGCTATAGCTGCTGAAATTAATATTCATTGCTCAGTAGCAACTGACACCTAAACATTACTATAGAAAGCGCCTGTGTGAGCATCAGTGAAGGATTTTGGCAATATCAATGTAAAGCGTATCTCGGTTTCAGTCTTTACATTCGGGGAGAAGATTGCGGTAGGCGTATCTTTGTCTCATCGCAACGGCAATTATGACCGCCGGGGTTTCTGAAAAGAACAGCAAACCACTTGGAATACGTAGCCCATGATATTATTCGTTTGGGATGGACTTGTGTTTTAATCAAAGTACTATTTTGGGTAGCTTGCAAATTAGTAAAAAGCTTCTCAAGTGAGGAGCTTGAACGAATAGCAGAGTATGTACATCCCGTCGTACGCATGTGTCCCTGGCTATGATACTAGGTACAGCATGCGTGACGCGCGCTGCCGTGAATGGAAAACTGTTCATCCTAACTGTTTCCGACTGACCGACCTCCTTCAGCAAAAACACGTCGGGATGCCCCAACCCGTGTCATACTATCTGAGTTGTGACACACCTAGGATTCGGGGTTGACCATCGGGTGGCGCTTTTATCTTTATTCACGGATCGTTTTTGTGGGTGGGGTATGGAGTTTTTTTTAGGTAAAAGGAGGAGCCCCAAGATTATTAGGGGATACCCCCATCGGAGCACCCGCTGCCTTACCTCACCGGGTTAATGACCACCGGAATTCCTCGACAAAGGAGCTACCTCGTAACATATTGTGTGTCGTGGTCGGTTTCGTATGCCTCAGCGTCGTAGCGTTTAGAGCTACTTCGATGCGGGCCGTAATAAAAAAGTACGAGGTACGTAATTTACCCGCACCGTGGCACGTTTAGGTACGTTCTGTGATAGTACACAGAGTGTTGTATGCTTCTTGCTCATTGAAAAAACATTCCTCTGCAGCAAGGAAGGTATTACTCTTAGAACAAGGGTTGACAAGACACCCGCTTTGAGGAACACCATTCCTAACGTTTGCTGGAGGTTGTTGCTGGATATATCCACTGGATGCGTTCGGTAGATGTCGTGCCTACACGGCAGGTCCCTCGATCGCAAATGTCGACTATTTGCCGATGGTGGCGTGGCTCTTCACGTGGAAGCAGCAGTAGACCTGTATATAGGTGGTTCGTCGATGCGAACCGCGTGTGTCCCTCACAATTTTACGCACGTCCGAAAAAGCACGCCCTTGATCATTTGGGTCCTTAGCCGTCGTTGATGTGCGCTGTCTACGTCTGCGTTGTCCCTTCGTCTCCCCGAGTAACTATATATAACGTTCAATTCCCATACTACTCAACCAATAACTTGATGTGCTCCACGCATACCGTTTGAAGCCGAACAGCGCTTAAAACCAACTATATAATCAGGATATAATACCTTAGTCGATTTTTAAAACGCAGCTATGTCACGCCATGAACCGTGCGTCAGATCACGCCCAGAGTTCGTTTTTTCACCCGGCAACGTGAACTCGATCGTACAGGTCAGGGTGAGTAAAAGAAACAAATAGGGCTGCCTACGACGTCGAGATATTTGCAATAACACGACGTACTACACTCTGGAAGGGCTTCCTTAGCCCCTCTGAGAATAGGTAAACGCTACGTCGTGGTCGGTACGAGCGTTCGTGTTGCAACGCAATGTTACCAAGTTGGCAGCGCCGTCTTCTGGTGTGGACGACGTCCCGTACAGCGGCTGCCAGAAAAATGCTCGGTCGAACCACTTCTAGGTACTATTGAAGATAGCCATAAGGCCACCCCAACCTGAGTAGCTGGCAACAGGTGTACCCGCGGCTTTTGGACCATTTAGAAGTACGAAGTATGACAACGTGGTGGCAAATCACATACGGGCCCGAGAAGCCCTTTCCATAGTTTAATACGCCGTGTACCCCTTCATGGTTCGAAAAGAGGAAGTATACCTGTTTTTGGCTTGTGTTATGTCTGGAATGTATTCGCCCGGGAATATCAAAATATTAAAGTAGGGATCGGTTAAATATTCAATGCGAACATTCTTCTGGAGGACGGGATGATACTCTTCGTGTGTGCACATACCGCTGGAGCACGCCATGGGGGAGCGCGTCCGTCCGTAGAGTTCTCACCTATGGTGTTCATTGCAACATCCACGACCACAGCTCCAGGGCGGATCCAGTGTCCTTTGACCAAACCAGCCCTTCCAGCGGCTGATACGACAATGTCTGCGTTGCGTACCTACGTGGTGGGAACACAAAGATGAAAGGTATCGCTGAATGCGGGATGCTGGTCGGTGCAGAGTTTTGTAACGCCACATACTGTGTATTCAGGCCACGAGGCCAGACGATCGAGACAGAGAAGCGCGCAGTGCCGTTTTCGACAACGATGGATAGAGTTTGAATGTTCTGCCTGGTCTGGATTCCAATATTCACACGGATGCAGGCAAAAACACTGAAACACATACTTTACGTTTTTATGTATACGCCTCTCGACCCCAGTTAAGGACATCATAGGGGTGAACACGACTGTCGGTCGGGCGTATGCTCAATCAATGAGCGAGATAAACTGTACTTCATACCAAGCCTTCGTCACTATATTCTGGCCTACAATGGGGATTGACGTCTGGGTAGGCCAAATTGAAATACAACAGCAATCGACGTAATGCCACAATACAGCTACTCGGAGAAATATTCACTACAGTAGCTTTTGGGTACGAGCGCCCCCCCCCTTTCTGGTGACTCAAGTCCAAGCTGTATACGTTTGGATAGCACCTAAAACGCTTTCAACATTGACCTTGCGTTCCAGAGTCGTCCTCTCGGTGTGCACATCACACTGCGTCACGGTGGCCCCACCGCTGCTGAGCATGGCCGCCATCGGCGTACCGACCATCCTGCTCTTGCCGATGACGACCGCTGTCTGCCCCACGACGCGCACCCCGTGCATGGCCAGAAGCACCACGATGCCATAAGGAGTGCACGATAGCGGCCGGAATTCCTCCTGTGACCCTGCAGGTTGAAATTCAAAGGGTTATGGCAGAATAAATATAGATATTAAAATAGCGGAGTCAGAAGGTGCACACATTATTATTCACGAACTAACGTATGAGGCTGGTGTAAATGAATATTGCTGTAGTGTGTTGGATATTGAGCAAGAAATAAATTCGATGCGATACCGATAGACCAAAATAGATGGTTGAATGATATCCATCATACGACGCATCAATGCGTTTGGTTCAGGACCAGGATAAACAACACCAGGAGATGAAATCTAAAGCACGTTTCGATACGATACATTGAAGTTCAAGGTTTCAATCTGTCCCGAAACTAAATACGATACCCGACATAAATATCTACATGTAATTAACTCGAACCTTACGCAGAGAATCGATGGTGGAACCTCGGAATTACCCTTACACTCGCTGGGGTGGCTTACAAGCGGGAGGTACGGGTCTGAAACTGTCTCGCCTTGGTTTGTTATAGAGCTACGTGTGCAGTCAAGGCCGGTCCGTGTGGATGAGAAACGTTTCATATTTGCAGTCAGGTTGCCCTGTCTTGCAGAGCTGACCCCGGTGAAACGTGTTCGATCGTAAAAATGCAAAAAAAAACGAAACGATCAATGTATATCTTGGAGTGACATTTCGTCGAATGCCAAGAGGGAACGTCAGTGGAAAAATGAGTACACTTGTGAGTGAGAAAGGGCTCACCCTGTCTTGCTAACTACCAGAGCACCTACCCGCCGTCACGACGTTCAGAGCGGAGGGTCTATAGACAACGAGCGCAGAAACAGCGCAAACAGTAGCGGTTGAAGGGTCTTCTCAAGAGTTTTCGATAGACGCTTCGCTCTGAGTATTAACAAGTACCCCGGTGCTAAATAATCCTACCTCGAACGTCTTCCGACGGGGTGTGTTTTTTTGCGTGGTCTATGATATAGGGATATACTTCAATGAACCGGGCATCGTATTGTACATGCGGTAAAAACGGACACTCTACTCAAGCGCCCCCCTCTTTGAATATTATTTTAATCAGTAGATATATCGGAAATTTTGTTTTTTATGCGTGTACGAGAATTCCATCGAGGACAGTCGTCAAAGCCATCGAAAACACGAGGTGCAGACACATGCTATGTGTAAGTATCGATGTTGATATATTTCGATGGAGTAGTGGGGTAAATGCTGTGAGTGGTTGAAATGTTGTACTCGTGAATATTCGAATTGCAGACAGTACGTTATATATCGTTCGACGCGAGTCGACAGAGTCACAAAGGACGAAGGCGTTCTCGTCTTAAACACGCAAGGCGCAAAAATTCCAAAGCGAGCCGGAACAAAAAATTATGTGTGGCCCAGGACCTGAGTTATTACTAGGAAGAAGCGAGGCGAAGGAGATGATACTAGATGAAAACGAAGAAACAACACTCCTTCCTAATGAGGGCTACCCAATCCTTGCGCAAAATGAGTATAGGTTGCCTGTCGTTGTAAACTTGCCGTGCGCCCCCGGCACTATGCAACTACCCACTGAAGCAAACCGACTATCCTCTTTTCCAGAAGTCGATTCAAAATAGTAGCCTGCCCGAACGTGAACTGTTCCATGCGGATTCAACACCACGAAGCTCGACGAAATCGTCGATCTCACAGCCGAGTCGGTTTGTGTTTGCTGCGTTGTTAGGTAGCACATATGGCTCCACGGTATGAGCTCCACCGCGTATGCCCGAAAATTGTAAGCTATAAACAAGGATGTGAGAACTATTCGCACGGGTGAACATTACTGGTAATGACTGCAACGGTAAGGATGCACCCATTGCTTGTTTAGGCTCCTCACGTAAGCTGAATATACCTCACCGAAACCTTCGTTAGACAACACACGGTTGCAGTACCCCATGAACAATCCCATGGAACACTGTAAACTTCGAAAGTGATTCCAACGGCGGTTAGCAGTTGCTCAGCTGAGGGTGTTTCGCCCTAAATAGTAATTAGCGTGTCTGGTGTACCTGATGAATCTACAACGGTGGACCAGGCCTCTCCGCTTAGCACGTTCGCTCCGTTGGCAGGATGGCAAGCGTCCGCGTCTTTGTGCACGGCGATTGCCTTGGCCACCTGGATGATGCAGGGCAGTCAGTGTTTCGGTTCGCGAGGGGGGTTTCAGGTGAGCTTCGTATTCTAGATGACGCTCAGTCTTTTCCTTCCAGCCGGCAATGTAATAGGCAGGGTAGGTGAAAGGTTTCTCACTCGTCGTCCGTAATTCGATTGACCCGAAGGCGACTGCAGGTTACCTTTAGTTTGTTCAGTTACTACTCGTGGTTTAAGGTTTCAGAAGGCAAGCACAATATGAATAGCTATAACCACCCCCTGGGGCGATAGTACCAAGTTCTTCAGCACGTTGAACCTAATAAGATCTGGCTAAAATTGTCAGAAAGGGCACGGAGTCACCGCAATTCAGAGTTGTGACTGCAGTGCAAACACCGAGTGCTACATAGAAAATGACCGCAACTCGCGATTACCGCTACCGGAAATGGCCTAACGCTATTAAGGTTCAGGAGATGCATCTTCATTGGCCCCATTCCAGAATGTTCGTTGTAATCCCAAGCGAACACGAAGTAGCGTCATGTGTGTATCACCGGATCACGCATTGCATGGTCGGGGTAGAGAGCTGGAACTATCACGGAAAACAATGCCATAGACGTTGCAGTGAAGTATGTGGCTGTGGTTTCCAAGAAACGTTTCAAAAGGCAATTCACCACTGAAACCGCAAAGACTAAACCGCATACGGGGTTCACTACCGGCCAATACGTCTTACGATTTATTATAAATTGACTGTACGTACGGTCTTGCTTTTACAGAATACCCGGCGACGTTAGTAATTGCCATGCCGCCGTTTCACAACTTCGTTCGGAGCGTATTCACACAAGACACACGGTGGAAGCATCAACCCTACACACCACTCGGCCCAACTACAAACGATTTAACACCACACCATCAATCTCCTTGCGCCGTGCTCGAACTGACATAGCGCCCGGGGAAGTGTTTGTCACTCTTCTTCTGGGAGTATCTTGCGCTCTATCCACGTAAATGTACGGCTCCGCATGAGTTTGATCAGATTGGGCTCATGTATAGTAGCCGAGTCTGAGGCGGCATTGATGCCACTCCGATGAAGCTACCAGTCACGTACGTCTCTGGCCGCAATGTTACCACAAAGAAACCAGAAATACATTTTTACCACAGACAATAAACTTCAACGTGTCAAGGTACTCGTGAAATGAAGAGACGTCAAGAATTAAGGTAACGGACCTTGTCCGAATTGACTCCGGCAGGAAGCGGCATCTGAACCACGATGCCATCGATGTCAGCTCGCTTGTTCAGGGCGTTCACCTCTGCCAACACCTGTGCCGACAAGACCCACCAACGACGACACGCAGCAGTATCGATAAGCATCGATCGAGGGTCTGTTGACTCACAATAAAATTGAAGGCGTTCCCTTCTGTTTATATTTCCGTTTGCATCCGTGATACCTGCGATCTGTCTTGGTAACAACTGACAACGACATTTACGTGTCTCCCTGAGCTTATAATTCGAAACGGATGTTGATTGTACGGGATGTCCAGGGAATACCATAAACGGTTAACTGTGAAGACACAAACATGTTTATCAACCAAACCGAAATAGCAGATCCACACGAACAACACTTCATGGGTGTTTCACACAACTCACGTTACCCCCAGAGGCCCCTACTGCAGTGCGTGGAGAGGTTACTCGGGACGTAGACCTTTTCAGCGATGTTGGGAAGCGCAGATCTCCAACGTAGGGGAGAGGGGTGTCAACACACCCGCTTCTGTCCATTGAAATGGAAGATGCATGATTTTCTCGAACACCAACTACGACGTTCAAACCTTCCTCTCCCAAAAAGCCAAACGTCGGCCAGGACAATCATTTTTTGGTCTTTTTCGGCGCTTCTTATCGGATCAGTCAAACCTAATGCCAAACATAAGTTCCCAAACGAAACGTGATGCTTCTCGTGAGCTGCAACCCAAAGATTATTCGTCTTTGACTGCTAGATGACGTCGCTTTAGCCACAAAATAAAATCGTGAGCATCTTCGAGGTGTGGAACATGGTTTCAAGCAAAGGGGTTTTATCAGACACTGCAAGGCCTCATCATGCTTGGTTGATCTTTCCGCCATACCCCCACCGATATGGCGGGCACCTATAGTGTGAAGCCGTCGTCTATGGTCTCCTCACACGCGGAGCTCAATGTCCCACCCGAAACGTGGCTTCGACGAAGAAGGTCGTTTGGGTATCCCGACTAGTTAATATACGCTAGTCTTCACCTATTTCCGCTGGGAGAAAAATCGTATGGCCAGTATTGCAGTTGCTCTGACCTGCAAAGATCAACCGGTCTAAGCATGCGGGGTCGGACAATGGTACAACCCTTCTCGGGGCATTGCGCCTTAACCTATCTCAAAATTGAGCTGGGATTCGATCATTGATACCGTCCCGTCTGTCATCGACACACGATATCATCCGCACATTGTCGGAATATACATATATATAACGCTACATAAATTTAAGGCTTATAAACTCGATTTCCACCACATTCTCCCTCACTAAACCTGACTTATCTCTCCTTGCGAGTATGTCAGGGACCCCGATGAAACTCTGAATATCCAAGTTTTACCTCCGACGTTTCGGTACCGGACTCAGTATGCAATGATCGCATTGCTCTCATCGTTCCTTCCTAGGTGTTTTCTAAGTGAGTGAGTTTTACAGGTTCTTGAACATGAGATATTCCCCTTTTTATCCTTTTTTCTCGGGGGATGAAGGCGAGAATCGAACCACGGACCTCGCTCTTCAAAATCTCACGTCCTGCCGACGACGCCATATATATATATATCGGTCAACAGGCTCGCGCTTTTGTTGGTTTTGACCATTTTCACAGGTACCAGAAACACCTTGCACGGCAGGAGTTTGCTATCGCACGCACATATCAATGTGATTTGATGGCACCGCCAAACATATATATGATGTGACGTTTCTTCCAGATCCCAGCACCGGACTGCGTGTTAATTACACTGCTGCATACACCCAAATTAGACTAAATAACGACACACATGCATATGAGTATACCCACAGACGACACCGTACCTGAGCTTCCAAGGCGGTGGGTGACAGGCCTTCCGTACGTATATCGACAAGGGTAGTCTTCATGCCCGTCTCCTTGGCAGCCCGTACCTTGGAGTCTACGTAGATGCTGGAATCGGGTCGCCTGGGATATAGTGCGGCGGTAGCCCAAGCAAAGTGAGAACTGGTGATAATGCTTTCCATATATAACCGTATTTGCGGATGAAATAGAGCATCGTGTTTAACCAGTTCTCCGTACAGCTCCCTCTCAGTTGTTGTGCTCGTACCTAACGTTCAACCCACATACCACCATACTACGCACCTCAGTCTCACCCACGAAATAACACCCACCCACGCACCTTCTCACCCACCCACACACGCACTCACCCGTTCGCCATGACGATGCCGAGCCCGGGTACTCTTTCTCCTTGCCCGCTAAGGACGGCAATCCTTTCCTTGATTTGTTGCCTGATCACCTTTGCCGCCAGCCTGCCGTTTAGCGACAGTGCCGGGATAGCAGCTTCTCTTACCATGTGCATCGGCGTCGTGCTCAGTGTCGGGCTCTGCATGGTACACATGTGCGGTTGCGGGGAGGATACAATACAAAGTGTTTTATGTTTGGTGTGCAGTTTATGTATGCTACGTACCTCATCTGCATGCCAACCATGGAATGGTGTTGTGTTTAACTGTATCGTGCTACGCACCAATTTATCCCGTGGTTTAGAGGAGTTTGAGTGTCTCGGGTCGCCCCGTCCAGCCTGGCGGGTAGCATCCTGCCTCCAATAAATTGAAAGCTACACTCTGTTACGTAGTAGCTTTCGTTTTTATTGCAGATGGACCATTCACGACCAACAAAATTTAAATGACGCAAAGAAGATCAGTTCTCAGACTAGTATGACAAGATATGAACTAGCCGCCTATTTTTTCCGACGATAAAACAACAGTTTATTCTCTGAATGCTTTTTAGCCTCGATTGGACTTATCATTTCTATTTTTTATATACCTAGTGTGCACTGGATATCGCCGGCGAGCGCGTTCCGTGTGGCAGCCCGACATAGTACAAGTTGCTATTATACGCTTGCGACGCTCCACCCATCTCGAGACTGCTATTGCACGTTTGGCAGGTGTATCCACTATCGGTAATGTATAATGCGACACGTACAATACTAACATGCGTGTATGTGCATCATATTAAACCCGCGAATGGGCAGGAAAATGTGGCAAAACACCCTTGTGGGACGACACACATCAAATTAGCGCGGCGAATATTAGATCACCTTGTAGACGAACCGACGACGGGCATCATGGTACCAGGGACTGGAGAAGCACTCCCGCATACGCAACAGCTCGGACGTTCTGTATTGTTCCACCTGTCGGCCGTTCACATTGCTTCGTTAGCAAAATTCTGATGAAGCGAAACAAGTTTTGAAGCTATAGTCTGAAGGCCTGCTCAATCGGGCGTTGTGTCAGGTTGAATGCACGTTGCACGGTAACGGCAGTACAACGGTCAGACACTTAGGTCAACCTTACCTTGAAGCTTGAGCAAAAGCTCCGACTTCGGGGGTACACATTGCTTGACACATTCTAGATGGCCACAGACGACTTACCGAGTTGCCGAAGGGCGTGGGTACGATGCTTACCAGCAACACACTAGTCTACGTTATTTCAGGCTCAACCTTTGTCGGCGCAATGGAGGAACTACTGCAGTATATTACACGCACGTCTATGGTGGAAAATGACGAATGTTTGTTCATGTGTAAATGGGTGCGTGTTCACTCTAAGAAAATAAAGCACAAACACCCTTTGCGAATGCTACTCCGCGACGCTCAGAATGACCTATCCCAACTGGAAGACACTCGCCTTTTCAAACCAAGCGTCGTTCCTGTCTTGCGTCTTGCCCGCAATAATTTTATCGGCCTGCCCACTCGACACGAGGGCCTCGGCTTGGTCCCGGATGGCGCACAACTGTGTGAAGCAAAAATATCGCGCGAAAACTAACGATAAAAAAAGCAGATGACACACATGGTCGGTGGATAAAGAATACCACGGTATACCTAGAGATGAAACCGGAGCGGGGGCGGGGGATGATTTTGAACCTCCGTGGTCTCGGTCGATAGAGTAAATACAACCGAAAGACTTGAGTAACTGATGGTTTTAAAAAGGTAATATTAAGACTTATTACCCGAAGGAGTTCATGGGAAATAGTGATTTACATACTTCAGCATACAATGGACAAAACAATTGAGTACGGGTGGTGAGCGGAAACGTCGCCCATATTTGATCGGCATCTGTCATGACACCGTGTTTATCGTTCAGCGTATGGTCTTGGATGATGAAACACAACCGTCGAATAATTTCCAAATCGCCACGAATAACGTCGGATCGTAGTTTGCGGTACACTGCACGCCGCGCATACTACAGCAGAAACGTTCTGCACATTCGATCGGGATGTGCCATGACACCGTGTGTATCGTACAGCGTATGGTGACACCGTGTGCATCTTACAGCGTATGGTCTTCGATGAAGAAAAACACACACGTCGAACATAATCCTAAAGGCCACGAATTAAGTTGAATCGTAGTTTGCGGTACACTGCACACCGCGCATACTAACTCACTGCACCCGGTCGAAATTTACTTTCCCAGTTGGTTTGACCGGTTCAACACGATCTTTGTCGCAAAACTGTTTATGCGGCGCGACACGGCGTACGCGGGACATCCTTCTCAGGTCGGGCTCCCTAGAGATCCTGTTCGTCCCGGTTGCTGCAATATCTTACACTCCTCGTACTGTCTATCCTCCTTTGTGCGGTAACAAAAGAAGAGTGGTACATGACTTTTCTCGAGACGCTAACCTCTTCCTAGAAATAGTACATTCCAGTAAGCCCGAAGCGTTTTTGAAGTTGTCACTTCGTTGGGTGCTTACCTCCTCGTAAAAGGTAGAGCTCGTAGAGTGCTTCAATATGTCGTCGACCATGCCCATAGCGTGTGCCTGGTTCGCGGTGATGGGCCGCGTAGCACCGGTGAGCTCCATCGCAGCGTTCGTACCCACCCTTCTTGGCAAGAAGTACGTCCAGTACTCTCCCCCAGTAAGCTCCATCGCCTTTGTGATAACGTGTTCAATACCAGTGCCGAATTAAAACGGGAATGATGTAACCGGGCCGACAAACACGCGCTGCATGCTATGATACTTGCAGATGATAGGTTCTGTGGGCCCCGTAGTATGCATTTCGCATCATTCTTTGCTTTGCTTACGTCCATTTCCAGCTGTTGTAGCGCCTACTGCGACAAGATGTTTGCATCCCAGGTGAAGCCACTCACGGGTTTTTTTAACGAATTAGACGAACGATGCTGTGGAAGTGGATACATGCTTGCATGGGAGATCGGGGCAAATGCATCTCCTTGAACGACCTGCAGCGAGTGCGAAGCTTCGTGGATTCCACGCCCGAATATGGTAAGTTGGTATTTTCGTGGTCCACCAGTCGAACCAATATCGCGATCTGTAGCAACGGGAACCTCCTACGTTACGTCGTATCCCTAAATGCTCAAGAACGAGTTTCAGCAGCTACTACATCTTCTACAACTTTTGAATATCCCAACTACGTTTGACTCGGACCTTCAAGAGGTGTCGCAGTGGGTGGGTATTGAACTTCCGTAACTCAGTGTCATAAAGTATGTTTCTGCGTGCGCCATTCGACTATATAGTTTCCCTGAAATTATTGTTGATCACCCATAGACATTCCCTCAACGTCCAGGCGTAAACTTATAGTCCTTAAGTAATTACGTCAGGCTAAACGGTATTGTTCACGTGTATCGATACCTTGTAGTGGGGATTGAGGATGACGTTTTCATGTGTCCACACGAGATCCGAGGCCATGGCCGCCATCGCGCCGCCCGCGCCTGCGTTGCCGCGCATGATGCTGACCACGGCCTTGTCCACTATTGAAAAGCCTGCCTTTATGGAGTCGTTGATGGCGTTGATGTTCAACCACGACTCCTTCACCGACCGGAGAGGATCCAGAGACACAAAACGTATCGAGACGAGGGTTTGTTGTGTTGAAGGGGGTGTCACCGAAAAGCTACGATGAAAAACCAGAAGCGGTCAAAGACCGGTTGTCGCTAAGGAGAGTACTACTCATCAGTTAATGCACACTAACGTTGATGGTCATTGTGTAGGATGCGACAAAACATTTTCGAGCTCTAAGGCTTTCGCTGTTTCAATCAACCAACGTGTGGGGAAACTCGTTTTTGCCGCAAAGCCAAGGTGCGTCAACCAGAATGTCAAATAGCTCTTCCGTTGTTTTGAAACCTTAATCCACTTGTGTTTGTGGCAAGAAAAACAACGGGGGCAACGTTTCCAGAACGCTCAATCACGCAACAGCTCTTGGAACAAGTCGAGGCGTATCCGGAGATCAAGGCGATTAAGTCGTCGACGCGATAAACACCTCCTCACCAGGTGGTGGCAATTGAAATTAGTCATCCAAGTGGGCTGCGGAAAACAGGTTGGTGGATTTATTCAAAGTCGTGCATAGTGAACGCGTGCGGCAGGGCATCGTGACTGACCCGCTCATAACGATTGCAACGACGACTGTAAATCATAAAAATCAATGTGTGTAGTTGTTCCCAAATTACAGAATGTTCTTCTGCGTACTTTATGATATAGACTCATTGAGGCACACCCGGCTCGTGGTCTAAACGAAACACAAAAGGGAACATACATCTGGAAGTTGGAAGCAAATGTTAAACAACTCCACCGTGAGATGGAGGAACGTCCAAACTAGCAAACGCGACATTCGTGTGATGATAAGATCGCGCGTGCTACGTACGAGGTACGTAATTCATATACTATCGGCAAGTATTTAAGACGACACTCGTACGTACTGACTGGACACTTCTCTCACCATGTCCGGGTCTGCGCTGGCTTCGATCGTGTTGAGATTTATTCCGTTCCCGTAGCTGTGCTCGCCGCCCATGAGGAGCACGACCTTGACGGTGTCCAGTTGACCGACCTCCTGGATGGCCGCGGTCAGCTGTTGACACTGGGACGTGCTCGCCGCGCCGTTGTAGAAGTCGCTGTGCACGTAGGCGATACCATTGTCGACGGACACCCACACCTGTCGGCAGTAGTGAGTGTGGCAGGCCAACGTTCATGACGCGCAGGAGAGCCAATCAATGTTACAGTGGGGGCGCACGTAAAAACCCACGTGGCACAATCTCTGCCAGCGGCGAACTAGTACAACTGCAACATCCGAGAACCATTCGACTTTGCCTATTATGAAGACTCGTAGCGAAAACAGGTTAAAGCAGTAGGTTGTAGTTGTGTGGTTCCTCCTTTGAAGAGTACCGACAGCAAAATGCGCGATTTGATCGCTGAGACCCGCCGATCTAATTCACAGACCAGAAACAAGGGCGTTCATATCGTTTATGTATGTTGGAATAACCGTAACATGCATTACGATCTAGCCAATAGTATGTACAAGTTCCATCGTGTTCGGATCAAAGCCACGCGGCAGGGGGGCAACGTGTTTAGGTCCGTTATCGTTTATTGCCGGCCAGAGCCACGCTTCCAAGTGTCCACCCTATTTGCGAGTCCGCCGGGAATCTTTGTTCACCTGGTACGACATGTGTTCGGCTATTAAGCTGGGTGCTGTGGTTCTTCAACATGACATGTTGAAGCCCATAGTTGAGTGAGGTAACGAAGCACCCCCCGGCCGGATCTCCTAGACGAGGTTTGGAGTATGGTACAGGTATCGCGTCCCCCCTAATGCAGGGAGCAGTTAGATAGTTGGTATTGGAAACACTTACTACTGCCCACACACAATCGAAACTGAAGGTGGATAAACCCAAGCAAGATTTCCATTACGTCTTCTCGTGTACCTTACCACTCGAACCTTCCTGCCGGCGGGCACCATCGTCCAACGTCCGTATGGTGACTTTGTACTAGGAACCAATGAATTGCACAGCTGACAAAATAGTTTATCCTTCTTCACGTAAACATCAACGCCAGAGGTCTACACTACCCACTTGTCCCGCAGGAAAACTTTTACCGCTGTGGTTGAAGACGCATCGAGTTGCGCAACGCGTTGTTGACTGCATTGGCAGAGATAGGTGAAGTGGAAGTAAACGAATCTTGACCCATTTGAAAGACAACATTCCGAATTCCTTCACGCACAACACCCGCACGCGCGCACCGTGACCTAGGGCGGGATGCGTTTAGTCTGGACGCTACGTAATGTATGGGCCCTCCAAGACTGTATAGCTTGAGCTTGAACGTTGTCCACCCAAACACATTCCCAGAAAACCGACGAACAAGGGGTAACATCAACGGGGTCATGTTCGCGAGGACGTGTCCGCCTTCCTACCCCAGTGTTTTTCATCGACCTACAGGAATAGAACTATGCTAGTCACGGGGTATTTCGAAGAACAAGTTGCTTTTTTTGGCTTGCTGTTTCTAAGAGTATGATTCCGTCCACGTGTTAGGTTTCTCCACAAAACGATATTGCGTTGCATTCCGTAACACAGGGACGACTGTCACTTTAGACTTGGCATACATTCTGCGAGATATCTCTCAGGCTCAATATTCCTGCAGTATCCACAAAATCATGTACACTGAAAATGCCGTGCACTGGCATATTAACACGTTGGTCGTGGTACTGCTCTGTGTCCTGCTGTATGCGGCGAGTTTTGTTCAGAACATGGTGGTACCAAACACGAGCGTCTATGGAGAGCTGGGCAGTGCTACTCAAAGCGAGCACGATGGAGTGCGGTATATCTGCCAGCGAGATGGTGGGAGCCCGCAAGATCAAGGGGGAGGGGGTGGGGGCTCAACCGTAGCGCATACTACACCACGAGCGGCGTCCAGCGCCTTGATGTGCCGGAAAGGGGGTGCCGGCCGCGAAAGCCATCTCGATACCTTGGTACCATCGCTTCTGCGTCGCGATCTATCGGGTTGGTGGAGTGATCAAAGGTCCCAATAAAGATATTTACAGATTTCGACGTCTGCTTTACAAATCTGCGAAACATACCGTAGTGCGTCTACGCACCATCCAGGTTCGCTTCATGTCCGTGACACTAACAATGCACGCTTCTGGTTGATGCTCAAGTGATGTAAGTGGTGCCTCTTGTTTGTACCAAAAAGATAATACGTTTTCGTCGTGCTTGAAGGACGCAATTAGTGTTTGGGTTACGTACCTCTTGGAAAGTTGACGGTCGCTCGCCGAAGGGCACGTACAGAGAAGGTTCGGGGAGACAGGGCAGAACATCCACGACGTCCTTTGGAAGGACGGATGTCGATGGGAGCTTAAACGAAGGGACTTGGTCTTGGTCTAGAGCGTTTGTTATTTTGTTGCTGGTGCGTCTCATGTGCGAGATCCATAGTCCAGTCCCGTCCGAGCACTTGATCAGCACAGCCCCGTTCCGCTTACCTTTTTTCGTTAACAAGCATATTCCATTTGCCCATTATCAAGTGGTGTGGTATGTACATCAAAAATATGTTGGTGACTGTATCTCCGGATTTTCTGACGTTTGTGAACCTTGCAGAATAGCATGCGCGATTGAGTTGGTGGCCCGTAGATTGGAGTGTTGTGGTTTAGATCAGAGTAACAGAATACTGAGCTGAGCCAATCGAAAAATGGATGAGCCATCGGAAGGTCGTCTCTCGTGATCTACAGCGAACTAGGACTTGAAGATTGTAGGTAGAATCCCTGACACAACACGGAATATGTGGCAAACCACAATGTCAATATTAATTGTGATATGTTGTACTTCGACTCGATTTCGACAAGATATCGACGAAAACTGAAAACACCAACGTTTCGACGCAAAGTTGGTGATAAAATCGTAGTTCCCGATCAAGGCGAAAGTTACGTAGAGTTAGCTGACGACCGTACTAAACAACTTTCTCTGCTGGATTCGCCAACCATCAAGGGATATTGCCGGAACACAATTTCCACACTTGAAACAAGTAGTTACGATATATCTCGATTATTCGCCAATACCCTGCTCTATTTTTGGTGGTTCCGATATTTGTTTTTATTTTCGCATCGGTCATTTCCCTTGAAAGAAGCTTACATCTAAAGGCTTGCATTTCCATCCGAGAGTTGGTGCATGATCAACGCCGTGTAAACAACTCCTACACAATGACGTGGTTTGAGTTAGGAGTGGCCAATCTACCTTTTTGGCAGCGCCCTGGCTGGCCCACCTCGCAGCCTTCAGGTGGCTAAGGTGGTCGATTTTATCGTCATATTATTCCACAACGATAAGCTGTGAGTAATTAAAGAATATATTACATACTTTGTAGTCTGCGCGATACACCGATTGCATTATCAGAAACTTTGAGGTAGACCCCTGTAGGTTTATCATTTCCTTAATGAGGCGCATCGGTGTGTTTTTCTTCGAGGTGAGGTCAGTGCACGCCACAGGAAGAAAATATGCTACACCCGCTGCCACCCTCGCTGCTGGTGTTTATTGTCGGCACATAATCGCCACAGTAACTTTACCGGGTTTTTTTCGCCAAAATACTCGACTATGGTAAATCATCTCGAAGTCATCCGAATCACAGCGGAACATCTTTAAACTATTTTGATTTAATTCTACAGGCCTATTGATATTCACTGGATAGTCTCCCCACGTCAAGTTAGTACATACATACCACATTTCAAAATAAAGTAAACCGTGAATTCTAGGTGGTGCCGATTCGGCAATGGCCGAAATGCAATACATCTAACCGCTCTCACCAATCGGCTCTCCGGGTTCAGCACCCGCCTTCTTCAATACTTCTTCCGTTGCAGTGGCAGCCTGTTGACCGTTCGCGCCACTGCCTTCAGGGTGGGCACCAAAAAGGCGGTACTTGATGCCACGGAATGTGTGAGGGCAGCCGGGGCTAGAGTCGCTGTAGCGCACCACTCGTGCCGCTTCTTTCGCAGGCATAGTTGTCCAGTCTACGGCACGGTCTGCCAGTTTCATGGTCGGCCGCAGAGTACCTATCACGTCGGTATGGCTGGACACCAGCAAGCGTATGGTAAGATTCGCAAAGGGATAACACACTTTAAGCACGTAGCAAGCCGTAAGATGTGTTAGGCAATCTGTGACCAGTCGAGGACGAGCAGTCCACCCCACCCAACGGAATTTTAAAGGCGATTCTTCTTGATGTACAAACAATAATGGTGGCGACGAGGTGGCTGGGGAAGAACGTGGTGGCGTGTGGACGTCAGAGGAACGTTGGTGCCGTAAGCGCCTGGAGCAGTGTTGGCCGGTTGCACCGCGTACCCACGCCCGTAATATTCCTGCCCACGTAACGCCTCGCCATCCAGTGGCGCAAATATATCAAACGCGTACCAGTCTGGTCGAAAGCATAAGCCTGATATCAACTAGAGAAAAAATCTATTAGGTAGACAATGAATCTTAAGTCATGGGTTTGAGCCCCGGCAAGCGCAATTACTTCAATACATATATATATATATAAACAGTTGGTCATGTGTTTACCCACCATTTCACTAGACCCCGGACCTAACAATGGATTTTCACCGGGTTGGAGAGAACTTCATATTATAATGATTCCAACTGGGAGTTCTTCAGATGCCGTACCTAAAAGTCCATAGTAAAATCAAGTGTAAAAAACACGAATTTTTGGTCCGTACGAGTTCTCAACAAAGAACCCAAACGTTCCTTACAGGGAAATTGCACAAAATATTCCGAAATCTGGGGGGGTGACAACTAAACATCCCCGAGTAAACGAATGGGTCCCTTAACACTTTGGTCTCCCTGGATTGTGACACATACGACCATAAAGGATTCGTAGGTTTATGATGAGCCCCATGGCTTCACTTGCCAAACAGGCTTATATTGTGGTTTTTCCAGATCAGGCTTATTTTTCCGACCACATTGGTACGAAGTACAATTTATACGTCTCGCAACAAAAGGCGTTTAGACGCGTACTGCGGTAGAGGTAGCACATTTCCGCTGAAATACTTTCTGGATGACAGGATTCCGTAACGCAAGATCGTCGGATGCCAATCTTGTTTCGAAAAAATACGTTTTTGCATGCTTGGGCTATGGGATTACTTATCGGGATGAAATTTGATTTTTGCTCAAGTCAGTTTGTGGGCGAGGTATGGAGCTCCTTAAGGTCAAGTGAAGAGCCTCGGAAAATTTGGAGTGAACCAACATCGTAGAACTCCTCTTTACGTACATACTGAATAATCCGACACTGCTAACCTGTAATCCAAAGGCCGTGGAGGAACACCATGCTGGAGCCTTTCTAGGGCAGACTGGACACCGGCAAGAGCCGCTGGCACACACAGCTTCGGATGCAGTCAAACGAGGTGAAACAATTTTGTCGAGGCAACAAGCATGGGTGGAGCATGAGACGAAAACGGGTGTGCAAGGGATAGGACGCATACGAGCAAGGGACACTGCCAAATGTGCACGGAAGCAATGTTCTGTGGGTGTAGATGAACAAACCATACACACGAGTCTAACTCGACGATTGTGTAGCACTCTACCTTTTAGATAAGCACGAGGACATCGCTTCTTGTATCACCTTTCACGGATAGAACCACACAACAACCGTTTATGTTGGCCTATAACCCATGGGACAAATCACCCGCACAGCGACTATGTTGATCATACTGCAGTAAGCTACACGAACGCACACCCCCACACATCAAGCGTAGACGGACCCAGTGCCCTTCTCTCAGGACAAGCGATGAACACTTGTGGCTCTCGTCCTTGGTTGACCAGCGGAACTGCTCCAACTTATTGGCACGACCTGGGTCAAAATATAGGGTACGTCTAAAGTCGTAAATATCTCATCAATACCAATCCCTTGCTGGTGGCGAGCCGACATCATGCACACCCTGCCGGCATTTTTATTCCCAGAAATGAACTTGCTGCGAGAAGACCCCAGCATCAAGATCAGGAAAAAACAAAACATGGTTGGTCGGCCCTGATACCTGACGGTGATCATAAAAAGAAACACATTGAAACCCAGGAGCCTGGGGGGTCTCTGTTCGATCGACCCCCCAAAACAACACGTATGTTTGTACCTTGTTGTAGAAGGCCGACTTCGTGAGCGTTGACGAGTGAGGAACAGCGAAGTTGCACGATTTCCACACATCCCCGGCGTCCATCTCTTCGTCTGCCTGCAGAATCGTTACCCCCCACTCCGGCATAGAATCTGACGAAATACAGAGCGAAACACTACTTAAAACCATGGCTAAAAACAAAGTCCGTGCTACTAAACAATGGTGATGTGAAAGGTGATGGTTAAGGCATTTTGTTTTACGTACAGGGGTGTGCACGAGCCTACTGTGTTCACAAGAGCAGAGCAGCGGGACAGAGTAGCGAGCGGGAAATATTCCTCGTCTTGTACCAAATATTCAAAAAGATCAGCTGTTTGATTTTTCGTCGTGGTATTTGATCCAACAACCTGCTCCGGTGGCCACTCAACTAAGGAAAGAATTGTATGTCTTGCCGGGAATACCTATATAAGAAACATATATAAGCATTATAATTTCAATTTTCCGAAAGCCACAATCCTTGCCACCTGTTATTATGCATGTTAACGTTCCCACGAACTCATATTTCCGCGAAGCTCAAATAACAAAGAAGGTTTGCCTTATCCGAGACATCCAGAAATTCACGCCATCCAGGAGATTTCCAAGACACCCCACAAAACCATCCTAGCATTTGTCCGTGTGGATCTACAGCCGGTTATACCTAGAGGGCGATGACAAGAGTATACCAAGCAACTCTGCACGGCAACGTTGTCGGGGGTGATAGGTCGTAAGTGAAACCTCGTCGTGGGTTGGGAAAAAACGCAATCCGTCAACAACTTACTACATTGTCTACAGCATTAACAACGAGGCGGGGTCTGG
This sequence comes from Macrocystis pyrifera, assembly GCA_031763025.1. Taxonomy (NCBI): domain Eukaryota; class Phaeophyceae; order Laminariales; family Laminariaceae; genus Macrocystis; species Macrocystis pyrifera. Next base: position 11,497,091 of record JASSKH010000022.1, read on the forward strand.
AGCAATGCCAAGAGAGCCCAAACGAAATCCAATGGCTGCTGTACGGCTTTGGGATGCTAGCAGGTAGTCCCTATAATCATACACAACCAGCACACACATCGGGCGAAATACCATCAGACTCGTCAACAAGGAGTAGGTGTTACCTACTTCGTAGGAAACAGACATACATCGGGGTCTAGACTCGAGGCCGTCAAGACGTGACATGTGGTGATACGGGATGCTGCTTGAAATGTTGCACGTGTGTCGGCTGCCTATATTTTTAGTACTGGACACATCCTTCGTTTTTTTTAACAAATACAGCACGACCAAAGGTTGTGTGAGATGAACAAGCAATAGTAGGGCCGGACATCCATAGATACATACATACATACATACATACATACATACATACATACATACATACATACATACATACATACATACATACATACATACATACATACATACATGCATGCATACATCATACATACATACAGCAGGTGCATCGGTTGTGCTATAGCAAAATCAGCGATGTTGGAGCAGCTGGCTGCTGTTCAACTTTGACCAGTATGCCAAAACCAATGCCATGTATCTAAATGTGTTGCACACTAAAGTCATTTCGATTTCCAGCGTTTACGCGCACCTTTGAGCGCCCAATCGATGGAGCTGACTCCTCTGTCGCCACGCACCCCGGGGTGTACGATGAGCACAGGACAAGTCATGTTGTTCTTCCATAAACGTTCCGGAACGCGCTTAGTCAGGAAAGGGGCCACGATGGCGTCAGGGCCGAAGGAGTCGTGGGCGGCCAACATGTCGTTTTCCCCCTCGAGCAACATGCAGCATAACCTTAAAGCCCCACACGATAAACAAATAGCACGAAAGGTAAGATACTCGTAAGACCAACGACCAAGAGAAGGTGTCAGGATTAACATTCCGGCTTCCAACAAACACACATACTAGGTGCGTAAACGTCGAACGGGGGCGAGACCCCAGTACACCAGCTTTCCCCATACTATTATCCAGCGATTGTGGTGTGCATGATGACATTACCGTGCTACATGTCATGTGTTCGCGGCGCGCTGTGATAGCCGAGATAGGTTAGACATATTGTGCGAATGAAACATTCTTAAACAATTGCGCGCGGTTTCGAGCAGAAACAAACATGCTTTGGACAATGATACCGATATCGAAACCTCAAGCTAGCAATGTCAACGTCGTTGGCGTATTCCTTTTTTTTTACCGGAGTCTTCCCCACGACAGACACAACAAAATATTGATATCACGGGACTTTCCTGAGTAGTATAGCGACTGTGTGTAACCGTACTTCACCCAGTTCTCGAGATAATACTCTGATATTTACTAATCATTTACTCCCAGCCTTTTTGGAGTACGTACTGCAGTACGCTTTCGCGACCAAAAATCACCAATGAATTACCTGGTGGCCCTGCTCCTTCAGGTTGAGGTATAGAGCCTGGCTCATGCCGTTGTGGGCGTTGGTCAAGAACAGGATGCGCATAGCTCGTGGTCTGGGTACCGCGGGCATTAAACGCGCCGTGGTTGTTTTGAGGTGCTCTTGACCTTCCTCTAGGGGCACGTCCACCCTAGGGGGCTGTACCACACCACCTTGTGCTTGTCTGTTTCAGAGCACCACATGTAAGGACCATAGTAATTAGGACCAAATATTGGTAGTAAAAATAGGAAAATATATAGGCTTTTATTTATACCATAGGTCCTATTAACTATGGACTCCCGTACTGGAATGAAATCACCCTACAAAACAACGCAATCGAGATCATTATCTACACGAACGTAACCGCGTACGAAATGTTCGGCGCGACGAGCACAATGCACACAGGTACACCGAAACGAGGAGCACTACCTCAAGAGAGGTCAAATTTTGAAGACCTTTGCTTCCGTGGCATTCTAATACCTGCTGAGGTCATAATGTTACAATGACAGTGTACAAGCCCTACCTCGTCTCGATGTTCTGTTTGGAGATGCAATCATATATGTCTATCGAACTGGAGTTTTCATTGCGTCGCGTCGCAAGTTTCAAGCCCGGCAGTTTCACGGGGTTGTATATTCATCAATAGCTTGTCGCAGATTACGAAGTCATGGCCACTATGTACGCTCCCGCGGCGAACAAAAAAAAACAAAAAATTGTTTACGAGTGTTCCGCCGGGTGACGCTTGCGTACCGCTTGATGAGCGCAACACTGGGTAATATGGTTTACATGTGTGCTATCCCACAGGGTGTTCTCGTTTGCATTTTTCGGATCGATGTCACCGGTCAAGAACCACCCCCCCCGCCCGGACCCCTGCCACGGTCGCGCTGGATCGTCAGGCGTCATCGCCGAACAGAAAATAAACTAAATTATATATGCCTGGTTCAGCAATGCAGCCTGCAGCCGTCCCTCCGCGAGAACGCTCGTCGTGATGTGAACTATAAACGCCTGGTTCACCATTGCAGCCTGCAGCCGTCCCTCCGCACGAACGCTCGTTGTGATGTGCCGTATGTAGCAGTTATACGCCTGCAAGTATCCGCCACGTAAAACTACTGTATATAGTAGTTACACGGCCGCAAGTATCAATGAGGTACAACTCATCGAGGTCGTAGCACCATGTACGACAGATACGCCGACGGCATTCAAGACAGATACGCCGAAGGCATTCAAGACAGATGGGCTGGCCAATACATGTCTTGTCGTTTGATTATTAGCGCTACGTCATGTATGGTCTGATATGTAAGGAATGGGCCAAGTTTTTACCTACAGCTGGCAACGGTCACGTTCACTGTGTCAGTTTAGAGCTCGTATCTCGACAGCCAGGGATTCAATCGAAGACGCCACAAAGGTAAATAGATGCCTACAACTCATCTGCTTCTGCAGACATATTGGTAGCAATAGTAGGAGTTTGGGGTAATGAGTACATTGCGCAAACCATCGTGCTGTTTGTTCCCGCACGATGCCAGTTCTCCAGGTGAAAAACCATACGGCCAGTGGTCACTGCAACCCGAACTGTATTATCTGCGCGAAATGTTGGTCGTATACAGTACAATCCAGTACCCGAGGTTACGATGCTTTGCAGCTTGCAGGGAGCACAGTGGGATATTTCATGTTGTAGAAGCGGTGAAGTTCAACAGAAAGTGTCTTTAGTAAAATATCTCCCCCCCCCCGAACTACTGTCCGTGTATACGGTTTGGCCCCGAATCATTTCTGCATACGGTCCAAGCGGCCGCTCTGCCACGGGGGTCTTAGCGGCCCCTCGGGACAAGGTCACCACACAGGCTCCAACAATAGTTTCGTTCAACATGTCCGCACAATAGGATCCATCAATTGGTTAACATAGTAGGTTGATCAGCAACAATCACAAAACCGAGCTTCGCTTCTTTATCGAGATTCCTCACGGTTGATACGTTTGTGATATTGGAAACTCATCTTCATGCGTCTTCATTTTCTGGGACTGGCTTTCTGGCTTTGGTCTGTAGGATGCATCTATCACGCAACTTCATATCACATGTGTAGCTGAAACCGGGGTGATGTATGAAGTTCTAGCGTGATATGTCCGACCTGTGCATGATTTGCAACTTTTGTACATGGGCCATCAACAACAATGTGCGATGGTGATCATTGTTACAACAAATTCATGTTCTTGTGTGATGAAGAGCTTCCTGTTGGGCGCGAGGAATGTGCTTGTGTGATGGAAAGCTTCCTGTTGGGCGGGAGAAATGTACTTCTTCGTCGACGCTTATTGATATTATTTCGTGGAAAAACGTATCGTTGGGTGGACAAAAAACCTTCTTCGCCGACGGTGGGGCGGGGAAGAAGGCTTACGTCGGCATCTAGAGGATTCGAGAACAACCACACGTACTACGGCCGGTTCATGACTGGCAAGACGGTCTTAGTACGTACTCCAACATTAGTGTCGTAACTTTCGACCCAACACGACAGACAGAGACAAGGAGATTGAAGGCATCCGCCCATCAGTAACGACACTCCTCCAGTTACTCTTAGCAGCTTTAACAACGAGCAGGTTCGTCAGTATAGCTTGCGCGTTCGGGTTTCCTCGGTTGCTGTTCCAGGTACAAAGCAAACACTGGCTTGCAGTGCATGAGTACATTGTGGCGTTCACTGATGTTGGTTCTCTCCTGCGTGCTGTGATTATTCCCACGTTGACGACACGCTCGACTCATATGATTTGGTCCTTCGAATGCGTTAATAATAATTTTCTAGCATCTTATGTGATTATTGAAAGTATATTCGGCATCCAATGGTATGTAACAGAATCCTCAACGCTTATCATCCAACACCACCCCCACAACGGGTAACTGATTCAAACAAATATAACTTCGGACACATTCGGTAAGCTCATTTCCGCCAGAAACATACATCGTACACCTCCTAGGCAATTCAAGCTCACCTGTGATAGGCCTCTGATGAAACATGAGATAAGCGTAGGCTTCCAGCTGTAGACCTCATGACCGCAGGGACAGCTCCTGCTCGACTGTGGAAGGTCTGGGCAGCGGTGACTCGCCCACTCCTGATCACGGCCGACTTCACTCTGAACATGTTTATTCTGGAATGCAGCCGTTCGTTTCCGTAAAATGCAAATGGGAACAGAGCCGGTGGGGCGTATAAATGTTCATATATCAAACGTTCTGAATGTTTCCCCGAGGCTATTGGTAGTCACGGAGTTACGCCTGAACAAGCACGCTTCACGTTATTTATATATACCTGGAACATAATCCATTAGCCCCGAATCCGTCGTTGTTATTTCGCATCAGACACGCACTGTCCGAAGCGCACTGTTTCATCGTGACGTATTCATATGATTGCTGCCAGGGTGTAGAAAAATGATAGAACACTGTATTCCCGACGCCAAGGCTATGGCGGAAAACATTTCTAGGGCGTCTTGCACACGTCATAAAACGACCGCCTCCCACGTCGACAAGATGAACAATATAGCGAACATGACATACGATCAGAAAGTGTCCCGAAACAGCAACAGCACCGAAAAATACTTTGATGATCGCCGACAGCAACAGAGGGTGTTAAAGTGTCGAACCCGGACCGTTTTTACTAGGGAGCGGATTCTACTGTTCGCTTGGCTTTAGAAGAAACCAACCATTTAACACATGTCCTTCACGTAATAGGTACTGAAACCACCACAGGAATACAGCACATTTCTTTCTATATATTAATATATATACATATATATTTTTGTGGGCCATCTGGGAGATGACGTCACGGCTGGGTCGAATTGTAGTAGATATTCCTCGCCTTCTTCGAAGGGTAATCCTGACCATTGGCATGGCTCCATTCGCGCGTTTCACGCTTCCTGTAGTCAGGGCGCGTGACACACGCCTTGATTCGTCGATGGTTCTGACAACATATATTCGGTGGCGTGCCTACTGAATTTAGACAACGACAATAATTCCCACCTCACGAAAAACCTCGGGGAGGAGGGCATCGAACGTGCGGTACGACCAAAATAAACCTGGGAAAGTGAAATACGTTCAGGTCACGCGAAGGGCCGTAGAGCGCTGTGACTGGGGCTTTGAAATGACGTCCTGCACCTCGCCACTGTTATCCGCCACAAGCCGTCCTGTACTGTATCCTCCGCGGCAGGACGGTTGCGCCCCTAGAGTGGACCCGTGATACCGGCATAATTCTCGGGGAGGGCATTTTATCTGTGACTCTACCGGTATATGGGGGCAGGGAGCGGGCAGTCGTTTACTTCACACACACGTCCTATGTACACCGGGTACCCATTGTATCACCGTCGTCCCAGGGGAGACGCGTCCAAGGGAGGCCTGAGAACACATCAGGCTCGATGCCGGAGACCAACATAAAGTGAAATTCATAACGACCACCTGCGCATGAGCCACTCTCTCCCCTAATCCTATATGTTTCAGCGGAGAACCATTGTTGTTACCAATGCCACTAACAGCCCACTTCGTTTCATGCTTCCCGTTGCCTAGACTGACTAATTGTTCCATTTTGAAAACCCAGTCGAACCTCGAGGGGTCAAAAGTACGCTGCGTATACACATAGCAAGTACTGGCATTTCAGATGCGGCTTGTCTGTTCTTGATCTCGACATGCTGTGAGAAAAAATGAACCTACACATTGCGTCGTCTATCAGGACGATGGTTCGATGCCCACGGCTGACCCGTGCTGCGAAACTGATAAACCATTTCGGCGAACCCGTTTCTGAGAGAGGAGACTCTCCTTAACTGAGGATCTGCACAGCAGCGGTGAAAGGCCGTTCCTCTTTGTCTTTCCTTTTTTTTGGTTGTACACCTACGCCACTGCATTGTTCACCGTTATCTGTTTCACCCGAGCTTGACAGAAGTAGAGAGATCACGTGAACAGCCTCGTAACCCCTACAGCACGAGCTACTGCTCCAGCGGTAAGCGTCTGCGATCGAATGATGTTGAATCTTGTTTTCATTTAAGGTATCTGTCAGTGACGCACTTCCCACTTACCTGTGCCGGGGGATGGTGATGGTTGCGTTGTAGGAATTACTTGTATGCAGCTCGGACTGGCATGGTGGGGAAACCGTGCGCTTCTGACCATGGCGCGCGACGGTCCGATTTCCAAATTTATCACGTTCTTCGGGGTAGAGATTAGATTAAAAAATATTTTCTTTGACAGAGAAGAAGCGCATGGTCAGGGCTACCGACGAAAAGAAAAGCTAAGACTGAATCGAACCCACAAATAGGATACATCGAAGTTCAGAAGAGACAGTCTACCTGCTTACACAGTTAGCCCTGACGAAGTAAGCTCGTATAAAAAGGCCATCCCTTCTGAACCAACAGCATATGCTTTTACGGGGGTCCATAGTTAATAGGACCTATAGTTTACATAAAAACCTATATATTTACCTATTATACTAACAAAATTTGGTCCCGTTAACTATGGACCCCCGTAATAGGCATTTTACTGTGCTAATCGAGTAGGCTGGTAGGCTATCCCCTGTTTGGTTTAGACATTTGGTTTGGCAGTTCGATTCAGTCTTGGCACTGATGGATCTTCGCGGCTAATCCCTCGCCATGCGTGATCACCTTTCGAAATGAAGACTCCTCTATCGTTCTTGTACCTGGCACCAGTTTTCACGTTCGAAAATGAATCCTCTTACAAGACGCTCATCAGCGGACGACCTGCCCATCAAGGCAGTCACCGCTGACTGAATACAGTAGGTGACCCCTTGTAACCAAACGAATGCAATGTTCGTGCTTCGATTACATATCGGCCTGGACCTCCCGGGTGGACCCCTTGCGGCGCGCTGCCGCTCTTCAAACCAAGAATTGTATAGATTTTTTACACAAGGAACTTTCATCGAGCTGGGACTCGAGCCCACGCATGCGACACGACGAAGCGGTCGTTCGCACACACCTGGTACGATAGTTAGGTTTTCATTTTGTTTTTTCGGTTGGGTCCATATACTAAGGCATCGTCGTAAGCACAGCGCAGCATTACGGCAGTGTTGTGCTGTTAAGTGCGAAGATTCGTAGTACAATTTTCTAAGTTGGAGATTTGTATCTACAACATCTTCAAATAAGCACAGCGCACAGCAGGTGCAGCAGGAGGTCGCCTTTTCTATTAATAATATCTGGTATGTTTTTTCGGGCGGACGTTCATATTTTATATGCGGGAAAGTTGAGTAACAGCATCCAATACTTACATGTAAAGTAGTACAGTATAATACGAAGATTCCAATTACAAGCTGTTTCTAGCAGAGCGGCCCAAACGTTCGTGGCCACGACTGCCGATTGTGATCAAAACGCGAATATCACGTATTTCGCATCATCATGACCCCCGTCAACAACAGCAGAAGATGGTGTACCTAGCCCTTTTTATTCTCGTTCCGAAGATATCTCAGGGGCTGGCGCTAGTTGTCTCACCGAGTCTCGACCAAACACAGGCCTTCCTTCAGGGCAATACAAATCCACAAGTTCCGTAGGAAGCAACCGCTATGTTCCGAGTGTGTTTCTCAAGCAGACGATTACAGGTGCTCTAAGGCTTGCCACCAAAAGGTTCGAGAAAAAATGTCGGAGAGTGTGCTACGAGGCAGGACGAACATCAAGCACAAGGTAAGGTGCCATGCGCAACATCCAGCTATCCCCGTTGAATGTGACGTATGAACAAGCAACGTACGAACAACAAAAGGGCCGTAAAACATGGCCTGTGGGCGTTAATAGGACGCCGTCCCGTTGTGCCAAGGTTTGATATATATTTCGTTGAAACCGACGCACAGGCACGTTAGATTTCTGCATCTCCTATTTTGTCAGGCTTATCGATTATCTTACCTCTAGCCTCAACTCAGGTTCGAGATGACATGGATGTGCTGTTCTGCCTCATCCACTCTACGGTTCGTGTATCATTCTTTTCCGTCTCTTATATATCGACTACTCGTATACAACACTGTGTTACAAGTATACTTCGTGAAAGTGTCGACTGCAAAATATATACTGAATCAAAAATCCGAAGACGCTTGGACAAGGAGTGATTGACTCTGTGAAAAATGTGTAAGCATCATAATATGAGTAGGATCAACACAGGCGACTGCAGACAGGCAAAGGCTTTCCTGACCCACTCGTTATTGGGGAAGGAGCACTATTAATAGTGGGGCATACGGTGTTTAGTTGGTTGTGTACCGTGCGGAGGTACGAAGACCTGCGTTTACCGTCCGCGCTTGCAAGCGGTGGGTTCTCGTTTCGGGAAGGGTCACAACGCCGCAATGTGCGCTATGCTGGCGGCGGATGCCAACCGTTGCAGGCGACCATGTACGTATGACTACGTATGTACGATGGTAGCAAGAATATAAAACATTCGTACCGTACCCCATACGTAATAGAGACCAGGTATACAGGCCCCAACGCGGGTAATCGCGTTTTCTGATTCATAAAATGAACGATATACGTCAGTGGGTGAGATCTCGCAGCTGTATCAGTGCAAAACTGCGGCATGGGTGCCATATCTGCATGTCTTGCACTTAAACGCAAACAACTCCAGGGACATTACGAAGCTAAACTCGGACAGGGTAACCGCTGTATGTAGAACTATGTTGTTGTTGTTGTTGTTGTCCCTCATTAATTCTCAAACGAAGTAGTCCGTGGTCACACAAAGGTGTTGGAGTCCTAGGAAGATCCGAAAAACCACAAAAAATCGAAATTCGGCTACCTGAAAAATACCTGAGACGAAGCGAGAAGGCGCACACATGATGAAATCAATATGCAAACCGAACCAACATGGCCGCGGGTATATCCTTTCAACTACAACATAGAGTTCCCCCCGTTCCTACCACTAACCAACTCGTGGCCGCTGACTACAGCGGCTGTTGTCCGGAGTGCTGCCCGCACTGTACGAAACGCACGGTAGAGTCGTGAACCACAGAGAGGAACACGCCTGCAGTCTGGGGTGCTGTCAGAGGGACGACTCGCGGACATGCAGTGAAAAAGGAGTAATCGAACCTAAAACTACCACGCGAATATCAACGATCGTCATCTCTTCCCGGGCTGGCTGACACACAAGGTGTAGCGCAGCTATGATACCACGCCCCTGATAATTGCGGGGGTCATTCCCCATGAAGGGTATGCAACTCGCCAATGCTACAAAGACCAGCGAGGTTAATAACAAGTACAAACTGCTGACTTGTGAAAAACAAAACAAAAAAAAAACGATGACTGATTCGCTCGTGATGGTGTGCGCGCTGGCCATGGGTCTCCGTGTCCTGTCCTGCTGCCGTTGTTCATGGCTGCCTCATCGCTTTAGCCTAATCTGCCCGCTCCTTTGCACGTGCTCTCGTTGACACTCCCTTCCAGTCGGTTCCCCTTCTCCCCCGTCCCGAAAAACAAAATGTTCTTCGCACTTGCGGTTCGGATCTGAAAAACAAAGATTCTCTCGCAGGGTGAGTGCAATCGGTCTCTTTCCCGCTCGTCGAGGCTCTGTCTCCCTCCTCCTTCGTCGTCGAATCCAGTCTCCTACCGGCGCAATAGACTGCGCCGTAGTTTTGCCTGTAGTGGCGCCTTCCTCCGCGCACGGACATCCCGATTGAGCATTGCTGCTCTGCCGCTGCTGCCTTAAAAAGACGCGCGAATAAAAGGTCTCCATGCCTGACGCACCACGTACGACCCAACTATACTGCCGGCTGAGCCTCGCGGCCACACGCAGCAGCAAGAAGGTATCACTCCTTGGGGGTGAGTCCGGCCTTACACCCGCCAGAATGGCCTACCTCACTCGCCATAGGACTGATTGGGCATGACTCGCAGCATGCCTTGCCGAGGCAGGGAGGGGAACCATGTGACATTCCAGAATACCGGTAGATAAACTGAAGTTTGATATTATGTACCAAGCATACTGTAACACACGTGTTGCTGGTAGTGGAGAGGTTATGGCTTGTACAGTATAGTCATAGTAATATGGTTTACTCATTGCACTGAAGAGTATGTGCCAGCTATGAGTGCGCCTACTTAATACCGCTGTACTATTAAATAATTTTGGGAAGCTATCATCCGATTCGGTTGTTTATGAGCACAGGATCCACTCCAAGTGGGCTTCCAGATTGAATTTCGAAAATCACCTCAGTTTTTTTTATCGATCTACTCGCAAGGAACGTGGATTGGTGCGATCATTTTTTCGGCAACACATGTTGTCGTGGGGTGATTTGGGGTTCGATTGGTTGCTATGGAGCAGATATTTAATCCATCTATGGTACTCGATAATTAAACTTTTTTGATAATGTCGAAGAGGGCCGTTAACAACTTTTATACGAGTATACCTGGTATGTGGTATCCTGTACGTACGAGGCGTTGATTTGGGGTGATACGATACGAGATACGATAATATGTTTCATTGGAGAATTGGTCATCGTTGATCATCTGCACATATTACGTAATTTATCTTGTTACTTCTCTGCGGCCACTACTCAATTGCACTTACTTTCTACTGCCCTATCTTGCTCCTACTGCCACAACACTCACCTGTTGGGGTTGCACTACTATTATTACTGCTTAACTTTATACTACAGCAGTACGTATTCCCACGGCTCCTGCTAGAACTGTACACTGCTGGTGCTGCGGCCATTGCGGAGTACCACACAGACTACCGCTGTGCAACTAGAACTATAGGACGATTGTGGTTACGGTGAAATCTTTTGCCAGCACTGGAACTCCTCCTACTAGTCGTACTGCTTACGACCAGGTACTACTGTACTACTGCTACTGTAGCTCATTGCTGCTTTTTATACTATTACGGGGGTCCATAGTTAATAGGACCTATGGTATACATAAAAAACTATATATTTACCTATTTTTACTATTACGGGGGTCCATAGTTAACGGGACCAAATTTTGTTAGTAAAAGTAGGAAAATATATAGGTTTCTATGTACATTATAGGTCCTGTTAACTATGGACCCCCGTAATAACAAAATTTGGTCCCGTTAACTATGGACCCCCCGTAATACTAATCCTATATTTATATATTTTTTAAAGGAGCTCCTTTTCCCGCTACACTACTCCCACTACTGACTACTCTTTCTTTTTATCTCTCCCCCCGCCACTACTGCTTGATGCTGATACCACCACCACCACTATTAATACTACTATTAATACTACTCTTACGCCTTCTGCCACTACTACTTTAAATTATTGTTGCTGCTTCTACGTACACCTTTTTGCTACGAATCAGATTTTTAGCTGTTGCAACTACTCTGACTAAAGCACACCTTGTCAGCGTTCTTTCCAGAACAAGACCCGTCAATGCTCACCAACGAGTTGTCCGCGTGGTAAGATGTGTCGGTCTTCCCTCAGTCCCTTTGACTTGGAGAGATCAATGCGTTGAAGAGTAGGCGTAACTTGACTGAGTAGTCGTCCAGGAAGCGCGGTAGTACAAGATGTGACGTAAGTGCGTTCCAAGGCGATTTCGACGTCTTCGTTTTTTGTGGAGGAGCAGGGTGCACCAGGGTTGGGCGTAGTTGGTTCGCGCGTGGCGGGAAATTAAAGGCACACATCACCGTGCCGACAAAAATCTGAAACAAGACCAATCACCAGCATCTCCGGACAGGACGCAGTATCTCCACTTTTGCCTTTACGACCAAACAACTTTCTTAGTTGCAAACCAACCGGCCGGAAACGCATAATAGTTGATGACCATAAGTAAAATTCACAACCCAGGTACTTCAGTTTTCGGTCATCCTCCATATGATCCAATTTTTAAATAGTTGTACCGGTAATTTTATTTTTTACAGGGTTCCCATCCCGGACATTCTTCGGTGAGTACCACATGAACGAATTACAGAGTGTTCATATGATATGATACCACATCGTGAATAGCTGCAAAGTATATACGACGGATAGACAGACACGTAGACCCTACCATTACATGTTATGTATACGTATAATTGTCAAATTGTCGTACTTTTGCCAACTTTTCTCTTCGCACGAGCACTTCTAGGCCAAACAGTAAGTACACGGACACGGGACGCCCTGCCGGCCACATTGGTCTAGGTCTCGGCGCGATCCGTGCACTCTGAAGCGCGTGGCAGGCGCTCAAAAAACAATTTCCGGCGGGAGTGGATAAGACTATTTCCCTGGTTTCAGTAAGAGTATGTATCAGTATGTGCTCTCCGTTTTCTCCCCCCGGCTCTCATGAGCTGTGAGGACATAGCTCAGGCATATAACAGGTACACAACAGACAACAGGCACCGATCCCATCTTTCCAACGATACCGCCCACACGCCGTGCGTGTTCGACACACCCATATGCGCAGTGTTGCTGTGGTTGTGTTTGTCGGAGCCTGCCGTCCGCATTCCATTGTCTGCGATATACCAGGTATAGCTTTTTATCCGTATGTACACAGAATGACGTATAATATCCCTATACCTGGTACATTTTTTTTGGGTTGTTGCACGGAGCACGGACCACCGCCTAGAGAACAAGAACCACAGCAGTACACAGAGCATGCTTACCTCCAGCTTCCTACAGCACCACAACGAACCTTGCTGCCCATAAGCAGCAGCAGTGGGCACACCTTGCGCGTATGGATGATTGTACTGCGGCTCATTCATACATCAGCGTTCGTACAAAACATACTTACAGCAGTACAGTAGTTCTGATTGCAGTGTGTCCTACATTGCTGACCGATAGATCCTAGAGCCCGCTGAAAGGGGATCAGTACACGTACGTTCCTCGCGTGGCATTTTACAGCAATACTGCTGAATATGCAGTCGTACCTGTACAAGCTACTCTACTGCTGTAGGAGATCGTGCAAAATATTATAGATTGCGTAAAAAACACGGCATGCCAGTTGCACGACTGTTGTGTTACATTTATACTGCCCTGGATAACATTTTCATTTCCGAGGTTCGACTCGCACCAACCACGTTTTTTTTTATTTCACTTTTGACTTTTTTAGTACCAGGACTACAACAGTACTACAGCCAGTAATAATAATACATTCGTCCTCACCTTGCTTTTCTGAACGCATACTCGTCGCATGATATACTGCAATATAAGTTGTGTGTTTTTATTTTCCACTTCTGACATTTTTGTGCCACAGTATATACATTTATCCACCTTGCTTTTCTGAACGTGTAATATGATAATGATATTATAGTACATGTTACTCGTGTGTTTGAGCCCGAATTAAAGAGTTTGGTCGCGCTTGCGTGTGGCCTGCGTTCATATAAATACCTCAATATTTCACAGCTACTCCGAATACTTGAGAGCCAAGCAAAGTATGTTCCAGAAAATACTGCTGTTATTACCGTAGGTACTTCGTACACTCGCAGTATTTCGGGGGGTTTTTAATCGAGATACTGCGAGTACTCGCAGTATTTTGAGGTTCTGTAGATACTACTGCGTATACTTTCGGGCTCGCACTAATGCGGGGTTCGCTACTGCTGCTGCCATGGATACCGCCTGTTGTGCTTCAAGTATCTCGGGGGTTATGTATCGCGGGTACTACAAGTATACCAGTACTATAGTCTAGCAGTATTTCGTCCGTTGGTAGTGTTCGTACTGCTGCTTCTGCGAGACTCAGTACTCGCAGTAATGAAGTGCCCTCAATATGCCCAGTATACTTCGAGCATGAAGTATACTTCAACCGTCTGTGCACCGTGTTGACAAGTCTCAGGCCCAGCGTTCGGCACAAAACACACCCAGATAGTCCCGCACGAGTGGGAGAGTTGGATCATACTTTCGCTGGAGACAACTTGAGCACTTAAAGCAGTCTGGCCGTTAACCGATATATGCATGTACTGCGACTGCTCTCAGTATCTCGAGGTTCTGTACTACGCATATTGCCTTTACCCCCAAGTATTTCGTGCTTCGGTACTACTGCGGGTACATGCTTACCTGTATTCTCGGGGTTCGGTACTGCTCACGCTCTCATTGCTCTCAGTATTAGGGCCTTCTTAGTACTCGCAATAGTTTTGCCGCCAGTACTCCAATACTCTCAGTACTCGGACTACGATTTGTTCTCGAGCATTTACGTGATATTATTACCCTGAGCACCAAGAAACATTTATTTGAAGGAACATGTATTGTATTGATAGTACCAGTATGTATGTGCTGTACCTTACTCAGCCGATCACAAAGTTTTATGGCGCAACCTCGACCTCGTGCAACTTTTTGTGCTCACGAAATCATCGCCGCGAGTCAGCTGGATCAATATATCTCCACCTACCGATACCCTAGTATATGTTATTGTAGTCATGATCCCACACTAATTCCGCGAACAGTATAATATAGTCTGTCGTCAAAAACATGTTGTGTGTGTTCTCCACGTTAAAATGCTGGGTGGGTGCAGGTGCTACTTCTAAACAAGTGTGCAGGGCTTCATACGAGTATTATTTCGCTCTTGCGCCACTCCCCTACTAATACGGCACCTCCCGGCGGGGAACCTTGTAATAAGTTGGACTGCACGTGCACTTTTCGGAACAAAACAGATATGGAAATAGTGCAGAACTGTTTCTATGGACTGATGAATCCTTGTTATATATTTCTGAATGATTCCGCCAAACATTGTAGAATATTGGTCAGCATGTTCATGCATGCCTTTCTTGTGGCGCCCACGGCGAAGAAGGCCTTTCCCACACATAATCGAGGATCATTTTACCAGGTGTCGCAGGTTCGTTACTATTATTTTTTTAGCGGCACGCGATACAACGGACGCGTGTGCACCGTATAATAGCAGAACATGGAAAGGTGGTGATGACGGAGGACGGATCGCAGCCCACGAAAAAGCAACGCGCAACAGCAGTGCACCACACGAGCGTGGTGTTCCTGGACACTGCTCGTAGTGCTGGGCGGGGTTGAAACGTTCTGGGTGTTTTTTGCATGGTATCTATCTGCTGTGTGCTCAGGGTAAGGTACACAATACATCGGAAATAAAAAAGGCCCTTGACACAGTTTGACTATTAATATTTCATCTAAACCGTGTTTAGGTTATCGTCCGGCAGAGTTAACGTGTGTCTGTCACACACAGCAGCAACAAACTTAGGGAGACAGTGCATTACGGACCGCTGTCTCCAATCGACCCAACTAGCCACAGCAATACAGCGCATGCAGGTGCGTTTGTTGCCTGCTCGTGCTTTTGGGCGGCGGCGTAGGAATGGTACATTTCTGGTGTCTACCTGGTACATGTCTGGGCTGTGTGCTCCTCAAAGGTAAAACGCTGACGAGATTTTACGGTTCCGTACGTACCCCAGGTATACACTAAGGCCTCTGGCACTGAAACCAGGGAAATCGCCAAATAAACCACTCCCACCCAAAATAAAACTCTGATGGCCTGGCACGCGCTCCAGAGGGCACGTATCGCACCCGGACCTTTATCAATGCGCCGGGCCGGACTTCTCCTGTCGATCAGGTAGGGTTTCTACCAAAAAATGTTCGTACGAAGAGATGCCTTCGAGAAAGTACGAAAATTTCATCAAGATAATACACATCTATTATTAGACACGCCGATATGAATGTCAACCAGTCAGCCAGTTTCGGTCCATCCAGCGTTTCTGTTTTTTCACAATAAATAGTTAATTCCCCATTGACGTTCAACTCAGCAACGTGTGGAAACCGATACTTGGTGCGTGTCCTTGGCATCAGCCTCGCAAACGTCATTTAACGGGATAGATATATACGAGGTACCTGGTATACGCCGGTCTCCTCCCTGCCAAATATGAAGACACGGAATACTAAAAATATATGTATATCGCTTTTTTTGTTGTGCCCATCGTCTCCTACTGGTACAAAATGGTCTAATATGAAACATACAAGGTTCCCCTCTGGGAGGTGCCTAGGGGAGTGGAGCAAGAGCGAAATAATACTGGTATGGAATCCTGCACACCTGTTTACAAGTAGTAGCGGCATCCACCCATCATTGACGTGAAGAACGCACACACATATATTTGAGGACAGACTAAGCTGTTTGCGGAATTGGTGTGGGATTATTACGACAATAATATAAAATAGGGTACGGATAAGTGTCTATTGATCCTGAACAGATGACTAGCGGCAATCATTCCAATGTATGCGGCGTAAACGTGAGTGCAAAAATAGTTGAGTGAGGTCGAGGTTGCGCCATAATACTTTGTGACCGGCTGAGTAAGATATAGCACTACTGGTACAAAATATAGTCCCCCATAATAAAAGTTTGTTGGTGATCACGGTAATATCAAGGTTTCACAGATAAATCAAATGCTCGAGAACTGGTCGTAGTCCGAGTACAGAGAGTTTTGGAGTACTGGCGGCTATGATATTTCGAGTACTGAGAAGGCCCAAATACTGAGAGTAACGAGAGTATGAGCAGTACCGAACCCCGAGACTACAAGTAAAAGTATGTACCCACAGTATCGAAACACGAAATATTTAGAGTACAGGCAATATCCGCAGTACAGAACCTCGACATACTGAGAGAATTCGCAGTACATATCCCTCGCACAGTGCGTATCTCGAAATACTGCCAGTGCCATAGGTACTTAAGTTGTCTCCAGCGAAAGTAGCTTTCTCCAACACCAACTCGTGGGATTAACCGAGGGTGTTTTGTGCCGAACAATGGGCATGAGAATTGTCGACACGGTGCACAGACTGTCGAAGTATACTTCATACTCGAAGTATACTGGGCATACGGAGGGCATTTCGGTACTGCGAGGACATGCAGAAAAGCAGTACGAACACTACAACCGAAGAGATACAGCTAGACTAGTACTCACAGCACCCGCGGTACAGAACTTTGAGATACTGAAAGCACAACAGGGAGTATCCCAGTTGTCTGGAAGGTAGTAGTGAACCGCGACTTAGTGCAAGCCCGAGAGTATACGCAGTAGTATTTGAAGTAGTAGTACAGAGCCACGAAACACTGCGAGTACTCGTAGTATCTGGAATACAAACAAACGAAGTACTGCGAGTGTACGAAGTACCTCCAGCATTATTTTCTCGAATATACTTTGCTTTACTCCCAAGTATTCGGAGTAGCTGTGAAACGTTAAGGTATAAACGCACGCCACACGCAAGCGCGCCCAAACTCTTTGCCTTGGGTAAAAACACACAACTTGGATTATATCTTACACGATCAGAAAAGCAAGGCGGACGTACTGGTACAATAAAAGTATAAAGTGCAAAAACAAGAAAAAAAAAAGGTGGTGGTGCGCAAACGTACCTCGGAAACGATTCATTTTATCGAGGGCAGTATGACATCTACGCTAGAGCAGTGCTCGTACAACGGTGACACAGTGTGATTTTTACGCAATTTAAAACACATTGCACGATTTCCTACAGCAGTAGCTTTCACAGGTATGGCTGCATATACAGCAATACTGCTGTAAAATGCCACGTGCGTGATATGATACGACAGCAGACGCGTATTGGGACAAAGGAAGGCACGCGTACTGATCCCCTTTCTATGATCTATCGATCAGCAGTGTAGGACACACAGTAGTCCATAACTGCTGTTGTAAGTGTGTTTTGTACGAACGCCGCTGTACGAACCATTAACGCCGGTCACACATTGCGCAAGGCACGTGCATAGGCCAACGCCGGTATCGACAACGAACAATAGTACTGTGCGTACAGCGCGGATCTTTCACATGCGCATAGTACCCTGCCTGCTGTTGCTGTTAGCGCACCGTGCTAAACACAGCTAGAGCAGTGTCGATGTTGGATTTGTTTTTTTTACCGCCTCGGAGAGCAAGAGGAAACCCCTGTCCACACTTATTTATCAAGTTTTCGTGTACCGGCTCGAACCCGGTTCGTTTCTTCCATCTTAGTCGGGCCTGTCTCAGACCGTCATAAAGTGTGGTTTACTCCGAGGATGTAGGCGCCTGAGTCTACATCTCATCTCTCCTGACTCGGGTAGTGCAATGTTGGATCACATACACCAATATCAGCAGAAGCAGCAGGGAGAGACGTGATGACGATGGTGGTGTGGTCGTGGCGTGGTCCAAGTAATCTCATTGAAATCTTCGATAAATCAACTTTGATTGCCGCAGTACGATCATCCACATGCGCAAGGTTTACGCACTGCTGCTCCTGCTAGGCAGCAGGGTCGTGGTGCTGTAGGAAGCTGGAAGTAAAAACGCTCTTTTAGCTGTTGCTATTGTTGTCTGGGCGGTAGTCCGTGCTCCGTGCAACACAAACAAATGTACAGGGATACACGTCAGACTGAGTACAAACGGAAAAAAAATATATGGCAGACGGTGGAATGCGGACGGCAGGCTCCGACAACACAACCAATTACCCCAACACTGCGCACATGGGTGTGTCACACATGCACGGCGTGTGGGCGGCAGCGTTGGAAAGATGGGATCTGTATTGGTTGTCTGTTGTGTACCTGGTATATGTCTGAGTTGTGTGCTCACAGCTCATGAGGACATGAGCTGATAAGAGGCTAGGGGAGAAAACAGACAACAATACATATATGCTTACCATTACGTACGATACGTACCAAATTAAGGCCACTTCGTACTGAAACCAGGGAAATTGTGTTATCCACTCCAGCCGGAAAAAAATTTGGAGCGCCCGCCATGCGCTCCAGAGTGCAGGGATCGCGCCGAGACCTCGACCAATGTGTTCGGCCGGGCTTCCCGTGTCCGAATACTTAATGTTTTGCCGAAAAATGCTTTGTACGAAGAGATGAGTTGGCAAACGTACGAAAATTGGACAGCACATATACCATTTAAGGTGTATCCACTCTACAACAAGAACCTGGTCAAGCCATACAGCTAGTCCCAGGTAGTCCAGCCACTCATTCATACAGTAGGAAATCCCCCTGGAGACTAGTTCAAGGTCTGGTAGATATATGTACCAGATGTTATGTAAGAGATGCACTCTTTTTTTGGCATGCTGCTCTCCGGAGGGTTCTTTCTCGCACTCTCGTCTGTGGGGCAAGCAAGCGGGCCGCGGGTACATTACGACGCATGTCTGGATCCCGGCCCAGCACCGTGGTGGTGGTCGGGGCACTGAACGTCGCTGAACTGGCCATTAAAATCAAGGCATTTCTTCCCGCATCGCCGAGCCGAGTAGGTGACATTAAAAACCCCCTTTTTTCTAAAAAGTATTATTACTACCTTCGAACACTTTTGTGAGCCCCCTCTGCTGTGCGTATGAGTTCAACGTCACCAGAAGAAGTGGCAGTAGCAGCAGCAGACATACTGCAGCCACAGCAGTACACATCTGTCGGCTGTCGTATCTGGTGCACCAAGCCCTCCAATGGGTGGTGTACACCGAACACCGACCACGTGCGTGACCATAAAACTGCCCCCCTCCCTCCGCCTACATAATACCTGGTAGACATGGGTACAAGGTATCTTGGTGTTGGTGTCATACCTCTTAGCTAGTTGTCCAGTTGCACGCTCTCAGCAGCAGGCAATTGCTACGGGCAAAAGCCACAGAGCCAGGGCCATACTGCCTCCCGTCTCGCCGTACTACCCCTTGTCTCCGTGCTGCACCGCGTACACCATACACTGTCCGACTACTGATACGACCAGACGTGTGCACTTACTTCCAAAAACGAAGAATTTTCTCTGGTTATTTTCTCTGCGTTGAAAATCTTAAATCTCAATAATTTCGAAATCCCCCGCCTTTTTCCTGTTTTGTTTTTTATCCAACCTACACAGCAGCATCAGGTACAGCAGCCAGAACCCGTCTGTGAAGTGTCGACAGTCACACGTACATGTTTCACCTAGTGATAGAGCTTTCGCGTACAACACACGTTTAACCGAGCACGAACGTGACCACAACACTGCCTCCCTCGGTCCGTCTACTTGGGGAAATTGGCACCAGATATCTACCGTGTCTGTAGGCATCATACATACCTAGCGAGTTGTCCAGTCGCACGCTCTCGGCAGCAGGTAACCGCACCGGCGGGCAATAGCCACGGAGCCAGACTCATTCTGCCGCCGGTCTTCCTCTACACCCTGTCTCGGTGTGCATCTAGCATGGTAGTCGTAGCAGTAGTAGTAGCAGTAGTAGTAGTAGTAGTAGTAGTAGTAGAAGTAGTAGTAGTGGCAATAGTACAGCAGCTACTGTAGCTAGCAGTATCTGCTGTATAGTAGTAGTAGTAGTAGCAGCAGCAGCAGAAGTAGCAAAAGTAGAAGGACGTAGAAGGACGTATTGATATAGTAGTAGTATTTAATAATAAAAGTAGTAGCAGTGGTGGTATAGTAGTAGTATAAACAGTAGTAGTGGTATTATTAATAGTAGCAGTTGGAGTAGTGGTTGTCACAGTAGTATTATCATAGTAGCAGTCGTAGTAATATTGATAATCGTATGCACTACTGTGGTGCTGCTTGCTGTCGTTGCCGTCGGGTCTGCTGCTGTAACCATGAGCAGATGATACTGTTTTTGACATTCATTAATTCAGAGAGGAAAACATTTCATGACAACTGCACATATCATTTTCATGATGGCCTCAATCGTATGTAGACCGGTTGCTGCCTACAGCATTGATGTTAGTAGTGATGTTAGAGTTCCACTGCTGCTGTTGCCACGAGTTAGCTGATGTTACCGTGATTACTTATTTGGCAGTTTGTTCATGACTATTTGGTAGATGCAGCTAACTTTTTCATCGTGCCCCAACCGTGCGTAAACCTGTGTACGTGAATTAATACAGGGAAGCTGCTTCCAACCACTATTAGTAGTATTGGTGCTGTTTGGTTATGTGCCATTTCTGCATTATTGACGCTGTTTTTGACGCGCAGGTACATAATTCTGAAGTAGTAGTTTGTATATAGTATATAAAACTTGAAGTTGTAGCATCAATATCAATATTATTAGTAGCCCATGGTACCGAGAGCATGCTGCTTCTATTAATATTAATGCCTACAGTAGCAATGATAGTCGTAGTCGTTGTGGTGCCCGCTATTATTATTGCTGTTGTTGCCGTCTGCATGCTGTTTCTACCTGGCCAACAGCACTATTACAAAATGCCCTCAACCGTACATAATGCGTAGCCTGTATACTTACAAAATCTCAGTAGCAGTCGTTGTAGTATAGTGTTTCGTAGCGTGCATGCTGTTTCCACGTTCACTACTGTTCATCTCTCTGCGTAGTAGTGGTGTTACAGTGGTGTATTACGAGAGTGTCAGAGTAAATAGCAGTAATGCCCCCAACCAATGGTACAGCTTGCATGCTACGTTGCCGTTGTGTGAAAGTTAGTACTGTAGTACCAGTAGTAGTCGTATTCGTAGTAGGGAGTAGTGTCCCTGGTACCTGATAGTATATCTTTATGCTGCTTCTACTCGTACCCGTACTGCATTTACGTAATACTGGTAGTGGTCGATAGTGTATCAGTATAGCGGTCATCACGCCCCAACCCATGGTACCGCGTGGTTGTTTGACCTCCATGTTTACCATGAGGTTGTATTGCATGAGCGATTGGTCACGCCCTAGCAGTAGTACTCAGCAGTAGTGTAGTTAGCATGGTCGCAGTAGTATAGTGTACCAGGTACCAGGTAGTGTTTTGTAGAGTGCATATGCCCCTTTTACCTGTACTACGTCTGAGTAGTAGTGGTAGTAGTGGTGTATGGTATCCGTATATATATAGTAGTCAACCCATGGTACCGCGGGCATGTAGTAGTGAACTAATCATCAAATAATAAAGAGTAAGTAGTAGTACTTGGTTCACGCTTACTACGTATTATACTATAATAGTAACTATTACCCTTTTCGCATTGCGACGCCTCCGGGACTTCACGTTACCTACATCGCGAAGGGGAACCTTGTTGTAATTCTTTTCAAATGCAATCTAGGCGTCATAGTAGTAGCAACAACAGCAGCAGCTCACCCCCCGAAAATATCTTCACGCTGCACATTTAGAACCATCTCAAACAACAATTCAACATCGTTTAATCAATGTTTGCAAAGTTGCTTGGTCCGAAAACAATTCAACTTGTTGCAACGTTATATTTGTCTCATTTATTCGGGTTATTGTGTAGTGTTGGATAGCAGAATGATTGTGAAAATTGTCCTGTTGACCCCGATACCATCCGGCGGAGTCACTCACCTGAAAACCCCTTTGTTAGTGCAGTCCGGAATTGGGAACATGACACTCTGATTCCAAGTGATTTGCCCCCAAAACGGGACTTCAGTTGTAAAGAAAATACGTTGTAAAGAAAATACTCTGACATATTGAATACCGCCACGCGGGAACAGCGCATCATACAGCTTCTAAAAGTCAGCAAACAATGGGGTATAGACGAGGCGAAATATGCAGCTTGCAAAGTGGAGTATCAACCATTGTATTAGTCTAACACAGCTGACGTATTTCAATTTTGTTATTAAAATACCCGGAAAGTTTATCTATGAACAAACGTGAGGAAACGGGTTTTAGGTAGGCAACTACATTGGTTGATTGTATCGTTCGTAGGTTGGGGGGAAGGTTCGATTCACACCGTACACAGCAGCAGTGGCACCCAACCATAGAGTGTAGATTCGTAAGACAAACAATAAGTTCGGGATGTTCGTGGTAAGCGGTTTGGATTATCAACATATTTTAATCTGAGAAACATTAGGCGCTGATCGGAAAGTGCTCCGTTTCCTGACCAACCGACGAAGATACAAACCCAACCCGAGAATACGTCGTCTACAAAAAGCGTTTGTTTGGTAACTTTTTCCGGTACAAATTATTTCCCTGTTGATTTTGTGATTTTTTTTTGATTAATAGTATCACGGGGGGTCATAGTAAATAGGACCAACAACTGTTAGTAAAAATAGGTCAATATAAACGTTTTTGTGTGTACCGCAGGTCCAATTAACTATGGTCCCCCGTAATAGCACGTGTAGTCTACATATATATCTACTGTACGTCGTATCAGTAAAATTAGCATCTCAGCAAGAAGAGAAATTGTGAAGGAATATGCGCAATGCTTAACAAACACGTTTGTACCAAAAATGAAGTGCATTGCACGCACCAACCACGAACAGCTGTATTTACTATTAGAGTCCGTAATGTATCCCTGCTGCTGTGAGTCGTTGAGACTGCAGACGCTGCTACTGTAGCTTCACAGCAAGCGGCGCAGCCAAATCAATATTGAAGGGTTGCCAAACTATATCGAGGCTGTTTCCTCCGGGGGTCATTTCGAAAAAAAAAACTCAATTGACAATTGACAACCTTTTTTTATTTCAAACGTCGTGTCAACATGCAAACGGGAACGAACGGGTAACGGGTAACAGCATCTCGCCGGTAATTGCGCATTGTCCCCTGTTCTCTACTCACACTATTACGGGGGTCCATAGTTAAGAGGACCAAATATTGTTAGTATAAATAGGTGAATATATAGGTTTTTATGTACACCATAGGTCCTATTAACTATGGACTCCCGTAATAGCTACCTGTTTCTAGCACACATATGCACAAAACAAATACGTTGTTTTGCTGGCAGCTCCGCTGGCTGCGACACTTACAATCTTTTTTGTTCTTTGATAGGACGGGGTATTGACAGCCTTTATCATCAATCAGTAGAAAACATCCCGACTCCCTCCACAATCCGCGGACTGGATTGTATTGTTTGCCGAAGCGCGTAATGCTGAGAGTAACTCGGCTTGTAGCGCTTCCCGTCTTCACCTCGTTGGCGGGGGGCGGCGTTAGTGCCGCCGCAAACAAAAACCAATATAGCTTTCGCTTCGTTTTCCATCAAACTATTGGCTCTATACTGCTGATTGTGACGGGGGGTATTTGTGTTGTACGCTACGGATAATATTGCAGCCTTATAATTACGGTACCGGCGATCATTCAATGTATGTATTGGGTTGGATGAGGCCTCCTGTTCCAATGCAGGGGAACCTCGCCCCGGATAAATTCCGCGCGGTTAGTGGATTCTAAGCGCGGCACCCATCGATGGGATTGTAATGATCGTACAGAAAGCGACTTTTCAGCCTGTAGGGTGGGTGGGAAGGTCTGTAGTTTCACTGTGCCTATCGCGTTGTTCTGGCAGAGGAGCTAGCCTGCCACAAAGTGATCGACTCGGGCGTTTATGTTCTTAGTTGATTTAATCATTTAATGACTCCTCATTTTGTGCCAAATTTGAGTTATTTGATAGGGTGACGATTTTACCACATTATTATTTCACGCTCCCCCCGATCATTGCATATAAGTGTTGAATTGTATGAGGGTGGTCCTACTCAAACTTCCTTGTATTCCCTGGTTCTTCATTGATCACCGACCGTGAGCTGTGTTGTCTCGTCCTCACTTGTATTGTTACGTACTGGTGTAGTATTAAAATATAGGTGTACTTCTTCACGCACGTGGCGGAAGCTGACCCATAATCTGGGGACACTAACGCCCGCGCGGGATCGCGTGTAGTCTTGGTATCGGTTCATATTTTATGGTTGCACGCTTGTACCAGGTATCGACCCTGCGCTGTACTGTGATGCTCTCTTCGTCGTGCACCTCCCGATCGTCAATATCTCGCCTCCGGACGTACCCGCTAATGACATTCTCATATAGTCGCTCACGCGCCAGGGGGTGCGGAGTGGTTGGGCCTTCGTACCGCTCGCCGGTGCCTCAACCAAGCCGCACCGTTATCCCCGTCGCCCAGCGTTTGCGCTCACAGCCGGGCGACGGGATGTCGCGTATCGAGCGGGAATAGTCCGTGTCACCTCGAAAACGAGTACCAGGCATGTATTTGCTTTGCTACAATCGTGCGTATGTATGCGTCAAATGAGGAACATTGAGTGTTGCTTAAGTCATCAACCGTTCCTGGATGTATGCGCGTCTCACGTAGGCACGGTGTGGGTGTTTTCCCCCGCAGGGATGTCTTGTTTGCACCCTCGCTGCAGTGCATAATAAGTGCATTTTAGTATTAGAACCATCTTTACGAAATCCCCACACCTGCAGCAGAGCGCGGGGGAAAAATGAAGAACATATGCATAGAACGTGTGACGATGTATTTTAAACGGTCTTCAGCTTAACCCTGCAAGAGTGTTCTTAATAGCCCGTGAGTTGAAAAGGAAATACAGGAACTGGAAAAGTGGTACAGCAGTGTCATACCTACCTGGTATGCTTTATTGGCACCTTAACGCGGACAAATTGGCTCCGATCCTTATATACCTGGGGAACATTTTGTGAGGCTTCTTTTATCGGGATGTTGTCCCAGGGGAAAGTTCGCCGAAATTTGAAGGAGAAATAAAGGTTTTTCTTTTTACCTTGATGATGCTAGACTGTCTAACAATTTTGTTCCGTATTTCCCGTCTGGGTAATCATATGCATACCAACAGGGAATGAAATTTCCGGACAGCGGGGTACCACTACTTGGGCTCACCACTAACAAGTCCGGGGGCGTAAAGGGTAATATATCGTGCCCAGAGGATCGGCGAGTACGTATTTCTTTCTTATCCAACAACTTCCCTGAGACAAATGGGCAAACACCCGGCCATGTCTCTAAATCTTGACTGATACATTCTTTATCACTATTGATACCACAAAAAGTCCCCAGATACACTAAGATCCAGGGAAATTGGACCAATCCACGGGGTCAGTTTGCTTCGTTCCGTCATAAAAAGTTCGGCGGAGCGACAGATCGCGTGTCAAGTACCAGGTTCACGGAAGGAAGTAGTGGTTTTCTATTGGGTCCCCCGCTTGTTACATAATTAGTTTCTTCTGCGATCTTATTCGTCTCATCGCATAGGACTCCGTTCATACTTCACATTCGAAACTCAAATTCGTGCGATCGGAATACCTCCTTAACAAATGGAAGTAAAGCTGTAATTATTCGATCGACACAGAAAAATATGACCAGGTATCATACCCCGGTACCTACAACTGTCAGTGGTAGGGTTTAGTATGGAGATGCGACATAGATCATACAGCTAAAACATCGGCCGGCCAAAGATGTGTGGACTAGAAGTTGGATCGACTGGACGTGTCTTAGAATATCACACGTGGTATTCGAGAATGGGGTAGGAATGGATGAAGTTTTTATGATACTTACTGTTTGAGGTACAGGAAGTATGGAGTAGTTAAGTTTGACTAGAGGATGACACTATTTAACTCTAACCGTGCCCAGCGAACACCCCGGAAGGGCAAGGCATCACAATTTTGTGACAATGGTGCAGGGCTACAACTGAAGCTAGCGTATAGGCAAACAACGAGCCTGCACCCGAAAACGTCTAACCGCGTGCACTCTCAGATCATCCAGGATGTCTGTACATTTTCTGCGGGTGCACGCGGCTAGCAAATATCTTATCGAGGACTGGGCAGATTAGGCCACATACGCTAGCTAGCCTAGACTAAATGGTTTGGGGCTTTACTATTCTCACACACCTGCTGTTGTTCCGAGTCCATCCTGGTTGGATGCCGCAAGCATCGCGCGGTGTCGCAAAAACCAGTTCCGACACCTGTGTCGTTAGGATGTATTGGACGGTGCTTGAAGTTGAAACAAGGTTCCGTTACACTATAGCCGATATGCGTGCAATCGTTGTTTTACAATACCTGATGTAGTGTTGAATAAAATGGTTTTTTATAGGACATCACATGGTGTTCTAATGCTAAAATCAACGAGGCGTTCTACGATAGGGGTTCACCCTAATTTTTCCGAGGCTCCAAACTTGAGGAGGTCCATACTTCACCCGAAAACTGACTTGAGCTAAATGTAATAGCATCCAGACGAACAATCTCATAGCCCAAGCATACAAAAACGATATTTTTTTAAATAAGATAGGCATTCCGACGATTAAGTGTTAATGAATCCCGTCATTCAGAAACCATTTTGGCGGATATGTGTTACCTCTCGCGTAGAACATGTCCTAATAGACACGTTTATCTCTACGGTATTCTGTAGTTTTTTTTGTCGAATACCCCTGTCTGCCGGAAGCGATCTGGCCAATTCGTCCAACACGGTACAACGTTTGCGGTATCCAGTCCTACTACGGTAGTGGGCGTTCACGTTGTAGTCATCTTCTTGCCACCTCTATGAACCACTCGGCCGAGGGTTGGCTTTTCTTCGTGTTGTCGAATACATGCCGTCAACCTTCTCCACCGCTTTTATGCACTTCACGTCTATCAAGAGTAGAAGCAAATGCAATGACGATATCTCACATCGACAACAATCACCGCCTTCCGGAGTATCGTCGCCACACACGAGCAGCTTTGCCACATGTTGGAATATTAGACGGTGTTAACGGTATAGCGCCAGTGTCGTCGGTGTCTCGGTAGGTGGTCCGCGTGCCCATCAGGGTCAATTTCGTGGGTTCCAGTCTTACCGAGCGCGTGCTAGTAGGCATGTTTTCCTGTATAAAAAATGATTCGCGGAATGCGCGAGAGCGTGAATTCAGCGACATTCGATGAAAATCGACGAGTAGTGGGAATTCTGAACACTTTGAGCGACAAAAAAAAAAAGCTCGTACCGGGGGGGAGAAGGTACGACACCTATGACCACGGATCGATCGCTGAGGGCAAAACCTCCTACCAGGTACGGGTTAGGCTGGAAAGTAAAAGTGATGGTGGTTGGGCGAAACCTCTGAGAGCACTGCACTATAGAGAAAACCAAAAATGTTTTTGTTTTTTAATACAATATTTCTGAATCAAGCATGACCTTGAATTACTCCCTAGCGAACACGAGTTTTTCCTGTAACAATGCCCAGACCATCTCCCTTACGGGTGCTTACGAGCGGCAAACGTTCTGCGGCAGGCGCCGGATATATCCGACGACGTTTTCAAGCGACTCCCTACACTTCTTCCTCTCATCTACGCGTTGTTTAATAGGAGTTTTTCGCGGTGTTTGGACTCAGATTTTTGTCGACAGCACCGAGCACTACTGTAGTAGTCGAACCTACTTGGGTCTTGACTTTGACCGCTGTCCTACAGATGCGCTGCCGCAGCAAAGTGCAGGCAATACACTGGAGCTGCGGAACGATTAAAAAAAATGTTTCCGATCAATTTCGGTTCGTGATACAAACACAACAATGCCGGCCCTCTCTTGAAGATCCAAGGGTCTCAATATCGCCTAGAGAACATAACGACCACGCTATACGTCGGCCGAGAAGTACTGTGAAGCCTGGTAATGGAGCTTTCCGTGTTCGTTAGGGAGTCGTAATATGTCGTTCATGCACCACAAAGAATATAGCTGTAATTAAACACGAAACATATTATTTTAAAACCAAGCATGTACTCTTTATCTGTTTTAACCGAAGGTGCACCTTCAGGTGTTTTGTGTGTGGTTCAGATGCTTTAGCGAATTTCTTGTGAAAACGGCGTAAAGCATTATCGACACAGATGAAAACTCCAGCACAGTCAACGCCAGGAACAACGATAACGACGACCACAGAACCAGCAACGGCACAAACAGCAACAGTATCAACATAGAAAAGAAACATACGAAACGAGAACGACGAGGAGTGTCGTCTCACCCTGTCACCCCCCTGTCATCCCTGTCACCCAAGCGTCAGCACGTTCGTTTCAGACACCGTCACGATCTAGCTTCCTGTGGAACTAATGTGCAGTTTCTAGCATGTCAGGGGTATCGCAACGTTAGGCGACGAGTGTTCGTTCGACGTCTCTCGGTGGGTTAGAAGCTCCGGTGACATCGTGCTGTGTGCAAGAAGCGGAGCGCCACGTTGCAGGTGCGCTACTAAAAGGAGAGGCCAACTGAGTATAACGTAGTAATACGAGCTGCGCTGGGGCTCCTTGTGTACAACATTCGTTTTGCCTACGCTGTAGTTCCTCCTCACCGCGCTTAGTGGACCACCTCGACTGTAAATACTGGTGGATCACCGACCTGGATGATCACATCGGCCTATTGAGATAGTTGATTACCGCGCTATTGAATCGTTGAAATATTCATGACTACCAACGGACCTCTCTACTGGACCGCGCGAAATATAACGATTCCTGGACCGTCCAAATCGATTTATACTGGGCGGCGAAAACACTCCCTCAAAGGCACTATATTGGACTCAACTGTAGGCGTCCATTATTATCCACTCCTCAGCCACAGGGTTATCTGGATGCAATTTGATTTTTGAGGAATTCTGTTTTCAGGTGAGGTATGGAGCTTCTTAAGGTCAAGTGAGGAGCCTCAGAAAAAATAGAGTGAACCTCTATCGTAGAACGCCTCTCTCCCGTTACGGAATCCCCTCTTCTCTTCGGAGATCCCCAAAGGCCTTAGGGGGGCCTCACCATGTTCGCGGTGTATGCGCACCCAACATGTAGGGATAGTATGTGATAAATCGTCTCTCTTGAATTACTTCTTCTGAAAAATCAATGAAGACTGGGGGATCCCCCAACGATATGCGAGTGATGTTGAATACCACCCAATGTGATATTGGATATCATGCTGTTAAACCATATTCTCAAACTGTTATAAACTGAAGGCGAGAGAAAACCCCTAAGCCTGTTGGGGATCCCGCACAGCAAATAGGATCCCCTCATGGTGATAAGGACTGGGACTCTAAATTCATGCGGAATGCCATATGTTAGTATGTAATGCGCCCATCGTTGAGAGTTGGGGAACGCAAGTCAATGCGGGAGGAAGTCTGTTGCGAGTTAGGGAATCTCGCAAGGAAAATAGGATCCCCTCATGGTGATTAGGACTGGGACTCTAAACTCATGCGAAATACCATGTGTTAGTATGTAATGCGCCCATGGTTGCAAGTTGGGGAACGCAAGTCAAGGCGGGAGGAAGTCTGTTGGGAGTTAGGGAATTCCTCTAGGTGGGGATCCCTTTTGTCCTACAGGATCCCCATTTGCCTTTGGGATCCCCCCTTGCCTTAGGAGATCTCCATTTGCCTTTGGGGATCGTATCTTACCTTAGGAAACCCCCTCTCCCCTTAGGGGATCCTCTGTCATCCTAGGGGATCCCCCCTTGCCTTAGGATATCCCCTCTCTCCTTAGGGGACTCCCTCTCACCTTAGGAGATCCCGACCGGCCTTAGAGGACCTCCACCATGTGCGTAGTATATGTGCACCCAACTTGCACGAGTAGTATGTGTTATAGCGTCTCTTGTTCGTTTGGAATTATCGTGAGGACGGGAGGATCCCCCAACACCATGGGAGTGATCTTGAACATCACCCAAATGTTTACCCCTCTGTGTACGTGCCACATGTACCTGCGAAAACCCTATGGCTCAACGGGCAGGCACGCGCAAGAGGTCGTGTAGAAGCCGACGGGATTGCAAGTACTACGCCTCTACCACAAATGTACTTGAGTTCGAGTCTGCACGGACGACACGGTGAAGCCTCAAAATAGTTCCTTGTCTCCCACGCGCTGCGACAAGTATGCGTGTAAGCGCTTCCATTGTTCGAGACTTTCGTCGCCGCTGTTACATAGGTCGTGCTCGTTTGCTTCAGTATCGACAACAGGTTAACACATGATCTGGTGCAGCTCGGGGAGAATATTGGTTGTCGAAACCCGGGCCGGTTAGCACGTGTGCGACGAGAGAAGCGGAGGACGTTGTTTCTCGATGACACGGGCATTGCTTCGTGGGTCAAACGAGGGACGCACATAGACGACGCATCCGTTCGGATTACCTACGCAGTCGCACGTTGCTTGCGTTGTCAGCTCATCGACGACGCACACCACATTGATACACCTATTGAACTTAAAGAGTTTTCACGCCACCCCTCGTGGTCGAAGGAGTGTCAATAGTTGAACTCGACATAAATATTAAGTGTCAATTTAACATAAGTGCGAAATCTAGTCAAGGCCACCCGTTTTATTACAACAAGGGGAGTCGTCCAAGAAGCAATGGTATGTTCACTGCATTGAGTCGGATAAACCGACCCATATGGAAATGCTCCAGAAGGTTCAGCCCAGAGCTATCGACAGCGCAGTGCAGAGTGAAGGTTGGCATGCCAACGGCCGATGTCATTGAACTCCTGCTGTGCTGTAGGTTAGATCGACCCCTAGTCAGCAAGAGGACGACAAGCTCCGAACCGCCGTGTTTCCCGTCCTTTCATATGTCACTAGCTCCGAAGCCCGAAGCCACGTCGATCGCAAGGTGTTGCTAGTGTAGAAGGAAAGAGAGCGGTAGACTGGGAACGCAGCTTCTGACTGGGATTAGTTGTTTGGTTTGCCTGTCAGAGTGGGGTGCATGCCAGCCGCGTACCTTGGCTACAATGGTAGACGGAGGAGGGGGGACACGGGGGAATGGACGGGAGATCCGTTACAGTTTTACCTACCTCCCCCGCGGGTGACACGACTTACTAGTGAACTAGCGTTTTTCGTCAAGTGTACACCTAAGTAGAAACATACTGTCATAGTCTGGAGTTTGGCCATTTCAAATGAAAAGTACAGAAATCAGGGTCGGGGGGGGGGGGGGGGGGGGGGGGGGGGGGGGGGGGGGGGGGGGGTTACAGTCTAGAGAGATATATGGGCAAGAGCAGCGGCACAGCTACACGTATATACTGAGCAGGCATATGCAGCAGCGTCGGTACAGCCGTAGCAACAACCGCAGGAGTTGTGGCGGACGGTAGGAGCGTAACGGGGCGTAGATACAGAGAGTGTCGACATCGATCACAACCTCCCACCCACACACTCGACTTCTTCACGAGCAGTAAGAGCAGATGGAGAGGAGCGGGGAGGGGGGCGAAATACTTGGGGGAAAATAGAATTTTGGCTGTTGAGGTTGCCTGACAGAGTGGGGGGTCGATCAGGCGCTTGCATGGGCTGGAATGGGAGACGGGGATTGGGGGCAGGGGGAAATGGACGAGTAAGACCCGTCGTAATTTACCCCATCTCCCCTGTGGGTGACTCTGGATGCTAATAAACATATTGTTGCACTCAAGAACACAACACATAAGATCAGTCGTAGATTGAGGAGTTCCACCTTGGAAAGGATTTCGGGTAGCGGGGCATTTGAATATCGGGGTAATGTGTGAGCCCACCGATGCCACTTGTGGTTCAGCTCTTTATAAGGCGAATCAACCGGACGACCGGAACATAAAAATAGGAGTTTAGGGTGGTAGTCTGGAGTCAACCGCGCGTTCCCGTGCCAGCGACTTGTATGCATTTAGCGATCAATCAACGCACTAGTGCAAGCCGTCGATCTGATATCGGTAAGCGTAGCCAAGGCCAGCCTAGAGAGAGAGGGGCCTGTTCCCAGCATGTCTGGTTACGATTGTGTGCTTCTTAATAGTCCTGGAGCTAGTGCGGGAACATAATAGACCTGTCGGGGTGTTGGCAGAGAGGACGTCGAGCGGCAGAGCCTGCACGACAAGAGGGACGGGCCAAGCGCTCGGACGGAGGGGGGGGGCGGTAAGGGGAAGAGAGGAGAAGAAGCTGCGAAACAACAGGCATCGTCGAGTCTGCCAACACCTGGGCTGGGAGCCCAAGTAGGTACGTCGCAATTTTCCCCGTGTCGCCGTAGTGCACCTCTGTCGAGACCCCGAAGTTCTGTTCATTAGAAACACAAACGATGCCGCACCAGCAACAGCAGCGCCATCCCAGAAGAGCCAAGTATGAGCCGGACCTAGTAGATTCGCTGGATACTGATGGCGAAGGTGCTGGAGAGCAGCAGTTGTAGCGGTGGCAGCCGCTCCAGCAGTACCGTCAGCATACGCAGCAGTTAGAGGATTGCTGCGAACGTTGGGACAATGAAGCGAAATTATCACAGCATCGTCGTTTACGGTCGCCGCCGTTACCAAGGCCGCCGCAGCCGCCGCCGTCATCGCTGTCGCTTCTGCCGCCACCGTCGTCTCGACAGCCGCCGTGACCGTCGCTGTTGCAACACACCGAGAAAGCCAGGAATGTGCCTGAATCTGTGGGTCCACTTCGCGTATGGGACGTAGGTTATTGTGGAGAGATGGAGGGATAGAGAGTTTGGCCGGCAGGAGCCGGGGGCAGGGTGGGCACCGCGGAAGCGACACTTGAAGCGTTTTAGTGTACTCGTTTGCCCGAACAGCACCACGCCCCCACGTGGTTGACGGGGGAGACATGGCCCCCTAAAAAAGAGACGAAAGAGGGAGTAAGGATGGGCGTGGTGGGAGGAGTCCGTATCGTCTGTTCGCGACCGGCATAACACATGCGCAACAGGATGCACTGCCCAAGAGAGAGAGGGTAGACGAGAAGACAATAAGGCACCACTAGCAAGGTGTTCATGTCCGCATCAAGCACGCTTGACCTTAGAGATTAATTTTGCTCATGATTTCCGTTTCTGGATCGTTTATATCTTGATTTGAGAATGCTGAATAGCTTCCGAACACTTGAGATTAACCTTGGACAATGTTGAAAATTGGAAAGAAATGGAGATGATGCACAGACGTATTCGCACGCAGCTTCCCTCACTGACGTTATCCTGCAGACACACTGCAAGACGATAATAGTTGTCTCTTTTACGGTTGCATGGTTGAAGGTTCTGGCTGGGCATCAATCTGAGGGCGGGTAAGAGGTACAAGAAGAATGAAGGGAAACTGTGAAATGTAATGTGACTAATCCGTATGCAGTTCACTGCTGTATCACTGCTGCATCATACTAGAAAAGCAGTATTGCATGAACAAACAATGGGATTACAAAGGGTATACGTAGGGTTTAATGGAGGTACATGGAAATACTGTGGACTCAATTACTGCACACAGAAACTTCGCCTATGTGCGCCCTCATAAAGTCACTACGTATCACATAAAGTAAGAGTATCGATAGGCCCACCTTATGCTGAGTTTCGAAAAGCGTTGGTCTGTTGCTGGCTTGATAACAACACCGAGCAAGACCAGAGGAATATCAGGTATGTGTCGAACCCTTGCGCACAACCGCAGCAATGCGTTTGTTTCCGTCAGTTTACATACTTGCGTCTTTGTTCGCGGGCAATTCATTTTTGAGTTGTTTGTGTTTGGTGAGGCCACCAATGCTGCTGTCACGTGCAACAAGGCGAGACATCTGTGAACGGATAAATATTTGACACGAGAACAGCGGCGGCAGTAGCAAAATTGCGACAGCGAGACATCAGAACATACAATGCACAGCTTTTAGAACAATTCTGCCTGGACTGCACAGTAGGACACTCCCTCGTCCTGTGCTCGTTGCCCCGGTACTACTACTGATTATGATAGAGTTATGGGTATGAGCTGAGACGATCACAGCTTGCATGGTACTGCCGAATATGTTCACGAAGTACGTACAGCAGTATGCAGTGGTCGAGAAAAACACATAGATTTGAGGTGGTACGAGGTCTTATCGTTGACAAGTGCCAGATAACTGTTTTTTGAGAGGTTGCAAGCTGTGAGTGTATGAAAAGAGCAAACACCCAATGCAGACGTAATCGCTCGATTGAACGCCCCACCCTCTTGTCAAAAATAGAGAGGCGACGTCCGATTTCGCCTAGGAGGATAAGCTCGATGACCCAAGCTGAGGCGACGACATAAACCCGGTCGGAGAGGCAGCCGTATCGGAGGTAACAGCAGTAGTGTTTGGGGCTTTGGGGTGGTTTCGAGTGAAACGTGGTTGCTTCAAAATCTTGATGGATA
Organism: Macrocystis pyrifera; assembly: GCA_031763025.1. Classification (NCBI taxonomy): domain Eukaryota; class Phaeophyceae; order Laminariales; family Laminariaceae; genus Macrocystis; species Macrocystis pyrifera. Next base: position 11,531,955 of record JASSKH010000022.1, read on the forward strand.
TCTTGTTTGTGTTTTCGAATTGTGATTTTGGCATATTTGTATTGCGTCGAGAGCTTCCAGTGTATTCAACGTGAGCGACGAGCGAGTCATTTGATTCCGATCAGTTTCAACGTCGAATATAATTCGAATGAAAAGGAATGTATTTTATATTACCGTAGCGATCCGCGAATCTATGGCCGGAGTAGGTGATAAAGGGAACTTTTGGTTCGGGGCAACGGGATTGCTCGCGTTCTCTAGCGTTAATTTTTTTAGCCCTGATTTTTATTTTGATTAATAGGACGTATTTCATAGTACGCAGTGATTTCGTACGGAAGTGAGGCATAAGTTTTTGCTAGGACTGAAGAGACCATGGAACGACAGGGGGCACGTATGGTCTGGATTGATTGGTTCAGTTTGAGTTGTGATGAATACCCCGTGAACTGCGTTTGTTACGCGTTTGTCGAATCGGATTTGAAGTATACTCGAAGAAATATAGATTCAAAGTGAGTGAATGGATTTTCCACGGCCACGTGTAGTGTGGAGTATATGGTCACTGATTCAACTAGGCCCCGTATTGGATACTGGAATATCCAGGTTAATGGGGATATCCAGGGAAGTTTACGTTTTTGTTCTTCAGAGTGCACGAAAATATATCGACCAATTATTTGCAAAGCGCCGTTTTACCTTTTCTCAATCCGAGAATAATGCCGTTTTTACCTGACATGGGGTTTCGAGGGTTTGTAAGAGACAGCGCGGATTTGAGGATTGGAATACTGACGTGGGAATTGGAATATTGATTCGAGAATTTCATTGTTGAAGTGCAGACTGGATTTTTGAGTTGTTTAAACTGGCATAAATTGCCTATGATGTTGCGGTGTATCAACCCTGCAATGTAGTAGCTAGTCATGCGCAGAATCAGGGTGGATACTGGTATGGTCGTGTGTGACGAGTAGGGAGGAGGTTGCTTGTACTCGGGAACACGATACCTAAGATCCGTCGTGAATTGAGAAGCTTCAGGTTGGAAAGGGATTGTGGCAGTGGGGCATTAGAATATATGTGTATTGTGTGAGTCCACCGATGTCATTCGTAGTTTAGCTCCCTATGAGGCGAGTCAACTCGACAGCTCGGGAGTAATATGAAAAGCGTCCCGTCATCTTGTCTTGAGTCAACCACGCGTCTCCTTGCCAGGTACGATATAGCCTCCGAAACGAAACGACTTAAACACTCATATTTCGTGTGAAGAATAGATGAAACGGCTCTTTCGTAATTTCAGTAGCAAAAACATGGTTGTGGACGCTCTCGGTTGGAATATTCTGATTGTTTACTATTACGGGGGTCCATAGTTAACGGGGACAAATTTTGTTGATAAAAATAGGTAAATATATAGGTTTTTATGTATACCATAGGTCCTATCAACTATGGACCCCCGTAATAATCATTCAAAACAAAGCTAAATGTCAAGCACATCGCCCGAATAGATAGGAGGAAGTGCTGCTGCTGTACAGATTCATGACACGCTAACCGGTAGATTTACTCCGTACATACCAGGTAGTATACAATACTGCTGTAGTTGTGTCGTACCCAAGCAGTGATGCCCGTGGTTTGAAAGGACGTTCGCAAGACGAATAGTAGGCTGGGGCTCAGTCGCGGAGAACCGAGGCTAAAGCGTGGCACGCTTGGGCGTGAGCGTGAGGGCTCGGGCTTACGCTCGAGCGCGGAGGACTGGCGCTCGTCCATCCACGCATGGACCGTCTTGCAGCGTTTGTTCAACGGTCTCGCGTCGTAAATTAGGCGCGATTCTGTCTTTTCGACCGACAACGACATTACTAAAGGGGATCTCAGCGCCCCTCTCTGGGGCTCGGACGTCCGCCCATTTCACGTTACACCCACGATCTCCAAAAGCTAGTATCTCGTCATGCGCAAATAGGTTTACATTGGCGGGATACAGTTTTGGCACACCGCCGCGGGGAAACCGCCGAAGTCATACGGGCAGTCACTCGACGGGCCCTAATGTCCCCTTCGTAGAAGATCGCAAAGGTCCACTGCATGGCACACATGCAACACCTGTGTGTCTCGACGCGGGTGCCCATTGGGGATGATGTGGTTAAAATCTACTTTCGGGCGGACGAAGGAAGGTCGGCACGAATTGATCCTAACCCACCCCTGCATTCCATACTGGGGCATCTCACGCCATACGCCTTAGCTGATCCTTCATTAGGTCACGAGTGGCGTCTGCCACGGACGGCCACACGTCCGAGGTATCGGCCACCATGTGCGCCCAATGACATTCGTCGGCGCCCAGGGGCATCTTATGGAGCCGAACGACTCGCAGGTGTGTGTGTAGCGTCGATCGAGTCTACCCGCAGCGCAACGTGGAGCAGAAGACGTAAGGATACATATTTATAAAACTGTACGCAATATCGCGGTCTGCAGACCGCCGCAAGATGTGGGGTAATCGCGACGAAAAATCGTATCGACGATGATCAAATGCCTCGGATTCGGCATTTCATAGAGATACCATAAACCCGCGAACACGCGCTCGTACACATTAGTGAGGTAATCGGTTCACAGTGGGGGCAGACGTCTGCCGCTTCTGTTACAAAGTAAGTAATTACTTGTGAGCAAACCGTAAAGCCAACCTGTGTATTCCGGCGGGTGGTCAAAAACACGTGACGATCGAGCAAACATCGGCAGTGCGATTCCATGCGTACCTACGTGAATGTGAATACAGTTAGTAACAGACATCGGACACAACGAGTTGCGTTGGTGTCTGATGACGTTTGCACAGTGAACAGATTGTCGATAACTCGCGTTGTTGATAGTGTCTTGAGGACGAGTATGAGGGAGACCAAAGATGCGCTCGTACCGGTCCTACCAATAGGCATATAGGCCCGTTGTTCGTTCTAAGGAAAAGGGAGTACAGCCAATTGCGATGCTGCCGCGTCCCCGCGCCAACCGCCCGTCTCGAGCGGAGCAAAGCCAACGGGCTGTGTTCACTGCAAAGAGGTCCCAGAGAGTGCCGCATGGCCGCGGGGGACTAAAACGCTGTAGAAAACCCACACCTGGGCGCCGCCCTTGGGAGGCCGTCCCAAGGTAAAACTAGTGCCCAGCGCCTCCTGGATTGCACATCTGTTCTTGACGTCCTCGTCGATCTGGCATTTGGTCGGGCCACGCGTATCGGGGAGTTTCTCGGTGGACGCCCCCAAGGTCGTGGCAGGACAGCCGAAGCGCCTGAGCACAAACTGCCCACGAATGAGCGTCTGCTCCAAAACAGCCTGTTCGGCGGACAGTCCCATGTCGTGCGTGAGCGGCTGTCGCGCACAAGGTGTATTGCTATTCGTATCTATCACTTTTCCCGGAAGAGTCTGTCCAGGTCCTCGTCATGTCCACTGTACGGTGCTGGAAATATTACCGAACCAAAGATCGTAGCAGCGGGGAAAGAGGCAGGTGAGAGCGCATTCATGGCCGTGCCAAACACCATCGCAGCATCACAGACTCGGCTCGGGCCCAAACCGAGAGAGCATACAGCAGCATTGAGCGGCTCGAGTAAACCACGGGCGTACACGTACATTTACCGAGAGGGAGAGGACACAGCAGTACCAGACACGGCAGCATCATATAATCGGCTCAACAGCCCAAAAAAACGGTTATACAGCCGTGTCGCGCAACTCGAGTACGCTAAGCGTGTAAACGTAAATTTGAAGGGAGTAACAGGGCACAGCAGTATCAGACACCCCGGCATCATGTGCTCAACTCAACAGTCAAACGTGAAGGAGTATTCAGCATTATCGAGTTACTCGCAAGCCCGTATAGTAGCAGAGAACGAGTTGATCAGCCGCACCATACACGGCAGTATCATACACTCAAACCAATGGCCAAACAAATCAGAAAGTAAAAGGACACGGCGGCATCGTACAAAGCAGCATAATACCCTCGACTAAACGAACCGCGGCGTCATACACTTGGCTCAACATCCGAAACGAGAGCGCACACAGCGGGATCGAGCCACTTGAGTACGTAAAGTGTGTGCACGTAAGTTTTGCAGGGAGCGAAAGGGCACTGCGGTACCAGATAATGTAGCATCAAACCCTTAGCGTAACAATCGAAAGCAAGAGGGTGTACAGCAGTATTTAGTCACTCGTTTAAACCCAGCGTACGCACGAAAAATTGCAATAAGTGAAAGAGCACAGCAATACCAGACGCCGCGACATCATACAGTCAACTCAACAATCAAAGGAGAGAGATTAAACAGCAGTATCGACAGAGCGTATACAGCTATACCAAGCAACTCTCGTCCAGTAGCACTGTTGTGGCCAATCTATAGTGTCAGTAACTCGAGTACACCAAGTTTTACGTTTTAGATGAGAGAGCACAGCCGTACAAAACACCGTGACATCATCCCTCAACTCAATTTTTATGAGCACGAGAGTACACAACAGTCTCGAGAGAGCGATATGACACACAACTCATTGAGCAGCAGTACTGGTCGATCGATGGTGCCGATAGGTGCCAGCCGGAAATATCAGGACTATAGCGTAAAATTTGCACGACCGACTCGAGTACGCAAAACTTGTGCACATACAGTGGTGAAGGTTGACGAGAGTAAGAGGGCACCGCAATACCAGACATGGCGGCATCACACACTTCACTCAACAGTCCAAGGCAGAAAGTATTCAGCAGTACCGAGCAACTCGAGTGCACCCAGCGTACACACGTGAATGTGCAATGTAGGAGAGGGCACACAGGCACCAGACACCGCGGCATTATGCATTCAACACAAACGTCGAAACCAAGAGAGAAAAGAGCCGTATCTAGCAAGCTATACAGCTATCTCGCCTGGAAGTTCTGTACTGGTCGTTCGACAGTACCAGCACACGCACGCCAATCTTCGACGAGTGAGAGGCACAGCAGTACCGGACGCCGCGGCACCACCCACGTAACTCAACAGTCAAAAGCGAGAGAGAATGCAGCAGTATCGAAAAGGCATATACAGCTTTATCAAGCAACTCCCGCCCAGTAGCAGGAGAGTATATAACAGTATAGAGAGGACGGTATCCCGCAACTCTGGACCCCGCGGCATGATACACTCAACACAACAGTCAACAGCGAGAGAATATACCAAACGTATCGAGAGAGCGTATACAGTTATATCAAGCAACTCTCGCCCGGGAGTACTGTCGGGGTCGACCAATAGTGCCAGGAACTCGAGTACACCAAGCGTAGAGTGCTCAGTGAGTGAGAGTTCAAAGCAGTTCAGACATGGCGGCATCATACATTGAACTCAAGAGTCGGCAGCGAGAGAGTATTAAGCAGTGTCGAGAGAGATATAATGGAACTATCGCCCAGAAGAACTGGAGCTGATCGATAGTGCCGGTACCGTGCCAGCTGGAGATATCAGCACTTTTTTTGCGAAAACCGGCACTACGTGGGAGGCTGACACTACTACCCCTGCTTGCAACCCATCTGTGCAAAGTGATTGCTCGGCACTGTCGCGGGCAACCTGTTCTATAGCACCGAGAGAGTATACAGCATTATAGTGCAAGTCAAGTACATCCGGTGTACGCACGTGAATTCGGAGCAAGTGAGGGATTTTGTTTTGCAGTGAGTAAGAGGACACAGCAGTACCAGACTCTGCGGGCATCATACATTAAAATCAAGGCAACAGTCAAACGCCAGAAAGTATACAGCAGTATCGAGAGAGCAGATACAGCTGTACCACGCAACTCCCGCCTAGTAGTACTGTCGTGGTTGATCAATAGTGCAGGTGTCTCCAGTACACTGTTCGGCGAGTGAGAGGCACAACATACAAGCCCCGCGGCATCCTACCTGAACTCCAGAGCCCAAGCTCATACAGTAGTGTCAAGACACACCAGTACACCGGGCGAACGCCCGTCAATTTTCAGTATAGTGAGAGGGCACAGCAGTACAAAACACCACGGCATCATTCACTCAACTCAACAGTCGAACGCGAGAAAAAAAGCAGCGGTATCGGAAGAGCGTATACAACTATATCGAGCATCTCTCGTTGGGTGGCGAAAGGTTATACAGCAGTATAGAGAGAACGTAATATTGCCACTCTAGCCCAGAAGTACCAAAGTACTTGACCGACAGAACCATCGCACGCACATCAATTTGAAGTGCGTGAGAGGGCCCAGCAGTGCCAGTATCCGCAAAAATCACACACGAAACTCACAAGTCAAAAGCGATAGAGAATACAGCAGAATCGAATGAGCCGCCATATTAAGCAACGTTCGCCCAGTTGTGATATAATAAACTGCAGTATGAGGAGAACAATATCCTGCAAATCTCAACCCCGCGGGATGATCCACTCAAGACAACAGTCAAAAGCAAGAGAGTATACCGAAGTATCGGCAGAGCTTATAACGCTATATATAGTAACTCTCGCCCGGGAGTACTGTCGTTGTCGATCAAGAGTACCAGTAACTCGAGTACACCAAGCGTAGAGTGTTCAGAGGAGTGAGAGGGAACAGCAGTCTCAAACACCGCGGCATCATACATTGAACTCAAGAGTCAACAGCGACAGAGTATACAGCAGTGTCGACAGAGATATGTCACGCAACTCTCGCCCCCAAGTACTATAGCTGATCGATAGTGTCGGCACATGCCAGCCGGATACATCAACACTTTTACACGGGAACCGGCACTACACCGGACACTGACACTACTACCCCTTTTTGCAACCCGTCTGCGCCGAGTAATCACGGCAGGCACTAAAACGGGCAACTTCCCCGGTGTCACCACTAGTGGGTACACGGCAACATTGAGCAAATCAAGTACACGTAGGTACTCATGTCATTTTGCAGGGAGCGAGAGTGTATTTGTTGCCAGTGAGTGAGAGGACACAGCAATACTAGACCCCGCGGCATCGTACGCTCGGGACAACTGTCAAAAGAGAGATAATATTCAGCAATATCGAGAAAGCGGATACAGCTGCACCAAGCAACTCTCGCCTAGCAGCAATGTCGAGGTAGATCAATGTTGCCGGTATCTCAAGTACACTCAGCCTACATGTTTGAGCGGGGCAGAGGGGACAGCAGTACCAGACCCCACGGCATCCTCCCCCTCAACTTACACGTCCAAAGCGAGGGAGATTATGCAGGACGCTCCAGCGACAGACACCACGTAACTCTCGCCCAGACGTAATGATCGATCGAACGTGCCGGCACTTTCGAGCCGAATCTAAAGGCAATCCAAGATAAACCGACACAACGCCGGAAACTGACACTACTACAAGTCATTGTAACCCATCCGCGCTAAATGATGTCTCGGCATTATAGCGCGTGACCTGACCTGTGGCACCACATCGTGATGCGAGTAAATCCGCCTCCCGAAAGAGGGAATACAAGTCTGGGTCAAACTTTACACCCCAGTTCCTAGCTCTACCGCCAGCAGTCACAGGGGCGCTAGATATTTTAGCCTTGTGTACTCGAGTAAGCGGTTTAATAGGAAAAGAGAAAGGGCTTCAGCCGCATTCTCTACATCGAAACACACTCGAACCTAGGGGGGGTGTGGCCTGGTAGTGAGCCGGATAAGCTCATGACCATAATTTGCTCAGCGCTTATGTGCTCGACGGTTGTTGGTGCACGACTCCACCCGCACCAGCTCCGCTAGCTCCACCCGAGTTCGTTCCAGCTAAAGCACGTCCACCAGCGTTCGCCCCACCGCCGGTCTCGCCCATCTCGATTTTTTCCACCTGTCCCTCTGTTCTCGCAGCACCCACCCCGTCGCCTAGCGTCGCGAAGTGCCTCCCAAGCCCACCTACCTCGGATGCTACGTGGAGATGAATACAGTGGTCCACCTCAGGAAGATGGCATGGACTCGGAACAAGTCCAGAATACCCCAGACTAAACACCGCGTTGCTTGAAGCTCGTGGTGCGTAAGGGAGGCGCCGGTCCGGGGCCGACGTGCTAGCAGCAGAAGCGTCTGCTGGAGGGTCTGATGTCGACCCGGTGGTTCTCAGCATATTCGCCAGACGTTCGCGACTTACTCGTAAAGCTTACTCTATTTCGGGAGCGAAAACAAGAAGTGACCTCGTTGCGATACAAATTCCGAGACGTTTCGATATCATGGATGGTTCCATTTTTTTAGTGTCCATTTTTATCCATCGATTGGATCGCCATTTTACCCTCAGCGAACATCTGGACAACAAAGAGCGGTCCGGGTGTCTTTCCCTGCTCCCCCCGGTACGTACCTTCTTTTTATCGCGCGTAAAGTTTAGCATCCGCACTTCACGTCAAGTTTCATCGCATCTTGGTAACTCACGCTCTCACGCTTTCCGCTTTCGGCTAAACAATAATTAATGTGAGAAAGAGTCCTTTCGAGCATGCACCAGTGAGACTCGAACCCGCGAAACTGATCTAGGCCCACGGGTCCCCTACCAAGCCACCCGGGATGCTGGCGAGCCTCTTCAAAATTTTAATTTCAAATTGTAGTCTTGATTTTGTTTTGTGTCGGCTCTGCTGTTTCTCTTTTGGTTCTGTGTTGTCTGCCACATCTCTTATGGGGGGAAACGACACGGTTTGTCAAGATTGTTTTGATTTCTTTAAGTTTTGCACGATTATTCTCAACTTCGTGGATTGCGTATGTCGTGTTTGTCGTATCGACATGGCACTGCATTGTCTGCTCTGTTTACTGCAACCCTTGTGTGGGATCGTTAGGTCGTACGTTTGTGTCTACATACCAGGGTAGCTTGCTTGTATTGTCTAGGAATGACGAATCGACGCGGTCAGTTGTTGTGCTGGATGTACGACTTTTAGAAAGAACAGCTCAACGTGAAGAAGGCAGACCACACATCTCTCTGTCTGCTGTTGCGGTGCAGCGTACTGGTTCGCGTACCTGCCCTACTGTCAAATCTAAGCTCTGAAGATAAGCAACCGATACTATACAAACCAGTTGCCATGATCAGAAATCCTAATATACTTCGTATTCAGTAGGTACTATTTTTCATCCACGTATTGTTGGAGCCTCAAAAAAGCATTTTGAAACCAGTCGTCAGAAATCACGCCATTAGTTGTTTCAACCATTTAGAACCGCAGAGTTTGCAAAATCTGTGTATATTACTACATGTTTTGTCCCTACATCGGGATTGCAGTCCCAAAGGGGTTTGGCCTGACTGAATGTATAACACTCGCCAATCTTTTAAATAAACGTTCTCTCGCGGAGGAGGATGTTGCGTTTGGTGGTGTCTCATTGCGGCCGCCGACAAGTTTTGTTGGACCTGCAGTAAAAGGTATCGTTCCTTGGTCGCGATCATTCTCCTCGTTGCCGTGCGAGCCAGGTGATACCATTGTACTCATACATGGCGTGTGTAACAAGCACTTTGCTAAACACGCACGTGTGTTACGGACACGGGTATTTCAGTATTACGGTCGTGCTTAACGCATCAGGGGTATTGTTCCAGTATAGAGCATTACGACCGGCACTGAGTGTACGCATGTACCAGGTAATTAGATCGAAGTGATGGTGCAATATAAAGGCGACACACACGAGTTGGTTAAGAGCCGCGAGAAAACTGAGAAGGGCGGGGTAGACGAGAACACGTTGCGAAATATTCGCTAAAACACGCAAGATGACACACCCCCTGAGACCAAGGTCGGAGCCGATTGCCTCCCAAATTTGGAGGGTGCACTCACTGTTAAGCGTACACTTGGAAGACACGGCTCGGCGTTTACACTCTATCTCCCAATTGTTAAGAGAATATTTTTTAATATTCGTCCAAGCACGATCTTACACGATCTACCAGTAGTAGTATGTACGCTGCGTATACCAGCATCGCCGCTTGAGATGTGTACGAATATATTAGTGTCGTGGTATGTTGTTTGTTGAGTAGGAGAACCTCGGGTTTTGTGATTTCCGTCACATGCCTTGTCGTTTCAGTCTGTTGCCGCGGCTGCCTCCTTTTCGTGCTGAAATTCGCAGTCCCACACTAGGCACACATCTACCCTCCGCGTTCCCATCAGAAGATTGGGTTAGACAAGTTCAGCTTCTGACGGCTTCTCACGCCGATATTGGACAAGTGTATATGTCCGCTTTATAATTTCTGGTTATCGCTTGGGGGCAGGAGGCAGTGCTATGACGCACTACAATGGTGCCCGGGAATTTCTGCTCGATCGACGCTCCCCGATTCGTCTGTAGTTCGACTGATCACGGTTTCAATGGTCTTTCTTGTGTCCAAAGAGATCGAGGTCCGGGCAAGGTGCCCTAAAATGTAAGGTGCCGCAGTCTCTGCGCAACTGTCATTCGCCAGCTGTTATTGTGAGGACCCGTGTATGCCCTCCACGGGATATAGTACGAAAACCTCGCCCAACTTCATGGCGAGAAGACCACTCGCACCTCGCGCTTTCACGATGTGCAATGGCTTCTTTCCACCCCTATCACTTCCGCCTCCTTTCCTTCGTCCCCTCATTCGGTCATGTCCGGGTTCGAGTAGGTAGCGGGTGGAAAACCATCTGTTCCCGGCAAAATTCATCCGATCGAAGTTCCGCTCGGTATAAGTGTTCGCTGCTAAGCAAAAAATTCAGCCATCGTTGATTCGTGTGCCTCTGCACAGGAGTCCCCCTCTGGCATACGCGATGTCGTATTTGAGTTCGACGCCAAGACTACTCTACAACTGTGCCCGCAATTTCATGGCGTGAAACCCAATTGCCGAGATCATGGTTCGAAGAGACCATTCATCACTCAATAATTTGTGTCAATATTTGCATCGTTGAATGCTGTATTACGGAGGACCATAGTAAATAGGACCAAATATTGTTAGTAAAAATAGGTAAATATATAGTTTTTTCATGTTTACTATAGGTCTTGTTAACTATGGACCCCCGAAATAGTTATTTTCTTTAGTATAAAAACTTTATACGTACCGGGTATCGTGTCGCGAAAGATGGACGGAGAACACTGATATTGGTTGGTCAATGCCGCTAAAAATATAATATTGTGAGACGTCAAAGCGTTCGTTTCCATTTATTTTGTGTGCGTGGCACGCACGCTGGGCACCGTCACGGGGAGGGTATAAATATTTTATTTTATTATCACTTTTACTTTCCAGCCGAACTCGTAGGAGGCTTTACCCTCAGCGATCTTCTGGACAAGCCGTGGTCACAGGTGTCGTCCCTTCGCCCCCCCGGTTCGTGCCTTCTACTTTTTTGTCGTGCATAGGGTTCAGCATTCCCACTGTTCGTGGATTTTCATCTAATGTAGCGAACTCACGCTCTCGCGCTTTGCGCTAATCAATTTTTAATGCAAGAGAAAGCCCCTACGAGCATGCACTCGTTGAGACTTGAACCCGCGAAGTTGATCTTGGTGAGCGCGTGGACCACCTCCAAAGCCACCGCGGACGCCGGCATTGATAAATATCGAATACGCGACTAGGTTGCATATAAACTTATAGAGGGGTTCTCTGCTTGTCGTTTAGCCATTGGCATCGATTGCTACGAGGTGTGTGTGTATGATCTGTAGGCCCCGGCTAGGGAGCATGCGACAACAGAAGGGGTACAGTACGCACGGGTCCTTCATCGCTTCGCACATGGTTCAACGTCTAGGTGTTAAGATCAACGGTAGCAGGACACTTTGTATCCCTGGACAGGTCTGCCTTTTAAGTCGGTAAACAATGCACTCACATGTGTTGTTTGCTTAGCTATAGAGAAGAGCAGTTTTATGCCTTTCGTGCTCGCGGAGACTGAGACCAAGCTCGTGCTCCTCTGGAAAAACCCTGGTTTTCCATCTAAGATACGCCTTCCAAGTACTATAAATACGTTCCCAGTGACTGGACCCAGTTAGTTACCGGGCTTTCAATCTCATACAAGACCATATCTTAACACTAGCCCACTCTGATGAGCCGAATATGCAGAATTATGGGAAATTCGTGGAAACCCCGATTCCACGAACTAGAACATGAGTCGAAGATGCGGCTCCTCAAAACCCACTCCCACACCTCTGAACGGCGAGGCAACCAAGCCGGCAAAGTACGTAAAAAAATAAAGGGAAGACCTAGCCTTAAGGGGCAGCAAGAAATCGTCGATGAAAGCCATCGCCATATCGCCCGCACGGGGGGGGGCGAGGAAGATGCACGGAAAAGCGAAAAGTGCGTACGGGAACAAAAAGAAAAGTAGCACGGAGGACGACAAGAATCACCTATACCCAGTCCACCACTCTGGAAGCGCATCCCAACACCGAGCGGGGGGGGGCAGGACAGAATACGCAAAAACACATCCCCGACCCAGTTCAAAAATAAAAAAAATAAAAAAACACACCAGAAACATAACGGGCAGACAAACATTCATCCCCCAAGGCCCAGGAAGACGACAAAAATAACTAACTAACGAGTGCAGTCAAGACGCGAAATTCAGCTATCCACGGCGGCACCTCGAGATTCATCTACGTTACGCTGGACCCCCCGTGTAAACGCGCTAGCCAAGTGAATTTGCAGACACCACGAACCTCGTACAGCTCTCGTCGAAGTCGTGTAGCGCGCCGGAGAAAGAGGAAGCTTGATTGGTCCCGGGTCGTCCAAAAATCGAACCAAATATAGTCCATCCGTCGGTGTAGTTGCGCTGATTTTCCCGAGCCAGCGCAGACCGTCGTCCCCCTTGTACCAAAAGTGGGCCCCGTTGGGAAGTACAGTGTTGCTGTATCGGCGGAGCCAATCGGCGTGTGATACGCAACCCTAGAAACCGCTCGCCGTTACTCCGGGAAAGCTCCCGTTGTGCCGCGCCAATTCTCATTCGGCGATACAGGCGGTTGGCTTGGCGGTGTTGGTTCGGAGTGCCGGCCCAGTAGCGCAAAAATGCGTGGCGAGAAAGCTGAAGGTCCATTTCCCGTTCCCAGGAAGGCCGGGAAAGTCCCTTCCAGTGCGTCTCGTACATCACCGCGATGACGCCACCTCGACCTCTAACCGATTGATGTCCAGTAATCTTTTTCACTTAGAGTCGTTCAAGAGGGGTCAAAACGTCGTCCTCGGTGACGTGGTACGGAGGGGATTTCTTGGAGAAATTGTTGAGCACGTATTGCGTCAACCCCGCCGGCAGATACTTCGGCATGTCGCCACGGTCGTGAGGGTTGGCACAGGGCTTGCAGCGTTGAACAGATACGCGCCGGCGAGCCTCGGCGCCGGGCATATCGGAAGGAAGATCCAAATACAGGAGCATTGCTCCGAGAGGAGATCCATCCAGGGTGTCTGCAGAGGAGCAGGGGCCAATTGCGAGAACTTTGTAGGGGCCCGTCCAGTTGAGGGAGAGTTTGGCCTTGAGGACCTTGGCGTCCGTGTCTGGTTTCGCGCCCTGGCGGATGGTGGCCGCCGTATTGTACACCCACACCCAACCATCAACGTCAAATTTGGGGACCGGACGCAAAGCGTCGGAGAGGGCAGAGTTGCGGCGGTTCACGCGAGCGACAGTGAGGGAGTGGTGTTCTCAAACGATGTCGTACGCGCGCTGCTGGCGGTCCGTCGCCAAGTCGAAGTAGGTGAGATGGTCGCGGGCCAAGCTCTGGTGGCCGGTGACTCCTGCACGTTCGAAAATCGTGAGTGGGAGCCGTGGGAGCCGACCCATATGTACCTCGTTGGGAGCCAGACCCGTGGCGGCACTGACGGAATTGTTGTACGCAAATTCGACGTGAGGGAGCTGTTCATCCCAGTTGTTTTGGAGCTCGTTGACGCCACCGTTGCCGTTTGGGTGGTAGGAGCTGGTGGCAATTTGTCGAACCCCGAGAAGCTGATATACGGCGTGCGAAAGCTTGGAGCAGAACTGGAGGCCGTTGTCCGAGAGGATGCTGCATGGGAACCCCCAAAGAGGGATATACCGGTTGATGAGAATGTTAGCCGTGCCCTCAGCGGTGAACTCTGCCGCTGTGACGGCGTACATGTCGACTCGGCGGCTGAAACGATCAGTGAAAAGCAAGATGTAGGTATTAACTCGAGGCGTCACTGGGAGGGGGCCGAAATAGTCGATGCTGACGGCGATGCCGGGCCCTTCTGGCAAGGGCAACGTGATGGAGGGGCACCGGACCGTCTGCCGTGACGTGTTCCGTGCCTGGCACTTTAAGCAGTTGCGTAGCCACCACCGGGTGCAGATGCTCATGCCGATCCACCAGTAGAAACGTTCGAGCATACGTAGGGTGCGCGCGGCCCCTAGGTGGCAGGAAGCCGTAGAATGGCAAGCCTTCTTGACCCAGGGGCGCATGAGTAGCGGAACATAAATGCGAATAGGCTCGTCGTTCAATAAGCAGGCCGTACGGCCCACCGGGCGTGGCGTATCCAACGCAGGAAGGGGAGACGGCTGGCGGACAAGTAGAACAATGCCCGCGTCAGTGGTGTGCAAGCGGTCTTTGGTGGCCAGCTCTTGAACGTCCGAAAAGGGAGGGCGCTGATGGGAAGGGAAACCTGAGAAAACGTCGTCTGGCAAAACGTCCGGTTGGCCGAGGGCTATGTAGCGCATGGCGGCATTGCACGCGGGCTCAGCCTGTTGTTCCCGAGCCTAGTCGGCGTGCGAATAGCGCGCTGCGGAATCACCAAACTGAAACTCGGCAGCTGCGCCGAGTGCGTCCAAGTCGGTCGAGGTGACGGGAGGTGCGTCTGTTGGCGGCGGAAGTCGTGAAAGAGGAGTTCCCACGGGGTCGGTGCGGTCGTGTACGGACGGGATGGGTACCGTCGGGACGGACGAGGCGGCCTGTGTCGGGGCCAAAACGACGGGTGCGGGCGGTCGTGGCCGTGGGGCTCGCAGCGGGGTGGTAGCACGCCGGGCTGATGGTCTAGGGGTCCCGCCGGGCCCGAAGCCATAATCAACAGCAGGCGGCACGGCGTCAGCGGCGGCGGCTGTTCGTCGGCGCGTCCGCGATGAGATGCGGCCTGAAGACGGGAAAACGTACGGAGGCGCCGGGTTGCCAGGCGGCGATGGGGTAGACGCGGCCGGATCAGTGATCACGGCGGAAATTTCGACCTGTAAAGTGCTCGGCGGGGGAGGAGCATGCTGGGCGACAATCGTCGCTGCAGCGGGGGCTTCTGCAGAGCCCTGGCATGAAAGGGAAGACGCGGCCGGAGCAGTGCTCACGACGGAATCTTCGACCAGTAAAGTGCTCAGCGGGGGAGGAGCGCGCTGGGCGACAATCATCGCTGCAGCGGGGGCTTCTGCACAGCCCTGGCCTGAGAGGGAAGACGTGGCCGGAGCAGTGCTCACGACGGAATCTTCGACCTGTAAAGTGCTCGTCGGGGGAGGAGCGCGCTGAGCGACAAACGTCGGTGCTATTAAAACTCGCATCAGGACGAGAATTCTTAGCATAAACGTCACCGGTAGCCACAGTAGCGGGCACTCCGGTACTGGGGGGCCTATCAAAAGCATCGTCCTCACTAACAGCAGTATTAAAACTCGCATCAGGGCGAGAATTCTCAGCAGAAACGCCGCGGGTAGCCACAGTTGCTGGCACTCCGGTACTGGGGGGCCTATCAAAAGCATCGTCCTCACTAACAACAGTATTAAAACTCGCATCAGTAGTGGAATTTCCAGTGGAATCGGCGTGGGTGGTTACAGCAGCGGGCGAAAATGACGCAATACTGAAATCCAGTGTGCCATCTTGTGGGCGAGGAGCGGGAAAAATTTCGCAAGCGACCGTGGTGCCCCCGCTAACAGCAGCATGAAAACTCGAACCAGCACTGTAATTTCCAGGATCTCTGTTTGTAGCTCCTAATAGAACAGCGCGGGAAGCAGGCTCAACAACGAAATCCAGTGTGCCATCGTGTGGCCGCGACACGGAAAAAATAAATTCAGGAGTGGCAACATCACGCGTGGTCATCCTACGAGTACGAGCAGAGTCGAACAACAGTGGAATGCGAGGCGGAAAAACAGTCTCAAATACTCTCTCATCTGGCCCAGAAACAGGTAGATCCAGCGGCGCAGAGCGCAACTGGGATGCCTCCAGGTCGCTGCGTCCAAGTTTGTCCGACGTACTCCGGCCCGGAGCAGACGCAGCTGGCTTCACGGGCTGGCTGGGTACGCGCTCAGCGGAGCGGGGCTTCCAGGTGGCTTGGACAGCAGAGTGCACGAGTGGGGAGACAATGCTGCAAGACCCAAGGCCTGGCTGGTGGCGCGCGTCGCGCTCTCTAAGGAGCGGGGCGTCCAGTTGTCTTGGGCGGCAGAGCTCGCTCAGCCGAGCGAGGCACAGAAGGGATCTTGGATGAGGTCCGTCTAGCGGAGGCTGCTCGGGCACCGTCAGGGGGCTCCGGTCGAAGCTCTTTCTCCTCATGGTTTGTTGTACAAGGCGCTCGATCCACGTCGTTCTGATGGGGCTCCTGCCCAGAATCGTGCTCTACTTGTTGGTCGGTTGTACAAGGCGCTCGATCCACATCGACGGGCCTTGGGCGGTAGGACAATGAGGGGCCCGGAGCCCGGCCACCGTGAGGGGAAGCAGACCCTTCCACCTCTTGAGTCTCCATCATGCAGTGGCCGGAACAAACTTACTCAACAACAATAGGAAAGCAAACAAATGAAAACAGTGACAAACAACGCAAACCGACCAAAAGGCGGAAAGTCTTCAGCCGAAGACGCCACTTGTTAAGGCCACGGTGGCACGCTCAGGAATCCGATCTGGCCGCTAAAAGGACGACCCCGGGTTTGCAAAGGAACGGCGTGACTATTTCGACCGGTCTATTCGCCCAAAAAAATTGTAGCGTATCGCAAATCCACTCACGCTAGAAATCACGTAAAAAATTAAAAACAACTAGGAAATAGAGTGGGCGATTATGCCCGATACACCTGGTTCGTACAGCAGTACAGCAGTACGAGAGCGAACACCATGCACGCCGTCCCCATCAGACTCACATAAAGGAGACGCACTCGTTCTCGCACAGCCCTTTGAACCCCCCAAGCAAGGAGCCATACTATCTACCGAATTCACGACCATGTCCGATGGAAGGGAGCCCCCGTCTAAACGCATCAAGGTGGAGGACGGTCTTCCTGCTTCTTCGTCTGGTGGAGTCGCGTCTCCAGCAGCAGCGTCTACAGCAGCAGCAGCAGAGACGAGGGCGGAAGGTCGTCCCGGCAAGGCGAAAGCAAAAGGCAAGGTGAAAGAGGAACACAAGGTTCTCGGCGCCAAGGTCAGCGTCTTGGCGTCTGGCGACGGGAGTGCCGGTGAGGGGGGTGGCGGCCCCAGCGCTTCAAAAGAGCAGCTCGATGAAGAATACGATCGTGCGGTACGTCGTTATATGGGTTACACAGGGCCTCCCGTCAAGGCTGGCCGCAATATCTTCCTGACGCCCAAAGTTTTGGCTGTCATGCTCGGTTCCTCGTCAGACGAGGACACGAAGGACGGTGAACGACAGCAGTCCAACGGCGGGAATGCGAAGGGCGGAGGCGGCGCCAGCGAGCGCAGCATTAGGGAGGACTTTGGAGATGAACTCGGAGACATCCTAGAATTCCAGCCTCCTCTACCGCAGACTCCTTCAACGTTGGCGCAAGAGCTGCTGACAATCTGCACGGAGGACGCACCAAGCGTGCGCGAGTGGATTCTGAACTGTGCCAAGGAACAAGCTGGAGACTGCCCGTGTGAGACGCCGCTGCCAAGGTGGAAAAAGGATTCCCCGCGGAGTGCCGGCACGTGCGGCCGCCAACAGGCGGAGATCATAGCTGGCGTGGACATTGAGGTGCGTGGTCTATGTCTCTTCGTACGTAGGTTCCGCCGAGGGGTGGGACGGAACAATGACCACACCAGTGGATTTCGCTCACTGCTGTGTGGTGATGGTGGTTCTATTTCGGGGGTCCTTACAAAATAGGACCAAATTTTTTCAGGATGAATACGCCAATATGCAGGTCTTAGTGTATACCATAGGTCCTATTTACTATATTCGCCCGTAATAATAGACTACTTGCCTTGCAGCAGGGATACCAATCAATATGACTGGGAAAATGTATACCGATCGAACTAGTTACCCTCCCCTTTTATCCCAGTCTTTTTTGTTGTCATGGTATATTATACGAGTGTAACAGCAAGACGTGTAACTTAGTACGCCAATGCTCTGAACCACAGCATACCGCCGTGTTGAAAACCGTTCTAGTAAGAACCCCTTGAACGGTGTGCAACAGCAGTAGTTCATGATATGCGGCATATGCTAGACTGATGCCGGCAGACCTAATCTCCCGTTGTAACATGCTGTGCGGGATCTGTGTATACCAATTTAGGAGTCGGCGCACATTGTATTAGTATCAGTAGTAGCCGTGCTATGACGGGGCACCATAGTAAATAGGTTTATTGTTTTATATTCAAAACAGGCAAAAACATACGTTGTTGGGTGTATATATACCCTTGGTTCTATTTAGTATGGTCGCCCTCAATAATACACTACTTACATTGCAGCACATAAAGAAAATACATTGTGACGGAGGTCCATGGTAAATAGGACCAAACATTGTTAGCAATAAATAGAAGCATATAGGTTTTTGTGTATACCGCAGGTCCTATTAACTATGGACTCCCGTAGAAGTAAGTTATAAATTGGTAATAGTATTGCAAAAATGTATATCGATGGACCTTCTACTACGCGCCTTTTCCTCCAGGCTTTTCTTTCTTACTGGTCTATTATACAAGGAACAGAGAAAGACGTGCACGTTCGTACGCAATTGCCCTGAAACACAACTCCCCTCCGTGTCGCAAACCGTTCTTGTACAATCACGTTCCACGGCGCGCAACAGCAGTAGTTTATGATCCGCATAATATGCCTGACTGACGCCGGTAGACCTAACCTTCCGTAGTAAGATTATGTGCGGGATCTGTGTATCCCATTTTTGTAGGTGGCCCCGACTTTACTGGTACCAGTAGTACTCTTGTTATTACGGGGGACCATAGTGAATAGGACCAACTATTTGTACTCAAGGTAAATGATTTGTACTCGAGGTAAATTCAGAGGTTGTATGCACCGTGGGTCCTATTGGCCAGAATCCCCCGTATAATAGCTCCCACGAGGCAGTCACGTAGGCAACTCATTGCTGTCTATAGAAGTGGTCCAACTAGAAATAAAGCAAAGGCATTGATGCTATGACCCACATGCAGAAAACAGGCCTCGAAAGCGGTTGTTAGCAGGATGCAGCTCACCATTCATTCGACTCACCCTGCACCTCACGGCGCTTCGCGCTTGGTGGAACCACCGTCTGCCAGGTCGGTCAAAACCAGACGCGCTCCGTCTAGCGGCATGGTAACTATGCGAGGGTCTATGGTCACAGGGTTACGGGCAGGCATGATTACGGAGACCGCCCCTCACGTCGAACGACTGCGGCCATGCATGCTGACAAGTGCCCCCCCCCCCCCCCCCCCCCCCCCCCCCCTGCCCCTCCGCCCGTCCGGCCCGTGTACAGGCGATTCTCGAGCGCCAGAAACAGCGCGGAGGTGATGACGCTGTGCCATACATACTAGCACGCACCGTGCGAAGCTGTTTGCAGTACAATGCGGCTGGTGGGATTGGGTGCAGGGGCGGCGGCAATCAGTGCAAGCGTGGCCCGTGCTTCAAGCGCGCCATGGGAATGTTTAGTGGGGACGGCATGGAGGGTGTTCCCAACGAGGTTGTGCTGGCGTTGCTTAGGCACAAGTGAACAATGTCATGAGGCTAGTGACGTGTTTTTTGTAGGGGGTCAACCCTCGGCGCAACTCACCCCCTTCAAAAACAAAAAACGCACTCCCGCCCGACCACACGAAGGGTGTTACGAAGGAGGTTGCGCGGGCGTTTTGTAGACATAACGAAGATAGACTATTTTGTCTCTTGTTTTGGGGGAGGGGCGGTAGGGGGCTGTAACACCCTCGCATGTAAATTGGGTACACTAGCGACGAAAAAACTATATTGTAAGAGAGAGACGGTGGCCGCAGACGGCGAAACAGCAAGGGTATAGGATGACCAAAGCGTATGTATGGAAGAACTGTATTTTACGAGAGAGACGGTCGCTGCAGATGGCGAAACAGCAAGGGTACAGTAGGAGCCACAAAAATAGGTGTGAAATATAGTCCAGAAAACGTAGTGAGCGCCCAACTGTTGTCGGTGTCTCCATCAGGAGTTGTGTACATTAGCAGCGGCGACGGTGTTCTGTTTCCGAAGGGACGAGCGACCAATTCTAATATTAACGAGGCTAGCCGCACATGAATACACCCGTCTATTCCACCCCCTGTCCCCCCCTTGGTGTTGGTTAGGCATGAGTGGTTGCGAATGTAATTGAGCGAGCATGTTTGTGTTATAGGCGTGGGTGGGGCGGGGGAGGGGGGGGGGGGAGGGGTCACACGTGCCCCCCCCCCGCCCCCGTTTTTGTTAGACACAAGAGATGAATTGTATAATCAGGCGTTTATTTTGTTGTATGTTTTTGTTTTAGGCGGGGGGGGGGGGGGGGGGGGGATTGCGCGGGTAGCACCTCGTGACACCAACCAACAACCCAGCCCCCCCCCCCCCCCCCCCCCCCCCCCAACCACCCGCGTGTTTTCGAGCACAACAAGCAGACATGCAGCGCAGACGCAAACGTGTTGTACTTTGTCACGAACATTAATTCCAGCTTAGCGGCAGTACATATTGTATGAGCACATTGTGTCCTGGGTTGGGGACAATCAGTGTGCGCCTATGTTCAGTTGCCGATGAGTCCAAGGAGGCGTTTGTTGTAGTATGGATTTTGCTCGTCGATGGGATGTGTTGGCGATTTGGTGGCATGGGTGCATGCAGTATACCTGAAGTAATTTCGTTGTTGTAAATTCAATGAATTTTTTTTCGTGGACAGTAGTTAGGCGGGATGAGGCGTCAAAATATATATATATATATTTTTGGGGTGGGGGTGGTGGGGGGGGGGGGTGGCGGTGTTGCGGGTTGTCGTCACACCAACCAAACACTGCCGCCCCCCGCCCCCCCCGCACGTTTTAGAGCACAACAAGCAGGCACCCAGCGCAGACGCCAACGTGTTGCACTTTGTTACGGGCATTATTTCCAGTTTAAAGGCAGTATATTGTGTATGAGCACATTGTGTCCTCGGTTGGGGATAAGCAGTGCGTGCCTTATGTTCAGTTACGGATGGGTCCAAGGAGGTTTTCGTTGTATTACGTATTTTGCTCGTCGCATGCGTGTCGCGGCGATTTGGTGGTATGGGTGCATGCGGTATATTTGGAGGGATATCATTGCTGGAAATTTGTAGTTTTTTTTTCTTGGGTGTTAGTTAGGCGGGCGAGCGGGAAGGGTCGAGTGCGGACGCCAGGGCAAAACTGCTGTACTTCTCCGCCTGTGACGAAGTTTGTTGTGTTGGGTTCAGCGACACATGCGTTCCTTCTTGGTTTCGTGGCGAAATAAAAAGCCATACGCTTAGATGTCCTGGACGGCATCCGCGACACACGAAAAATAATATCAAATCGAAAATCAAAATTTGTCGGCAGCATTATTGCGGTGAGAGCAAAGCAAGATGTTCAGGTCTTGGTAGTGCAACACCATGCATCCCCCCGCTCAAGACCAACCATATAAATGTTTTTTTTTTTTTTCTTCCAAATATGCCGCGGGGGAAAAACAGGCGAACCCGGCCTTGCGGAATACAACACCACGCCACTCCCCCCCCCCCCCCCCTATTCCTCCGCCGTGACGGCAGAAAATGTTCTCGATGAAGTCAACCCCATGCAACCACAAATTATTACATTAAAATGTTGACAAGAGGTTAGCATCCAAGCAACCCCCAGCCTCCCGGATCACAATACAACTGCAACAAAACTATTTCCGGAAGTGCTGACACAGAACCACAATAGCCGCGGGAGCGGGCATAATTTGGCAAGGCCTAAACGTTCTGTGTATTATCCTACAATATCAATGTTCGCACCTCGTCTCTTGCGGAATAAACTACACTAGTGTTGGGAGCTTATCTTGTTGTGGGGTGTTATGCCTTAGCTCCACCGCCAAACCCCATCCCGCCCGAAACGCAAAACTACCGATTCGGCATAAACAAGACGAAAAGACACATCGCGAAAGGAATCATAAACCGACGTCCATCTGCGCTGGGCCAGCCCAACAATCCCCCCACCTTGGGCACTACGAGTACAAAACCACACGCCCCCCCCCCCTACCCCACACACAACCCAACCCCACCCCCCGGACCCCACCCTAGCCGCGAGGCCGCCCACTCAAGGTGCGCTCTCAGTACTTGCGTCACTGTCGTCGACATCTTCTGCTGCCTCCATTGCCCTCCACGTTTTCCGCCTCTTTCTCCCGCTGGACCTGCAAAGGACGGGCGCAGGGGGCACCGCCACCGGCCCTGCCGCCGACCCCCCCCGCCCCCCCCGTGCGTCCGTCGACGTCGTTGATGCCGCGGGTGGCGTATTAACGGACGCCCCCGGCGTCGCCTTCCTCTTGCTGCCGTTCCTCGACTTATTCAACGTATCCCCCGTTGCCGTCTGCGGGGTCTCCGGGCAAGACACCTTGCCGCCATTGTCTATCCACGCTTTCTGCATTTTCGCGCACTGCGCCGGGGACGCCTTTTTGTGACCAACGCTCAGAAGCGCTGTCACAGATACGCCGCGCGTCTCGCATTCCTTGCAAGTCCGCTGCCTGGATACCTTCTTTGCCGACGACGGAACCACCATGGCTTCGTTCAGGTTCCTGGTGGAGTTGCTGCCGGAGCGGTCGTACGCCAAAAGTCCGTCGGCGCACCCGTCTTCCTCCCTCGCGCGCTTGTTGGCCGAGAGACCTCGCTCGCTTCCGTCCCCTTCGAACTCTCCCACCTGAACGCCCCTGTTTGCAAGCGCCGCACATCTGACCTCGTTGGCCACCTTCAACAGTTTGCTGTCCTTTGTCTGCGTGCAGGATCTGTTTGCTTTTGCCTTGAGCTTTTTGTCGCCGGCCCTCTTGACCGACGCGCTATCCCACACCGTCGCGTCTCCATAGAGCTGGGCCGCCTTCCTCTGGTGTACCAGTGTATCCTTCTCGGCCCGATCAGTGAGAGGTGGTAGCCCGCAGGCTCGCTGCAGGTATCTGACCACTGCGCGATATCCGCCGGGATAGCACCTCTTCAAGAGAGCAAGCTGAGCCCGCCCGACGTGACTGATGTAGAAGTCGCTCCGCTTGGACACCATCGCGGAGATGCTACCGTTGAAGCTCTCCAGAGCGTTGGTCCCGATGGGGACACAGAAACAGAACGCGCGCAGACATGCTGTGTTGACGAGGACCTGCACCGCGCACGCTGGGCACTTCTGCTTCACCGTCGCGTTTTCACCCGCACCATTGGCACAGGGACTGAAGAACGTTGTTGGTTGACTCTCTCGCCAGGCCAAGTGCTTCAAAGTGCCGCTGCGAGTCACAACCGCGAGGTAAAGAAAAGGCGTGCGCGTGTCAGACACAAGTATATGTTTTGAACTGCAGCAACTCCACGAACGAGCAGCAGAGTCACCGAAAGGAGCGTGTCGTGCATACTTGGAGGCCCCAACCGCGTCTGTCAAAACGAGTGTCTAGGCAATAGCGGGGAGTGCAGGTTAGACGACTGCAGCAACGCGTGGAAACGAGTTCCCTCCCGTCCATCACCGGCAACGCACCGACCAAGACCGCCACCCCTATTCGAAACAAAGATCTACGTATTCCGCGGTGATCTCGCAAGACGCGAACCTCACCTATTTGATTGGCCTAGGTGCGACGATACGACCATGATGCGCGTGCCCGTCGCATCGAACACCGCCGCCTCCCTGGCTACAACCACCTTAACCGCAGACATGTACTGAAACATGCACTCCTGGTTGGCACGTGAAAAATCGGATGCGGAGCAGTGTAGGCGTGCGGCGAGATAACGGCGTGAGCCAGGTTCTATACTACCTTTCTTCCATATGACCATATTCACAATAGACGTCACCTGGAATATGCACAGGGGCATCACATTCGCAAATGGATCATACAGATAGTATATCATGAATATTACCCACCGGAGAGTTTCCGGTTCAACACGTGTATGGCGTTAGACGACGGGGACTCTCGGCGACGACGAATGTGACAAGGGAGTCGTGCATGCCGTCTCCTAAACATACTCGAACACTGCAAGCCTGAGCTTGATACTCGGTTTTTTTTTTGCAGGACACAGCGCCGTTTTCTGGTCGCACCAGAACTGCGCGTTTTTATGTATGACCGGCAATGAAGCAGTATACGTGTAAGGCAAAACTACGAATCCCGCCCCAACTATTTTATCACACTCCATCCCGACGTTCGCCTGGGGTGGTTCAATAATCGTGGTCAAAATAATGGACCGGGCAAACACATATCCCTGCCACAGACGTTACCACAGACCTTAACCTTCGTCGTGAGGATCAGAGCTGCCGGGGCGTGCACCATTTCGGCGTGTGATGCTCCCGCGGCCGAGATGAACACATCTCCCACATCATCGGGCAACCGCAGCTCGCGTGTTGCGATATGGAGCTTCTCCCTGTGCGCCTTCCGCTTCACATTCTGGCATGCGCGCACACAATGGAACACGGACAGAGAGTACGGGATTGTTAAATGCATGTATGAACAGCACACACGTGACACGGTTGGTCTGTCTTGTCGACGACAGGATGTTGATACATGGGCGGAACACAGTGTAGGAGTTCCTACGCACAGGATCCCGGCGGAACACACGTACCAACACGTCATGGGTGAACCGTCACTGCGACAAGGGGAGGCGATATAACGTCGCCGAAATATGTATACCGAGCCGAAATGGACTCAAATCGATAGCACTCACCGGCTTCAAAGAGAAGACCGCGTCGTCTACTGCTTCAAGCGTTCGATCGATGA
The DNA here is from genome assembly GCA_031763025.1 of Macrocystis pyrifera. NCBI lineage: Eukaryota > Phaeophyceae > Laminariales > Laminariaceae > Macrocystis > Macrocystis pyrifera. The sequence continues at coordinate 11,556,688 of JASSKH010000022.1, forward strand.
TGTGGAGCCCCTCCACACAGATATTTTCTACCTCGGCGATCTCGACTTCTAGTCGTTTGAATGTGTCCGACACCGTCGCCCCGGCAGCTGCCCCCTCGAGCGCCTTCTCTTCTTCCGCGGCCTTAGTCTGCCGCGCTCCTTCATGGAAGGCTTCTTTCTTCGTCTTGAACAACTCTTTACAGACGCACAGGGTCTTCAGCATGCTGGGTACCGTCGCCGCCGACTCCTTGCACGCTCCGAGGGTTACTTTCGGGGCGGCTTTAACCCTCACACCTGCCACGCACCCCCCCCCCTGCACCCCAACCTCGCCTTCGACGTCACCCTCCCCGTTGTCGCCGTCACCCTCCGTGTTATCGTCGTCGGCGTCGCCCGTGACTTCAACGAAGAAGTCGCCACCTTCCACGGGTGCGTTTGAAAACATCTCGCCGTCGGGGTCCCCCTCCGCGATTGTGAAGTCGTCAGCGCCTGCGCACTCCTTAGAGCAGAAGGAGTGGTTGCCTGTCGAGTATCACATCAGAGGGATTGGGTGCGATGCTCAGGAAACGCCGAGCACGGAAAATCATGCCCAGCTCACGCCGCTGAAGTAAATACACCCTGGTAGAGGAACGCTTACCATGGCGCGATTGTGTATGAAACTACGCCAAAAAAAAAAGTAACGTAACCTCATTACTGACCTTGCAGGTGAAACGCGAGATGGTTGAAAAACTGGATGAACGCCTCCGCCCACACCCACTCCTCCTTGTCCACGCTTCCGCCATCCAACCACACTTGCCGGGCACGCACGCTGGCGTTCGCGAAATTACGCACCGCCCGATCCCCGTTGCCCTTTGCCCACTTCGCAATGTTCTTCTTCAGATTTTTCTTGGGAGGGCGGAAAGAACGAAACAAAAAGATAACAACAAAAGGACACAACACAGACGACGATTGAGACAAGCAGCCAATAGGTGAAGAGCGGACGAAAATTTTGGAGCCTTATGTCTAGAGCACTTGCCGGTGTCGACCATCGAGGACGACACAAACAGTAGCGACAACAACAGGGGTGTGTGTCTACAATTAGGATGACGCGACTCCAACATTATACACACCGCGATGTGCGCCCGATCGTAGCACTCTTGAGCAAGGAAGTACTTCAAAAAGATCTTGCCAATGTGCGCGTCTTGGTCGTGAGAGATCCGCGATACCCAAAACCCCAGAAGCAGCGTGCGCAAACAGACCAGCTTCGCGCCTAGACCCTCCGCAAGCTGCGCCGCGAGTGGAAACCGAATAGCTCCGCTGCTGTAGCAATTGAGCCGCAACGCAGCGTGCTTCGCCGCTCCACCTTTCGCCACCTCTGCCTTCCACTCTTCCTCCGTCCCATGAAGAAAACAGCGTTTCCCGTCGCGAGCGAACGCGCAGTGTAGTCCAAGGTGGACTTCCTGGCTACAGCGTCTGCATATGCTGACGAGGTCATGCACAACCGTGCGGCGGCCTTTGTCGTTAAGCTCCTTCAACTCGACGGACTGTATGACGCTCGCTCCTTGAGCAGCCCGTGACCTGTGTCGAAAGCCTGCGTCCAATGATGCCTGTCATGAGCGGGGGCACGTGGGAATTTGGCCGGTCGAAGTCGGAATGCGACGTAAAGGGCGTCTTATTGTACTGCTTTCAACCGCTGAAGGTGTTCCAAATGTGCACAGACGTCACCTGCAAGATGGCACATATAAGTTTCGTTATATGTACATATTGTGACTAATACGATCCCTCACATATATCTCCGTGAGCCATACATAGTCCCCGTCGATTTCGTACTTCGGAAACCACTCGTCGACTTCACCACTCCCCCCCTCCTCCAAATTGTTTTGCTTCAGAACTCTGAGTAGACTGACGGCCATCATCTCCTCCTCGAGGTTTTCCCCTCGTTGCTCATGGCCGTCTCCTTCCAGCTGCCGAGAAATGAATATTCAGTATACAAAAGGGTGAAGATTCCGGGTGCGGGTAGCGGGGCGTGGGCGGGGGGCGGGGGGGGGGTCTTGGGTGTATTCGTGGTTCGGGATATTTGTTTCGCCGTGCCTATGTCATAAGACCCGTGTCGCGTTTGATGCAAACCTACTCTGGCCCACGGGGCAACGAAGCGTCTTGTCGACTGGGCAACTCCTTGCAACAAGAGGTTATTTCAAGGTCTGCATGGCCGAAACGTTGAAACCATGATTATATCGATAGAAGTGACCTTGACACACCAGACGGACTGTATCGTAACCTCTAATGCACCCACCTTCAGGCCGAAGTCCCCTTCCATTCTCGCCAGCAGGTGCGTTTTGTGCTGCAGGAAATAGTGATCTTCGATAGGGACCCTAATTCTCCGCGAAGGGTCGGAGTGAAGGGCGTCGTTGTTTTCCTTGATATACTTCTCGAACAATTTGTCGACTTCACGTAGAATAAACTTCTGATGCCTGTGGAAGGTCGACCTGTCCATCACCTTCATATCGCTATACTGGCACGATGCAGACCACCCGGTGAAGCTATTCCCCGCCAGCAAAATACCGAGTGCAGTAGCGAGGGAGTTCGTGCCGCCTAGGTGTAACCTGTTGAACGTTGCGCCACACCCGCAACATTCGACAGATAACCGGAGAGCAGCAGGACTCTCATTCGAAGCCCCGTCCGTCGTGAGTGGCCCTTCGCAACCCGTGTCCGCGCGATGTACTTCAAGTGCAAGGTTCAAAAAATCGGTTTCCATAACAGTGTACGACCGCTGTCCCGACGAAGATTGCTTCTCCCAACCTTTGTCAACCTCTATACTGTCTCCTACTGTACCCGTGTGCGGGCTGGAGATCGTGGATGTCAACTTCTTCCTGTCAAGGCCGCAGCAGTAGGGCGACGGGTAGGGGGGAGTTGGAGGGGAGAGTTGGTGGATCTCAGCGAACGAAGATGGTCGATGGCGTTGTGAGATTTGTCGTCTTTACACGCAAGCCAGGGTTGTACGATAACAAGGACGGCCTTCATGTTTTAGAAGAGTGGGGGGGGGGGGGGTTAGAGGCGGACGGAGGGGGGGGGGTTGGGGCCGGGGTCGACATCATGCATTGTCGTAGATAGATGACCATGGGTGCGTGTTGGGGGCGGGGGGGTAGACCTTCCAACACAGAAACTGCTGCGTTACGCTCACATAATGCAATAACGATGTGAGAATGAAATCCTAAAAAGCAACAGTCCAAAAGGTTCTTTCGGCCCCCTGCACCGATCCCAATCAAAATGCGACATTCATCATTGGGACGACACCCTTCTCTTCATGGCAACCACTCACTGTGTAGGATTTGTATGCTTCCGTGCGGGAGCCTTCCCTTTCGCGTCATGACTAACAGCAGTAGCTGTGGCAGCAGCTTGGACTCCCTTCCTCGCCTGTTCTCCTTCTCCGTGGGCTTCACAGACTACGGCCGCTCTGCCAACCACACCCTTTTGCGCCCGCGACCGGGCGTGTGCTACATCATGTACCGCCCGATCGACGCTGTCCGGACTACGGGTTGCGTGGGCTCGGACGGTCATTTGGTTCGTGTCTCTGCGTTCGGCCCGTTTTTTTTGTTCGTCCACGCGTGAACTGACCCGAACACGAGCCGTACAGCCCTGTCATCCATCGACCACCGTTCGCCGCCCGGTACCAAACCCTTCGCTGGCAAGGGCACCGCAATATGGATGGACCTGCAGTGGAGACACTCGAACTTCATGCCGAGCTCCCCTGGTTTCTCTGACGGCACGATAGACGTTTCCGGCGACCCCACCCGCATAAAATCCCAACGGTGTCGCGGGGAGTTGCTAGGAGAGTTTGGCTCGCAGTTCCGGCACTGCAATGAGTTGGAAACATCGACCGTGAGATCGCAAATCTCCAAGCAATCGCTTACCAGCCATCCAGGCGGCGGGTTTTCGGGTTGCCCTGTTGACCGAAATTGAAGCCCGGTCCTGCACCAACACAGCAATACGTGGTGGGGCAAACGTGAGGCAGACAATATAGTCCACATAGTTAAGCGTTCGCGACGAACACCGCAGACGTGCGCATCTTGAAGCAGTCGCATGGACAAGAAAACGTGTGGTACCGACACATTTCGGTGGTGCAAAACCTGATATGTACAGTATATATTCTACTCACCAGAAGGTGGCCTGGTGTGTAGCGCTCAGGAGACTCGAGCAGACGTCAAATCCCAGTGTGAAAATGTGTCCGCGCCCGAGCAGGCCCCAGCAGAGCATGCTGAAGTGCCGTTCCCTGAAGATGCCGAAAGTCTTCAGGAACATGTCGTGATCTCCACTTGCGGATGCGGAAGTGGGCAGCAGCACCTCTCTCAGGGCTTGCTTGGGCACATCTAGGAATCTTGACAGCTCGTCCAAACTGAGAAATATTCCGTATGTTGGAGAAGACATCATCATCTGCATGGCGTCGCTCCGTACCCAGCCAACCCTGCGGGTCGCCAGATTTGTATAAAGGTTGCACGCACGGCTAAGAACATACTCGAGATAAAATTGTACGTAACTCCTAGACTAACCATACGCATTTCGCCACACAAACAACACGCGCGCACTGCACCAGCGACGGCGTCGGGGAACGCGAGTCCTACGGAAAGCGAGGAAAATTAACTCCGTGAATCTGTGTACCCGTCTTTCTTTACACTTGGGCGACGTCGTAAGGGTAAACATCTGACGTACGAATAGCATGGATGGCCCCCAGCTGATGACGTGCGAGTATCGGGACCACCGGCAGAAGGCCCTCGACTAGCCAACACGATTAAACGGCCCACCAAAGCAAACTACCGCGTACGATGGTGATCGAAACGGGAACGCTACGACAGTGAAGGGACACACCTTTGCCGCATTTTCTGCGAGTCTTCACCAGTGCCGACATCACTACCTCCTCCTGCCGTAGGAGCCGCACGCCCCCCCCCCCCCCTCGCGTATACCGGAGGCGCTACCCCGCTCGTCCCTTGCCGTACTAGCAGCCCGGGGGCCGGGGATGAATTGTTCTGCTGCACCGTTCTTCTCCGATGTGAATTCGTGAACATCCTCCCGTGCGTTGAATGGGGGTTCCGCACCCCCCTTGCCAGTGAAGGCTAGCCACCACACCCTCCTCGGATACTTGCTACCCAAGACTCTGTAGACTCCAGCTGCCGCGAGCTTCTTGACGGCCTCGTCGTGGTTTCTCTTGCCATGCGTGCCTCCGCCCAAGTTCATGAACTGCTTGCTGACGGCCTTCTCTTCGAGACCGAGGTCGCGTTCGACTTCTTCCTGCTTGCGCCAGTGACTCATTCGTGGCTGAGCGCACAGCATCGCAGTAACATCCATCGCCGAAGCATTTGCCTGTGGCGCCGTGTGTGCGCCTGCGTATGATCCCCACCAAACGAGAGAACGCGATTTTGTTATAGAACAGTACGCCGGTGTTTGCAGTGTTTCACACGTTATAGTTTCGGCCATCACCTGACCACATTGTTACACAAATATACTCGAGGGCCCTTGATGGGACCGTCTTCACGTCATCTATATCCCATCTCTGGCCTTGTGAGTACTGTCTCCACATCAGGAATAATAGCAGCGCAAAACGGGTGGGCAACCTCGCAGACGCGAGGAACGTTTCCATAGCACCGTTTGATACGTGGGAAAGACCATCTATGGGCAGCAGTAGGTATGCGGTACTGCTGCATTTGTCTTCATTGACGTATAATGCAATTATAGGCAAAAAGGTTGAACGATTGCCCCCGTTATGGGTGGTTCCGACAAGCTTTCTGACCGGTAGGCTAGCCTGCGCATACTAAAAATGGTACAAAAACATTTTTTTTTCAAGGGAATACGACATTTTTTGGAGCATTCTAGGTTTACGTCATTGGATCAAACCGCACCGCTACCTTGGGCTGCAAGGCTCAAGAGAGACCTACAGAATCGTCTACGTATAAATTACCATGTTCTATGGAGTAGGCGTTCTGCCCAACGGGAAAAACCATAGAAGAATAGCTGCCCCCAATACGGGTGAATCCAGCAAGCTTCCTTACCAGTCGGGGAGCGTGCACATACTGAAACTGGTACAAAAATCACGTTTTTTTAACGATATAAGACGTTTTTTCTGGCATGAAGGGTTTACGGTATTGGTCCATCCAGGCCCGCAGCGTTGGTTTACCTCGATTTTTCTTAGGTCTACAGATTCGTCTGGATGTCAGCTACCTTGGGCTGCGAGACATTTGGCCGAGTATGCCAAAGCCAAAGAGAACGGCGGGACTCAAAACGGGTACATATGGCCCTGTCTTCGCAGGGGTGGGTCCTAAGCACAGTGTTACCTTACCAGACCTGCATAACCAAAACATGGATTTCTACTGCTGTACGGCACCTCGTGCGCCAATTCCACCGCAGGTGATGGACCACACATCAGGGCAGCGACAGTGATTGCCGTGGTTGGTGGTGTGTGTTTTGTGTTGTGTGTGCAGCGTGGATACTTGTACAAGTACGCCTCGATAACCCTGGCCACCCCTCCGGTCCAGATTTCGGACCAATCTCAGACCTTTTGGGCCCAAAGTCGACTTATACATGCTCGTTTGCGACGCTGCGGGGGGGGAATCACCTTCAAACAACACGGCGGTGAGGTCAAGCCTTTATGTGGTAAGTTGCGCGGTCTGTGAGACGAGCACAGGGGTAGGACGCCTTAGCCACGGGCTCAAGAGGCGGTCTAACCAGGGTTGTCGGTCACTAGAACACGCCCACACCAGCTCTCGACACACAGTGCACCGGATACCACCAAATTTTGGCAGGCGACATGTCTCACGACCCTGGTAACCCTCTTACCTTGTGGGGCCGCCATAGATCCGCAGGCCCGAGCACCGCTCACCACGCCGATAAGCCAGAAAGCGATTCGCATAGTTTCCAGAGTGATTTCTGCTTTGCCTCAAGTCACCCTCAGCCTTCCATTGGTCCGAAACCTGACAGTCTCGTTTTGTAACTGTAGCTTTTTTTTATTGAAATGATGTCGATTTTCACAAGTAGGGGATGAAAGGAGCTGAAGGGACCTGAGCGTGCCACCGTGGCCTTAAGATCAACGGTAGCGGGACACTTTGTATCCCTGGACAGGTCTGCCTTTTAAGTCGGTAAACATTGCACTCACATGTGTTGTTTGCTTAGCTATAGAGAAGAGCAGTTTTATTCCTTTCGTGCACGCGGAGACTGAGACCAAGCTCGTGCTCCTCTGGAAAACCCCTGGTTTTCCATCTAAGATACGCCTTCCAAGTACTACAAATACGTTCTCAGTGACTGAACCCAGGTAGTTACCGGGCTTTCAATCTCATACGAGACCATATCTTAACATAGGGAATATTCTAGTAAAAATCCTTGCCTGAAACCATCAAGCACCACCTTGCAAGCGCGATCGTCAATTTTTGCATAAATGTATGCCGTGTGAACAATGCTTGGGTTTGGTACTTAGGGCCCGCTTAACGAGAAACCTTTTTAACGATAATCGAACAGGAAAAACTTAATTTGATTTGATTTGAATATAATTTCGTGGAGGATATTCGTTTGGGTCCTATCGAGGACTAGCGGATAAGGAAGAATGGTCTAACAACGCACTAGGGTCAACGAACACCCGAGGGCTGCCAACGAGGCGAGCGACGGCCCGCGTCCTCCCCAGGGCGTCACGGTCAGCTTCCGATTGTTTCTGCCGGCACCGCCGAAGAGGCTATCGACCTTGGGATGGCTTGGGTGGCTGGCACAGCCCCAACGCCCCACGCAGGCAGCAGCGACGGGGATGTGGCGATAGAACATCAGAGCGAAGTCGTGACCTGGTCGGTGCTCTTGTGGTTTGCGAGGCGAAGAGGGAGGAAAACTGGGTTTGTCACGGCTTTGTAAGTGTTTGAGGCGCCGCGGATGGTCTACTCTATGCTAGGGGCCGTCGGACCTCGGGCTGCTGCTCCAGTGACCCTGTCTCTCTGGAACGGTGGATCTCACCTGTGTAGCAGTCGACGACACGGCTCAAGTTTTCGTGGCTTGCTTCTTCGGGTTCAGGAACATACCACGTTGAGTTGGATGAACTCCCCAAATTGAATAACAGGAGCAAAGAAGACCCTTCTTCTGAGATTCGTTTTTTTTTCGTGTGATTCGAACCAAACGTCAAAACGCCTTCTTGGTGATCCACTTGTCGACCAATCAGATGCAAATCAAATAAAAACAAAAAACATGTTAGGCGAGTATAATCGAAAAGCGTTTATCGTTAATGCGGGCCCTTACAATAATCCCGTCAATAAAACCGAGCTGTGTCTGTCTATTTCCTTCGTACGTCTCTCGTACTGAAAACGTTCAAATTGAAAATGACAGAGCGACCGAGCGACGGACAGGAAACACACGACTAAGGTCAAAATTTATTTATTTTTGATATCAAGGACAGCACGCTGTTGCAGCTAGTTCTGTGGCCATTCGGTCAGTTTTGTCTTTTCGCGTACCCCCAAACCCATGGGTTTCCTCACTCTCTCTTGTATTGTAAAAGAAAGCTGCACAACGCCGTCGTCGCGATTTCGCAGCTCAGAAATCGCTCCTCATTTGAATCACACACACATATTTATGACAATAGACATGGGGCAGCTGTGTAATCTCTTACACGGTTTGCTCAGTCATACTCCTAAACCGACGTGAGGGTTATTGTCCCTGGGTGACCACACAACCAAAGGCCGCACTAATCGTTCGTGTGGACGCTTTCCGTTCCACACGTCGTACGGATATAAAAAACATGTGTGCTCTTGGGGCTAGGCCTGTTTAAGAAATTATAGCTCAATGTATTATGATATCTTACCGGACAGGCTTCCGAGGAGCTTAGGCTTGGTGGTGTCCAATATCGTTTCGACAACCATACTTGGTGGATTAAGTAGGCCGTTTTTTGTCATTTCGGATACAGTTACATTCGCAAGCCAGTAATCTGGGGCATGCTACCTAATACAGCAGGTTCGTCACCTCGTGACCGCATAGCATTCAATAACGAAGCTATTACGTATCGCGAAACACAATGTTAGATGGACATCATCCACGTGAGCGGGCCATAACGTTGCACTTCTGCTCGGTATCGTCAAGCTTGCCACTGCAACATTATGCCGCGTCAGGATCTGTGTGCACGTGTGTATCACAACCTTTCAAGTTGGACATACTCGTATATTTTTATCTTACAATGAATGGTATTCATGTCGATGATAGTGTTAAGCATATCGCCTGCTGAATTTGTTTTGTAGTATCATTCGCGATGTCTAGGACTATAAACTATATCTTCCTGTGAATACGTTGCCATGAATGTCAACCCCGATAGAGTATTTAACTCTCACTGCTTTACCGTTCGACCTGAGAATTCGATACCCTCCATAATCAACACAGCGACTGGGAACGTCAAATGCATCAGCTCTGCGGAACGGGCAGCGCATACGCTGTATCACTCGAATAATGTCGGCTGGGTGTTTGGCTCTCCCACGGGCAAGGCCAATCGTTATCTTCCCGGAGATATCGTCAATTACCGAGGAGGCGTTCGAAACAGTCACGTGAAAAAACATGAACTTTTCGGGCGAAGTACTTGGTTGCCTTATGGGCCCGATAGCAGCCGAAAAGTGTTAAAAAATACTATGGACACGGGCTCTTGTTTGCTTTCAAAACGTTTCAGAACATATGAAAAGTAGATCTTCTTTACGGATCTCCAAACTATTTTCCCATGTAGTTTGTATTCCTCAGTGAACCGTCTACGATCTATTGGTAGACAAGAGATCCCTGAGATGTCCGCCACGGCCTGAAATGTCACTTCCAGCGATTCCGGTATTATCAGATGGTACACCTAAAGCAAGAATACCGTGTACGCAGAGCGAAACCAGCAAAAATGCTGACCACTCCAACGTACGTCCTCAGCTATAAGTGTTCCGACAGGGACAAGCGTGATCCTTGAAATTCAACAAGTATCTCGCGCGAGTGTCAACAAACAATGATCTGAGAGGGACAGCAGTGGCCAGATGTGCTCATACCGTGTTCACAGTGTGGACAAGATACTGAATGCATGCGCGCTAGGATCAAAAATAAAGTGACGAACTAATTCAACCATGCCAATGTTGTGCGCGAAGAATAATACTTTTGTGATCATTGCACTTATGCATGACTCACAGGCGTCTCTCCCTTTAATAGCATAAATAGGTCGCGGGCTGAGGTGGGCCGTGCTCGGGAAATACTCGTGTGCCTTCATTTCGATGTATTTGGTACAACCACAGCTTAGCTTGCTACTCTTTTTTCTATGTCAATCCACCTTTCGCGCGTTCCATGTCAATATATCAACCAAATATGTATAAATCATCAGAATCTAAACCATCCTAAATCTTACCTTAAACTTGTAATAACCCGAAGAACTGGATACTTTTAGGTTTTGTCTTTCCGACGTAAGTGTCGAAGAAGTATGTTTTGCACTTTTCATAAGTCAACATATAGAAGAGCGTAGGCGAGCCCTAATCTTAGCCTGAACACACATACTTAACCATACGAATGCACGTATCATCATGGACGGAACGCAGCTCCACAGCTCCAAGGGAACCTGAGCCACGTCAGAAAACATACAGGTAGAAACCAACCACGACCGAAAGCAGAAAACCAAGACAAACAAAGTGAAACGGTCACGGTGAAGTGAACATGTCGTATACCACGAATTGTATACGAAATAATGGTAGTGATGGAACTGTATCACATAAGCGATACAACTCGACAACTCGCGGCCAACGACTTATCTAGAATAGCATTGGTAGTCTATTTGCCGTGGTAGGTATTCCCCATGTCATACTCGGCAAATCACTCGGTTAGGCTTATAATCTGCGACAGCAAATCAAAGACGAAATCAATGCAGATGCAACATACGCCAAACCACATGGGATATGTATTCTACATTGATTCATACGGGACATATTTGACACTATGCAACACATGGCTCCAACAAAGTGTCTGGAAGCAGCCTGCCCTCTGTTTAATTCTAAAAATTTATTTGTCAAACGGGCAGTCGTTCGTGGGTGATTTTACATCCTTGATACTCGCTCTGCTCTAAGCTACTCGGCTAATGATACAGTAGGTATCGTTGACCATTCTCTGACATAAACAGTAGAACTTATTTTAAGATGCAATGATTGTGTCCAAACAAAACGAATTTGACTGCCTATTTCCCGAGCCGAGCACATCCCTCGAATTGATCTGGGAACGTTTCGAACTACGGCAAATAATAATAGTGATTGAAATATTGAACGTAGAAACTCTGTAACATCTGAGGCGGTGATGAAGAATGCGGAATTTCACATATTAGAAATAGAAACCAGGAAAATCTAGGATATTGAAGAATTGCGAAAAAAAAAAATACGAAACTATTGAAAAAAAAAACTGCTAGAAGGGTTTCCCTTGTTTGTGGGAGGTACGTTTGGATAGGCGTTACATAATGTAGGAAGAGAGTACGACTGAGTGTAGACCACCAACATCTACGAAGTAACAGAAACGATGAATACGACAGCAACTAATTGTTCATTCAAACTGACCGAAATCCTGTTCGTAGCGTCGCCGCGATCGGGGTTGATTCCTTCTAGGCGTCCTAAATTTTACCTCAGTTTTTCTAAAAAGTGCTCTGTTGTAGGCGCCCTTTACGCCCCCTCGTTGGAGGAGGCCTGCGAGCACGATCTATTCGGCGAAAATGTATCCCCTTTAGGGTAGATCAACACCCAATACTGGGCGACAACCGTATAGACCTGTGTTCCTGCTCGACCGCAAGCCTTGACTATAATCGTAGGAGTCATGCGCCGCAGTAACCACACACGCCGAGGCGGCGCAAACCTCTCGATTAGATGCCTTCTGATAGCTCATTCTTCTACTGTGTATGTGCTATAATATTTTTTCTTCTTTTAAGTAGAGCATTTTCGTCGTAGAAGAACCACTTCTTGACTGAACATCGTCTGGCCGGTCGAGTTCCTCAACTAGGCAGTAACTATGATACGTTTATTATTTATACCATATTTCATTGCGAAGGCAACATAGGTTGGTCGGGTTGTGTTAACAATCCTCGCCGTAATCGTGTTTCGGGGAAGTATTGAGTTTTTTTTTGAAGAGCTCATAAATTATGGACCCCCCCCCCCGACTACCGTGGCTTCGCTCAATACTTGAATATCGACGTCATTTGATAGCTTGCTTTCAAGGGGTCCGACCAGATTGACACTTGGTGTTCGTCGGTGGTGGGCGCAGTACCAGAGTTTGTTTTGACAGGGTCAATTTCGCCCCCTCTTGAAGCAACGGAACACTCGCAAGTTCTTTCGTACTGCGTGGTGGCGAGCATTGCAGCAGCCCTAACATCACAATGTTCACCAGAGGAGCTATTGCGTTTCGCGCGTGGTGACAGAGCGCCGAATGCAGATTCCCTATGAAAGTGCCACAGTGCAAGATGTGATGTTAGGTATGGCGGCCTCGTGCAATAGTAGTCTATTCTTTGGTTGGATTGGTTGTGTTACAGGTCTGCAGGAAAATATTTAAAGGAGCATACATGCGAGTACTACGGCTAAACGGTGGGTTGCAATATTTTTATCTGTCACGACCGTCCGTTGGCGGACTAGTACGAAGAAGCATTATTATAAGGTGTATCTGCATAAGTATGTCGAAACTCCAATCATATGTGGGCCGGACACGGACCTGGTATGTGAAGTAACAGAATCAGGTCTAAGTGATGCATGAAAATGCTATAACACAACAATCCCATTAAAAGGATGAATTTCGCGTATTTTTGACTAGCGCATGCGATAAAAAAAAACGAATGACAGGCAGACGTGCCTAAATCGGAGAGATGCCGTACGTTGAAAATGCATTTGTTTACCAGTGTTCTGGCCATACCCGAAACTGAGGTATGTGTTTGGTCGCCAGCCTGGACACTCATGTTCCTCGCAATCAGTTGCCGATTTTGAGACCGCATCACCATTATTTTCATACCTGGTATCGGTATCGAACATACTTTGAGCTGTGCTGGGGCTTCATTTCGTTAGTAGAACGTTAACTAGAGCAATGTAATATGTGTGAGCGTTGACAACAGGTGCGGATATCGGCCACTATGGGTTGGTAGCAACGGCACTGCGGGAAGTGAACACCAGTCATTTTTCATGCCGTGCTCGCGGTGTCGTCAAGGATTGCAGCCCACGCCAGCTGGGATATAATATGGGTCGAATGGTAATAAGGCAACTGCTACTAACGTGCGACGAGCATCCTTTGTTAGACCATTACCGGTTTATTCGATTATCGAAAGACAGACGCCTACGCTCCAAGCCCCAAATATCGTGGCGAAGAGTTGGAAGACCACGTGATCATCCACGCGCCTGAACCGCTAACGTACTTGTTTAGAAGCACAGGCCGTCACATTTTTATGTACCCATAAAGATTTTCTTGCATCCAACACACGTGTCATACTTGTATAAACATCCAAACAAAAAATATAGCAATCTTTATTGACATCAACCGCAGAACACACAGTTCCCCCAATAAAACCTACGCGTCTCGTGTATTGTCTAGATGAATTGAAGACGTTAGTAAGAGCCCTATCCTGTCTCAGATCTAGGACAACACTGGAGACCCCCGTGACCGCAACAGTATCCCTACCCTCAAGATCTTCCCCGGTAGAGTATAGTGTCTACCGCCTTCAGCTTTAACGGTGATGTGAAATGTCCATTCGCCTTCCGATCGTTTCAGCCTGAACAAATGAAACAGAACATTGTCGTACCTCGGGGCCTCGAAAGCCTATCACCATCGTGTTCCGAGCCGGGACTGAAACTAGTACACAACGTCATACAAATCTGAGATAATCTGGACATCTTCTGATAGCAGAATGGGCGCAGAACTATTCAAAAGAATGCGCATCCATGCGAAATAGCGCGAACAGAGCTCAGCATCAGCTGGTCCGGAGAGAGATGGAAGGACCCACCAATATATCCCAAATACAACCGCAAGCACGGTATCAGGTAGAAAGTCTGTCACTGATACCTCTAAATTGGTGGTGCTCTATGTGCTTATCGACAATTCGAAACCGTCTAAGGAACCAACGAACGACCTGTCATGAAACACCTCCTTGCCCCGATATGTCTATCTTGTTGTTACCAGCCGACGCCGTGGCAATGCGGTTCAATGGTCGGAAGCAAGCAATCAAGAAGACATCTACACGATTAAATGTCACACAAACAGCAGGACAAAACAAGCAAATGCATAGCTTTCAAACCAAATGTAGTAACGCACAATGATGCGAGAGCGGGTCATAATCGAGGGAGCACCACATCGATGTATCCGCGAGAACGCCACGGCCTGTTTTTCAACCCGGTAACAACATTGCCGTACCGAATGAGTTACGGTGTGATCGCCTCGTCCTAGTCAAGACCGTTCCAACATCAATGCTAGCCCTTTCCCTTTCGCGTTGCAGGCAGGAACAACTAGGTACGTGACGACCCCACCCAGGCGGACCAAAGAACGCAAAAGACGCCGGACAGAGTCAGTTGCTCGACGAAATGGTAAGGGAAGACTGCCATCGACGCGACGGTTATTCAAGACACGAGTCGTCTTCCGCATAGTACACCGTGGTGCAACCAGATTCAGCGTTGTCAATGAACGAAACGGACTTGGGGATGTCGAGGACACCCCCAGAGGCGACGCGAATAACCGGAGTGCCGTACTTGTTGTCAAAGAACACCGAATTCTCGGAAAGTACGGTCACGCCTGTAGATGAAACAAAGATAGTGGGAGTTTCCTGCTCGATGAAAATAGCTGGACCCGAAAACTTAAAGTTTCCAGCGTTGTACAATGCGCCACCGACACCATCGCGCAACGTGCAGTCAATGAACAGGGCGGTTGCCTGGTTCGTAAACCTGAACTGGGCGTCGGCGGCGTTGTAGAGGGCGCCACCGTCCCTAGCCCGGAGAGATTCGAACGTGGCGTTTCCCTTCAGGTCGACCTTGCCCTCGTTGTAGATGCCTCCTCCGTCGCCGCCGCCGTCATCGGTGATGGACACAAACTTCATCTCCAACTCACCGTTGAACAGCACGGAGCCCGTTTGGCCGACGTACAGCACGCCGCCATCGCCCGGGGGGCTCTCCCCGCCACCCGTCACTTCGCACTTGGTGAACGTTGCGTCGCCGTCTACCCTGAAATAGCCGTTGTTGTAGACACAACCTCCGTTGAGGACGTATTGCGCAACATCTGAGTCCTCTTCCGGAACGCTGCGGACGCTGACGTCGTCCATCAACAGGTCGTTCAAGAAACGAACGGTCGAGCCCTCTCCCACGACAACCGCTCCTCCGTTGACGTTCTGCCTGGTCGGCCCGTGGAACTCCACATTCGTTTCCCAGATTAACGTTGCACCGTTCGTCACCTCAAATCGGACCTGGTACAGATTCGAGGTTCCATGGAAGTTTTCAATGTTCTCGCTTGATTGCACCGTGAGGGTGTTGGAGTTCATACTCATTGTGGTGGCAGTGAGACATTCGATGTCTTGGAAGGGGTGCATTTCCACGACGACATCCTGGGTCTTAGTCAAGTTGAACGCCGCCTGCAGCTGCTCGCACGTTTCCACCAAACCGTGGCAGACGCCCGAGAGCAGTAGGAGCAGCGTAGCCCCAGTTGCCAAGGACCTGCAAGACGTTTTCGCAGTAAGGGGAGAGAAAATTACTAAGACACGCGAAGAGTGATTATAAACCACACATACCACGACGTTGTCTTCCCCGCAGGGGTATTCCCGGAAGTGGAAATCTTGTCGCCGTCATGTTGGGAGCGTTCGAATCTTCAGCCGCATGTAAAGGTTAAAACCACAAAACATAGAGGAATGCGCTCAACAACCGTAGCTATCAAGGAATGCGTCGGATCTATGAACCACCATAGTGTGGTCGGACGGCCTACGGGGCGCATACATGCAGTTAAATCCCGACATTACTTGTGTCGGTGCATCCAGACCCCCGAAGGTACCGCAGCCTCATGTGCACTCGAGCTGAATGCTGCTGTTGAGGCGTTAGAAAGCCGCGGCTTTCCATGCAACAACGCTACAGACACCCGAACAGTCGTAGCGCAGACGGGGATTTTCTTCATGAACAGATATTTATTCGTTTGATTGTCGTACCGACGTACAGTTGTGACAGACATAGGTTGCCTGTCAGTTTCGTGGTGCACGTATTCTCTGTAAACTTTCGAATGCACACCGTGCTGTTTGGCCGCCTGTGATCTTTGGAACACCCCTGTCGAGCCTGGTATTTGCCCGTCCTACTTCGAGCCGGGTGCAAGTGTTTGTGATTTCGATTGAAGGGTTGTCGCCGTGGTAGAATGCGAAGCTACACTGCTGGACACCAAGCGCGTGGTCCACTATCTACTTCCACGTCGTCTACGTAAGAATCAGACGATGTGGCCAGAAGAAATATACCACCATACTCGTATCCATTCCGTTGTCAACTTATATACTTCCTCGTCCATATTACCAGACCCCGGAGACTACAATAATATTGCGCAGACACCGACGTAGTAATGCCAGTAGCAGTTCAGTTAGATATAGGGACGACTTCGGTTCGGGTTCAGGTCGGCACAACAAGACTTACATCATTACTAATACCGATATCCACCATGACGGGTTCCTGAGCAACAAGTCCCAGTAGCGGACGGCTACAAGCGTTGTCTCTCATGGAATACGTTAGCATACAGTATACATAACGTAGCTCGATAAACTGGACAACAGCGTGGACCTTGAAAAACCGAGCCGCGAGGTTTTCGAAATTTTCGTTGTTTCGTCTCTAACACCCGGCTGCGTCGTCGTACATTTTATCGTATACATCGAAGCTATTGCGCCCGACGTCGACACTACTGCATACGTGTTTTTATAACTTAGAAGAGCTAATTGAGAACACCACAACGCAGTGGTTCTACGCGGCAAGGCACAGGTACTTATCGCCGTTGCCAACTGTACCTAGGAAACCAACACGACGACCAGGGGCCAGGCTTCCTTAGCACGATCCACGAAATTTTACATTTTAAGACCTCAAACAAAGGATTCTATCATGTTGCGTGGGAACGTCTGATATGCATCACATATATGTCACTGTCCTGAGCATCGAGCAGCTTCACACGCCACAACGTGTGGTCGTCTGCATTATTTCTATATTTTGGGAACTGCAATCCTCCCTGCAATGTTGTCCAAACGCCACCCGCACATCCCAGAAACGACTAGGACAGCCTTTCTGCCTGGAACGCTGCCTATTTCTGCAGATTGGCAAAATACCAAGGAGAGTATCATCCTCGCAATGGTTAGCCATCTCACTTTACCACTGCCTGTACGTACTGAAAGAGTGTGCGCACTCTCCTGATACACAGAGACACTCGTTGCATCCCATGGGCCGTTTAGAATAGATTTACGTGGTGACAGCCGAATAGTTTGGCGCGTGTATAAGACCTTTGATGATACAACGTCTTGGAGAGTGGTTCGGTTTGTGTTCCAATAATCTGCAGATAAAGTAACGAAGTGCGTTCATCCCATGCAACCAGGTTGTAGCCGAGGGTAGCCTTGTTAGAGGACGGGGTTAACAGACAAAGGACACGACACGAACAAATTGTAACTAATCGTGAAGCTATCTCTAAACCCACAAACACCAACGGATGACGAAGGCTAGCTCTGTTTGACTCGTGCACCTATTGTTTCGAATCTGCCCTTTTCTTTGTGTTGAAATCTACTGCGGGGGGCTATCCTGACAGGATAGATACCTTGTAACTTGAGGTCACCCCACTATACACGTACAGAGGAGGTACGAGAGCACGCAAATACACTGGGTGAAAATGCGCGGGGTGCCGCTGAGAGCAAACATTACTCCTTTCGCGGGGTTTGCCCGTCCGGAGTTAGGCGGTTGTCAGTCGCTTCGATTAGTGCTGGAGGTTGTAACGAAGGTTTGATATGTCGCACTATCGAATTTTCCAAGAGGACGAGTTGGACGGGTGCTTCTTTCCGCTCCCTGGCACCCCCGTGTTTTTTATGCAGAGACTGGTATAACGCTTCGGTGCGTGATGTATTGATATCGTACCTATCAGGTTCTTGTTTGTCGGCATCGTATCGAACACGGTTCTCGTTCGATATTCCAGTTCCACTTTGGGCGTATTTCGTTGGACGGCGTACTGCTGTAGATATGATGCATCAAGTCAATATCCATGAATATGTGAAGAAAACGGAGTTTGCTCCGAGTCGGTGCTGTTGCGTATTGGTTTAGTGTCACGGAATCGAGAGGCCACGTCATTTCATCGATATACGTAGAAAGGTGTTGTGCTACGCTCTAGCCCCAGAATGTTCGAAGTGCCCTCCTCGGCTTGGAGTATCGCGATGAAGTAACATGCTTTGGGCTTCCGAAAGCTTAACTTATCATTTGACAACGGCGCGGCATTGTGATGACGTCGTGGCGCTGCGGCATCGAGTGCGGCGTACATATTTTCGTGTAAAACACACACAACGTCAGAAGGCATGATGCAGAGTAGTTTCTTCATTGTCAATATAAATGCTTTGGCGTCGTTGCAGCGGGCTGCAAGTGACAACACAGAAAAATCTAAATACGTCGGATAGAATGACAAGATGCACGGTGAGAGCATTCGATAATATCAACGGTACGTACGAAGGTGTGGGGCAGCACAAGCCTGAAGCACGTATAGCAATGAACACTGGCTTTTATAACTTGAGACAATGACAAGTAGCGGCTGACTTCTATTCGAACAACAACTCAAGTCTGATGGACTCAAAAACTATTTACTCTTCAACAGCAACTGAACGCACTTACTTTGAATAAAATCGAATCAGTACGGCCGGAGATACGGCAAAAATAATCGAATTGAAGCGAAAAATGAGGAATCGGCGGTAAATATGTTGTTTTTGCTGTACCTCCCGCTGTACTCGATCAATTATGTGCAGGCTGCGTGCGTTCGGTTGCTGTTAAATAGTAGTTTTTGAGCCTATCAGACTTGACTTATTCTACGAATTGAATAAGTTAGCCGCTGAGACGTGTTCTTCTCGGCTACTTGCCATTTTCTCAACTTGTAAAATCCAGTGTTACTGATCGTTTTTAGTCGTTTGTACTGGAGACGATGTTACTGAAGGATTGCGAAATGGTGGTCACGTCGGATGCGAAATATTGTTCGGGGAAGCTCGTACAGCTAGAGTTCTCTCCAATTTTGAAACACCTGCTGCACTGCCGATTGTTGTTTGGAAAACCAAGACAACGGTTCGTCCGCCGTGTGTTTCTAAGAGGGGTGGACATACCTTGATAGTAGATCATTATAGGGGTTATGTGTTGGACGCCTGAAGCCGACCCTCCGACCCGAACCCTAACCCTAACCCTAACCCGAACCCGAACCCTATGCCAGTAGTCAGTGCTAGGATGCTGTGCTTGTTAAGACTCCAGGTTGGCTCGGCCGGCGTGGATCTGAGCTTGGGAAGACTCTAAGTTGATTCGGGGTGACTCGGGATGCTGTGGCTGGGAAATACTCCAAAGTTGATTAAGCCGCGTAAAACATACCCCTAGCTAATCAGAGTGCCAAATTAGCTGTCCCAGGAAGATCTACTACCAAGGTTTGTCCAATACTGGTTTCCAACGATGCCCCGAGTAAACATGTCTGTTTGCTTGCTGGAGTTTTCTTTTTCGTTTGGCTTTGTGGTAGCCTTGAAATATACAATTATTTTCGGTAATTATTCGAATTAGGAATTTTGACTGATTAATAATGAAGGGGTGAAAGTACGTGAGCTTGATCAAAACCCGATTTACACAACACAACTTGGAGGGTGATAAATTAATATAGATCGTAACTGCGATCACTCCCGAAAAAACAACAACTTGACTCCAATATGTTTTCTGGGTGTTTGGGATGCTTTCATCAAACCAAAAAAGTACCCATTATAGTATAAATTAAAAATTCGTGTTTTAAGGTCACCACGAAGGCAAATCAAAAAGAAAACGTCAAGAAAGCAATTTTGTATTCCAAGTCGAGGTGTCGTTTGGAACAGACGGTGGACGAGTTTTTGCCTGTATTTTATGACAAGCGACAGCGCTAACAAAAAAGAGCACGTTGTTCAGGGACTCGTGGTAATCAACACAGCCGCTGGCGGATGATGCGCGGTGAGTTATCCGTCCAATATGTAGACTGGGCAGCTGATTTGACATTTTCGTCCAGGTAGGCGCTCGGTTCATCGAGCAGAGCAGAGTACACCTCGTCTTGAGGTAAAATGTACGGGGTACCACGCAA
This sequence comes from Macrocystis pyrifera, assembly GCA_031763025.1. Classification (NCBI taxonomy): domain Eukaryota; class Phaeophyceae; order Laminariales; family Laminariaceae; genus Macrocystis; species Macrocystis pyrifera. The sequence goes on from JASSKH010000022.1 coordinate 11,576,926, forward strand.
AGGGTGACAGTTGACGATATATGTTGTTTTGTGCGTTCCAAAGGTTGACGGCGCCTAGAGCGGGACCGATTCGTGATGTGGATATTTCGATATATTGTGGTTCCGGAGTATGCGACATTACGACTGTTTAACCCTGTCCTTTTCACCGCAGCCGGGCTATACTAAACACGACCTGGAATGCAAGTTCAAATAAAGAGGATAGATAACAAAGCTCTAGAGTGATACAATAGCGTAGTAAGGTCATCTACGTAATATACACGACAATTTATAAGTGCTTCGAAGATTGCGGAAAAATGACGTGCTTTATCATATATGTATCCGTCTTTGCGGTAGTAGTAGGATTGCGCCTATCGTCCAAAAGTGTACACGATAATTTTCTACGTTGATTTAAACACCCCGAACAAGAAACCGAGCGAAATTAAAGAACGAGACCTACCTATGCGCGAACGGATATGCGTTTTGCATGACCACTGGCTCGATTGGGCACTAACCCGTGATCGTGGGGCGTCATGCGTATTGACTCTAAATAGGCTGAAATATTGTTGGTAAAAATAAGGAAACACATAGTTTTTTGTGTGTACCGTAGTTCCTATTTACTATGGTCACCCGTAGTAGTCTGCTATTGGAAAGACGCTGACGAGTATTTATACTATTGAAACGAGTATTTCTTGTAATAATTATGTTACACCTTGTGGATGGGAGCAGGGTACCAAATGGGATCATATCCGGGTGGGATCAGGGTGCGGCTGGGACTATTATTCTACAAGTGTTGCCACTACTGCTATACCCCTACCCTCCTACTACTACTACTACTACTACTACTACTACTACTACTACTACTACTACTACTACTACTACTACTACTACTACTACTACTACTACTACTACTACTACGACTACTACTACTACTACTACTACTACTACTACTACTACTACTACTACTACTACTACTACTACTGCCATTTCTACTGCTGCTGCTACTACCGCTACCGCTACTGGTACGAAGCTCGCAGTAAACGCTGATCATTAGCTCAGTGGCCAGAGTGTTTCTCTAGTGAGAGCTCGATCCCGAAATCCACTGGGTATTCAGGCGGAGCATCGATGGGGCAAAGGGTGGCATTCCCTCTTTGCAGCACTGCCCTGGATATAGCAAGGCTCGTTGGTCTTCTTCTTGCATGGAAGTGTGCACCATGGGTTGCAGGTGCTTGTATTCGTCTTTCACATCAAACCAAACAACCGTCGAGAACGACGTCGTAGAGTTCTGATAACACGTATAGTGAAATACTCTACGGTACTAATCGTTCTACTACCACCACAATGTTTACCGCCACCGCAAGTGCACTGCTCACTACTCTCTGGTGTTGTTGCGTCTACTCTCTATTACACCTACATCTTGCATGTCGGTCATATCAGTCAGCCTGTGCTCGTTTGAAGCACAACAAAACCACTCACCCGCGGCGTGCCATTGTTGAAGCGGTATTGGCAAGCACCGACGACTATGGTAGCTCCGGAGTCGATGGAGAGCCAACAGTTAGCTTAGCAGAACCGTTCTGCACTCGACCCGGTGGGAGACGTTCGCGGCGACGACCGAAATGACGTGGTTGGAGTGGAGAACTCACGGAGTGCAGCTTAGCCAGTTGTGGTGGGGCACGTGGGGTGGTGGTAGTAGTTGTAGTAGTGGCCGTATTGGTGATAGAAGGACCTAATATTGGGACAGTCCCACCCGGCATACATAAAATACTCCGGTCTTCATTATCACGTCAGCCATGTTATTCTGACAAATAATCTTGTATTTGTTTCAATCGTCAAATTGGTCTGATACATGGAGCTGCCTGCAGTTGCGGCCGTTAAAGAGTTTTCCTTGAACGTGCGGATATTCCGAAACATTTATGCATACAGCCGGAAGTGCGCACTGTACGTGTAGTTTACGGCGGAAACACAGACCCCAGAATACTGGCACTGGCCACGAACCTTGCCATTTAGTAGATCTTCAAATTGCACCACAATGCAAACTTTTTAGGTGGAGGAACAATCGTAGCATACTCCCGGCCGAATATACACCCCGCCTACTACTTGTGGCACGTTAATATTCCTATGCACTGAAAGTGAGGTTTTCGGACGGTTTTGAGACTTTCCTGCAGGGACATATGATGTGAAATTGAGTTATTTTGTTTGGTAGGATGTGCCCCTTGTTGTATGGAAAGTTCTGTGGAAACAATCGACCCGCGGATATTTTTCCAACGATGTACCAAATCGAAACAATTCGTTGACCGAGCAGGCTGCATTGAAAGTGGCATGTAACAGTGTTTTTGTGGCTAGCTACGCGACAAATTGATTTTCGGGAGTCGTGTGGTCGCGGGAGCCAAGTCACAGTCTTTTGGTGTGCTCGCTCGCTTGGGCGAGCAATTGGTTTTCAGGAGATTTGTGTTGGTGGGATCGAGGTCGCACTGTTTTGGTGGCTCGCGTAAGCGGTAGCTAAATTTTTATAGGAACTTTGGTGTTGGTGGCGTTAAAGTCATGGTTATTTCTAGCTCCATGACGAGCAGTGTACACTGTCCCGGGTGTATTGTCCGCTGCTCCGTGTCCAAGACCGTCCCTGTTTTCGGTGTCACCATCGTTTGTAGTCGACGATGTCGTACGTTCAACAGGGGGCAGCAATAGGTTGAAGTGGACCGACATTCCAGTAGTAGCCCGTTCGTTGACGTTGGGATCTTGGGGGTAGTTTGAGTTGGGGAAATACTGATGTATTGTCTTCATAGGACCGATCGGGGCGTGAATGGATGGGGATCTCTCCTGAAGGCGAGAAATGGACGTAAAAGGTAGAACGACATACGAGGCCTATTAAGTCTACGATGAGTGACTCGCGCGCAAAACCTCCAAGCATGTGTTTACTACTACGGAGTAACACAGGCACACCTGGCACGGATGTGGTATTGAAACCTATCTAAATATTGTTTAGGTGTCTTCTACAACATTTACGACTGGTACATGCGAACTCTCGAAAGGAAGATGTAACGTCTAGCCAACACACGAATCTGATGACGACGGTGGACGACGAAGCGATAAGGACACTGCGGATGTTGAACCCACACGACGATTCTTGTATGGATGGCTTCCGCGACAGCACCCATCACAGCAAGGGGCATGTACTGGTAATCTTCAAGAAGGCACGCTGAAGCTGCGCGTCGAACACCGACAAGTACACCCTGCTGTTGTATCCAACTGAAATATCGAACCCCATAGTACGAGCTCTTCCCTTCTCCAAATGACAAGAACGCGACATCCAGGTCGGTTCGACATCACGCTGAGGGGGGCCACAGTCTTAACACGGCCTACGGTGAAGTGATTGACGATGGCGTTGGCGATGCTGTCCTTAAGCCGTCGAACATTCGGGAGATGGTACGCGAATTGGGTAGCCTGCAGGTACAACACGTTCGAGCATAAACAACAAAAGTTAATATATATCTCTCAATATCCCAGCCGTGTTTCCTGAATTGTGTGGGACAATATAGGACGCAATAAATACGTGCAGCGGTACAACAGCAGAACTCGGAAGTCGAAGAAATGTAGGAGACATCATTAGTTGGGTACCTCGTAGAAAGGGTCAAAACTGTGTGGAAGGCGATTTTACGAGAGCTCCGGTACCTCGTGCTTACGAGATGTCCAGATACGTAGGGTACCTCATTTTGGTTACGCGAGTACTTGTAGCTCGTACTTGCGGCTTCATCTGTATAAAATAATATATCTCTACAAGGTAATTGTTCGGAGACCTACGCACACTTGCAGTACCCGTGCTTGCCGCGGTTGCGATGTAAAACACACCAAGTCGAAAAATGAAAAATATTGGTGAAGGTTTTGAATATTTAAATTTGTCATGATGTCAAGGCTCCAGCGGCACAGTGTGCGCAAACCATCACACCTTGTTGGCGTTCAGCTTCATCCCGATGAGAATCGAGCTGGAGCCACAGTTGCCATCTCCTTGGCGCTGAACTTCCTTGCGCTATCTGCAAGTATAGTAGTGTGGAGGCTCCGGACTCTGTACACATATTCCGGATGTCCTGCTGTCACCCTCGCATGTACCAGAACGCCAAGATGATCAATGCCAGACATAAATGCAGTGCTGATGATATACTATATCATCGGTCGTCGTTTGGGTACATGCCGTAGTCAAGCCAAAACTCATAACGATGAGCACTTCAAAGACTGCCGGCTGGTGGCCTCGGGACGGGAGTGCAACAGCGAGGCGCCCACCACTGAAATAGCGTCGGGAGACTAGACCAGCCAAAGCTGCAAAAGCAGCGGTTCAAGAAGGTACTATTTATAATAATACTACAGCTAAAAACACCCGTCCGTCTGTGATTCGTCGGCACGTTGTGTGTTCTTTTGTACTCCTTTGTTTTACAAAATTTATTTAAAAAAAAAAAAATGTTGGCGTCGCTCCTCGACGTGACGTTCGATCTCAACACAGTGTTTACACATTAAATCTCTTGGTATCTACCAGGCATTGAATTAAGTGAGAGTTTTGGTAACATATTTAGTGGTCTGAAAATATGTGCGCGTAGTGCGTCAAAATCGACAACACACCAGCAGGACAACTATAAAGTACGCGACTAAACCCACAAGAACGGTACGCAAGGAGATAGATATTTTACTCCGTTTCAGTAGACCCCTCACCACCTTGGTATAAATGAAGAGGACGCGTTATTATTATTTATTATTAGTATTATTCTTACTATTTTTTTCTATTCTTCTTATTTAATAGTGTTGTTCTTGTTGTTGCTGTTATTATTATTATTATTGTTATTATTATTATTATTATTATTATTATTGGTGTTATTGCTATGGTTATTATTATTATTATTATTATTGTTGTTGTTAATTTTTTATTGTTGTTAATTGTCTGGTACGTAGCCGCAACCTACACGTATCAGCGTAGTGAAGCAGAGGCAGAGCTACAGGTCCAAGGTGTGAGACTAGTTTGAGTTCGAAGAGGGCTCTGTGTTGAGCGTTCGATCATATCTGTTCGAACGCTGCGCAGGCAGGGTTTTCGCCAGCCAGACACTTTTTTTATTTTATTTTCTTGATCGAGGGACCTTCCTCGGAGAGACTCGTTCGTGGTGTCTTGTGAGTGTACCAGAGGTGCTAGCTGGGAGTGTGGACGGAAGACCTTGGGGACTATATCGGAGGGCATGACAAGCGTGGTCGGACAAGCCAGCACAGGAGCCAATCGCCAAGATAGGTACCTCTTGTATGTCGTAGCACAGTGAGACGTTACATGGGATGTGTACTGCTGTAGCACAGCAGTGTGACGTTACCCGGGATGTTGCGCCCTCGGTGGTATCATTATGCTCGCAACTGTCAAACACGTGCGTACAACGGTGATGGGCAGGTGGTGTGTGCTTGAGGGAATATTATACCAGACGTGAAGATGCATGCTCTCGTACTTTTGCTTGGTACAAAACTCGAGGAAAGGCACGACTATTAATTTTAAATATGACGGGTTCGGCAGAAGTGCGGATACAGCAGCAGGGTTCGTGCAGCAGTGGTCGTACGTTCGACCAAGTGCTCGTACTCTTATTAATAATATTATGCGAATTATCATACCTCATGCGAGACTTTTATCGGTGGTACCAAACTCGAGAAAAGGTTATAATAGTATGACTGGGACAGCCATGCGTATACAGCAGTGTTCGTGCAGCAGTGGTTGTATGTACGATATGTCAAATGCTCGTACCGGGGTATACTACCAATGTATGGGATAGCGGTACCCGGAAACTGGGACGTGTGCAGTATTCTGGTAGAACGTACTCTGAGCTATTGGTGCTCTGATTGTTTCTTGGTGGTATGAGGTTATCCGAGCATACAGGCTGTGTAGCTGGTAGCGGTGGTAACTGGTATTTTATTGTCCTTCGCTACAATAATACGTGGATTGGGGTCTAACTGGTACCGGTTGCTCCACTGTAGCTTAACTACCTATGGTGGTACAAGTTGCTGGTCGCGAATCGGGGGGGTCGCGTCGGCTTCTCATGCATATTACGTTAGCCGTTAAACCGGGGGAAGTTTTCACGAGCGGGTTCGTGACCTCCGTGGGTACACCGCGTATCGCCGCCGAAGCGGATTTCGTCGGTTCTTGTTTCTTCGTCTGCGTAGCACCCGTCCACAGGGGGGACGGGGGTGGGGGACGGGGGTGCTGTCGCAATGTGTGCGCCTGCTTCAGCGAAACAGGTGTCGCATCTTGTTCATTCGGGGGAGCGTGTGACACAAGTTGGACCATGTGCTATTGTAGTGCGCGCGTCTGTTTCAGCGAAGCAGGTGTCGCAACTCCTTGACTCCCGTGTCCGTGTCTCGTGTGCCGTTCATCCGGGGAAGCATGTGCCACAAGCTTCTGTTGCGGCATGTGCGTCTGCTTCAGCACTGCAGGTGTCGCGACTCGTCGGCTTTCTCGCACATATCACCAGTCGACAGGGGGACGGTGTGCTGTCGCAGTGTGTGCGCCTGCTTCAGCGAAGCAGGTGTCGTATCTTGTTGACTTCCTTGTCCATGTTTCGTGGTGCTATTGCAGTACGTACGTCTGTTTCAGCGAAGCAGGTGTCACTCTTTGGCTGCCCGTCCATGTTTCGTGTGCCGTTCATCCGGGGAAGCATGTGTCACAAGTTGGACAATGTGATGATGCAGCATGTGCATCTGCTCCAGCGCTACGCCTCCATGTTTCGTGTGTGTTTGTCATTCATCCGGGGGAGCGTGTGCCACAAGTTGGACCGTGTGCTATGGTAGTGCGTACGTCTGTTTCAGCGAAGCAGGTGTCACGCTTTGGCTCCCCGTCCGTGTTTCGTGTGCCGTTCATCCGGGAATCCGGGGACGCGTGTGTGACAAGTTGGACCGTGTGCTATTGCAGTGCGTACGTCTGTTTCAGCGAAGCAGGTGTCACTCTTTGGCTCCCCGTCCGTGTTTCGTGTGCCGTTCATCCGGGAATCTGGGGAAGCGTGTGCCACAAGTCGGACCGTGTGCTATTGCTGTGCGTACGTCTGTTTCACCGGGGCAGTTGTCACTCTTTGGCTCCCCGTCCGTGTTTAGTGTGCCGTTTATCCGGGAATCCGGGGAAGCGTGTGCCACAAGTTGGACTGTGTGGTATTGCAGTGCGTACGTCTGTTTCAGCGAAGCAGGTGTCACTCTTTGGATCCCCGTCCGTGCGTCGTGTGCCGTGAATCCGGGAATCTGGGGAAGCGTGTGCTACAAGTTGGACTGTGTTCTATTGCAGTGCGTACGTCTGTTTGAGCGAAACAGGTGTGACTCTTTGGCTCCCCGTCCGTGTTTTGCGTGCCGTTCATCCGGGGAAGCATGTGTCACAAGTTGGACAGTGTGCTGATGCAGCTTGTGCATCTGCTCCAGCGCTACGCGTCCATGTTTCGTGCGCATTTGTCGTTCATCCGGGGGAACGTGTGCCACAAGTTGGACCGTGTGCTACGGTAGTGCGTACGTCTGATTCAGCGAAGCAGGTGTCGCAACTCTTTGGCTCCCCCGTCCGTGTTTCGTGTGCCGTTCATCCTGGGAAGCATGTGGCACACGTTGGACTGTGTGCTGTTGCAGAATGAGCATCTGCTCCAGCGCTACAGGTGTCGCCGCTCGTCGGCTTCCTGGTGCATGTTTCGTTAGCTGTTATCCGGGGGAAGTTTTGCGCGTTATGTTTGGTGACCTTCGCGGGCACACCGCGTATCGCCGCCAAATCGAATTGCGTCGGTTTTCGTTTCTTCGTCTGCGTAGCACCCGTCCGCAGGGGGGACGGTGTGCTGTCGAAGCGTGTGCGCCTGCTTCAGCGATGCAGGCGTCGCGTGTTGTTGGCGCCCTCGTCCGTGTTTCGTGTAGCGTTAATTCGCGGAAGCGTTTGCCACAGGTTGGACCGTGTGCTGTTGCACTGTGTGTGTGTGCTTCAGCGCTGCATCTCAGATAATCGCAGATGTCGCAAGTCGTCGGCTTCCTCGCGCATGTTTTGTTTGCCGTTCGTCCGGGGAAGCATGTGTTACAAGTTGGACTGTGTGCCGTTGCAGTGTTTGCATCTGGTTCAGCGCCGCGCAGGCGTCGCAACTCGTCGGCTTCCGCGCGCTTGTCCGTGTGCCGTTCACCTTGGGGGGTTCTTCGCAACGCATTTCGTGGTGTCTGTGAGTACACCGCGTACCTCCGCCGTCGCGGATTTCATGGGTACCTGTTTCTTCGTATGCGTAACAGCCGCCTAGAAGGTGGGACGGTGCGCTGATGCAGTGTGTGCGTCTGCTTCAGCGAAGCATGTGTCGCATCTTGGTGTGTCTTTGTATGCGTAACACCCGTCCACAGGGGGAGGCAGTGTCCTGTTGCAGTGTGTGCATCTGCCTCAGGGCATAACAAGTGTCGCTTATTGTTTACTTCGTCGCCCTTGTTTCGTGAGTCGTTTATCTACGGTGAGCCACACCTTGGTTTGTGTGCTGTCGCGGTGCGTGTGCGCAGCACCCATTCATAGGCGGGAAGGTGTGTTTTTGGAGTCAGTCAGTGAATTTCTGTCCTGATTCGCGAGCATTCTTGGGCAATTTTGTTCCCAGGCGGTTATTCTTTTTTGTTTCCACCTGGTTACTATTTCCCCTTGTGTTCTGCGAGTCTGGCTGTTTATCCCGTCCGTGTGCGACGGACTGATGTTGACCTCAGTCGCGAAACCGTTCAACTTGCAGCGCAGTGCAGCCCGTGTTCAGGTGTGGTTTCGTGAGTTGAAAGGTGACCTGCTTGGGAAAGGGGCAGTGTCTACGTGTGTTCGGGTGTGGGTTCGTTGCGAACCTTCGCACGTTCGCGTGTGTGTCTTGTTACTACCTTTGTTTTTCCTCGCCAGACCCCTCGTTACGTGCTGCGTCAGCAGCGGCGGATGCTCTATGCGGACTCCGCTTCAACGGCCGATAACCCAGCGACGAGTGGTTGCGTTGAGGGCAGTGTGCGCACGGAAGAGTACGCTCGGCGCTCCCTGCGGATTGGAGGCGCAACGAACTCGTCGAAAGGGGGAGCTGTACCAGAGGGGTTGCAGTCGATGGACGTGTTTCGCCACAGGGCAGGACGCCATCTGGGTAGCAAACGGAGTGCCCTAGGAGGGTCGTGACAATGGGATCCCCCCGGACCTGGGCGGGAGTGGGTTGATGCACCTAATGATTTAGACAGGCAGATGTTTCCAAATGTATATCCCGGTCATGCAGCTTGTCTGGGGGGCGCAACACACCTGTCGGGGGGGGGGGGGGACACCAGAGGTGTTGCAGCGTGAGGGCCGATGGGCGTCCGATGCGTACAAGGCGTATGTTCGCAGTCACGGAAAGGATGCCAGTTGGGTAGCAGACGTTATGGCCCGGGAAGGGAGCGGCGGTGGGATCCAGCCGGGCCAGGGCACTGAGTGGGGGCGAGTTAATTAACTCTTAGAGGTGACTAGGCAGAAGTAATAGTGGAGTAGTGTGTTATCACATGCGTTCCCTATGAGATTGCAAGTGGGAGGGAGAAAGGGTCGTAAGAATACATCAGTAAATAGGGCCAACTCCCATGTGTGATGGAGGTTGGCGTGGAGAGTTCCGTGTCGCCAGTTGGGTTGGGAGTTGACTCGAGTATACGGATATTAGCGTGGGGTTTCCGTTGGGGCAGCCCCGGGGGGGTCACCCTTTCTCCAACCCCCTTTCCGGGCGGGGGGTCGCACATTATTATAATACAACTTCGAAAGAAAAGTGCTAAGCAGAATATTCTCGGAAGAATGAGAGAATGTGAGTTTTGTACGTACGCAACAAGTTCAAGCCAATCAGATGACTGCGGTGATTCACGGTAGCATGAATCGTAGCCCTTGGTACACACACCTTGTCTGGTACGTAGCCGCAACCTACACGTATCCGCAGTGATGCGGAGGCAGAGCTACAGGTCCAAGGCGTGAGACTAGTTTGAGTTGAGCGTTCGATCTGATCTGTTTGAACGCTGAGCAGGCAAGGTTTTCGCCAGCCAGACACTTTTTTTTTATTTTATTTTCTTGATCGAGGGACCTTCCTTGGAGAGACTCGTTCGTGGTGTCTTGTGAGTCTACAAGAGGTGCTAGCTGGGAGTGTGGACGGAAGACCTTGGAGACTCTGTCGGAGGGCATGGCGAGCGTGGCCGGACAAGCCAGCACAGGAGCGAATCGGCAAAATCGGTACCTCTGGTATGTCGTAGCACAGTGAGACGTTACAGGGGATGTGTACTGCTGTAGCACAGCAGTGTGACGTTACCCGGGATGTTGCGCCCTCGGTGGTATCATTATGTTCGCAAATTGCAAACGCATGCGTACAGCAGCGATGGGCCGGTAGTGTGTGCTTGCGGGAATATTATACCAGACGCATCCCCTCGTACTTTTGCTTGGTACCAAACTCGAGGAAAGGCACGATTATTAATAGTAAATATGACGGGTTCAGCAGAAGTGCGGATACAGCAGCAGGTTTTGTGCGGCAGTGGTCGTACGTTCTTTCAAGTGCACGTACTTTTATTAATAATATTAATGCGAAATATCGTACCTCATGCGAGACTTTTATCGGTGGTACCAAACTCGAGAAAAGGTTATGTGAGTATAACTGGTACAGCCATGCGTATACAGCAATGTTAGTGCAGCAGTGGTTGTATGTACGATATGTCAAATGGTATACTACCAATGTATGGGATAGCGGTTTCCCGAAACTAGGGTCTGTGCAGTATTCTGGTAGAGCGTACTCTGAGCTATTAGTGCTCTGATTGTTTCTTGGTGGTATGTGATTATCAGAGTATACAGGCTGTGTAGGTGGTAGCGGTGGTAACTGGTATTTTATTGTCCTTCGCTACAATATTACGTGGATTGGGGTCTAACTGGTACCGGTTGCTCCACTGTAGCTTAACCACCTATGGTGGTACAAGTTGCTGGTCGCGAATCGGGGGGGTCGCGTCGTCTTCCTCGTGCATATTACGTTAGCCGTTAATCCGGGAGAAGTTTCCACGAGCGGGTTCGTGACCTCCGTGGGTACACCGCGTATCGCCGCCGAAGCGGATTTCGTCGGTTCTCGTTTCTTCGTCTGCGTAGCACCCGTCCACAGGGGGGTCGGGGGTGCTGTCGCAGGGTGTGCGCCTGCTTCAGCGAAACAGGTTGCATCTTGTTGACTTCCTCGTCCATGTTTCCTGTGCGGTTCATTCGGGGGAGCGTGTGCCACAAGTTGGACCATGTGCTATTGTAGTGCGCGCGTCTGTTTCAGCGAAGCAGGTGTCGCAACTCCTTGACTCCAGTGTCCGTGTCTCGTGTGCCGTTCATCCGGGGAAGTATGTGCCACAAGCTTGACTGTGTGCTGTTGCAGCATGTGCGTCTGCTTCAGCACTGCAGGTGTCGCGGCTCGTCGGCTTTCTCGTGCATATCACCAGTCGACAGGGGGACGGTGTGCTGTCCCAGTGTGTGCGCCTGCTTCAGCGAAGCAGGTGTCGTCTCTTGTTGACTTCCTTGTCCATCTTTCGTGGTGCTATTGCAGTGCGTACGTCTGTTTCAGCGAAGCAGGTGTCACTCTTTGGCTCCCCGTCCATGTTTCGTGTGCCGTTCATCCGGGAATCCAGGAGAGCGTGTGCCACAAGTTGGACCGTGTGCTATTGCAGTGCGTACGTCTGTTTCAGCGAAGCACGTGTCACTGTTTGGCTCCCCGTCCGTGTTTCGTGTGCCGTTCATCCGGGAATCCAGGAGAGCGTGTGCCACAAGTTGGACCGTGTGCTATTGCAGTGCGTACGTCTGTTTCAGCGAAGCAGGTGTCACTCTTTGGCTCCCCGTCCGTGCTTCGTGTGCCGTTCATCCGGGCAAGCATGTGTCACAAGTTGGACAGTGTGCTGATGCAGCATGTGCGTCTGCTCCAGCGCTACGCGTCCATGTTTCGTGTGCGTTTGTCGTTCATCCGGGGGAGCGTGTGCCACAAGTTGGACCGTGTGCTATGGTAGTGCGTACGTCTGTTTCAGCGAAGCAGGTGTCGCAACTCTTAAGCTCCCCCGTCCATGTTTCGTGTGCCGTTCATCCGGGGAAGCATGTGGCACAAGTTGGACTGTGTGCTGTTGCAGAATGAGCATCTGCTCCAGCGCTACAGGTGTCGCGACTCGTCGGCTTCCTCGTGCATGTTTCGTTAGCTGTTCATCCGGGGGAAGGTTGTTTGCGATATGTTTGGTGACCTCCGCGGGCACGCCGCGTATCGCCGCCAAAGCGAATTGCGTCGGTTCTCGTTTCTTCGTCTGCGTACCACCCGTCCACAGGGGGGACGGTGTGCTGTCGCAGCGTGTGCGCCTGCTTCAGCGATGCAGGCGTCGCGTTTGTTGGCGCCCTCGTCCGTGTTTCATGTGGCGTTCATTCGCGGAAGCGTTTGCTACAGGTTGGACAGGGTGCTGTTGCACTGTGTGGGTGTGCTTCAGCGCTGCATGTCAGGTATTTGCAGATGCCGCACTTCGTCGGCTTCCTCGCGCATGTTGTGTTTGTCGTTCGTCCGGGGAAGCATGTGATACACGTTGGACTGTGTGCCGTTGCAGTGTGTGCAGTGTGTGAATCTGGTTCAGCGCCGCGCAGGCGTCGCAACTCGTCGGCTTCCTCGCGCATGTCCGTGTGCCGGTCATCTGGGGGGGTTCTTCGCAACGCGTTTCGTGGTGTCCATGGGTACACCGCGTATCTCCGCCGCCGCGGGGGTTTCATGGGTACCTGTTTCTTCGTATGCGTAACAGCCGCCTAGAAGGTGGGACGGTGTGCTGTTGCAGTGTGTGCGTCTGTTTCAGCGAAGCATGTGTCGCATCTTGGTGTTTCTTCGTATGCTTAACACCCGTCCACAGGGGGAGGCAGTATCCTGTTGTAGTGTGTGCATCTGCTTCAGCGAAGCAAGTGTCGCAACTTGTTGACTTCGTCGCCCTTATTTCGTGTATTGTTCATCTGGGGAAGTATGAGCCACACGTTGGTTTGTGTGCTGTTGCAGTGCGTGTGCGCAGCACCCGTCCATGGGCGGGTTTCGATATCTTTGCCTGGTTCGTATACCTGACGCACGGAAGCCTTCCCACGAAACCTTAAAATCCCTCAACGTGGGGTTGGCACGGCTTGTGATCATTCGGTGTTTCGAGTTGCAGCGCAATTCATAAGAAACCCTGTTAGGCCCGTTACTAGATGGGTCCATAGAGAACCCCAGACACCTATCCTCCATGCCACGTGAACACATCGACGAGATAAGGTCATCAATAGTAAAAACCCATCCAAATTGTAGCCGAATCCGACGTACAACCCACTGTTCCAACCCGGACAACGGTGCCTTGTGCAAGGTCTAGACGCACGTAGCAGTTTGTGAACCTAGCTTATCTTGCTTACATAATGAATACACGAAAACCCCCCGGCCAGTGCAACATCCACCCGCCCATGCAGCTTCTTCTTACTACAGCATGGCGTTTGAGGTCTTCGACCTATATAGACAAATGCCACATCCGCTGGCACGCCAATCACTCGAGACGTAAGAGGTGTAAGATACCTCGCGCGCGCTGCAGGACTTGAACGCATAACCATGGGTTGGGCCTGAACTACACACCAAAATCATGAGTCTATAGTAGAAACTTGACCAACTACCCCCCCTTGTCTAATCGTAGGATGCGCGCGGAACGATTCAACACAGTGCACATGGGCGACTACACAAGCACAGTGCCACCTCAGGGCAACCGGAAAACAATTTGTTGGACTCGCAATCGTTGTCTAGATTCAATCAGCACGTAGCATGCCTAGCTCCAAGCCAATCACCGATACCTGTAAGTTGATTTCGTGAAGCAGGTGTTGTAGGGGTTCGGATACTACCATCTAGGGTCAAAACGATAGGGCGTACAGACATCTTGACCACGCTCGACCAAGCGATATCCTAGCTATAGTCGAGCTCTCGCTTGTCCTTGTCCTGGTAACCCTGCTCCCTTTAGGTGCATAACTAAGTCTCTTCGGCGAGACTGCTGGGCTGCTGGAATGGGCCGACCGCATAGCCCGTTACTGAACGTTCTGCTTGGAAGGCATGAGCAAACCACCACGAACCTCGCAATCAAGCAGAGCGGTGATATCAAAAGGAGAAGGGGGGGGGGGGCGGCAGTATAGACGAGGGAATACGAACATGCATGATTCGCATCAACACCACCATCATATTTGATACTACTCTGGTGACACTACCGTGGTATTGACGTCTGTAAAACGCTGTGCAACTCCCCCGCGTCGAGCCCCCCTCCTACAATACAGTCACCAATATTCTGCCCTCACGTTGTTGGGAAAATACTTATATAAGAGGACGCTATCCCATGAGGCGACCGGACCGGCCAGGCGGCGCTGAGGTAACTCCCCGACCTCACCACGTGGTAAGCCTACCTCGCCTTAGATTTCATCATTGTATAGGCACTTCCGAGGGCCTTCGTAGCGTACGGTACACTTGTCATACTCGCCATTAATGAACGAAACGGAGCTGGAGATGTCTAGCTCGCCTCCGGAAGCAACGTGGACCAACGGGGCGAAAAAATCATCCTTGCCCCAGAACATCGTGTCCTCCGAGAGGACGGTTTCGTCCGTAGGAGAAACGTAGATGGTGGGAAGAAACATCTCAATAAACAAAGCTGAACCAGAAAAAATGAATTACCCTGCGTTGTTCAGCGCACTCCCGGTGCCGTCGTGCGACGTGCAGTCTATAAAAATGGCGTTTGCTTGCTTTTTGAATCTGAATTCGCCATCAACCGCGTTGTAGATGGCGCCACCGTCCCTAGCCCGGAGGGATTCGAACTTAGCGTTTCCGTTGATTTCAACTTTTCCCTTGTTGTAAATACCTCCTCCATAGCCCCCATAGTCGTCGATTATGGACGTGTCTGACATCTGTAACGCCCCGTTGAACGGCACGGAGACCTCCTTTTCGACGTACAGCACGCAACCGGGGCCTGGGGCGCTCTCCCCGGCCCCCCATACTTGGCAGTTGTAGAACGTTGCCGTCCCGTCTACCCTAAAGTACCCGTCCGTGTGAATACACCCCCCGCTTAGGTCGAATTGATCGTAGTTAGAGTCTGGGTCGGTCGCGCTGACTATGCTGACGTCGTTCATGGTCAGGTCGTTCAAGAACCAGACGGTCGAGCCTTCTCCCACGAACACGCTTCGTCCGTCGAGATCTTGATCACTGGGCCCGTTGAACTGCACATTCATTTCCCACGTTAATTGCGGGCCGTCCGTCACTTAAAACCTGACCTCGTACATATGCGAGCTTCCGTAGAAACGTTTGACGTTATCACTAGACAGCACCGTGAGGGTGTTGTTATCCATGTTCATTAGACATATATAAAACTCAACAGAGGGTGATATTTCGACTCTTTGCGCCGAACTCAATATCACGATTTTCGTACACGCAAATCCCTCGATATAAAACTCAATATCGGGTGTCTTGCCAGAACAACGTGAGATATAACATGGCTGAAATAAAAATAGGCGGCAAGTGCACAAACACGTAGAGCATCGCATGGGCTGGAGGACGTCGCTGCTGCTGCTGCAGCTGCTTCTCTACTTAGCTCGGCAGGCTACAGCGCCCGCGTACACCAAGGATTGGGCTCTTGGCATAGACGATGGTGCGTCTCGTGCTCGTGCTGAGACGTGTCCGTAAAAAAACTAAAGGTCGGATTGGCGCTACCCGCTTGTTCCCGGATGAGGTGGGGCGTGCGGTGTTGGGGACATGGGTTTGGGGCAACTCCGGCAGAAAGACGCCCAGCCAGAGCACTGGGTGCTGTGCTGGAGCCGCTGAACCGGGGCATCAGGTGCATCCGCCTCTCCCCGACCAAGGGAGCACCCGTCTGCCGTGCTCATTCAACCCAGTCGTGGCGGCCACCACTGCTGCTGCTGCTGTTCATGTACCTTGGATTTATCGCCGAAAGCGCGACAGCATGAAAAAATATTTCGTTGTCAAGCTCGACGACAAGGGGAAATGTTTCAAACACGTAGGCACTGTACGCGATGTAAGGCAAGGGGCGGGGGATGTAGGGTTGTAGAGAAGACACCTGTGACCACGGGGTTTAGGTTAGTGAGGATAAAAGTATACCTAGTGGTTCATGCACAAAATAATGAGAACAGTATTGTGAAATAATAACTAGGTTTTTAACGATATTGAGCGGTTCCTGAGTTTCGAAGCTCTTTCCGTCTGGTATACATACGTCCAGGAGGAGCCCTACGCCTGTGGTCGCTCGCGTCAGCCGGTTCGCAGTCATGGTGAACCTTAAGTGAAAAGTGGGCAACACACACGTGACGGGCGACATCTATATACATATATGTACGTCAATGGGTTCGTGATGAGACCACGTTTCTACAGCATATTAAATACACACCATAAGATACCCCGTCTGCCCACGATTGGGGAACTGACTGCAACGATGATGCTCGGAATGCGACCAGTGCCGTGATGTGCATTCACCGAGATACGTAGGAGCGTACATCTCAGAAACAAGAACACGATGGTACTCAACCAATTTGAACTTTAAACGAACATCCACAAATTGCCAGATAAATGCGCATATGTATGCGTCACGCAATTTCTGACGTTTTGTGGAGACTCCTAGACTTCACGTTTCGCAAATACGTGTTGCATAATGGACAGGACATGATGATTTGCGTTAATTGGTTTCACTCAAAAATGCGGACGGAGGTTATGGTTCATCCTCCTCATGACTGCAAAGATATACGATGTCACAATATTTGTTGATCTTTAAGTCGCACGAAACCTTTATTGAAGCATCTCTACCCCCGCTGTGTGCGTCTTATCGTCCATTTTCTTCCTGTTTATTGAACAAACTGTCTGCAGCAAAAGTGCACAGTGCTTCCTTATGGTTCAGCTGTTGTTTTCGAGTGTCTCACACGGATTGGCGCAAACATACGAGCAGCTGAAGGCGGCATTCGACGCGACCAGTATTCGATATGTAGTCGTTTTTTAAATTCACCCGTTTCAAAGTATCGACTGTGCTACTTTCACCACAATAGATATATATATATATATATAAAACTCGAGAATATCGCGATATTTGACATTTAGAGCCAAATTATGTGCCTCGCGAGTTTTATACGGACGTCGGGTATAGCGATATTTTCGCCATACGTGGTCCGCAACACACAAATATATGTTTGGGGTATTTTTACCCCAGGCATATATTTGTGTTCTCTTTTTTGTTGGTAGAGCCGGATTAGGCAGACAAAATTGGAAGCAGCCTGTCCCCTCTACTCGGTCATCCGATCATTACCCTGCCAGCAAGTACCACAAGCTTTGTGATAGTGTGATTAGTTTCGTTCGCCGGCCCAGGAGATAGACCCCCAGCCCTCACACGCTGATATTTTGAAGTTAACTACTAGGCCGCCAAGGCGACCAGTCATAGTTAGGTCGCTGAAATAGTATTAGCCAGCAAAGGCTTTGGTTGATAGAGAAATATCCTCAACCGAGAACCTTCGTAGACAAACTTGCAAACCTTGCACCACAGTGTAGGCTCGTCAAAAAGAAAGAGAGCGCTTCTTCATCCAAGTTGATTTAGAAATCGTGCTTAGCGGCGAGCGCGGCACAACATTCAATAAAGTAGCCTATGATCGAGGTTGTTCGAGGGTGGTGTCTCAAAAAGCTTTGTTGGCCTGCTCAAATTACTCGGTGTTTCTTGCTGAAAGGCCCTGACTGGGTCGTAGCGTACATCGTCTCTCAATTGAGAAACACGCCCGCCCCAACGTTTGTGCTATCCTCGCAACTATTAATATCTAAAACATCGAGATCATGTCACAGGGGCAAGAAAACAGAGCCCTTGATAGGTAGGTTCCACACAATCTACACCGTGGCCGACAGACGCTGTGTACATTATAGGAACATAACCAACTCTAACCATAACGCTGACACAACCGATCAATGTTTGGGGGCAGTCCACATTGTCTCGTACACAGTGTTGCTGATCAGTTTCTCGAATTCGTGGTAAGTCCTACAGATAGTACAGTGGTAGGTGAACTGCGTACGCGTGCGTGGAATGTATTTATACCTATAAATGTATACCGTGCAACCTCTGGTCACCAACCGAGTATGTCACTAGACACGCACATAGGAAATGTAATAAAAATAGTATTTTAACACCCAACAAGGAAGTGTATACCGTATAGAACGTGCCCGCTCATTGCCCGCTTTCCTCCGCTTTCACTCTGACTGTTGCCAGGCTATTTTGATCAAAGTCGCGTTAGATCGACGTACTGTGCGTAGTTATTTCTTCCAACAAGTATATAATATGCACGTCGCGAATGGATGATGTAGATAAATTGTCTGAGGATAGAGAGGGTACGTTGTTGCATTGATTGCCCAACTTGCAGTCCACAACAAGTACTCGAACATAGTTATAATACCCTCGGGTAGAATTGGTGCGAACCACAAGCGCGGTTTGTTTCTACCGCTCTCGTCTTCGAGTTTCACCACGAAAGAGCTGATGGTCCACCTATATAACCAACAAGCTGCTGTATTTTAGCTTAAACTGTTGCTGTGTTGTTGAGATAGGGCACTGAGCACAGCATAAGTAGTACATGTAGTGTACAGGTATTTTCAAACCACTAGGTAACTACTGTTCATACCGTCTATTAAAAAAGTGTTGTATATCTGTCACAGCAGAATACAAAGACGCGCATCAAATCCGGGAGGACAGCAATATTATACTTGATATATTTTACATGTCAGATACAAGACAAAAGTTCGCAGGTTTTAGATACGCACGGACCGCAGCAACATAGCCACAACAGACAGGAGTGGCAACTGGGCGGTAGATTTTCTGCCGTAATACTATTACGGGGGTCCATAGTTAATAGGACCAATGGTATACATAAAAACCTATATATTTAAATATTTTTAAAAACAAAATTTGGTCCCGTTAACTATGGACCCCCGTAATAGGTGTAGTACATAGTACGTAGGAGCGCAGCTGGGAACTCAACATGAATGTGATTGGAATATCGTAGACGTCTATTAATAGTCTAACGTTAAGGAGGTTGAAAATGTTTGGCCGTCCCAGGCGTCTATGGAGTAGATGCGCGCAAAGGTGTTTGCTGCTGTCGTGTGCCTTTAGCTGGCCGCCAGTTCCTGGGACAAACTCGGTATGCGACGGGAGTACAGTCGCAGTCTCGTGTTGATCCGGGTGATTTCCCATTGCGACGTTTGACCGCGTAAATGCTGCATGTTAGGAAATAAGAAATACCTGGTGCACATATGCTTTCACTATTCTACGGCATGTCATCGACGATGCGTGTTTACTGTTGTTGGGTAAGTAATGACGTGCCCCTTTCGACTGTACCCAATATGAACATTATTCGCAACTCACCGGTTGGAGACATCGCGGCTGTAACGCTTCCTACCAGATATGCAGGAGACAGCGAACGTTTCTCTGCGATAGTTTACAGGCGAAGAACTAGTTGCACCACGGGTTCTCGTAGCTGATTAGCAAACAAATATACCGAAAGTACTCGTGACGCTTCTACCTACAGTAGCGTACCAACAAACATTTGAGATATCTTCTCGATGATATCTACCAAAGACAGTGCTTCCATCATTGTATGCAAAACACAGTCGCTGTACTACTGCAAGCACTGAAATTCTACGGTAACCTCTACTACAGACACAATTTGCGTGTGGGTCGTGTTCAGGCGCGTTTCTTTCGGCCGCGAGACAAGATCACCCTCGACGCGCCATAGTTGAAACTCTATCGATGGGTTTTCACCGACGTGTGTAGCTGAGGGAGCCGACAGATTGCCAACAGCAGAAAAATATGTGATATATCTTGAGTGTAAAAGGGTTGTAGGAGTAGACGGGCAAACCTTCGCAATAGTCTGGAGGTGGTTATGGCGTGGTGGGGGTGATGGCAGTGGTGATGGTGGGAGATGAAAGGACAAACATGTCGGTGCAGCCCGCGTCTTGTACTTGGTGAAAAATTGCAGTTGTGTTCAAGCTTGTTGGTATTTGCACGCAATAGCATGCCACTGCAAGCTTAGGCTTGCAAGTGCGACCAATGGAATGCGACTTGCATTGAGCGCATGCAACTTCCATGCAGTGCGTGCATGCACGGCTGCTATTCGCGGGATGCCTCCGCCAGATCGCGGTGTGCCGACAGAATACTTTTACTCGCTGTATCTGGCAGTACGGCTGGTCGCGGGGCTGGGAAACCCTCATCGGTCGTCGCGCATGATTAACAAAAGTTCGGCGGCCGTTCTTGAAAACGCTCGACGACGTTGTCACTCCTATGTCGCGGTGGTTGGAATCATTGTAGATGGTTTTGCGCTTGATTCAACTGTTAGTTACTGCGTTTGGAAACACTGTAGGCCTCTGTGTCTTTAAAACCACTAACTCAGTCGCTGTGCTCGGAACAACTCAAGGTAGCTGCCCTAGGAATTGCTCTCCAAGCCACTGTGTTTCAGAGGAAGTACACATGCGATACTGTATCATGCGAGCCTTGTTCGCGCATGCCTGCACTTTAAGTGGCGGTTGCATGCAACTACTCACACATTTGCGTGTATCTTTGACATATGGTTGCATGCTACGTGCAGGCACACTTATCCACAATCGCACCTTGGTCGGTGTGCATGATAGTGCAGCCCGGCTCATTTTCGCCGACCTATAAAGCAGAAATTGTATATATAAAGGGGCTTCACCGCCGCCCAACGACCGTTGGTCCTCGGGTAGCGTGATGCCTCAACGGCAATTAGCTTTGTGGCCGAGGATGGAGGTCAGGCGCAAAGCCAAGAGTGGAAAAAAAACACCTTCCACACTGTCGATGAGATAACGAGGGTAATCGCTGTACCGACATGTGTCTTCGGCCACATAGACCAATGCCAACCTGAATTTCGCTTTTTAGCATCCAAAACGGCGGACCCCTACTGTTTTCACATTATTAAATCGTTGGATATCAACCTCGATAATTCATTTGTGCGAAATGGTACGCTCGAGAAACGAATACTGTCAAGGCCACGGAAGCATATATCAATCTCCTCATTCCTGGTATTCGGCAGAGACTCCAATTATGTGTTTAGAATGCGGCATATCCCTCCCATGTTTTACACAGAATGAACGCGGACTCTATGCTGGTTCAAGATATAGCAAGTAATCCGGTCTTTCAACTGAGTGTTTCATCCAGATAGGACCGTGATATCTTTTGAATAGGCGTCCGAACCTTTTCAGAGGCCGTTTACACCTAGACGTTGGGGGGGGTGCAGTTGTCAAAACTGGTCGAAATCCGAAGGACACCAAGTTAGGAAATAGGCAAACCCCATCTGAACGTTTGCAGTCAACTCTTGACTTGCGGATAGATGCAGCTCTTCACGAGCATTCACAACCCGCGAAATCAGAGGCACAGTCCGAAAGCCTCGAGCGTACCAGGCGTCAGCCGTGGGTAGCCAGAAGCGACTGATGATAATGTTTTTGTGACGGTGGCGGCCGGCCCGCAGAGAAACAAAACATGCAAAATCGCTTAATACCTAAATTCAGGCGCCGGAGGCAAATGCCATGGCTACATGAGAAAAAGCAAAACAGCGGTTACTCAATTATTTTCGTGACTCCAGCCGGAAGTTACAGGATACTGTAAATGCAGTGAGCTGGACTCAGAAAACGTGCTGAAAATAAAAATTCGGTTCTTATCGGCGGTATAGCACTGGGTCCAGACGAATGCAAAGAAGTGTTAGACAAAACCTGAGTTCTTGTCTATGTACTGATGACTACTGATCGTTTCAACAACGGATCGAGCGACAAATATATATTTTCCTCTATTTTCATGTATGATTGCATGTACCTCGTAACGTTTGACAACACGTCTAAACGCGATTACTCGACGGCATACTGTTGAGAGGTTCACTGCGGCACATTTGTAATTGTTCAACGGCGAAGCGCAGGAAGGAGCACGAAAGCCATTGTAAATGTCGAAAACCGGTGCAAAGGTTGACCACTACACCCCTGGTACGGCACTTTCAGTATTCAATGCTCCAGTAGAGACAAGGATAGTGAATATATGCGATTTCCACTTTGGTAGCGTCACCAAGGGCATAAATACAAGCAAGCTTGCATGAGAATTTGAGCGCCTGATAATTTGAACCACTCTACAGTTTGTGCGACGAATGTTAGTTTCGAGAAAATTACCTGGCGCGTACGATGAAGCACATAAGCTTTCTTTGCATCTCCTCGCCGTCTCGGCATAAGTCGAGGAGAGCTCGGGAATACTCGTGGCGCTCAACTTTGATTTATGCTGCGCTTGGTATAAGAGCGGCGGTGCGCGAGCGGCGGCGCGATAGATCGAGCGAGCGGCGGCGCCGGGCAATCTACGACGGCCGGTGTAAGCAGTTGCGGTCGA
This sequence comes from Macrocystis pyrifera, assembly GCA_031763025.1. Classification (NCBI taxonomy): domain Eukaryota; class Phaeophyceae; order Laminariales; family Laminariaceae; genus Macrocystis; species Macrocystis pyrifera. The sequence continues at coordinate 11,599,285 of JASSKH010000022.1, forward strand.
TCGGGCGTCGGCGGGCTAAATACAGCGCGACCGATCGAGCGGGGGCGAGAGATGACGGCGGGTGGCGAACGATCCTCGAACCGCGAGGACGAATGATAGCCACGTGTTTACCCAACTTCAAAAGAGGTTACAGAAAGAGTCAATAATAAGCAAGGTAGTACCTCCCTCACATTTTCGAACGAAACTAAAATAAAAATCAACGAAAAGAAGGAAGACGTGATGGCGAAGTTCGAACCGGAATCGAAAGACAGCCAAACCGACGCAACGCACTCATCCCCACACAAATGTTCAAGGTGCAACAATCGACCGGATCCTAAGACGAAGGCATTCAACCGGATATAACTATGAATGAGGCAACGGCCACGACAACCTTCACGGAAGATGATAGGTGGCTAACCACTACTACCAATCGGGGGAGAGCAGAGGAGCGCCTTTTACATGCTTCAAACCCAGGTCAGTCCGCTATACAGTGTATTGGCAGAGAATGTTTATAGGGCCCGTGTAAGCTATGAACCAGACACATGTATTATCCCAACAAAACCATAAAAATGGCCGATGTGTCCATAAACGAAAAATACACAGTTGCACCGAGAAGAATCCCGTCTCGTGAATATCTTATACGCACGTAGGGTATTATTCAACCACCCAACCTGCCTCAAACTTACGAAATTGTATTTAAACAACACCAACAAATCCACAGATGCACCGCGAGAAAACGCGTATCGTGTACAAACCATATGCGCTTAGGATCCTTTCAACCCTCCCACGCTTCTTCTAACCAATTAAGTTGTCGTTGCGCAAAACCGAGGAATACACACATGCACAACCAAAACGGGCGCCTCACGTATTGTCTATACGCACTAAACATACTATTCATCCGCCTCATGCTTTCTCAGACCAATGAAATCCGTGTCGAGGAAAACCGAACTAAACACAGTTGCACCGTGGGAGCCCGAGTTTCGGATACTTTCTATACACACTTGGCATACTATTCAACCGCCCCACGCTTTCTCAGACCAACGATATGACACAACCATCCGCCGACGGTTACGGCATACCCGCCATTCAGCTACCTTCCACTAGTACATACGTATGTCTGCCACCTGCAACGTTTCAACGTGGTTGATCTCGTCCGCTGGCACGCACGTCACTCGAGGGCAGCATTCAGCGGGCGTAGTACAACTTCTTGGATGGCTAACTACGACTTGTTCTAAGCCCAAATTGAGAGAATGACAAAGCTGTCATGATTACAAATATTTGAGAACCTGTACGCCTTCCGATCGAACAATGTACACATAGCGGTACAAGAGAATGCACGTACATGCGTCTTTGCACGAACGGGCGGCTATCTCGTGGAGCCTGACCCAGACGGCAGGAACCACCAGCACTCTCAAAATACAACCACACCCATCGCGCATATCGAGACGGCTGGGCGCTCAAAAGCCCCCGATCACAACGCCAACTATCAAGACGTAAACCACATAAACTAGATGGCGAGACAAACCAACCACAATCCAAGTCACACCTCGAGCCATGAAGAATGTGAGAGAGGAGCATACTGTGGTTTAAGGAAAGCGTTATATTTGTCTATCAAAGCAATGCCGCTTGCTTTGCTTTTCAGCAAGGTTAAACCACCGCCGTAACGATCGCCGTACATCCCGAGTATCTTGTCCCCGTCAAGACATTTCTAACAACGACATCAACCCTTTCCCTACTGCGTGGTTTACGGCAACAAGAAAAATATGGCGCCCACAAGCACAAGACTATGGGCATCCAAACGCCACCGCGCAGAGTCCGTTGTCAGCCGAATAAAGGGTAGACGAAGAATGCTCGGCGCGTGCGGCACGGGAAGAAGGGCCCCAACCGGACGCCTTAAGTGTGCTGATCATTTTAGGCACGAGTCGTCTTCGTCAGAGTACACTGTGTGGCAGTCAGATTCAACGTCGCCGATGAACGAGACAGAGCTGGGGATGTCGAGCACACCCCCCGTGGCAACGCGAATCACAGGATCGATTAAATCTGTGTCAACGAACACCGAGTTCTCCGAAAGCACGGTCACACCCGTGGAAGCAACGTAGATAATGGGGGTAAGCTGATCGACGAAACTAGCTGGACCCGAAAACATGAAGTTCCCTGCGTTGTACAGTGCGCCACCGACGCCATGTTGCGAATTGCAGTTAATAAACAGGGCCGTTGCCTCGTCAATAAACCTAAACTCGGCGCCGGCTGCGTTGTAGAGAGCGCCGCCATTCCCACCCCTGAGAGATTTAAACGTGGCGTTTCCTCTGAGCTCGACCTTGCCCTCGTTGAAGATTCCTCCTCCGTTGCCTCCATCGTCGTCGATGGTCGACACATGCGCCATCTCCAACGCACCGTGAAACACTGCGGAGCCCGTTTCGCCCGACGTACAGCACGCCGCCATCACCCGCGACGCTCTCCCCTCCACCCCTTGCTTCACAGTTGGTAAACGTTGCGTCGCCGTCAACACTAAAGGTGCCGCTGTTGTAGACGCAACCCCCTTTTAGAACGTGCTGGGCTACATCGGAGCCCTCGTCAGCCACGCTTAAGACGCTTACGCCGTCCATCAGCAGGTCATTCAAGAAGCGGACGGCCGAGCCCTCTCCCACGACCACGGCCCCTCCGTTGACGCCTTGCAACGTCGGCCCGTGAAACTCCACATTCGGTTCCCAGATCAACTGTGCGCCGTTGGTGACCTCAAACCGGACCTGGTCTAGAACCGAGAATCCGGGAATATTGTCGAGGACCTCACTCGACTGCACCGTAAGGGTGTTGGAGTCCATACTCATCGTGGTGGCGGTAACGCAGTCGATGACTTGGAAGGGGAGCAATTCAACAACGACATCTAGGGTCTTTGTCAAGTCGAAGGCTTCCTGGAGCTGCGCGCACGTTTCCACCAATCCGTGGCAGACACTCGGGGCCAGCAGGAGAAGCATAGCGCATGATGCGAAGGATCTGTATGACGTTCAAGCAGTAAGGGGAGATGAAATGATCAAGGTTATCCCTAATGCGAACATTAACGACACATATCACAACGTTACGTGTCACGCAGGGGTTTCCCCGGAAGTGTAACCCTTATCGCGGTCACGAAAAGAGTATATCTTGAATCTTCTGCATGTAAGGGTGAAAACCATTGAATACAGTTGGAAGACGCCGACCAACATAATGACGATGTGCCATGTCTCGGGGTCACCACAGCGTGGTCGGAGAACCGCCTACGGATCACGTGTATATCTCGAAGTTTGTAGCCTATGTACGTCGAGACCGCTTTTGGCACGGGCAGTTAATCTGCTGTTGGCTCCAACTGAATATTGCTGTTACTTCTTATTATACCTAATGGCCTCTAGACATCAACTCTGCAGTCATCAAAACCGTTGTACTGCGGACGGAGTGTAGGTATGTGCAGACAACATTGGCTGGTAGTTCAGCCAAAGATGCAGCCAGCAATTTTTTCTTCGAGCCTGTCGGGCTGTAAGGACTACGGCGCGCCTACCGGGGTGGTTCCTAACCAGCTTGCCGTATTTTGAACTAAACAACGGTGTGAGGTTTCTATCGTGAACGACGGAGGACTATCCTGGTGGCAATAGATTTTGTTTTGTAAATTTAACGGATTTATTGCGGCTTCCAAAACCTACGGATGACGTTTAGGGCCAAAAGCAATGATACTTCAAAGCAGGAAATAAAAATAATGAGCATCAAGACGCGTCCCGACAAAAGAGTCACGAATCACGCGCCAATTGGTTTAACAAAAAAAAAAGAATGAATGGTCAGTGGGCTGAGAAATCGACCTTGGCGTCCGTCATTGTAACAGTTCAAGTTCGTGTTGCAGATCATAAACACGCTACTTCTTCTGCTTTTGTTTTGTATCCTGCGGCGGATTAATAAAAAAAAGCTTAAGCTCACCACACCTTCACTCTTTTCAGACAGCGAAGTAGGCTATGGTGTGGATATCGATCGTTTCGCTTCAAAGCCCCAAGGCATGTTCACACCAAGAATCAGCGTAATCCACTGTACAGGTTTCTCGTCGTTTCGTTTCGTGCAGACGTTAGTGTGGAATTATCTACGTACGTGACGGGTGTTTAATTAATATAACGTTTGTCAATAAATCTACTCGGATTCCAATACTCGAAAAGCTTTGGAAATGACTGGTTAACCCAGCAAGACGGTTGACAAATGTTTTGGGAACATACTTTGAAATGACTGCGAGACCGCCGGCGGAGTGAACATCTGTTTTACGGCTGGCCCAACTCGTACGTGTCAGGTGTACGGGGCACTTGACCCTTGCCTATTTTCCAATGTACATCGTGTTTCGGAACCGCGCCTGGTCGTGGAAACACGTCTTACTGAGGTGTTCGTTTGGCAAGGTATTCGCTCGACTACTTTGAGGTTCCCGCGAGTTTCGTGGTTTGTACTAAAAACGTTATCGCAGCCAACGAATGTGAAGTTGCTCTGTTGGTGCAAAGCCGATAAAAAAAAATGTTATCAGCGACATCAATAGAGGGAAATTTGCACAAATCACGCGGTGGATGGTTATGTCATGGGCTATCATTCCAATTGTCCAGGCCTACATTTCAAAATTGTGTCTGTGGTATGCTTTTCAGATAAAGAAGCATTCTTCAATGTTGAAAATGGCTTGTTTTATCTTTGCAGACAATGGGACTGAAAAGAGTACCACAAAGCGGGGGGAAAGAAAAGGGTGGAAGCAAACCGAAATGGCGATTTCTCGTTCTTTTTCAGACCATCGTTAGAAGAAAAAACGGTTTATGATTTTCCGTTTTTTCCAACTAATTATTGTCAAACTCTAAAAACAGCAGTGACGTCATCAAATGAAAGCACCTTCAATATAGATGTAAGTTTATATATACCTGGTTCAGTGGGACTAAGGTATGGGGTTAAATATTTTCGCAGCCCGTGCAGAGACAGCACGAGATGCTTGAGTAGTAAAAAATAATTCCATCGAAGGGCCCCTTCGCTCAAAACCAGAAATGAGTACGTACTTGGCTCGTAGAAACATGATACCATGGTAATGCGTATAATATTTCGTTTTTTCTACAGCAGCACTACAGCCAGTTGTATTTGTCGTACAATACCGATATTTAACATTCCTTATCAAACACGGCATAGGTCCAGTACTGTGACAGGCCCGCATTTATATTTCAACCAAAATGTTAGTTTTTTTTATTTTTTCTATAGGAGGTTTTGGGGCCCTTGGAGCTGGAACGTAGGGCAGCTATCCAATGATGTGCTTGCATCAACGGACAAACAGTTACTCAGCGTAAGGAACGTTTTGCATTCTCGAGCTTCTGTTTGGTCTCTACACTCAGCTGTGGCCGCGTCAGATGCTACAGGAGATCGAACAAGGGATCCAGACAGATTCGCCTTGGAGTGCTCAAAGTCGTCGACGAAATTCTGAGTTAACCCAGTATCAGCAGCCTGAACAACTATTTATTTTTCAATTCGTCTTCGGGTATAAGAGGCATGCGATGTTGGATTTGAGTATAATCCATCGTTTGTTCGTGATGAAAAAGGTGTCGGACCAAACCGGTGCCTGATACAAAAGCGATGGTCCATCGCCTGAGCTCTCTTACCATACCGTGAGGGAAATAGTCGGACCAATACAACTGAGAAAAAAAACGCTTTGGGTAGGCAGTCGTGGAAAGTCTAAATTGTAATGAGGCGCAGGATCGCGAAGCTCAAGCTTTTTTTTCATAACGTTCAAGGGAAAATAAATCTTCTTCATAACGAGTCGTATACATGGGTAGGGTGTCTTGCTCTGAGGTCTCTGTTTGGGTGAGTGAGTGTGTGTCGTTACGATTCAACTGTATTTTTGGCCACATTTGGCCACAGCGCTCAACGTGCACGGCACCAATTCCAGTCCTGGCGGGCTCTATGCACGCACACACACAAACGAAACCTTCTCGTGCTGGTATGGTGGTAAATCGTTCACAGTTGGTCGAGCTAGGTTCGGGAATGTGTGTACGCACAAGGCTTGGCCGTGGTTTATTCCTGACACAACCAACAACAATAAAATATATTAAAGTTCTTATTATTTTACTCTGACCTAACGAAATCCAACTTTACGAGTACTCGGAGGCAGACTATGCTTGTCCACAGCACTAAATCGGGCCACGTCCCCAAGATATACTGAAGGTGGTGTTGGCAGGCCCACCCTCCGACTGATGAGGAGACGGAGAAGCACGAAACGATCAGCTGCAGATGTTGTAGAGCAGTAGTAGTGTTGGCACCTGCTACGAGAAACTCTGGTGGACACATGTCAGGTTGAAGATTTTTCGTTTTCCGATTGTGATTTCGGAACCAGAAAGCACACATCAAAATCGAGTACGTGTATAAAGGGTTCAAGGGTTAAACCGACACAAGGGCGTACAGCGACGCTGCCCCTGGCCTCGTGTGTCCTACTGTTACTACTGCTGTTGTTTGCTGCTGGAAAAGCTCTGCTGGAGATGTCGTACGTTAGTAGCAGCGGTGGCACCTGCTACGAGAAGCTCTTTCTGTTGGACCAAACATACCTGTCAGGTGCAGATTTTTCGTCTTCAAATCATTATGCCGATTTCGAGGTGGGAGCCAGGAAACACCCAATAATATCGAATGTATGCATAAAGCGTTCAAGGGTTGAGTTAGACAGACAAACCGAGCGTATAGCGACACCTATCCTGGCCTCGTGCGTGCAACTGCTGCTGCTGCTGCTGTTGTTGCTGCCGCCGCCACTTCTGCTGCTGCTTCTGCTGACGAATTTTTGTTCCTAAAAAGTAATGAACCCAAACGTCACAACGTGGCCACGGATACATACGCCCGCGTATGTACATGTTCGTTCGTGTTGGTTCAGCACACTGCAGCATGATCCGTGCTCGCCCAGCATGATGCATTACAGATATTACTACTGCAGGTGTTTCTGAGGTCGCGCCTCATTACCGCCAATTGCTACTGTAGTACCGTAAATAGTATTGCAACTGAAAGTACAACGGATTGACATTTTCGAAGGACTGCAGAGAGACCTTTATGTTTCCCCAAAGGGGCTCCGTCAAACCAAGGAAAAAATGGTATATAGTAGTCCGTATTGCATTTCAAGCAGTATACGTATGAGGTGGAAGGCACGTCAAGAGGAAAATACTATTTTCGTATCAGTTTTGCGTCTGACGAAGTGCATGGCACTATTTAATCAGAGTGAAAAGCTGACACACGTAAACTGGGGCAGGCAAGCACAACTTGACCCTAACCGAAACAGACGTTGGCTGATGAAAGGTGGATTCGCTGCCCCGTACGGTACGCGGATTGTGCAGGAGCGCCTCGGTATACCACAACATGGAGTTGATACACGCTGGGTATCCAGTTCTACGAGGGGAAATGTGTACGGTCCAGCAGAAAATCCATGGGATAGGTTATAGCACGAGGATGAAGGTTGCAGTTGCTTGTGTTCTTTATGAACGTCTAAGCCAGAAGCACGGTCAAAACGTGATATGGGTACTGTTCAACACGAGTGACGAGATACCACACCCCACCGGATGATTTCCCAAGCCGATTTTCTTGAAGACCGGAAACGTATCTAACGCTGAGCGATGCGCCCATCCAAAAACTTCGACGAGATATTCTGAAAGTCACCGTCCTGGCAGTGTGTGCCCCCCGTGATTAGGAGAACACAGGCATCCTATAGGGCGTGTTGTCTCGCTTGTTGCACGGTACAAGAATATATGCATATATATATATATATATCTGTTGGTTTGCCGAAGCGTGGCACAACGTTGCTGCGCGACACCGTCATGCTGACCGGGCAGGCCTCATGACATGTACCTGGACTTCTCGTATGAAACATATTTTAAAGTTCTACAGTAAATCAACTAGGTTATCTTAAATACTATTGCACACAGCGGATAACGTAACATTCGGATATCACATGTCGACGTTACTGGACCTAACGAAGCGGCGAGGCTACGTACAGACTCAGTCTTATTGAACTGGACGATCGGTCACCTTAACGCGGTACCGCAGTGTCAACTGAAAACCCACGAACGTGTACACAGCTTAACGTTTTGTTACTGTTCGCCCAGCTCCATGCTTATATCACGGTAACACGGTAACGCTAAGTTTCGATTTTCCTTCGCACGTACATCATCACTCTAACATGCCCAGATCGACGATCACAAATTTACTAATATGATATCAGAATGCTACTGTCTACGTCATGTTAGAAACAACACCCAAACATTGTTTTACCCTCACGATGAGTTATACAAAATGTTATGGCCCTCGATGAAAGGTATTCGAGGGCTGTTCTCAATACGTTTTTCTCGATTGTTTGTGTCGTCGAAGTTAGTGTAGGCTGGCCAGAGTGACGAGAAAGGCCAGTCAGAAAACGGCATAGACGGCACCCCAGCAGGCGGGGTTAGGCTCAGACTGAGTGTCTGCGTGCTGGGTATCGGTACTACACGTGGTCGTACTGGGCGAGAGCATGAGATATTCATGTTGGCCCGTAAAGGGCATTCAACATTCTACAACGTTTCTGCGTCATATTGTTGTTAGTGATGCACCAGACTTTACCACAGCCTGTTTTTATTAATAGAGTGGGAATTACGAACGGGGTTTCGTGATATTGCACTTGTACGCAACAAAGATCACAACGTATTTGACGGACGAATAGACAGAGCATGCCTGTACCATACAGAGGATCGAAAAAAAAAAAAGCGAATTGATTTTCGTCTTAAGGTTGATGTTGCGGCATCGTCGTGCATACTCCAAACCAAACGAAACAGATTGACAAGTGATCTCTGTACCGCGAAATGTAAGAGTACCGAAATATACAACGGTCACGAAGTGAACGACAGACGAAAACGACAGAACATTTCTGCACGACACAAAGGACTGGAAAAAAAAAACGATTGACGTGGCGTGTTGACGTTGATACTGCGGCTGCGGCGTGCTTACTAACACCAAACGACAGATTGACAAGAGATGTATGTACCGACGAACATACAACACACAGAGGACGGCAATATACGGCGAATTCAAAAGTGATCGGCAGACACATAGACAGAAGAATACGCCTGTACCACACAGAGGATTGCGACATAAAAGCGACGTACTTTATTCTCATACTAAAGTTGATTCTTTGTGCTCGAGTGCTCTGCTCTGCACGCTCTTCTTGAGTCATCGTCAGGCTTTGCGGTAGTAGACCTGACGACGCTCTGCCATCACTCGTCGCGTGCGTGCTCCTCCAGCTTTGTCGCCCAGAAGTAATGTTCTTGTGTAATTGTGGTGTTGGTACAGCAGAGTTGGGTCAGAACGCTGACGCTCTGCCGTTGCTCGTCGCGTGCTCGAATTCCCTTGTGTACCTTTCGTCTTGGTACAGCAGTTTGGTATCTATGCCCGCATGCTCTTGTGTACTCGTAATGTTGGTACAGTATTATGGTATCTACACACGTTCCTGCCCTGTCGCCCTGAAGGCATGCTCTCGTGCGCTTACTTGTGGTGCTAGATGTTGCAACAGTATGATGATATCTATACTCGCTCAGACGCGTTCTACGATAGTGGTGGCGCATTTCTGCTAAACGTTTTCTGAGTGACGGGGTTCCTTGACGTATATTTGTCGAAAAACCTATCTTGTGTCTAAAAATGATGCTCTATATACTTGGACCATAAAACTATTCATCGAGATGAACCTTGGCTTTTGGTGAAGTCAGTTATCGGGTGAGGTATGGAGCTTCGTAAGTGAGGAACGTCAGAGAAATTAGGGTGAACCTCTCTCAAAGAACACCTGTTCAGTCCTGGTATGGTTGAGTCCCTCGGATGGTGTTGGTACAGCATGGGTATGGTGAGGTGCTTTGTACGGAACGGTGTAGCATGGTGTGTGGTGTGGCCCGGTATGTGATATCGTATGTTGGTATGGTGTAGTGATACGGTTTGGTAAGACTTGTATGGAAAAAAACACGGTATGTGATGCAGTATGATGGTGGTATGGTATACGGAAGAAAAAGAAATGCGATATATGATACATAAAATGTTGATATGGTATGATGGCACGGTTTGGTGGGTGTATTTTCTGCCTCGAAATTGGCTGGTGGTACGGTATGTTTTAGTATATGAGGTCCGTAACCGTCGAATAGGTCGTAGCAGCATCATCTGTAACAACCTTTTAGTTCGAAAAATATGGAATGCGGACAGAGGGACATATTTGCATTTACCAGTACAAAGACTCCGTTTTACAAACTGAGAAAAACACCGTGACGTTGCGTTACCATGTTGTCCAGCGCCAACATCAAAAACTCTTAACATTGTGCTACGAAGAACGCATTAACGGAACATAACGTAATTTTAGAACTGCTAACTCTAGACTATTTGGAACCCCACTTTGATTTCCTTAGGTTTGGACAATGTAGCATTTAACCAACGTTGACAGCGTTAGAGTCACAGCCGGCTGATACCTAACATTATGTTCGGACTTTCGCTATAAGGCGGAGGTCTATCTCACATTTTGTTCCCGTGTTACTGCCGGTAAAGACCATATTTTAAATTTTGTCACTGTATATACTACACTAGTAAATCCAAGCCATATGTTAAGTTACCCTGTAACCGTTAGGGCCGAACTCGTTTCAACGTAACTACGAGGTTGTACTTTGCGGTTTCCCTTTCGTAAACTGCAAATGTATTCCCCGTGTTAGTGTGGTGAAGTGGCGTCGCGGAGAAAAATAATGTTGCCATGATATCATATTTTGCTGAGACCCCAGTGAATTAAGACGCAGTTAACATAGCTGCATTCACTCAGGAACAATTTTCAACGGTATTTCGGCTTCCTTGCACTATGAACCAACCGAGTAACATAACGCTTGCGTTTAGTCGTTTATCTACGGTATCCACTTTACGTATGGTATAGGAGCATCGGTTCCGTTACACCCGATCGAACCGTCACCCGAATCGCTCTGTCGCTCATACAGTAAACAACCTAACCTAACGCCACTCGCTGAGAACTACTACTGTTGACGCGGTAAAAGCATTTTAACGTTATATTCGCTGAGTATTTCCTCTCTATCGTGTGTTAGGGTAGACAGTAGGGATCCAGCTAACAAACTAACATGGTGTCATGAAAGCGTTTAATTGGCCTGCGTTCCTTTCTAACCTAAGTAAGATTCCTGCTGACACCCTTACATAGCATTACTCGCTACCGGCAGATGTCGCTAATACGGTTACATGATGTCAACGTGTAATTGATAGTGTCCGGTATCGTTTTACCGTGTGTTACGAAAACAACTACGAATTACACTAACATAGTAACGTGCAGTCGTGTTACTCACTACAAATGGGCTGCCTATCCTTGCACCGGAATTCATATTCTTCGGTCAGTGCAAGATCAAGATTATCACTCGAACACAATGTTACGTGATCGCCTGCAAATATTATAACGTACTAACCAAATGCTGGTCAAGACACATAAAGTAGTTATCGGAGTTCAGTAATAGTACTACGTTTGTTAGCTGACGATTAACATGCGCATTAGAAGAAAACGTGTTACGCTATCCGAGGTGTGAACGATTCACTTGCTTCACATAACGCGCACCAGGTGCAATGTGTGTTTCACTTTGATGGAAGTTCGCATGTCGTCCAGCAACGGTCAGCATGATGAGGTTTGAGCTGATCACCCAGATTTCGTCACCAAACTGTTCTAAAAACGAAGGAAAACCAACAAAGAAAACTATGCACAAATCCTCATTGCTCACGACGACGGGTGAGCGCAGCCGTCACCGTAAAGGTAATTGGTACTGTAGTAATGGTCTATCCACGCTGGCTATTGGTTACATGCAAGTCACGTCAGGGTGTGATAAACACAACAAAATTGACTCACCCGCGAGGTACCATGTTTCAAGCAGTCAAGTCTGGAACGATAGGTGACCTAGAAGAGATCGATAGGTCGCCAGCAGTTGAAGGTTACCGCTGTAAACCCGACCCGGTATCGGATGCGTCAGACGAAGTACGAATGGAGGTTGTGAGAGGGTACGGCTCACACGTTGGCGCTCCGCTTGTATGGTGGGGTTATGGATGTGATGGTAGTGGTGGTGACGGTGGGGAGGGCAACGAACGGATGAAATGATGGTGCGGCCCCGCCCGGTATATTTTCAACAATCCGACCAACTAATATCACGCTAGACCTGCAACGTTCCGGTATGACGACTGCACTCCTGTGGCCCGCCAGATGAAGGAAGCAACGCCACCCGTCCGGTAGAGGGCTTGGCAATAGACCTGTCAAACGTGCTCTATGTTCGTCCGTACGTGGTTTGTGCCCGCAGGCGGGTGGGGCGACAGTAGCTTACAGCGGGCACAATCGTCATACCTAATATCACCACTCCGAACGAACCTCGCACGTTGGCAAATCTTGCACACCACCCAAAATGTAACACTCGGATAATACCTATCTACGGTATGGGTCCTAACGCAAGAGTGTCGCCAGATGCTGACACAGTGCCAGCACTGGAGGAGGGATCACCGTTACGTGGTGACACGGTGCTAACTGGAAAAACACAAACGTTTAAGGCTTTGACGCTATGCCTCTGCAGCTCTAGTACAGTAACGTTTTGTTACGCCACATTCCGTCCTTGTACGAGCACTGTTATTGAATTTGGGGATCTGCCCTACACGTACGTTAGTACTTTAACATGCCCAGATCGATATCCATCGATGACGCGTTCTACGACAGAGGTGGCACATTTCCGCTACAGCATTTCCTGAATGGCGGGGCTCCTTAACCCCAAGTCGTCGCAATGCCAATCTTGTTTAGAGAAATGCCGTTTTTGTACACATAGATCATGGCATGATTTTATTGGGATGCAATTTGGTTTGCTGAAGTCACGATTCGGGTGAGATATACAGCTCCTCACGTCAGCAGCCTCATGAAGTTTAGGCCTAACCCTAACCCTAAGCTCTTTCGATGAAAGCTTTCGATTCACTAACATGCTGACCAAACGTTACGAGTGGTGTCTACGCAGCGTTATATGCATACGTGTACTTGTTGACAGCTCTACTAACTTCTAACATCGTGCTACTAACAAAACACTAAGATGACATATTGACCGGCACTACTGACCATTCGTTCTTCGGACCCGCCGTCTGGCCTGCCTCGGGGTTGGATGCTGTACCGTTTAAATTACGTTAGCAAAGTAGTAGTATTGGCTTGCGGGCACCTATCATTGTGTTTAGGATGCTAACTTACGCGCAGGCCTCTCTCCCAAATTTGTTTTGATGTTGCTGTCAGTAAATATCTTATTTCCACTTTTCAATACTGTGTTATCTTGTTATAAATAGTCAACCTGGGCCTAACACCACTGTGGTACCGTCGGGGCCTAAGTCGTTTCAACGTAAGGTTGAGACGTGACCCTTTGTATGCTCTCGGGGTCTGACATGTGTGACATGCGTCGTCAGTGATGAATCGTGGTCGCGGATATAACAGAATTTAGCCGAATTATCCTATTTCGACGAGATCCCATGATGTGACACATACAAAAGTGTCCCCGGCAGGGGACAATAACACGTATAGTATTTCCAGAAATAGCGCTCCCATAGTTTGGAAAACCCAAACAGGGGATCTTTGGAGGGATGCCAGCGCAACGGAACATCTCAAATACTAGAAAAGCCCGCCAGTATGCTTCTCTTGTATAATGCAATCTGTATATCGCACGTTCGAGCTAACACATCGGTAACATGCATGATTGATGTTATATTGGAGATGTATATATAACATTTGTTCACCGTGTGAAGTGCACATGATCCAACACATTATCTCAGTGCAAGCGTTTTACCGATCATGTAAATTATTTATCTAACGTGTGTTTCGATGGAATTAGTACTACTCGGGTTAACATTTTAACGTTATGGTACTCGCGACGAGCCATAGACTATAACAAAGTATGGTTACGTGTGCCGTTGACAATACGGAATCTAGCTAACACGACAAAGTTGTGCTACGCAATCAATCTCCAGGATCGTAACGAACTGAAACCATGTGAAAACAATATTTTTGATACAGTTAACGTTGTGACGTGACGCTGACGAAACAAACACCTGAACCGTTAGATTGATGTGGAACGTTAAGTGCAATGTTTTCCGAAGTGTAAAATCTTGAAAAAATATCGCACCAAATGAGTATGACAATAGTACGGCTAGAGATCCGCTGAACATGCTACCGACAGCCCTTGCCGATTGGAATAAATACGTCACAAAATATTTGCACAATATTCCTCGTCATGGTTGAAGACTCAGAATGACCAAGATTGAAGGTGCGTAAAAAATCATTCTCCCCGAGTACCGCTTTGGATGCTAACGCAGTGTTGGAATGAAGAGGTCTCTAGAGTAGTAGCAGCTTCTCCCATAAATTTTAATCTTGTCCCATCAAACACGTAGACGTTCGTTGTTTGTCTGCGGGCCTTCGTCCTCGATTTTTCTTCTTCGGTCAAAAGTCGCAACGGTTCAGCGTGCGAGGCTAATGAAGATTTGTTCCAAAATATGGTACGCAACGAGGCCATCACCTCAATCACACGGACTCTAATACAACATGAATCTTCACCCATGTCGCTCGTGTTGTGCCGTAAAAACTTTCTTTTCCCCTGGTACAGCCAACTACATATCTCGTTACCTCGAACAAGCAGTGATTTAGTTTGAGACCCGTTTCGGTCTGGCTGAGGCCGAGGTTCTAAAACGGACGACGTGAACTTTACAGGTAGAAATCATTTTAGTTTTTCACAAATCCACAAGTACGAGTTTGACAATGGCCATCATCGGTCGTCACAACAAGCCAACAACGACTGCCGAGCATGGCCGCCCCACGCACCCAGCGTCCTTCGCGACAACGAACGTACAGCACTATTGCAGGCCTTCTGCGTCGCATGTGAGACCGGCCCCCCTGTCGTCTTTCTACTTTAACGCCTCTACGGGAAGTTGCTAAATACGCTATGGTTGCATTGATACCACCCGTAGTGTCTCGTGTAGCCCCACCGGCTCTGTTGATGAAACATTAGTATATGAGTATACAGCGACCACCGCAAGGCCTAGACTGTGTCAACAACAGCAAGTAGCAGGCGTAGCGAGAATGCAGCAAGACCGAGTGCGGGGCGGAGCAATAACACAGCGGTCGACCACATCGAAGACGTCCGCCTCCCAGATTTGGTTGCGGTGCTGCTGCTGCTGTTCTCGCTCCAGACACCCGAAGTTCCGTTGGACCCCCCGAGTTATGTTCTGCTGCGCTCGTGTGGTTTCGGCATTGCGGTTTTGGCATCCTTGTTGTTTCAGGCTGTGCACTCGTGTTGCTTGCTGGATGCCTGCAGCTCATCGGTACACTTGCAGCGAAGATAGTCTCGTTAGGTTGCTGTGTTGTCGTTTGGCTTTAGAGGCGAGTTTTTCCGGCACGCGTTTAGGGCTCCGCGTTGTGTTCCGCTGCGCTCGGCCTGCTTGGGCTCGATTCTGTTGGACTGGTACACGAGGATAAGTGGAAAACGATGCGATGTGGTGCACACACACATATGAATACATGCATCCTCTACAGATACGAGCACGATGTTTACATAAGCATGCATCGTACTCGTGTACAAGTTACCGGAAATACACGTTCATCTTGTGGCGTACACTCCGCCAACAGCGGCAGCAAGACTGAGTTGATTCATGTCTACACAAAACTTCCACCAATGCACACAAGTTGACGGCAGTGACGAATATCCTGCTGCGTACCGTCTTGGCGACACCTTCACCAAAGATGCCGAAACTATAAAAACTCACACAAAGAGGCGTGCTGCGGTAGGGGTAGCCCCTATTTCGGAGAATCATAGAAAATAGGACCAAACAATGTTAATAAAAATAGGGATATATGTAGCTTTTTTTGTTTGTGCCGTAGGTCCTATTTGCTGTTGGTCCCCCGTAATAGTACTCCCAAGCCTACCACAGTCCCTGTAGAAGCTCTTTATATCTCCCAAAAGCGACAACAAACGAATCAAGATGAACAGTCTCACAACGTAGGCATACCACCGATATTTTTCGCAAGACGTGAACAGCATTCTAAGGGCATCAAGGTGTTCCTCGGTGGAGGTGCCCCGCAAGTCACAAAGTTTTCAATGAAAAAGAGCGTGATCTCCTTGTCATAACACTGGCCTCTATGCTGAGGTACCTTAGCATATTTATCAAATGTCCACACAACCAGGTACCTTGCTTGAAATCAGCCTAAAGCATCAATGTTGTCGATCTGCGTCGCCAACAAAATATGAATCAACAATCTGAATTATAAGCCCACCACGTCTTCTGTGTGAAAGTTAATACAAACCACTCGTCTACGATGACGACGTTGTTTCATATACGTCGAGATGGTCATCGTCGTCACTAGAGTCCTGGGGATTTCGAAAAAACAAATTCAACGCATTTAACAATATCGACGTACAGGTTGACATCCCGACGTAAAGCCGTTCAGTGACCAGATAGCTGGGTTGCCGTTGGTGGTCGCGGTGAAGACCTTGCTCGTGCACCATGAGATTAACGTTTCAAATTCCGGGTGGCGTACCACTCGGGAAACACATACCTATAATCCGGTGTCAAACCCAGAAGTTAGATCACCTTCTCGCGTCATGGTATCAAATTGGAAACATATAGCGTAGCGCGGTGACAGAGCATCACATGCCAAATCAGCGAACGTACACACGCGCGCCGGCTATATTTTCGGCGTTGGCACGGCGACATTGTGGCACGGCACATTTTGCGCGTGCACGCGTCACAAGTAATCCCACGGTAAGTGTGCCACTTCTTGGACTAGCATTGTAAGATCCGCTGAACTGCTGACGTGAGGAGCTACCAGGTAGTATGATGCCTTCACGACAACAGTACAGTTGACATTTGGTCTACTCGAGTGAAAAGAAATCGTGATGTATCCGCCTGCTCATGTAAGGAGCTCAGCAAAAATGGCAAACCACTCCTGTCGTGATAAAGCACTTTTGTCACGATAGCCGTTTGAGTTGTACAGCCTCGTGGGTTATCGACCTTAGCTGCGCATACCGATCGTCATTTGACGATTCGTGGCCATGAAAAGGCATTGCTACTTTTCATGTAATAGATTGTCGTATCGTTCAAAGTTCGGATATACAAAATGCAATATATAAGGGCGGTTGGTTCGTTATGACTTCGGAGAGGCATGATTGTGCATGGGTTGGATTCATGACAACCTCGGTAGGTTAACGTTGTTGTGCTCGTACTGCTGTGTAAAAACAATTAGAACAAGTAAACATATCCCCGAAACTAAAGCAGAGATCTACGACGTTCGGGAACCTGGTAGGTACGAGTGCGATAATGACGTGGCTCACGAATTATGTTTGCGTAAGAGTCATTACAGGGACAACAATATATGGTCTGCCCGGTATTGGGTATGAAAGTTTGCCGTCACGCGTGTGTTCCGATAGCAGCCACGAGTTCCGATGGAATCCTACCACTACGCTATACGCGGCGAGTTCGTTGTCGATCTTGGTACCGTATCAACATATCGAGAGACACATTGCAATGATCTAAACCTAACCCAAGATTCCTCTGGTTTCTCCGGTTGTCACGCGGTTTATAGCATGCGCAATAAGACCGTTGTGAAGATCGACGTCCCGTTCAGATGCCAACCGCTTATATGCCGTTGTCAACCGAGGCTGCCGGAAGCACAAGGGGGCGCAGCTGTGCACATAGCGTGTTCTTGCTGTCGCCAGCAAGAATGCCGGCAACCCGAGAACTTATCGAGGCGACTGATATTGACACCACACAAGTATATATTGTGCTTGTTGCCTGGTTCAGTTCACCGAAGCACGGAAGCCCTCTCTCCGACACTCAACGAACTGGACGTGGAGGTGGGAGAGCTCGTAAAACATCGGCTAGCCTCCACAATAAAGTTCGTGGTTTAAGACTCATTTGCGTCCGATACTTGGAGCATTAAACAGAAAATACCGTCAGTCGAGCACCCGTGGATACGTGGGCATACAGTCCAGGTTTACATATATGCACCGTCTAGCTTTACCATCAACATCGTATGCTGGGACAAACGCGCAACACGCAGTTGCAGACCAGAAAAGCCGCACCCGACGAGATGTCTATACGCGTTCACCGTTTGGTCAACCCCCTTACTCCGTCCCGTGCCATCGACAGCAAATATCAATCTCCCGAAAGCAACGGAATCCCCGCCGTACGATTTCCACCCACTAGAGTAAGGTGCCTGCCGCCTAAAATATGCCCACGCCGAGGAGAGTGTCTTCCGTTGGCACGTTAGTCGTACGGGCCTCAACAGTTGGACCAGTCTACTGCGGGTGTACTGTAGCGGCTAGAACGCGTAACTATGAACCGCTCCAAGCATGGACCGAACGCAGTACAGGCCGTCACGCGCAAAAACATTGGATAACCTAGGCGCCCTCCGATCGAATAACTTGCGCTGACTCCTTAGGAGAACGCACATGCAAAGTTTCACGAACGGAGTGCAACCTCAGCGGACACAGAGGGAAGGGGCTGGACGCAGCAAAAACTATCAAGATACGACCGCGAGCAACATACCCGGCACAATGCAAAACCATCAATACCTCCAAGTTGATATGGTGGCCCAGGTGATGGATAAGCTCGTGGAAAGCACTGCCACGCTCGACTGCCATGGACAACCGCCCTGCCCTGCGCGTATGAGTGCTTGCTGGTCATGCACAGCCAAGGCGCATACCAAGACAACTGGACTGCTCGAAGCAAAGGAAGCAACTGATCATGAACAAAACAATTCAGATGTTGGTGATGTGGTTGCCAATGATGCCAAACAATCCAGATATACATCACAACTAAAACATGTTGTAACTTCAAACGGGAGAAAGTCCAATCCTAGTACGAGTCACAACCTAATTCAATGGCCCTGCTTACTAAAATAAAACGAAGCGAAAACCGAGATAACACCGATTGAAGGAACAAGAAATTTAACGGAACGAGTCACACCAAGTCCAAGCAGACGAAGGTAAAAAAAATACCAAGGAGAAAAAAAACTAAGGCGCGTAGAAAACGAAACAAACGCAACAAGAGAGATGCAGGCGGACAAAAAATAATCGAAACAAACCACAGGACAAAGAACAAGGGGCAACAAATGAAGCGAAGGCGAGTCAGAAAGAGAAACAAAATGAAAAAAAGCGAAGAAGAGAAAACAGAGAAAAGGAAGACGAGGAGTAGGAGAAAGCGAAAACAGGTACTGGGGGTAGACGAGGCAGACCGTGCAGCCCTACTCGACGTACGTATGGTACTGTTTACCCCATTTACGACATAAGAGAACAGACAAATAAAAAAAACGCGCCAAACAGCACAGCGCCGTGAGACGGGAGAAGTGGCGGGGGGAGGGTAGAGGGTGTTTAAGGGAACGCCGTGTGGTATGATCCATGAAAACACCACTGCCTGCTTTGCTTGCTAATCTGGCAGCACTACGACCGCACAGATTTATGTACGTATTGTCCGGCTTCCCCGTGTCAAGGCCCTCGGACAACACAGTCAGCCATTCGCCCGTCTCGTCGTTGGCAG
Organism: Macrocystis pyrifera; assembly: GCA_031763025.1. Classification (NCBI taxonomy): domain Eukaryota; class Phaeophyceae; order Laminariales; family Laminariaceae; genus Macrocystis; species Macrocystis pyrifera. The sequence goes on from JASSKH010000022.1 coordinate 11,618,839, forward strand.
AAACAAGCAGAGGTATGACGGCCCCACCTCCGAAAACATTGGGCTAAATTCCTTGCATTACTTCCTCGCAAGTTAGGCCTGATTGGCGGGTGAGACACGAGCAGCACGGCATCAGTTGAACCCCCACGACGTGGCGATCATAAACATGTGTAATCTTCCTAAAAGTACACAGTGAGGCGCGCAAAATAGCTGTCGTCCATAAAGAACACAGAGATGAGAACGCCGAGCACACCTCAGTAGGTAATGACCCTCGTTGTCCCAATACGACGAGTTCGCTGAAAGCACGAGCGCGTCTGTTGAAGTAATTACATTAATATGGGATACCGTGCTAGACAAAAACAGCTAGACCAGATAACGTGAAGTCCCCATCATGTTACAATACGCAAGCAAAACCGCCGCGCTCTACCGTGCAGACTCTGAGCAGAGCCGTTCCTTGGCCCGCGCTTGGTCCGCGAACTTGAACTGTGAACCTGCTGCGTTGCAGAGGGCACAACCAATTCAAGCCCGGAGAGCTTTGAACATCGCGGTTCCTTTGAGGTCGACATTCCCCTTGTTGTCCATGCCTCCCCCGTCGCCACGTTATCGTTTGCGATGGACAGATGACATCTTGTACTCTCCATTGAACTGTGAAGGTGTTGCCTACTGAGCTATAGGTGTACAATACCGATCGAATACCCAGCCAAGGGTATTTCGCAAAACACTCTGCCTCCTTCTGAACCACGAGATCTTTGGGGCCTGGGTACCGAATACGGCTGTACACTGACCTACCCGGTTTGTTTTAATACCTGGGGAAATAGACGGGGGTGTCATTTGGGACCGCACGCGCAAGAATTTCTACAAAAAAACATTCGAAGTGATATTCGAACCGGCGAAATCGATGACGTCATATGTGACGGAGGTTCCTACTTAGTTTTGTATGGGTAAGAGACTGACCTATTGCCCAGCCCAGGGTAACCCCTAGGAAAGAACCACATGCAGCGCTCCACGACGACGACCAGTGCACCGTCATCGTCTGCGGGGTATTCTTGGACACCAGCTACTTCGCGGTGTATGTACGTTGCGTCACTATTCACTCTGAGATAGCCGTTTGTGCAGACACACCCACCGATAATGAGATAACGAACGTGGTGGAAGTCCTCATTTCTAACGCTCAGCAAGCCGATGTCAGTCATCATCATCAAAACGTTCATGAAACGGACTGGGGTGTGTGTTTTGTTCATGAAACGGACTGTGGAGTCCTCTCCAACGAACACTCCTCCCCTTTTAAAGTCGTGCTCCTTCGGCCCGTTGAATATTACATTCGTTTACCAGATGCTCCGTTCGTCACACTGAACCGGGTAATGTTTAGATCCCGGTTTCCGCGGTAGCTATAGATGTCTCCATCACCAGATGTTGCCGTGAGAGTGTTAGAGTTCATGGTGATCGTGGTGGCGGTGACGCAATCGATTGTTGGACGGGGTATTTCAATGACGTTATCTAGGATCATCTTTATTTCCAAAGCTGTCTGCTGGTGCACACACGTTTCCACCGTAAGTGGTCCGAAGCTGGTCAGCAGCAGAAGCAGCGCGGCGCTTGAAGAAAAGAAGGCCCTGCCACTGTAGCTGTGCACGTGATAAGCGGGGGAAGGCGGTAGACAACGACACCAAACACGATTATTAGCTATACATATCACAACGTTTCGTGTGGCACGGCGATAATCACATACTTGTATGTCTACTCTGGGTAATATCATGCTAGAATATCCATACCTGGCAATTTTTCGTGTGCAATAGAGGATGGCAACCATCGACGAACAAATAGACACGCAGTGGGAACGAGAATAGTCGAGAACGTGAACCCAACACGTTTCAGCGGGCTGGTAGAAGTCGGGAACAGACACTGACGACGGTATGGGTGATCGGGAACATAGTACCACACACCTTCCCATTCCCGTCCCGTTCCCGTTCCGACGACATTGTTCCGTCCCGACATTCACCGCGAGTACCCTTTGAGCCTAGATGTCGAGTGTGTGTTGAGCGTGGTGCAATATTGATGTACAGGAAGCGTGACTTGTTGGTGTACAGGAAGCGTGGTTTGATACGAGAAACAGTCTAGATATAAGAGCACCCATGCTTGAAATTGCACCACTCGTACCCGTCAGACCTTGAAATTGCACCACTCGTACCCGTCAGACAGCCAAAGACTTATCGAAGAGAAGTTTCTTGCTCCGCGTTTTTTTAGGGCCTTGTATTGTGCTGCTCTATCCGGGCTGCTTGTTCCGGATTACGGTGTACATGATTTAAACATGTGTGTACTCCAGTACGTTCGAGGTCCTGCGACCATGGAATGATTCGTGTGATCGTATACAACATACACGGTATGATGTACGTTTCTCAGCTTTGTCTGCTCTGCATCATCAGGTACTGTACATATTGTTCTGGATTGGACTGAAGGTGTACTGATCCTAAAACGCCCGGACTGCAAGATATGATTCGAGGTGCTCTGCGACAGAGGTATCACATTAGGGACTAAAACGCTCTGAGGCACCACGGCGTCCTTACCGGGAGCAAGTCAAAAGAAGAGAATGTAAGTGTTGTTCTACGTTGTTGGGCATAAGGCGTGCGTGCACGTACGAAATGCGTGTGGCATCAGTCGTATTGACATGTTTGTCCCCATTGATTTTCGCATTATACCCTGGAGAAGTATGAGAGACAAAGATAAAGTAGGATCATCCTTTGATCGTAGAACGCCTTTTCATGAAGATGATCTACACGAACCGTACGAGTCGACCTAATTTCCGACTGCATTCTGCACAAACCTCTGTGCAGGATGCGGGTGTTATTAGTCTAGCGGGTCTTTGGGCCACCCAGCGTATGTTTGGAAATACTCCACCAAACCACCCCTGCGGGGCCGCGTGACTGCCCCTGCTGACCCCGAGCCCCCAAAATGTTGGAGTTTGGGTTAGAGTTAAGAATAGGGTTAGGGTTAGGCCTGGGGTTAGGTTGGTCGGGGTCCACGTGCAAGGTTGAAAATGACGGCACAGGCCCTGTACAAAGGTGTGAGCAGGACGCGGCTGCACATAGCGCACGCCGAACGGTCCCAGATGAGTCCGAGCTATAATGTTTGTATGATTTTTTCAAAATCTTTGTTTTTTATATGTCACTTGTAACCGACACACTGCTGTGCGAAACCTACTCCTGCATCGAGCCATAAAAATTCTCAACTGCGAACGACGATTCTGAAGCGCAGATCGCGCTACGCAATTTTGCTTTTGAAAGCACCCCCAAATATGTGGGCTGACATATTGTAAACCCTAGTCGGCGCTATTGGATTACCTTCATGAAACTTGCATTCCGAAGATTCGTTCACATGATACCATAACACTGGTAAATTGCGTAATGGCTCAGTGTGATGTTACTGTAGGTATAACGCCCTAACATAACGTTAATCGATGATTCGGGTTACTCGAGCCCCCCTTGTCCCTCCTGACTGACGATAACGTTTTGATACAAGGGGTTGTTTACCTTTGGATGTGGTCCCGATGTAGCACGCTGTTAGAACGTCACTTCATTCCCGAGGGGCGTTTATCAATATGTTGTTCGTACAGTAGTATGTTACTCTCAATAACGATCTAACTGTGGCGTTCCTCAGCACAGAGCCACAAACGACAGCAGGAGGTTACACTCGGCTACAACGCGACGGTTGGATCTGCCATTGATGCAGCATACTGCTAATTGACATATTACCGGTTTCGTATCTTGGGTGAACAATCTGTGCTACCGTTGTTACTGTTACACGTTGAAAGCGGAATCGCAAAGTAACGCTTTGGTTTTGATATTTCGCTTTTCATTAAACTATCTACCACGCGGAGACACCTCCATAAACATCCCCGGGTAAAACCGATAACACGCATGAAAAGAGGGGATATTTGAGACTGATCGACGTAGACCCCGCCAGTAGGTCATCCATCTACAACGTGTTGCAAACTAATGCATAAATTATCACGTACATACTTGCACACC